>OY735218.1:38052772-38700272 GCA_963457665.1 Thysanoteuthis rhombus
GTCTATCTATCCATATATATATATATAAATATATATATATATATATATATATATATATATATATATATATATATATATATATATAAACTAAGATGGACGCTAATGACATCATCGGAAATCGTGCAATGAAAGAATTCCGATAAATTTGCATCCAATATATAGATATACTGTATGTAAATATAGTATATGGTTTCGTTTACTTACATTTAAATAAAATATCATGTCAACAACCACGTCGGAAATAAGAACACAAAGATCAAAATCGATGACACAGAACTGAAGAAAGTAGATCATTACATCTACCAACGACCTCAAATCTCCATGAGACCCTTAAAAGAAGAAGAAATCAATTGAAGAATCACCCAAGGATGGCAAGCCTTTGGCCTAGCAAACACAACCGTCAAAAAAAAAAAGATCCCATCAATCCTAAACAGGAGGGTATACAACCAATGCATTCTCCCAATAGTCTCTTACGGAGCTAAAACATGGAACCTAACCAAGAGACAAACTCGCAAATTGAGAACCATGCAACGTGCACCTGAAAGAATTATGCTCAACCTCACACGGAGAAGACCACAAGACAGCACAATACATCCTGGAGAAGACAGGAGTCAGAGACATCATAGAATCTACCAAAAAACTCAAATGGCAATGAGCTGGCGATGTCGCAAGAATGGCAAACAACCGATGGACATTGCGACTCACGACATGGATCCCCCGAGATCACATGAGCAAACGAGGCTGGCAGAGTATTCGATGGAGAGGCAAATTTAGAAAGTACTGGCTCAGTGACACCAACGCCCAGTAAGGCGTATCTCAGGGAAGATCTATGTCCAACGACGGACATTAAGAGACTGATGACTGATGAATGAATTCTATATTTCTATACTTATTTTATTAAAAATAATATTTGAATTTCTGAAATGATCTGAAGTATGCTCCCAACACTTTTCGTAGTCCCTGGATACTGTCAGTATTGCCGACTCGAAACATATTTTTGCGTTAGTTTAGCTGCCAAAAAGCAATAAAAATACCCCTTAACTGCCAAAGTGGCCAATACAAACCAAAAGAAGCATGAGTTGCCAATAAAAGGGCCTAAAATGGCCGAGATTCCTGCGATACTTTTGATGTTTTTGCACTGCCAAAACAAGGGACACGCTAGCGTGAAAAGGCAATTGGCAACATCGCCTATTGTGCCTAATGGATGATATGGCCCTATGCACATCTGTATGTTCTTGACTTATATTTTCTAGTCTTGATGCGGCTCTTTGTCTTGAATCAACTTCTCTTCTTTCTCTTTGGTCTTGACTTTCATTACCAACTGTCACCAGAGTCGATCCAAGGTACCGGTCACACGGGCAGTACCCCAGGGCGCCAAGTGCAAGGGGTACCTGTCATGTGTCTGGGACAGAAGGACTTGCCAAATTCAAATGGAAAAATGGGAAAATGAATAAGTTAAACAAAATCAAATCAGTCAAAATAAAAATAAAAATAATCTAAAAACATCCAGACTTTGGAGAATCTAGATGTTATATAAAATTTAAAAAAAGAAAAGGTGTCTAAAAGCATTTTTTTCCAAAAATGAAGTAATCTTTCAAGTCTGTTGACAAAATGGAATGGCTTGGGATGTATCAATCAGTATAGTATAGTACCCATATATTCTAGCATGCTCTAGCACGCACACACACACACACACAGAGACACACACACACACACATACATACATATATATATATATATATATATATATATATATATATATATATATATATATAAGTTACTTCTCCCACCCTCTGTTGGGGGATGCTCGCTAAAAAAGTTAAAATTTTCATAGAATAATCGTGGAAACTACCGGGAACAAACTAAAGGACCAATTTAACATAAACTTACATTTTAAATTGAACACCGAAAAAGAAAAAATAAACAAACATAAGAAACACTGGTCCCTTATTTTGAGTAATTGGGGTAGGGGGTAAACACTTTTTTTTTTCTTTACATAATAAGGAGTAAATTTTTGAATTTTTAGCCCAACAGAACCTTTGTCCCGGCAAGTATGCACGATACATATATAACGAGCCAGTCAGCTACACAAACTGAGGGAGAAGGGCCTTATGGCACATAACGGAATATATCAAAAAAAATATTTATCTGAGATTGCATAACCTGAATGGCTGTAAGTGCCATATGACCCAGCCTAAAAATAAATATGAATTGTTATTTTGATTATACAATATGAATATTCAGCCCTGAAAGGGTAAGAGGGCGCTGAAGTTTCCCGAGGAACCCTTGGGTTCATACTGACTGTTATTGCCATTTTTTTTACTAATTTGTTTCTTCTAAATTCTCTTTGTTCTTCATTTTACATTTTTCACTTTTATTGCTGCCGTGTGCCTTTCTTTCGCTCTAATTCTCTTTCTTTCTTCATTGTCAACTGTTCCTAATCTTCTCACGTGTCTCGCTCGGTCTCGTCCTCTCCTTTGGGCTTCCGTGGATGTCTCTTGAGATGATCTGGGACTGTGACTCTCAACATCTTGAATTCATCTTACTACTGTTACCTCTGCACTGTGATGTGCCTTGTGTCGTCTCATGTAATATGTTGCAGTCGTTCATCTATTCCCCGGGATCTGAACCTCTTCTTTGTTCCATTTTTAATAGTATTAGAAGCTGACGACCAAAATCGACATTAAAAACCGTCAAAATACTTTTTTTCAGTTTTCAAGTCGGTCTGGCTGGCTATGTATGTATGTATGCATGCATGTATGCATGCATGTATGTATGCATGTATGTATGTATGTATATATGCATGTATGTATGTATGTACGCATGCATGTATGTATGTATGTATGCATGTATGTATGTATGCATGCATGTATGTATGTATGTATGCATACATGTATGTATGTACTCATGCATGTACGCATGCATGTATGTATGTATGCATGCATGCATGTATCTATCTATCTATCTATCTATCACGTGTAAAGGCTGTACCATTTGAGCTAGTGGGGTGAAATTCCTTATAGTCCTTATTACGTCTGAAAAAAAAACAGTATCAAATAGACAGCCTTCATATAAATTATTAGGGGGGTCAATTTGCAATGTATGTTTATGCTAAACTGATCCTTTAGTTTGTATACTCTTGTCTTTTTTTCACTAATAAGGTAATCATTGCCCAACAAATATGAGAGATGTAACTTATTCATTGATCACCCTGCACTCCGTTTTCAATTTTTTTTACAATCAATCACCTCCAACATGTTGCCAAAAGATATTGGTCAATCGATGGTCTCCATTGAATGACTAATCATTCCTATCATTATTTTTTATTACTATAAGATATGTTTTCTTTTCGTGGGTTTATTGATTTATATTTCAATGTTAAATCGTTTATTCAGGGCAACCTTTCGATGGCATGATCAGGATCGGTCTGTCCATTAAGTGAACCTGGGCGGTCGACTACAAGGGTCTTCGGAGCGCACTCCAAACAGAAAAAAAGTCGTTAGAATACAACTGCTGCGCAAATTTCAAGTCTCGCCTGGGGTGTAAGAAGCCCTTGCGAAAATTTTGAGTCTCACCTGAGGTGCATGAAACCTTTGCGCCGTTCCTGAGTATAGCAATCATCATCTTCAGGGCAAAAATTATGGCCGATAAACAGCTATTGACGCACCTAACATAAAGTGGACACCAAAAAATATGTATGCCCTTGCTAAACAATGATTAGGCTGCGGTGCGCTTAAGGTGATAAACAAATTCTTCACTGTCATAATTACCTGATAATAATAAAATTCAGTTCAATTTAGAGTATATATCAATGCTTATTCGTTTCTGTTTGATTTAGATCCCCTGAATCCTTTACAAGAAAGGAATGATATTCCCAAAAAAGGATTTTATAGTTTGTTTTGAAAAATGGAAGAGACGCTGTAATAATTGTGTTTGGTTCCATGGGGACTAAAATGCTATTGCCCTTGGTAGGCTATTTTTTTGTTGATCTGGCTGGATACTCTCCAGACAGAACTCAGACAGTAAGATATAGATAGGTTCGTCGATGGAATTTTCTGTACCCATCTGCAATAATAAAGAATGTCACGCCATGGGCGTCCACTGCCACTTTCCCGGGGCTGGGACAAAAGGATATATTCGGAATATAACTTTGCAGCAACCCTGTTACACAAAAAGTGTGTTCTCATGAAAGGACAGGGTTTCATATCCACTGTTGTCTCACAGATACAAACTTTGTTTAGTTTGCTTATATATATATATATATATATATATATATATATATATATATATATGGTTTCAATTCTGCCTCGCGGTACTAAATGGGTTAAAGTCTATAGCCACACTGAAGAGATGTAATACATCTGAACAGCTGTCTGTGGATGACATAATAATTAATGCTCCTCTATTCAGGGTTGAGCACTCTTTAAGTAAGGTAACTCATCCATTGTAAGCTTATGCAATGCTCATCCATAGGAATAGAGCATTCTGATTGATGAGGAGTTTCTGCGCAAAAATGAATATATCGCTTAAATTCAGCCTTACTGACCACCCAGTCCAGAGGTAGGATATCGGCCTCTGGGTGAGGGTTTCAATTCTGCCTCGCAGTACTGGTTGGGTTAAAGTCTATTGCCACACTGAAGAGATGTTATACATCGAAACAGCTGTCTGTGGATGACACAATGTATATATATATAATTTGGATAAGTTTAGTGTCCCATTTACTGCAAGAATTCTCTATATTTCAAAATGGGTGGCTATCTGATAATCGTTGTTCTTTTTATACTTGGGAAGCATTTCCACAAAATGACAAACTTCATAAAAATTTCTACAAAAATACTCTTGAAATTCGATATAGTTGCATCGACAACTTTGGAAAACCAATAGGAAATTAAAACAATAAGATCAAAGATCAAATAAAGAACATAATAACAACATAAAAACAAAAAAATGGAAAATACAATTGCAGAGGACCCCAAGATTGTAAATAAGGAAATAAATCTGAACTAGTCTACAAATCCCCACCCTATAACACCCAAATGGATCAAAACTCTACTTCGATATACCACAAACCCCATTCAAAACAAGACTAGCCAACCACATAAAACTATTCACGCACCAACATTATAAAAATGACACCTCTTCCTCTCTCCAATTTTTACTAGAGACTTAAAAACAAAGAGAAGGTCCCTACCGTTAGGTTGAAATCATTTTTTTTAGAAAAAACAATCCTTTGTAAAGGTATGCATTCAAAATGACCAATATGTTTAAAGGAGAAAATGAATTTGATTACCATCAACCCCTGCCCCCCCCTAATCTCTCAATCTAAAAATCTGAAATAGCTGTAACTCGCAGACATAAAACAAAATTCATCCTGAAAAAGCATATCTTCGGTCTATCAAAGATAACACTCGAATTAACAATCCCAACCTATATCCAGCTAAATGATAAACCAATTTAATTCAATTTACAAAAAAAGAGAATATACAAAAACATGAACGACACATATAAGAGCTAAAAATACATACAAAATGGAGATAAACAGAAACAGAATGACAAGACTCTAGAAGCCAGAATTGAGCCATGACCAAATCCCAAATGTTGACAATGAGAAAGTAACAGTAAGACCCAACATAACAATCTCTAATTGAAAAAAAAAATCTATCTTGAAAAATGTAAGGGAAAAAAGGCTGTTATAAGCCTAAAAGCAAAAACTAAAATTGATTAGTTTATCTAATATGAGTAACAATTTTGAAAAATTAGAGAATACATGATAGGCCTCACAATAATAGAAGCAAAAAACTGAAAATATGAAACACAAATCTAATAATTGCAACACAGCAATAAGACCCAATTCAACAACCGCAACTAAAATCCAACAAACATTAAACCAATTAAATTAAATTTTGATTTAAAGAAATACTAAGGGTGTATAACCAATGCATCCTCCCTATAGTCACTTGTGGAGCTGAAATATGGAACCTAACCAAGAGACAGACCCGTAAATTGAGAACCATGCAACGTGCACATGAAAGAATAATGCTGGGCCTCACATGGAGAGACCACAAGACAGCACAGTACATCCGAGAAAAGACAAGAGTCAGGGACATCATAGAATCCATTAAACATCTCAAATGGCGGCGGGCTGGCCATGTTGCAAGAATGGTAGACAACCGATGGACATCACAACTCACGACATGGATCCCCCCCGATCACATGCGGAACCGAGGCCGGCAGAATATTGAGAGACGAGCCGGCAGAATATTGAGAGACGAGCTAGACAAGTTCAGGAAGTACTGGCTCTGCAACGCCCATGATAGAGAGGTGTGGCAAATCCTGGGGAAGGTCTATGTTCAACGACAGACGTTAAAAGACTGATGATGATGACACTATGAAAACAATAGTTATGTAGAAAAAAAATAGAAGTGAAACTAAGTCACATTCTTTCGTCCTTTTTTCCTCTGTCTTCCCTGCGATGTAAGAAAGACAACTCTAGTTAACAAACTGACCGTTATTTTTTCTAAACTAAGTGAAACTAAATGTACTCCACCTATAAGGAGAAAAATGATGGCCAAATATCCCAATCCACCGTACGGAACAGAGAGGGTTATAGCAGTAAATGGGACCCTAAATTTACTCTAAAAGATATTCATTAGCTAAGCGTAAAAAACATTGAGCTCTCTCTCTCTCTCTCTCTCTCTCTCTCTCTCACACACACACACACATATATATATCGAATAAAAGAATGTTATTTTATTCCATTTATATATATATATATATATAAAATAAAATAACACTCTTTTATTCGATATATATATATATATATATATATATATATATATATATATATATATATATATAATAAACTAACATTTTTTATTTGATACATACATATATACGTGTTTGTGTGTGTGAGCTCAATGTTTTTAAATATGTATGTATCGAATAAAAAAATGTTATTTTATTTTATATATATATATATATATATATATATATATATATATATATATATATATATATATATGTGTGTGTGTGTGTGTGTATCGAATAAAAGAATACATATCTATCTATCTATATATATATATATATATGTGTGTGTGTGTGTGTGCGTGTGTGTGCGTGTGTGTGTGTGTCGAATCAAGAATGTTATTTTATGAGATAATATATCTTTCTAGGGCGTCACTTATATCAGCTACAATACGGTATTCTGTTTAGTTTGACCTATTTTCTCTGACCGTTTCTTACACGACGTCCAAATGTTTCTCACGATCAGTGTGACTCATTCCTTCTGTTTGAGCAATTGATATGACCGGGACTAGTCAGTAAGAGCTGATTACCAAAGCTTAGTCGTGTATGAGAGAATCGAATTTGAGACCGCTGTAAAGAAACAGGATCAAATTAAGGTAGTTCGGGGCCTGTAGCACATGTTATAAAGGGACTTTGAGTAATGAACAAATACAAGTAAATATCAAATCACTTTTTTTTACTTGCATAGTACAATATTTTCTTTTTGTTAGCTTCACAGCCAGATAATACGACGACTTTGCTTGACATTTCAGTGATATTTGGTTGGTGCAAAAATATTGCAGTTTTATACCATCAACTTTCAAAGCAGTATATATCGGCTAACAATAAGAGTTATTTGTCGAAAAAGAACCTTCAGAATCTACGCCTTTTGCCAACCACAATCAAGTCCATTTATTCCGGAAGTTTAGAATTATGGGGTCTTGGAGCAATGAATTCTTTGGAGGCATTTTAAACTGCTGGTTATTGAAATGTAGTCGAATGTGGTTGAATAAGAGACAGTTGGACGGAGAGAGGTCTGGTATGTAAGCTAAGTGAAGTAGAGTTTCGTTTAATATCAGCAGTATCATTTGTGCGACATGTCGAGTTTTTTTTCCAAATTGAATGCTCAACGTTTAGTTCCTTTGCAACCTCTCGGGTCCTTTTGGGTGTGTCTGCCACAATATTGGCCCTCAACTAGATGTTGTCAAAGAAAGACGTCTACATGTCCAAGGATCTCGTCTCCGTTTCGAAATTGAGTATGAATTTTGGAATAATATTGATCTGTACGTTCGTTATCGGCCAAAATACTAATTCTTTTTTTGCACCAACCATATAGTATGAAGTTATTGGCAACTTGAACGGCATTATCTTCAAATACAACTTTGCACTTGGGTTGACACCATATTGCTGTTAGCGGCTCAAAAATATGCAATAATGACTAATGGCATCTCTATTTGCATTGAATCTGAAGAAAGTGTAATTAAATCAGTGGAGCTTTCATTTTCAGCATTACTCTCTACGATATGAAACGACGAAATTTCGTGTGTAACATTTAGTAATAATACAGAATCCTGAATCGAAATAGGTATCTTGCAAGCATTTAGTGCGGGGCCACAGAAATTGTGGGGCTCGCGACATATTCTACTTCTGCTTCTCATTTAATCTGACACTGGCACGAATCCATTTGGATGAATTAAAAACATATTTATCAGTGATCTCAGCACTGTAAGTGGAACAGCTTTCTCTAAGAACGAGACGTTTTTAAACACACACCCACAGGGACGTGGGCTTTGAGGAGTAGAGAGCTTTTTACTTATATTTATTTGATACTTCATTGCAATTAATCATTTCATTATTTTTGGATTCCTAATTTAATCCTGAAATTCTTTTTTTCATTTTCTGACGTTGCGAGGTTTTTAAAGCTTCATGTCAATCTACGCGTTTTCGGGAAAAAAACATCTTGAATGTATGAAGGTCCACAGCAGAAAACGGTTGAACCGCGGTCTTGCTTATAAAATGTAAACAAACAATCAGATCGGCCATAACTCACCCCACCCCCACCCCGGTTAAAACTCTCCACAATGCTACTTACAAAATCTTATTGAAATACATAAAGGAATAAGTTACCCAAAAGAGAAAAGGGAAACAATGACAACGAGGACGGCGAAGTTCATTGAAAACTTTTAGAAATATCGTGTGGACAGACAGGTGAAAAAATGGGTGAAATGACGCGACTCAATGTACAAATACCGTTTCAACTTCATTGGCAGAGGTAAATCTCTCTCTCTTTCCTTTGCTTGACTTAGTCTGACACAGGGCCAAGTGGAATGGGAGATAAGGGAGTAACATAGTATTGTGCCAATATTTAAAATGAGTCGTCCAGGTACCTAGAAAATCAGCATTCGGAATTCAGTTTTTTTTACGTTGCTTCGAACACCGACCACTGATACCGCAACCATCAAGCAGAACCCTCGCCTTCACGTTTTCTTCTATTTCATACATAAACATGTTTATGAGTGAATCTGCTTCACGATTTGACCTAGTATCGCACAATACTGAGTTTATGGAGGCAAGAGAGCTCGGTGGGGAAATTCCAACAGTCCACCGATAGATATTATTTTCCACACCAGTAGTATATAGAGATCAAGTGACAGCAAGTCTCATTTCTTGAAAAGTTTTCTTTCACAATTATAATAACATAATATAACTGCCTCTGTCTTGTCACTATGCCCCCTCCTAAACATTGGCCCAGCTCAACCAAATTTGGTATGCAAACTTAGTGGACCAAAGGGAAGTATTTCTCAAGAAATCAAAAGTTTTAGCTGTGTCTTCTATTTACATATAGCTATAATGCGAAACTGGACCCTTAATTTCCATTCATTAGCACAACTATCCAAATTTGGTATGCATACTTGGTAGACCCAGGAGAAGAACTTGTACTATTTGGTTTTTCCGAAATATTAAAAAGGGTTTCAAATGGGGGGGGGTCTATTTACAATATAATTATAATTCTAAAGTGAACTTTTATTTCCCGTTTAATATACATACATACTAGCTGGAAACCTCCTGATATTGAGGGTTTGGGGCTACGTCCAGAGGAGTGCCTTCCACAGGAACTGTGTGATAGGGTGGTGTCCATCCAGTTACACACACACACACACACACACACACACACACATATATATATATATATATATATATATATATATATATATATATATATATATATATGCAAAGACTTGAAAATCTCTGGATATGCTGACAATTGTGCCACACATTCTTCTATTCCACTGACGCATTCTTCAGATAGTTGGCCTTATTTCAAAAACACGTTTTTCTTCTCGCAGAATAACATCGTTAAAAGTCACACTTATACTTAATGCCTATGAATTGAGTGAATATTCTCCAAACGATGCTAGGTTAGGCAAAGATTAGATTTGGGGAGCACCCAGTGATCGTACTCACTAGTAATGTTATGCAAGACTTGTAATGTTAATCAACGCACTACAATAGATGCCCTACGCGTAGAGTGGAAAATTCATGTCGCTATTTACTCAGCTTTGTTTAACCAGGTTTTAGGAGTTCTTTGGGGGAAATCTTTGAGATTTTAAAAATCGTTCGAACCACTGACCAGATGAAAAGTATTGCATTAATTGAAACAAGTGATAATCTGAAGGTGACAGGTCTGAAGAATAGGCTGCAAGTGGAAGAACTTCCCATCCCAAGTCCATGATCGTTTAACTGGTTCGTTTCCAATTCTTCTAGAAGTTCACGCGTTGTTTGTGCTACACCTCCCTTTAGAAGTTCCTCGAATTCATTAGTTTTCAAGTTCGGAGATTTTCCAGAGCGTTTGTTGTCCTTAAATACAAATCTCCTTTTTAAATCCCCGACATGTGCCTGCTGTGTCACTATGAACTCGTTGACAATGGAGACCTAACGGCGGATATGGAACGAATTGCTGAACACGTCCAAGAATTTTACAAAAAACTGTATTCCTTCAAAATAAAGGACACAGAGCAATGAACACAATTTACAGGTCACGTGTTACTCCATGGGAGGTGAAGTAAGTCATTAAACAAACAAAAATACCTGGAACAGATAACATCTCTGTAGACCTACTCAAAAAGCTAGTAAAGTAATCACTGCGAAACCAGTCCATTCATTCAACTTGTACCTAAAACGGAAGTCTTTAAAGATTGAAACACTGCAATCATAATGCTGTTATACAAAAAAGGGAACCTGATAGATCTGAAAACACACACACACACACACACACACACACACACACACACTCAAAAAAAAATAAATAAATAAAACAAGCCAATATGCCTACTGGAATGCATAAATGAACTTTTTACCAAAGTGATGACCAACCTAATTATCAAAATGCTAGATGAAAATTTACTTCAGGAACAGGCTTCAGAAGAAGCTACTCGACTATTGACCATCTCCATTCGGTAAACCAACTAAAAGAGAAAGCAACAGATACAAAGTACCATTCGTTGCAGTGGAAATCCCTATGGCCATTGATGCTATTATAAAACAGGACGTAGGCCCTACATATGTTAGAGGTTTGGGACATATCTACCGACACAGCAGTTGTTTTATTGGGCTACATAAAGACTCAGCTCTTTTAGCTCGAAAAAAAAGGGTAAGACAAGGCGATGTCAACTAGCCCAAACTATTCACAGCCTACCTCAAGATGATATTCCGCAAGATGATTTTAACTTGGCCAATAAAGGAATTAAAATAGATGACAAATACCTAAGAGGCCTCAGATTTTCTGACGATGTCGTCCTTTTTGCTGAGAAACTTCATGATCTACAAATGATTCCAGACGAACTAAATGAAAGAAGTGAGGAAGTTGGTCTCCACATGAACTTCAATGAAACCAATGTCATGTGCAACAAACATGTTGAGGATCAACCAAAGACACAACGATCGAAATTGAAAAAGCAGAGCTAAAAAAGTAGACCACTACATCTATCTTGGACAACGAATCTCCAAGAAATCTACAAAAATCCTCAAAAGAAGTAGAAATCACTCGAAGAATCACTCTTGGATGGCAAGCTTTCGACAAATCAAGCTCGACCCTCAGGAACAAGAAAATTTCATTAGTTTTGAAAAGAACGGTCTGTGAACAATGCATATTCTTGGTAGTCATTTATGGAGCTGGAACATGAAACCTAATAAAAATATTGGCCCCCAAACTGAGAACTATTCAACCCCCAAGGTGTTTAATATCAAGTGGAGAGTATACAATATAGTCGCTCCGTAGAAACCGTCACGTGACCCATGTCTTTTGACAGCATGTCACGTTGGTGATGATCAGTTAATAAATTGGAAAAAGAGGTCATCAATAAAAAAAAAAGTGCATCCCTTCCGCGCTTTGCTGGGCTGTGATCACTTAAAAAGTCCTAATCAAAAGCATATATTTCGTGGTGTGGAGCAAAAGCATATATTTGTAACCCTCTTAACCCTGTTACAAAATAGAGACATTTAACCCGCAGGGGAGGTGGTGCACTCGCCGCCATTAACAGTGTAGATAAGCACAGCTCACTGAATGATCCACAGGTCAGAGGGCACATTTGCCCGTTGACGAGGATACAAGACCTCGCAGAGACTGGATGGAGCGACCACTAGCGAATATTCATATTCACGCTCGGCGAGAAAGCCTGACCAGTGAATTGAACAAAGTGATATCAAGTCACTTTAAATAACTTACATAACAAATATTGGTTGTGTGTGACGAGAATATGTTGGTGAAGAAAAAGGCTTTTGCCTCCACGTGGTTTGGTTGTTAGCGCCACGCGCCGACGTCACTGGAGATGTAGAGAGTCTACATGCTCAGTATGAATGTGGATGTGGAGATTAAACAGAGTAGAAAGACCCACGCAAGTATTTAGATGAACAAACGAAATATACTTTTAATGCACAACATTCATGGCAAATGAAGAATGGAAATGAAATACATATAATGAAAATAATAATACGATTGATCGTGTAGAGAAGAAGAGAGAAAAGGCCGGTTTGGTTTAGAGGGTTATTCCTATAAGTAAAAATGAATTATACGAAAGAATGAATATTTATGGGACATATAGCATAACGAGTCTAATGTTGTTTGGTTTATCTCTCGAATGGAGTCTGATTAGTAGTGCCTGTTATAACGAGTGATGTAGTCGGCCAAGCTAGATTAGAAAAAGGTGATTGATTCAGCTTAGGTGTAAGAAAGGGCTAAAAAGGGCGAAATAGTAAGTGCTGCGTTTATCGCCAAAAATATATCAAGTGAAATAGTTGCAGTATTTGTATCTGGTAGCTATAAAGTTTTTCTGTAAATTCTCACATCGAGGAAGATTAGAGAGAAAAGGTAATGTTTATAATCATGGTCAAGGAAAAGAAATTACACCAGTAGCGAGTTTAGATTGAAGAAAAGATAGGTAACCGGATAGAAAGCCGGGACAAATGAGCAAGTGAACACAGAAGTGACGTTTTAGATACCAAGCTAAAAGAAGGGTTTTGTATCAAATTCTTGACTAAATATATAGTGGGCACCACACTTATATAAATGTTCTGTGTATAATGCATTACATGTATAATGTATTACATGTATAATGTACAGGGTGGGTAAAAAGAAACTCCCTATTGTAAATCTTTTTGATTCCCTAGTTAACCCTTTTGAAAAAATCCACAGATATACAAAATATACATTTAATTTCTTATAGGGAGTTAATTCTCACCCACCTTGTATTTGCAAATGTACCGAAATATCTTCCCAAAATACTCACGTTTACACTCAGGTAAACCATTCTATACACCAAATTAAACCATTTTTGTACACTTAATTAAATTCCATCCATGACCCTAAGCCAAAGTCTGCTCAGCCCAATGGCCAATCCACCATTGAATTGAGATATTTTGCAATTTTGCTTATCAGTTGACGTAGTAGAAAACATTTCTTCCAAATTCTATTTGATTTCAGACTGAAAAATATATATGGATGGCTCGAAGCGCAACCATAACCGATCGAAATGTCAGCGACAATCGAGTAAGGCGAAAAAATGCAGACTATATGATTAATTGGTTGAATGTCAGAGACGATTGTCTGTCTTGAGTTGTTCTTGCCTCAATCGGGAATTTCAACTCGGTGCAGTTCTCGAGAAATTAACCAACGGCAAGATACCAAAAAGAATGGAAGTAAAAGGAAAAAAGGAATAGAAAAGGAAAAAAGAAAAGAAAAAAGAAAAGTGATAGGAAAGAAAATGATAAAGAAAAGAAAGGAAAGGAGAAAGAAAATGAAAAGAAAAAAAGGGAAGGAATAGAAAAGAAGAAGAGAAGAAAAGAGAAAGAGAAAAGAAAAGAAAAAAATGGCAAATCTAGTCTGTCCATGTTTCCATGACGACAATGATATAATTCCATACAATGTTGCTGTTGAAAACAACAGCTGTAATTCTCAGCCAACATTAACTTCTGTTGATGCTTTTATTGTTTTTGATATTGTTGTTGTGGTTGGCGTTATTGTTGTTGTGGTTTTGATGGATATAACTTCTTCTTCTTCTTCTTCTTCTTCTTCTTCTTCTTCTTCTTGACGTCAGTCTATTTTTTTTTAATCTCTTTCTCCATCACTTGTTATCTTCTTCATTTCCTTCAACAAATATTCGTTCTTTTCTTTCTTTATCAACGTTATCATCAAATTCTTCTTTTTCTTCCTCTTTTACGCCCTTTTCTTGTAACGCTTCTCCTCTTCATATCAATTCCTGCACTCACACACACACACATAAAAAAAAGAAATGCTACAACTTCGCACTTCAACACTGTGTCATATCACGCCGATTATCCCGCTTCGAAGTGCTCGCGTGAATGCGCTAATTCTTGTTAAGGGGGGGGGAGGGGGTAGCACTGCAGATCGTGCACTGTTCCACTGCAGCACATGCTGAGTAATATTTAGATGCACCAAGCAATCTCATATTTCAATCATCATTATCATCATCATCAAATTTCTAACATAACATAGAAGCGTAACATTTTTTTCTCTCCCGACGAATTCCGGTAAACCAGTTGTACTGAAGCCGATGCCACGAGCCGCTACCCTCCTTGTCGGTTTGCCTTAAAAAGAGAATTGACTGCTGGATATTTTGCCGCCAAGACTGGCTTATTGGCCACGATTTCAATATTGCAATTTTGCAGGAGACAAACCTCAGTGTTTATTCGACACCTGACAATTACAGATTGGTACCTCTAGTCTCTTTATTGCAGGAGGGTGGGCGTGTACCTACCCGATACGGCACATGATCCAGGACTAGTTCACTGAACTACTTACTATGTAGTTTATTGTCTCATCTTTATCTATCTTTGCTGTTCTCCTGTGTATTGTCTATCTTAGCCATTATATAGTTGGTTCTTGTGGTGTTGTTCTAGATCACCATTAAGAGCTACCCAGTCCCTCTCTTGAGGTTTCCTCTCCGTAGTTATGACCATATCGATTAATCTGCAATTCCTTTAGTCTGTCTTCTGAAATGTCCGTGCAGTTCATTATTATTATTCATCTATCTATTTATTAATTTACTTATAATTGGATAAACATATTATTTAATAGTATATATGCGTGAAAATAATGTGAGAAAAATTATTACCAGTTACCCATTTTCTTATAGTTAAATGATTACTTAAAATTGAAGTAGATATTAAAAATTCTTTGAAAATACTGAAATGAAAATATTGTTTTTAATATTAGGTGTTTACAAAAATACCAGCGCCATCTCTTGCACAACGTTAGGAGTATCTTAGAAGTGTCTTCGAAGTTTACTCAGCTCCTAATGGCTGATGCAATCAGTGAGCTGGAGCATGCTGTTCACGAGCTTTGGTGAAAATTTAGAAGTTTTGAAAATGACTTCCACGTGAACTCTCGGAAACGAAAAATTGTTCAGCATTTAAACACTAGGCTTTTTCTGCTTGCTCGGTGCGAATTACTTCATCTGCATTTTGTGGGTGGTGATCATAAAAAATTCTGATTTTTCAAAAACAGGCGAGAAAAACAAGATGAAGTAACTTATTCATTGATCACCCCTTATGTGCGTGTGTTTATGTGTTTGTATATTTATCCGTGTGTTCCAGTGCTCCTGGCCATGTCATTTTGTCTACGGACTTGGAAATTGGCATCAGTACTCCAGACACAAATCCAGGGGCCAATTTAGCATGATCATACATTGCAAATCGACCCCCTCACACTTTGAAGGGAGTCAAAAAAACAAAATTGATAGTTTTTTTGTTTTTTTTCTATACATATTAAGGAGTAAATATTCAAATTGTCCATCCATTGGTACAGCCTGTACGCACGATACGTTCAAAGCCAGCCAGACCCATTCGGAAACTGAAGAAACCTATGTTGATGTTTACAGTTTTGGTCGAAGGTATTTAACATCGGAACAAAACTGAGCATTGAAAATGTTTGTACAAACATCAGAAATCTTTAGTCCAAATTCTGAAAATTTTGAAGGCGTGTGAAATGAGCATTTTGGAATGTATCGGATATTTTTGCACTCACTGTGAGTGAACAGAGAGCCAAGGTGAGTTCGTTGAACGAATGGTACCATTTACAGGTCAGATTAAGGACGTAGCAGCTGCAGTTTGCAAATGTCAACCGCATCGGAGTAGCTAAGTTGAAGTTGTGACTGTCACATCTGAACTCGGCAAGCACTATCACAAAACTCGTCAACATATCCCCCAGGACAAAATATTCTCTTCCCCCAGGCAACATCTGTTCGCTACTCCATAAAACCATGGTATAAATTAGCATATGATAATGTCGAATATCAAATAACATCATTTTTTTCACCGTCACATTTATTCCCAAAATAATCAGGACAGTTACAAAGGGCAGTCTCGTAGTTTCGCGTCTCAAATCATCACAGTTTTTGTTGGGGCACTCACAATAAATGACTATCTAAACAGATATTAAATCTAATGGAAACGAAGCATTGAAAAATCTGAAAGTAAAATAAAAACACACTATCTTTATTTAGTTTTTACAAATACAAATAGCAGCAAAAATGTTGATATTGTCAGAAAAATTACTGAAAATTTTGGAAAAAATATATATTTATATTTTGTTGCAACTGAGGGTGTGCTATCGCAAGAACCGTAAAAAATTGGGACACTGAACTACGAGATAGTCGACACAAAGTCCCTGGCCAAAATTCCAGCAAATGATCCTCCTGGACCTAAATGTAAGCCATGAGAAGTGCCAGATTGAGATTTCGTAGTAATATTTCCAAAAGAAAAGTCGTAGAAAAACTAAATTTGTTGTTACATGGCTAACACTAAGCAAAATTCAAATATTTGTTTGCGTAATTTCTTCGAAACAAATATCTCCAAAACATTAGTAAATTGTTGGTCTGTGGGAACAATGTTTCAAACTTCCATGTAAGAAAATCTATTTTAAACATTACAGACCGTCATATATATATACTGTACAGTGTTTCCTTTTGCTGCGGTACGTTTACTACAGATATCTATAAGATATATCAATTGAGCCTTTCTAAACAGATAATATAGAGTTCTCGCACTTTGATCCAACACTCACAAAAGGAACAACATTCCACTTAATTTCTGGAGACCCTCTAGTTAGTGGAGGCCCTGATCTGCAGCCCCCAGAACACATACCTTAATCCGGCACTAGTCACGGGGTTTATTCGACCAAACTTCAAAGGACAGGATTTCAAGGTATCAGCAATTCTTCAACAAGGTTTGGTATGAGCACATTTCTGGACGTCGACCTGACATGGAGCCCTCCTCAAAATTAATTGAAAATCTGTCTTCATTCGTCGGTGTCTAGTGAACAAGAAAATTTCTGAACTAAGAACAGTTGGAAGACTGAAAACAGATTTGAAACATTGTTGCAGATGACGGTGAAGCTTCAATTCAGTTTTTAAGCTACTTCTATAACCGTAACACGACTATTTCTATCGAGTTATAACAAAAGTGGGCCAGAGTTAAACTCAAAAAGACGACATATTTGTAGCGAATCTGAATTTCTAAACCTTTAAAAACCATTTTCGGCAATGAGTACCGAAATCGATAAATACTTTCTGATATTCATGATAATAGAGCAGAGAACCAAAAATTATTTGTGAAATCAATATAAAGATTGATCTTTCTGCTCGTCTTGAGTAGCAACAATTAAATAACAAAGTTATCGCAGTTATTCCATTTTTTTTTCTATTAAGACTGGTCTTTTCGTATTCGTTGTCTCCAGTCACTACATTCCGACCCTTGAACACTCTGAGTTCCTGAAATAAAACCTTGTCATTAGTCACTGAATTGTTCGGACTAGTATCACCATCTTTCTTGCTTTGATCACTACATTATGGTCGATTGGTTTCCCCGATCTAGTACTGCTTGAAGTTTTGAGATGAAGCGTTGTCATTAGTCTATGAATTATTCGGACTTATATTCCCATCTTTGTTGTTTTGAGCACTACATTTTAGGCCGGTGTGCTCTCCACTAGGTTAATCACTGCTTTACGACAGGCGTTCCAAAAAGGTAGTTGCTATTTTTTTCAATGTAACTCGTTACCAGCGATGTCATACCAGGCCTCTTACGTATTGACCGCCTATTCTACCACAGGGCTATACGTGCAGGTGTTTGTGCAGCAATTGCTTCAGTAGAATCATGTTGACGACAATAGTCAGCAAGGTTGGGATGATTGCCAAAGGTCTGATTAAACGCTTCAACATTGAAACCTGAGTCAACCCATTTAGCCCATGTGGTCGTCGAGAGGAAAATCATCTCTTTGCCAGGAAAGCAATAACATTATTTACTCGAATTTCTTGGGTAAATACCATTGCTGTTAACGGCTCAGAAACCTCCACGAATAACGAATTATATCCATTTGCCTTCTCACCGAAAACGGAGTGTTTTAATGTCCTCATCTTGGTTCATTTTTCTTAACCCAACGTTTCGGCCGGAGTATTCTACGGCTGTCGTCAGATGGTGGATGGGTGTATTTTTTATCGAGAAGACAAAAAGCCTGTTTGCATTCCATTGTCTAATATTGGGTGTGGATGCAAATGTTTCCATGCGACCGACGAGACGGGTGTTTTTTCGTCCCGATGATAAAAAAAAAAATACACCGTTTCACAATCGTGGGGTACAACAAGATGTGCGCAAAAGTTGACAAAAAAATTTACATAATGATATTCCCTCATCTAAAAAATCCAGACGGAAATCACGACAGTTTTATTTAACGCAAACTTAATGTCCCTGTGACTGTATTATTATTCGCTGGTAGCAGGATCGCTGCTAAGATATATCACGAATATATCTTTTGCCACCTTTTGAAAATATATCCTTTTGCCCCCCTGAGGGAAAGTGGCAGTGGACACCCACGAATATATCTCAATTTACATTGAATCTACAAAAAGTGCAATTACATTAGTAAATGAAGATTTAGCATTATTCTCTATGATGTAAAAAAAAAAGATTACATTTCATGCGTAACGACCTAATACTATTACCGAGTGCTAAGAACGTGATATATGTTTGGAAAAGCCAACTTTAGTACAGGACCACATTCTTGGAGTGCCTAGTCCCCAAATTACTGCTCTATGGCAGGGGCTCGTCTGTATTGATGAATAGAACTTAGCATAACTCGGTAATGATGAACCAATTCACCCTACAATATCTCTAATATATCTTTCACTAGTATCTTATCTGATTTTCGTCCCCGAAGTTGTTAGCATGGATAACTTTTCAAGTAGCAACACAGAAACTCACTGGGTTCTTTGAAGTACAAATTTCCACGGGGTCTGCTGGGTGAGGCATAAGGCTTGGTTTCCTGGGCATTAAATAAATATTACTGCTAATGGCCTCAGCACGCCAACCACTGCACAATCACGAGTTGCCCCGTTGATTCCGCGCTATGACCCACGTAAAGTTAAACGTGTGAACATAAAATACTAACATATATTTTCGCCGTAGAGTGTGTCGGTCGTAGAGTGACGGTAACGAAAATAGTCTCGAAAGCCTTCGCTAATCACTTCGATCCTCTCTAAGGGCGCCCTAGTATTGAGGCCTTATGCCAGGCTAATCTGAGCTTTATAAATATCTACATATACGCCTAGCACAAAAATAAATTTTGCAAGGTAGAAAGTTCAAATCCTTGCGTGGTACTTCATTATTATGACCTTCTACCTGACTACGATAAGCCTAGTAAATATTTTCTTAGGATACCAGTCAAAGTTCGATAGTTAGTAAACTACTTTGGGTAGCAACTTAGATCATTCCCTGCTGTCCCATTATTGCAGCCTTGTGCCAGACTAAGCTAAGATTAGTAAATATCAGGGTGGACAGCTTTCGGAGAGCGGAGAAAACTTGTATCGATTTAGGGCGCCGACCACAGAGTGATTTTTAGCAAGCAAGTTTCGCTGATAAATTCGTTGTTTTGCGTCATACTAATCTAAGGCTAGAAAATATCTACGTTGCGCTAACAAGTTGGATTTTTGCTAGTGAGTTCGTTCCTCACCGAATGCTCTAATACTGTGGTCCCGTCAGACTAAGCTAAGGATACTAAATACTCACCTATAACCAGTCGCGGATTTTCATTGGTAATATGGCACCAGGAAAGATTAAAAAAAGACTGAATACTCGTTGTTCATACAAATGACTTCTCCTTTTTGGAAGGAGTGTTGGAAAGGGAAAGATGCCCCGGACCGAAACGATAACATTAACCCCTTAATGGATTCTCGTAATACTAGATGTTTGTTTATATAGATATTCAGAGCATAACATGTTAGTTCATTTATGAAATAATCTCGTACCAAAAATATATGGGTGTTCTATTACAATTTAGTGCGAAGACAACTCTACCCTGGATTTTTTTGCGCCTGACAGCACCGATTTCCGAACAGAAGTGTCAGTAACAAGGGTCAAGCTATTTCTGAGCTGAGTTATGGTTGTGAAGCAGAAAAAAAATTCTTCTCCACTTGCTAACGAGGATTTTAGCTATATAATTTTCGATTAACGATTTCCGGTTGAACCAGTCCTTTTTTTTAGCCTTTGATTCCACCCTGCGCCTGAAACGGTTCCAATAGACACCAAATAGGGGTAGTTTTTAAAGTAAAATATACATGACACCATAAGGTCAACTCATGTTTTTATTCAACAGTATTTTAGCTTCAGGGAGGATATCTAGGGAAATAATCAATGCTTGTTCTGTTTATTTACAGGTTTTATAGGCTGCATATGTGTTTATAGAAACAAAAATTGATCATATATTTTCATGGTTTGTTGTCCTACATATTCTTAATTTATAAAACTAGAAAAAAAAAGGCGCTTGCCATCACAATCAATAAGTGAACAACCGTAGCGTCAAAATTTGATGTAATGTAAAAAAAAAATTCCATAGACAAATTAATATGGTCAGAAGAAATTCCATTTTTGACATCACTGGCGTTTTCCCCTGGAAAAATAGAGTGAGAAATGTATGGATATATCTGGATTCTGGAGAATTTAGATGATATTAATAAACCCGTCAAAATAAGGTCCCCGAAGTGTCCAAAAGTTTGCTTTCCTATAATAAAAACACATTTTTTGAAAGGGGTCTTGTGGAGTACTGATGCCAATTTTCAAGTCTGTAGACGATATGGTCAGGAGTGCTGGAACACGCACACACACACACGCACACACACACACACACATATATATATATATATATATATAAAGGGTTGTTCAATGCTCCAAAATGAAACGTTGGTTGGAAAAATGGATATGATAAAGCGTTGAGCATATCCGATTTCCTCAAGAGAAACCTCAAAATATTAAGTGGTATAATCGAATTATCAATGTTTGCAAGATTTTAATGTATATCTCTTTACGTGTTATATTTCTGGTGACGTATCGAATTAACTGGTCTATTTCTAGAAGAGTGGTCCCCCAGAGTACCAGGTCACATTCCTCCCCTATACTATCAGATTTCATCAATACATCCCTTTGCGATATCGGGTTTCCATGATTCCTCTCCCATTTTGAATTATCATCTTGTCATTTTTTCATCATTATATTTTCGATCTTACGTTCCTCCTCTGATTGGATTCCTCTCCAATATGTAATTTTCCCCCCTTAAGAAATTCGTCCCCTGGGATCCCAATGCCTCCCCTTTGAGAATGACTGTTCTAGAGAATTATTTAGGAGGAAAATATTTTGCCAGCGTTTTTTTTTTGTTTTTTTTCCCAAAAATCTCTAAGTGTTATCTAATTCCTATTGAGTTGACTTGATTTTCCTGACCTAACGAAAATGACAAGTTCAGATGTCTGGTTAAGACTAAAATGTGAAAAGTTTCAAATGATGGATAGAGAGAGACGAGAAAAGTGAGAGAGACAGATTATATCACTATGTCATCAACGAAAGAAAGGAAGAAAGAAAGAAAGAAAGAAAGAACGAGAGAAAGAAATTCAGAGAGGCAAAGAAAAAAAGGAGATAGAAGTAAGTGGAACGCTAGATTGAATTATCTGGTGTTGCCAAACAATTTCTTTTAATCAGAATTCGGTAAATTTCTTTTTTTTTTTTATCTTAGCTACAATTCATTTTCTTTTTCTTTCTTCTCTACTTTTCGCAGCTATAACCGTCCATGATAGAAACTTAAAATTCTTCACACACACACACACATATTGGTAGGAAAAACTTTTTTTCAATTCGCCTTGTGTTTGGAATAGTTGCATTCAGGGCGGAATTTGACCCCGAAGCAACCAATTTTGTCTATTTTACGATTTTATCAGGTGATCGGCTGAAATAATGACTATTATGGATTCATGGATTCATTTCAACCCTATATTCCTCGACTAGCTCGGGCATCACGTCCTGCCGTTTATCTATCCTGGTCAGTCATACTGTCAGAATTCTCCCACATTTAGACAACAGACTCCCATAGCTATTTATAGCATCTGCTTGTAGAAGAAACTCCTGACAAACGTACGACCTTGCTCCTATTCGCACTACCTATGTGGACCATGGGGGTACAAATTATTAGTTTAAATGGTGAGGCCAGCTGATTGCACTTGAAATTTCATCGCGCAGGCAGGAGGGTTATTTCGCATACATTCTCCCGCTGTTCATAGATTCCAAAATCGTGGAGAACCCCACCCAACCCAATCTTTGTCCCCGGAGGCAAGCAATTCGTATAACACTACTATCTTGTTATGACAGGATTCTTGTGATTTGATATCACATGACAAGTGTTATCAAACTTGACATCAAACGATTCACTACCGGAGGAGCACAAGCATTAGCGTCCGCTACCACCTTCCTGGGTTGGGGTTAAAAGGATGTGTGTCAGGAAGGAGATAAATATATATTCGGAATCTATCGTATATCAATGAAGAGGAATACCATCTTTTTGTATGGGTAAATTAAGTTGGGGTTTCAATCGTACGGCATTATTATCCTTTGTTGACTTTAAGTTTTCAACAATCAACTCTCACTCTAGGCGAGAAGGCCTGATCTGGGACGAGGGGCCCAAATCCCCTGTTTGACCCCACAAGTGTACGCCCATGTACACTGGTATCCAATTCAGATCAATCCTATATGCCAAATCATGTATTAGCCATAGTCACTGACCTACAAGAATGAAAAAAAAAATCCAAAGCTCTAAGCCCTTTATTCGTAGAAAAAAAATGCGTTATACATCAGTCTTCAGTTTTTTATCACCCGTCGTTGGACATGGACCTTCCCCAGGATTCACCAGACCTCTCCATCATGGGCGTCACTTCTGAACTTGTCTAGTTCGTATATCTCTGAATTTTTGAGATGAGGTATTATTATTTCTATTATTATTCGGACCATCCTCATCTTGGTTGTTTTTCATACAACGTTTCGGCCGTTGTACTCTACATCAGGTATCATCTGGTAGGTGTGGGGAACCAAGATGAAGATGGTCCGAATAATAATAGAAATAAATTGTCTAGTTCGTTTCTCCATCTTGTATCCTGCCGGTCTCGGTTTAGCAAGTGATCTCTGGGGATCCATGTTGTGAGTTGTGATGTCCATGAAACTAATTTTGAATTGCTACGAGAAACAGGTCCGGTTAGTCGCTCAATAGAAACCATCATGCAACCAACATTTTTTTGGTCGTGTTGGGGGTGATCCATTAGAAAAATTACGAAAAGGGTTGATAAATCAATGGGTTACTTTCCCACCTTTCGTTGGGCAGTGATCAGTAAACAATCCAGAATTCTCAAAAACAAGCAGACACAAACTAAGGGATCAATTTAGCATGAACTACTTAGTAAATCAAACTCCCTCTAGAAAGTATTTAAGGGAAAAATTTTGAAAAGAACAAAAAAAAAAGTTGTTTTTTTATCCCCCCAAACATAATAAGGAGTAAATATTTGAATTTTCAGTCCTCTAGCTCCATTGGTACAGCTTGTACGCATTATACATACAGCCATACCAACTTGAAAACTGAAAGAAAACAATGTTGACAGTTTTGGTAATAGTTTTGTTTGATGGTTTCCAACTGAGAAATCAATATGGGCGTTACCGTATCAACTAAGAGGCACTTGAGGCACAGGCCACGGTTCCCCAGACTCTAAAGGAGTTCAAAGCCACTTTTTTTTCTCCAGAGTCACAAGTCTGTGGAACAGTCTCAGTGAGAAAAACAGCCACTTCCAAAACAAAAAAAAGCACTCAGAAAGCGCACACATCTGCCAACGTCATTGTCGGGGGGTAATTTTGCATGAATCCGCCCCAAAATTCAAACAGTCCTTCCACAGCCTAGTGTCCATCCTATGCCAAAGTGTCATTGAAATTGATTGAGAACTTTTGGGGATATCTGGCGGACAGGAATTTTAAAAATCGCAATGATATGTGGTATTGACGCATACCTGCGACGCAGCGGGGTAATTCTGCATGGATCCGCTCAAAAATTTAATCGTTTCTTCCATAGCCGATAGTCCACCCATCATCAAAATATAATTGAAATTAATCGAGAACTTTTGGAGATATCGTGAGGACAGACATGAAGATTTGGCTATATCATGTGGTTCCGATTAAGACGCAAGCGAAGTAAGTGTACATGGATCCGCACCAAAATATAATCAAATATTCTGTAGCTTATGGTCCACTCCTCCTCAGAATTTCATAGAAATTCTTTGAGAACCTTCGTGTGATCAGTTTTGAGCGTATACACAAATGCAATTGAAAAACAAACAGCTGCGACAGAATACATATACCACCCCTGTCCTAATTTCTGGCCTTTTCTTCGGGATCAAGGTGTAGTATCTGTTCCACGGCAGAGCCCGAGGCACAGTTACTGACACTTGCCCGTCGAATGGGTCAGAGATTGGGTGTTGTGGATGGTGTCAAGACCGAGTGTGCCGGTGCAGTGTGTCAGCCAATGAGGTTTTACTGAGGCTGCCACTGTTGAGTGCATCGGAGGCCTTTGGACTCGTCCTTGGGCTCTCCTATTATTACTAGGCCCAGCTGCGGGGGGTCGGTTTCCCCGGAGTAGCACTGCTCCATTACACTTAAAGGAGCAGGTCCCCTGGTGGACGCTTTCGTTGCGGAGGTTGCTTTGGTTGCAAAGCAAACCGAAGCCGCATCGGCTGGAGCCATTTTTGGACGGATGGTTTCCTATTCTTCCCACGTTAAGCTCGACCTTGTGTCATATTTTGCTGCAGTGGGACAGCTAATAAACACCCGGAATACATATACCTCTTCGTTGACAGAAGTAAAATATAAATAATTTCGAAATTAATACAAAAAAATAACATTGGCCACAATATATTAACCATGAATTATTTATTAATTATATCAAAATCAATCAACTGCCCGACAAGCAAAAAAAAAAATCACTGGCAATGAAAAGAACCCTATCTACAGACTGGTATGAATGATAACCTTTTTTGTTTGGTTTATATCCACCAGAAATAGAGGTAATGGAAGCAATTACAATTTTTTTTATTAGAAATTTTTAGGGAGCTTCTGGAATGGTTCACAAAACTGCGCAGCCTTTTTTTTTGGGGGGAATCCGGTAACGAATAAATGGGGACAGTGGCGTTTAATTATGTTGCAAAAGTAGCTACAGCGGTTTTGATATTTACTAAACAGCAGATTAATGTGGCACAAGGCCAAATGAGACGAAATTAGGATAGGAAGAATGTGGTGCTTTGTTGTGAATCCTTTCCAAAAGCCAACGCCCGTAATTTTAAAGTACGGAAGCCTTAAAAGAAGAAAAAATATTGTATTTCATTTTTCTCGCTAACAGGAAACTCAATTTGTGGAGTTAGTTCAGGGTCAAGTTCTAGCAGCTGTTTAATCTTGGAGAAGAATCAAAACGTTTCAACCTTTCTCACGAACAGTGGGTCTTGTATTTATTTGGCTCCTTAATGCCCACTCCCTCCAACATCTTGTGCAGTGGTTCCCAAAAGTCTGAAGTCCGTGAGCTTGTCGAGTGGGCAGACCTTTCCAAAGCCATAGGTTCATATGAAAAATCATTTAAATGAAAAGGTTGCAAGCTACTGATTTAGTATATATATATATATATATACATATATATATATATATATATATATATATATATATATATATATATATATATATATATCGCAGAGGTAGGATATCAGCGGCCTCCGGGTCTGAATCGAAGGTTTCAATCCTACCTTGTGGTACTGGATGGGATAATGGATTGACTATAGCCACATTGAAGAGTTGTAATACAACGAAACAGCGCTGTCTGTGGATGACACAACCTCTATTCAGGATTGAGCACTCTTTAAGTGAGGTAACTCATCCATTGTAAGCTTATGCAATGCTCTTCCATAGGAATAGAGCATTCTGGTGGATGAGGAATTTATGCGTAAATAAATATATCGCTTAAATTAAATAGCTTATAGCCACACTGAAGAGATGTAATACATCGAAACAGCTGTCTGTGGATGACACAATATATATAAGAAATGCTGAAGGTAAAATTTTATAAGGGTGCGATTGGCATAGTCAGTAATGGCTCAGGCAATAGAGTCAACGACCTGAGTTCAAACTCACTTCGCACTAATTCCCTTGGGAAAGGCATGAATGAACCCGTCTCTTCTTCCCCAGCTATGGGTTAAATATTACGGGAGATAGGTTTTCTAGCCTTGGAAGTCAACTGATCTAGGAGGAGGACAACTCTAATTCCAAACTGACATCGTTCTGGCAGTTCCTGCAGCTAAGTTGACACCAGGCGTATAAGACTTTGGACCATATTTCCATACGCCCAGAGGGGGCGTTCCATTGTCTGCAGAGAACGGAGGCCTTCCAGGAGGTATTACTATTTATACAATATGAGGTCCCCCTCCATTGTGGGTCCGGGGGACAATTTAAAATCGTCCCACCCCCTCTATCAGCTACGCCTGTGTACGAATAATTCGATTGCAAAGCAAGTGATGGATATCGGGGTGACGTATAATGAGGACTGCACGGATTTAAAAATAAGCAAACAACCCAACTCAAGGTTAGCAGACGATATTTCTTGTTCTACAGACAAAGGCGGTGGATGAGATAGATGGGAAGATCCGTCGGCTATCCCCCACCCCCAACCTGACTGTAAAGTAAGCGAAAGTTCAGTAAGCATCATCATTTGCTGCTTTTGGCAAATGTCCAACGGCGCATTTTGAAAAGCTCTTCAGAAATTTGGCGCTGTTTGAAAAAAAAAAGTTGGTTTCTATCCTTCGAAATAGTCTAAGTCTTACGAAAGGCCAACCACTATTTTCTGCAATTAACGGATTTTTAATAAGAGAAGGAGCTTGTCGATTCCCACCATTTTCCTTTCAACTGCTCTCTCATAGTACCCTGACTAATGTCAGCAGGGTTACCAGATTGACGGAGACGTTTCTGGTCAAAAACACACCAAAAAAATGGCCAAAATTGTTTATAAAACATTGCAATGCTACAATACACGCCAAAAATGAAAAGAATTATTGAAAATACGACTGCAACGAAGTCTACTTACTTAAATCAATTCTATATTCCAAGTCTTAAAGCAGGAGACCCAAAACTACATTGACCCCCAGGTAAATAAATAAATGGATAAATAAATATCATGATGATGATGGTGATACAGACATGCAGTTTTAGCTACGGTTTCGTTTCATTTTTTTTCTAGATTAAAAAAAATAGGACAAATAAATGTAGCCAACGCAAAAAGTTACTGGCCAAATACTTTAAAAGGGCCGAATTTGGCAACAAAATAGCCAAAACGGCCAAATTGGCCACCCTGAATGTCAGCTCAGCATGAGAACGGAAATCTATAAACGTAAACGTAAATCTGGCCCACAATTCCGTGTCTCTGCCAGGTTTGACGTCATACTACATTCAAAACAGCCAACTACAGATAATAAAGAAAATCAATTTTTCCCCAGACAATAATGTCAAAGGTTCAGAAACCAGATGGTGGTAATTTCTCTTCCTGTCTTTACCATCTTTCTCTTTTCTTTTTCCCTCGAAAACCAGAAACTGACAAGAATGGATTCCCTTTCAACAGTTTCTCATTTCATCATCATCAGCAGCAGTAACAATAATTACAAGTCCACTGCTGGACAAAGGCCTTTCCCAATCTCCTTCCAAGACGAACGTGATTGCGCTGGCCACTGCCACGTCCCAAGAGCATACATTTCTATCTCATCTCTCCACTTTGCGTCTGATTTTCCCTCACTGTGTTCGCTGTCCCATGGGCAGCAATCGTTTAGTCATTTGTTGTCTTTCCTTCTTGCTAAGTGTCCAGCCCATCTCCATTCTTTTGCATGAAATGATTTGTATGATATCCTTCACCCTAATCTGCTTACGGATCCATGTTAACCTTTTCTTATCTAGTGTTATCCCTAGCGATGCTCTTTCCATATCTCTATCTCTGCGATTCAGAGTTGGTTTTCAGTACTTTTTGTTAGTAACTATGTTCTGCATCTGTACGTAATAGCTGGTATTATACATAGAATGTTCCCTGTCATATAACTGTGTTTTGATGTCCATACTTCAGTTGTCCCATAAGACACTCATAAATTCAAGGGGGATTTCATCACACATGGGTGAGGAAGGCAGACTAAATACCCACTTGACTTTAGATAACAGACACCCACTGTAAACTGATGAATTTTTATCTCTGCCTACGAAGTTGGAGAGGTACATGCAATCAATCGTGTCTGACTGTCCACACGATATCTCCAAAAGTACTCAAATTTCAATGAAATTTGTAGAAGAGTGGGCAGTGGAGTGAGGAAGAAGTGATTGAATTTGAGGTTCAATCCTGGAATTCATTTCATTTTGATTGAGAGATATTTGTCCGTTTTAATTTTGAAATGGATCCACGCATAATTACCTCCCTTTCTTCCAAGTTATATGTCCAGTTAATAAATCTCCAAAAGTTCGTGACTGTACACACAATATCTCCAAAAGTTCTTAAAGAATAATTTTTTTGAAGGGTGGGCAACAGGCCATGGAAGAAGCGATTAAATGTTTGGGAGAATCAATACACAATTCTGCTGACAATGGCGTTGGCAGAGATATGCGCTCTCGGAGTGCTTTCTAGTTCATTATATTTCAAGTAAAAAGTATTGTTTTAAAAAATCTCGTTAAGTAATCATTTAATTGACTGATTTTCACAGAATCCTATATTTCTATAATGACTACTTCATTTTTTGACCATAGTCAACATAGGCGTCTCCAGTTTTTAAGTGATTTTGGTAGGCCATTTATCAGTGTATGAAAACGTCATGTGTGATGCTCCAGAGGAACTAGGGGACTGAACTTTAATTCATTAAAAAAAACAAAGCAACAAAAAAAAAACAAACCTTTTTTTGTTGTTGTTGGGAAATCCCCTCCCCTAATTTTTTCAGGGGGTTCAATTATGATACAAGTTTATCCTAAATTGGTCCCTTAGATTGTATCTGGCAGCATTCATACTTATTTTTTCTTTCAAAAATTCAGACTTTTCAGTGATCCAAACAAAGGTGAGAGAAGTAACTCATTCATTGATCACCTTTTTTTCTAATTTTTTAATTGATGCAAAATGGCATACTACAAAAAGATGTTAGTCATGATACTTTCTATTGAATGACAAACCAGACCTATCTTCTCTCTGCATAGATTCACAGAGACTTCTTTGAGGCATAATAATAAAATTTAATTGAAAAATAGTACCAGGTGATAAAAAAAAAAAAGTGAAATACTTTGAGGACTGAATACTAATGCTATGAATTTATAGGAACAAAAGATTTTGTCGAATAAATGTTGAAAGTCTTTGCATCAATCGAATTTGATTGAATACTAAATTTAACTGAAAGTCATAGAAAAGTAAGGAAAATACTCTGATACCAGATTAATGATACTATGAACTTATAATGAGGTTTCATCAAAACAAGCCGGAAACACAATGATAATGAAAATACTTCATCTATGAAATTCCAACAACTGGAGAATTACATCTAGTGCTACTACTAGGTGTAAACATGCAACAGAAATAAGCTGAAAGAAAACTAGCCAATAATTGATAAGAACAACTATGGTACATTCAAGAAATTCAAACAATTTAAGACTATTACATCTACCACTCCTATTACTTGGTTGAAACAAGCAGTATGCAAAAGAAATAAAATGGAAGAAAAACCTATCAATAATTGTCTCTATCTATTGAAGAGTTCTACCATCAAATTCAAGCAGTTCATGAATTTAAGAGTTAATAATAATAATGACAAAGCTTCATCTAAGAAATTTGGACAACTCATAACTATTATATCCACTACTGCTAGATAGTAAACAAACAATATGGCATGGAGTAATCAGATAAGGAAGAATATAGCAATATGACTAAATTTGAATGATGTCTGCTATTAAGCCTCCATGATCTAATTGAAACGGGATGAGAGTTCAAATCTCACAGGAAGGTACTTCTTTATTTCTGATCCTTCTGCTTACTTGATGTTTATAAAATGTGAGAAATAATATTTTAATTACAAGCAACAATGATAAGATGAAAGATAAACTGATCAAAAGTTAATAGTGAGAAATGCATTTATACTAAAGAGTAGAGACATTATACAGGTACTGAACCAATTTTTTAATACCTTTGTCTCCAGGACTGTCAAAGATTATCCATTTTTGCCAGACCAACTGAGGTCACATAATGAATATTCAATAATATGCACCCAACATAATAATCATGGACTCCATATCTTTCGAGCATTAGAACTGTTGAAAATTTAAATCAGACAATTATTAAATATGAACAAGCCTGTTTGGTCTCTCAAAACAAATCATCATCTTTTGGCAGCATGCTATGTTGGGAATGATCAATAAAAAAATTGAAAAAAGGGGTTGATCAATCAATAAGTTACTTCTCTCACCTTTTGTTGGCTCAGTAAACCAAGGATCAATTTAATATAAATTTACATTGTAAAGAAATTTTTTCAAGACATAATAAGGAACTACCATTCCAAGGGAAATTATGAATCACCACCACCTATATATGCTGAGTTGGAGGTGATCGATCAAAAAGTTGTTGAGCAGTGATCATTAAAAAAGTCTGAATTTAAAAAAAAACTGGCAGGCACAAACTAATGATCAATTCAGCATAAACTTACACTGCACATTAATCCCCACCCACAAAAAAATAATTCTGGAGGGGAATTTTCAAAAAAAAAAGAAAACATTTTTCCAATTCATTGAGGGGAAGTATGTGTAAAATTTCAGGTTTCTACTATGAGCGGTGCTGGGCAAATTTTGGATAGGTACAAATACATATATATGTATATGTCAGAATACTTGAATAATTGAAACTCAGTAACAAAGATCGAATTAGTTTGTTGTGGGTAGTGGTGATTAATGAATACTGAAATTTTGAGTTCTTTAGCACCATTGGTGCAGCTTGTATGTGTAACATATACATAGCCAGCTAGATCCACTCAAAAACTGAAGAAACCTATACTGACAGTCTCTAATTGAATAGTTAAATCCAATACATCAGTATAAATGATACAGTCTATTGATATAAATGAAACAGATACAAGTCTGTTAATTAAATGAAGAATCTCCAAATACCACTTTGCCCAACATGACAAATTCTATGACTATTGGACTATCCAACAAATAAAATGAGGAGGACTTTCAGAATTACAGTTTGTTTTACTATTTACAGTCAGTCACATCATAAATTTGAGATATTTAGGGATGACATTGCAGTTGAAAGATATGTTGATGCTGAACTACAGCTTTGAAACTCATCATTTTTGGTTATCTTTTTGAACATCCCATCGAGACAAAGATGTCTGATATACTTTGACCTTTGACTGCTCAGTGAACTACTGTCAGCTCATAATTTTGCCCTGATTAAGAGAAATGCAGAATCATTGCCAAAAGATAGGTGTTGTGCCTGTATAAGTAACTTGACAATGACCAGTGGTTGCAGGTCTCAACAAGGGAAGCAACTCAACATCAACTAAATGTGCAGTAAGAAAGTGTAAGAAGCCCTTCTTAGGAGAAGAAAATAAATGATGTTTTGGGCTCATCAACAACTATATGAGACATATCTTTTTGCTGGTTTCTGAGATTTAAACCATACAATATCTGAATGGATAGCTTTCAAGACTATCCTTCAGTAGCTTTTTCTGACAAAACTCTTGATAATGATTTGCAATAGTACTTCTGCTAAAAATAAACAGGTCTGGTCAGTCACTCAATAGGAACCATCACTTAACCAAAATTTTTTTTCAGCAAGCTGTGTTGGGGTATGATCAAATGAAAAATTTGAAAAAAGGTGATAATGAATAAATTAATTCTCTTACCTTTTGTTGGGAGGTGATCACTAGAACAGTTTGAATTTTCAAATCATATGCATGAATGCAGTCAGACACAAACTAAGTAGCCAGTTTAGCATAAACTCACATTGAATCTCACACTAAAAATCTACATGGTGAAGTAAATAAACAAAACAAACGTTTTTGCTAGGCATAATAAAGAGTATGAGCATAAATTTTCAGCCCTCTAACTCCATTTGTGCAGCCTCTATGCACAGCCAGCCAACTCGAACAATTTAGAAACAGTTGACAGTTTTGATAGATAGTTTCTAAAAGCAATATATCCCTAATTCAAATCTGCTTTAAAAATGGAAAAATTTCAGGTGAATTTTCAAAAAACAGGTGTGGATTTAGCATGAACTTACCTTGCAAATTAGCCCTCTTTCAGAACCTGTTGGGAGGGATTTTCAGAAAACAAAAATAAAACAAAAACTTTTTTTCTAGGAATAATAAGGAGTAAATGTTTGAATTTTCAGACCTCTAACTCTATTAGTGCGGCCTGTATGCTCGATACATACATGTATAGACATCCCTATCAGCTTAAAAACTGAAGAAACCTAGGTTAACAATTTTGGTGGACAGTTTGCAATATTTTGGGGGGGGATCCATGGAAATAATAGTTACTAATGATGAGAATCTGAGAATATTTGTGGGCATCTTATTACGAGGTATTCCCCAAAATATAGACATTTTGCTGGCTTTGTTTTCTTTTTTTAATTTGATGTTATAAGTACAAACACTCCATGTCAATACACTCTTCATTATTACTATTACTTTAATACCAGTTTGATTCCATCTTACTATTGTTGCTTTTAATCAGAACACTCCGGATCAAAATACTCCAAATTATTACTTGTTTTACTTCATCCCATTATAATTGCTTATTATTACAGCATTTAGATGAAGAATGACACAACATTAATATCAAGTACAGAAGAATGTGATCACTTGTCAGAACAACTCTTGGAATGAAAATGATTTGTCTGAAAATTATTTGTACATCTTTGTACACCTGAGGAAGGCAGAAGAAGGGATCAGCTGAAACATTGTTAAAATAACAAAAGCAACACAAAGCAGGAGTTGAATATTCAAAACAATTTTTTCCTTTCATAACGACTCTTCTCAAAATGATTAAAGGCTGTAGAATGGATGAGCCAAAATAGTGTTAGCAATAAAAAAAGTCAAGTTCAATAGTTTGAGCAATTCTTGAAATAAATTCAATTAGTTTAGCATGATTCAGTACTCAAAGAAATATTCCCACTCCAAGAAATTAGGATGTCTTTCTGGAGTTATTCAAGGGTTTCAGACTACAAGAAAAAGGAGCTTTGGTCAGTTGAACAAGGATCAATCTTTTGTGTATCAACTTCAGAAAGAGGCAAGAAATTTCAGAAAGGTGCTATTTATTGTACAGCAATATATTGAAGTGTGGTTTTTGGTGAAGTATAGTTAAGGTATTGCTGTACAAATCAATGTAACTAAGTATAAGCTGAAAAATAAAAGACATTGAATAATAAAGACCTTGGTTAGTGCAGTGTTGAACAGTATGGAAAGTTTTGGAATGAATCAACTGCACTGATCAAGGTATACTTGTACATTAAATTCGACTTTAATCTTTTGAAAACATCCCTGCAGAAGCAACTGTTTACAAGATCTGCCCAGAAAGCATCCAGCCATTTAATATCAATAAAAAAAAAAAAGGTTAACGAGGGAAATGGTGCCTCAGTTCACTTCAAAATATGCATTTACCCTAGCATTTTTTCTTTCAGGATTGCCATCAGCTGCCTCATCGCAGTCTCCTTAATCTCCTCCATTCCAAAGGTGAATAGTCAGAAGAAGCAGGAGAGTCAAATCTAGGGTGGATACTGATAGAGCTGGGTGTTGCAATGATTGGCCCAATACGTCGCACGAGATGTGAGGAATGGGCAGGCTTGATTATTGTGAATGCAATGGTCATAAAGTGCTCAAAATGCTGTTTCAGTGTCGACTAAGTAACCCCAAGGGAGAGTGTTCATGCATGCATAGTAAAGTACCCACTGATTGGTTGCCAATTAATACAGCTCAACCGATTCTCAAGATATTCAAGATGGCTGGATACTTTCAGGACAGACTTCGTATATGATGAAAATTTGGAAAGAAAAACAAAGCAAAGTCAGAAATGCCTGGCAAATGTCAGGAGTGACTCAGGCCAATGGCCGAGTTGGATTAAGATATTTAATTGGCATCAACATGATTCAACATTTTTTGTCATTAGTAGACAGAATTATTCAAGCAGAATTCTCAAATAAATTTTTTTTTAAAAGAATAGCTCTTAAAACAAAGCAAGTGGATACTGATTGCCTGTCGATAAGATGTTTTGCAGAGAGGGCAGAACACTTATAACACACCCTATATCACATGTTCCAGATTGTTTTTTGTTGTTTTGGAAGGGGGGGGTCTACATTATCTTGGGAAGTTACATTCTTGTTTGAAAGATCGTTGTTACTATTAATATTAACAAATAATAAATCAAAAAAGAATATCAATTCTTTTTGAATCGAAAAAGAACTTCATTGGCGTTAATTAGAAAAGGCCAACGAAGTTTCAGACGAGTATCCAAATTTAACTATTGATTACAAAATCGAAAATCAATACTTGAATTATTGATACTTTCAAACAACGAAAAGAAAACATTTTTCCTTATCGTTTTTTTTTTAATAGAATTACTGACAAAATAAACCAATTAGAAAGATATTGAAATTCGATATTATTAGCAATATCCTTCCAAATTTAATTGCGATTTCCAAATTAATAATAGCAACAACGATAAAGGAAGGATCTCAGTTGTCAAAAAGTTACAACAAAACTGATCAGTCCCAAAGAGATGATATGGTTGTCGAAATTGTTCAAGTGTTCAAATGAAATCGAACAATTGAAGATCTATATGTATTTTCTGAACTTTTTGGTGGTGATAGACAGACAATTTGAATTCGAAAAAAAGAAAGAAATCACTTGGAAGAAATAATTACCGACGAGTTTTGTTCCAAGTGTCACTTGAATTTAGGTTTGAGCATGAAAAGATATTTTAGTATCATTTTTAAATGTTAAAAATGACTTTTTTCGGCAAACATGTAAACCCGAAACAAAGTTCGACAATTTCCATCCATTTTTTCCAAAACGAAATGTTTTTTTTGTTTTTTTTCAATTTTTCGGAAGTTTTTTTTTCTCTTTTAAATCTTCTTGCATTCATTTCTTTCGTTAAAATGCGTTGTTATTGAGGAGAACAATAGTTCTTGAAAAGATTGGCTGGTGTTATTAAAAATTCAATTTAGCTGATATACTTTTGTTTTGAAGTCACGACTTTTTTGTGGCATGTGTGCGCGCGGGTGAAAAAGAGAGGAAAAAAGTTTGTTAAGTGTTTGTTTTCTTGGCCTCTTTTTCTGATATCCCAAGAAGAAATAATTCACATCAATTCGAAAATAAAACAAATGCATTATTAGTGTTGCAAAAAAGTGAAGGAAAAGAAAGAATTAAATCATTTTTACAGTACAGTATCCTGCCGAGTTTAAGTAAAAGATATAGAAAAAAAAAGAAAGAAAAGTGACGACTTGTTTTTATCATTCACAGATCCGAGATATCTGCGCCCTTTAAAAAAATAATAATCTTTCCTCTTTTGTATTTCTTTTTTTCCCTCGATATTCTCGTAAACATACTGGACTCAGATTAATTCATTCACAAAAAAAATTTCAAGAAAAATCCGTACCCACAACAAAGGTCTTTCCTCAAGGGTCCAGCCTTTCGGGCACAGGTTTTTTTCTTTTTTTTTCTTCATTTTCCCTTGAAACTTATCCGTCGTCCCATGTGATGCTTGTATAATGGGTATAAGATTTTCGGACGAGTTCCGTTGTGACGGCATGGTCAGCTTTCCCGTATCCTTGGGAATGTCCAAAGACATGAATCGATCTGTGTTCGGGATCGTGAACCATTTTGCCACCGCCCACACATTCGCAATTAAGACCGTGAATTTCCAATTCTGCGTCGACTAAATCGAAGATGTCCGAGTGAAACTCAGCAATTGTGGAACCGCGCACGATATACCTGAATTGTTTGGGGTTGTTTCCTTCGTAGACTTTGCAGAGCACATACTTACTGAGACCCTGCTCGCCAATATCCACGATGGGCACCCCATCCAATTTTGGAACCAAGGGATCAATCCTGCCGGGCATTTATATCCGATCACCACTTAGACATCACATCAGCAAATGTTTTGAAAGTTTTTGTTTGTTTTTGAAGAAGAGAGGAAGTTGGTTTCAGAACATGCGCCGATGACGTTGGAGGTCTTAAGTTAACAGAAACAGCCACTGGTTGGTTCGTCTTCCTCCTTCGTCCTCGAAACCTAGCTGTTTTTTCTTAGCCGAGTCCCACTCCTACTTCCTTCGTTCCTTCCTTGGGTTGATCAACTCGAGCCAAACAGAGAAACGGGCTCCAGAAGCATCACCATTTCTGATTTTAGTGTTTACAGAATTTGTGTAGCAGCAGCTGGGAAAAAAGAAAGATAGAAAGAAGCAAGATTTGCAAAGAGCGCTCGTAGACTGCGCAAAAAGTTTAGATTACCTCCCCTTATTTTTCTAGAGGGCATTTTGGAATAGAGTGGAATCATGACCAAAAGTTGATTATGGACCAGCAAACTTGTTTCACACCTCTATCCCTTCCAGATTTTCCAGATTCCAAATTTATCATCGTTCTTTATATTTATAATTTACTATTTATTTTGAGGCAATCATTTTTTTAATTACTTTTCTCCTTCATAGCGACCGGATATAATAGCACTAACACTTAACTGTAAAACTAAAAACACAGTTTTGTTTTTACTACTAGTTTATCAGGTGGTAAATTTTCTGCCATTATATACTAACAAAATATACGTATATAAATGCAAAATTTTAAAAAACGAAATGCCTCTAGTTTTAATGAAATTCTAAGAGCTAGGTCATTGCAAAATGAAGATCGGATGAGAAGAGAGGAAATAACTTGGAAAAATGCTGACATCACTTGACTGACGATAAATGTTTATTTTATGGGAAAAAGTTTATTTTAATTTTTTTTTATTGAAAAATTTTTCAACTGAATATTTTTAGAGGAGAAAGTTTTATTTTCAAGTAGTTTAAGCGAAGTAAAATTTGATTATTAAGAAAGGTTTGATTAATTTTTAAGGGAGTTCAATTGCATTTTTAGGTTAGAAAATTTGATTCCAATTCCTTTCAGGGACAAAGTTTCTATTTCAAAGAAAAGATTTTACTTGCACTTTTCTTCGGGGAAATGCTTAACTATCTAAAAAAACACATTTTATTATATTTCAAATTTTATTTTATTGATTTTACGGGAAGAGTTTTATTACATTGTTGAGTAGAAATGTAACAGCAATGTTTTAGAGCAAAAGTTCAATTGAATTTTAGGAAAAAGTTCCATTTCATTTTTCTGAGGGGAAATGTTTAATTACATTTGTTATAGAGAGAGTTTAATTGCATTTTTAGGTTAAAGTTTCATTGATTTCAAAGAGGAATCTGCTTTTTTTATGAGGAACATTTTAATTGTATTTTTAAAGAAAAAGTTCAATTGAATGTTTTAGGGTAAAAGCTCTATTTCAAGTGAAAGGTTTAACTGCAAGATTTGAATTGCATCTTCTAATGGAAAGGTTTAATTGCAAATTTCTTGGAAAAGTTTTAATCATTATTTTATCATTCATTTTTTTAGAAGAGTTTGTACTTCATTTTAGGAAATAGTTTTGTTAATTATTTTAGAGGAAAAATTTAACTGCATTCATTAAAATCAATTAAAAAATCTCTATAATGATGAACATTCAAATTTAAAGAAAAAAGGTTACAGTTAAATTTGATACAAAATATTTTGTTGTATGGCTGAAGTCAAGTTTTATCAAAGGCAAAATAATAAATGAAATAAAAACAGGTCTGGTCAATCACTCAATAGAAACCTTTATGTGACCAACATCTTTTGCAGTATATTGGGGTTGATCAATTAAAAAAATTGAAAAAAAGGGTTGATCTATGAATAAGTAACTTCTCTGGCCGTTTGTTGGGCAGTGATCACTAAAAAAAGTTGAACGCTCCACTATAAACCCATTAAGGTGCAATTTTTCAAAAAAACAAACAAAAAAAAACAACTTTTTTCTGGACATAATAAGAATTAACTGTTCAAATACTCAGCCTCCAGCTCCATAGTACACACGGTACATACATAGATTTCCAGCCAGACCAACTCAAAAACCGAAGAAACCTATGTCAACAGTTTTGGTGACAGTTTTGATTGACAGTTTCTGATAAAGGCTATTACCATTAACAGCGAGAGAGAATGTTCAACAGATCCCAGCTTCCACTAACCTGCATCTGCAAACAGAGCCAAATATTAGGTTCTTGCAAGTGGACTGGGTTTTTTTTTGCATTATTGAGAATAATATAAAAATGAAAGATTTACTAATCTAATAGCATTTTTTGCAGATTCCAAACAAATAAAAATATAATTAATTACTGGAGTTTTTATTTTTATTTTAACTGCAATGACGTCTACCAGTTCTTTTCAAGTACGATTTCAAATTAGGACATTATGCTACTCAAGCTGATGATAACATCAACCAAGCATTTGGAGCAAGCACTACCACAGTGCAAACTGCTCAGAATTGGCTCTGAAGATTTATTTCTTGAAGTATGGATACTTATAACAAACCTCCAAAGAGATCTAGACCTGTTCTTAATGATAAAAAATTATCAACAGCTGTGGCCAACAATCATCAAACAATGGTTTGAATACTTTCTTGAGACTTAGAGATACTAACATACCATGTTGCCTCATAGCAATAGAAAAGGTTAAAAAGTTGGAGAATCGGGTTCTACACAAAGTGAATGAAAGAAGGCTTCTTTATCTTGAAGGTCTACCATTACTGATTCTGCATTGAGCAGAAAAACAATTGAGAAATAGTTTAATACTGAAAATCTCTCACCCAACAAATTATTGAAACATTGACTTATAAATAATTTTGAAAATAAAAATAAAACATGTTAATCCCTGGTTTGAAGATTCCAAGTTACAGTTGGCTACATAATGGCTGTTACCAGTTAACTTTGATGATAAAAATGGCTTTTCTTTGGTATTAACATTAGACTCGATCTAGAATGCAGACAACACACAGTTTTTTTTTTTGGGGGGGGGTAGGATTTGGTCACTTCTCAAAATCAAATCTTTTGTAAAAAAAAAAAAAGAAGAAAACCATGTCATTACATTGCTTCTTCTTTGATTGAAAAATGAAATAGATTGTTTTTTATTATGCAATAATTGTTTGATGGCTTTGCTTCTTAAAATTAAATCTTTGGTGATAAAAAATATTATATCCCTCCCCCATCCCATCCCCCACTAACTCTAATCGATATGTCTCACTGCACAGTAACAACCCTATTGCAATATATAATCTGCTGGCTTTAACTTGAGTCCAATATTGAAACTGGAAATAGCTATCTTTATAACCAATTGAAATTTTGACTCTTCAAATCAAGGATTACTTGAAATATTTCAATATCCACTTATATTCTTCTACTTTACTCATTACTTTACAGTGTAACTGGATTAAAAATCAATATTCTCCAATAAATTGTCCTGAAAAATTTTGATCATTGATATCAAAGAAAAAGAGATAGAAGGTTACTTTACCATGGTGTAGTGGTTAGCAAGCTAGTCAAGCAGACCATAGGCTTTGTGTCATACTAATAATCTAAGGTCATAGCACCCAGTGAAGATCAAATTCACTATTCAGTAGTAATGGTCTGCAAGACCAGCTAGCTAACCATAACTCCACCCCAGGGCACTTTGGTATTTTATGAAGTTCAGCTCTATCTGGCCCATATGTTGGAGTATCCAATCAGGATCGAACCCATTACTCATTGATAATTATCTGCGAGACCAGCTAACTAACCGTTGAATACACGAACTTTACGCCGAATATGGTTTCTTATTTATAGCTAAAACTGTCTTCTAAAATAGCTATTTTCTCTACCTCCAGCTAACTTGATAGCTAAAATGCAATATAATTTAAATCCCTTTTATCAAATTAAATATTAATATGCAAACACTACAGAAGTAATTATCATTAAAAGTTGTATATTTCTGTTTATTAAACTTACTAGTTATTTTTTTGAATGGCTAGATTTTCGGCTATTGTACATTTATATTGGCTAAAATGGAAAAAAAAAAAACTCAGCCAGATCTAGTGAAAAAATGGCTGATTTGCAACTCTTTTTGTGCCCAACACACGATGTAAGGGAAGCAACTTTGTTTGGAAATCGATTACAGCTCTTCAGTAATTTGGAACAAAAAAGGAAATTCAACACAGAAGCGCACATGGTTGAATCGATTGAATATTTTGTTGGGTTCTTTGAAAGAATGATTGATTAGCGATGTTCCCGGTGGAAGTGTCATCATTTGGTCTAATGTCATTACCCACGTTGTAACTGATTGAAAAAATACAGTTTATTCGTTTTTATTTTGTAAATATAAAGTGAGTAATTAATCTTTTTCATTGTTTTTGTGACACTGAATGCTTCCTGTTTTTGTATGTTTGATGTTCCAGTTTCAATTATGAATACTTCTGTTTTAATACTCTGTGTATTAACGCTATAATTCTTTTTTCGGTAAGTCTCACATCTTTGATTTGAGTTGCTTTTTGAACTTTGAAGAAACAAGTATAAAAAAACATCTATTTTTGCTCTTTTATGAGTGCGTAGAAAAAAACTGCCTCTGGTTAATTTTCATTTTCTCGAATGATATATCGTTAATCTATCTTTCACAAAAGAATCTGGAAAATCTCGTGACCAACTAAGAGAAGAAACTAACTAACAAAAGATATATGAATTGAATACTTGGTCAGTAACTGGAATTATATATTGAAACCTTTGACTATTTTGACCATTGTCGAACACGAGAACTAACATTTCCATACGTTTAACTGCAAATGATAAGTCAATTTACGAAATAGATGAAAGGAGAAAACTTGACCATTTTAAAATTGTATTTTATTGAATTTAACTTTGGATATAACATGGTGTTTGTGTTTTAGTGTGAACTAAAGTTATTGAATAAATGAAACGTACTAAACTTGCCAATTGTCATTATCGCTATGGTAGTTTAGTTTCACCACTGAAGTTCCGAGAGATATGTCTGGAACAGAGTTTGGAGTTTACCAAAATGCTGTCAAGAATAGTTTATGTTGTCAATTTAAAATATGTCGAGTTTACGTTAGTTCAATGTAATTTCAATTTCATGAAATTTCAATAAGGGAATAAATGAATGAAATATGTTTGAACATATCTGTTAAGCGAATGGAATTTCAGTTCTGTTCACTGTTGACGAGCGTATTAGTTTTGAAAACTCACGGGGGGTGCTTTTCTTTCGCAGATATTTTTTGTTCTTTTAAAAACAAAATAAAAAACAACAACACGGTGAAGATGGTACAGTTTAGCTTTGCATCTGAATTACGCATTTCTTGGGGTTGATATATCTTTTTGTGTTATTCAAATTCAATCAGCTGATGATCTTAGTAATGGCAGCCTCCAGTAACCATATTCATTAATGTGGAAAAAAAATTATATAAGTATAAACTATAAAATAGGATAATAACCTCCCGAGATATTATCATTTTATAACTTTAAGTAGAGCACAAAAAATATTGTTTTGATCCTTAAAAATGCTTAGTTCAAATGCAATGTTGAACTTCTCTAGTTCGCCAAAGCTAAGGGAGGCAACTTATGATAAGTCATTTTAATTTAATTCAATGTTTTATGCACACCATACGTTAGTGGAAATCCATTTTATTTGAAAAGGAAATGACGAAAATACATTTTTTTCTCATCAAAATGCAAACGTTAGCTAAAACGAATATGCACGCTAAAATTCAACTATTTAATGTTGGTACCACCAAAAATGACCCGTATGAACACGAATGGAAAAGAAACAGAAAAAAAACTCCTATTGAAGGTAATTTTATCTTCATAAGATTTCTGCTATTAACTAGAATAGAGATTAGTATGAAAATCATTTGTTTATATTCTGTAAAACCGGAGATATTTTGAAAATTCATTTTATGAAATGTTGCATCAATGTAAACAATGGAAAATTTGCATGAGAATTTTCTAAATATTTATGAGAAAATACCTAAATCTTTAAAATCTACCAAAAATCAACCAATTATTGGATTTTTATAAAATTTTTGATACTTATTTTTGGATTCTTTCCATGTGATTATATCACATTATTATTATACCCCTTTCATTCATTTGATGATTTATTTTATTTATAAAATTCATATGACATCAAGTTTTACACATTTCAAAGATAAGCCACTGAAGAAATAACTAACCTCTGTGTTTTGATTGGAAAAAATATTTTGATTTGACATTTTATTGTAAAACAAACATATGTAATAAATTTCCATTCATGTCTGGCAAACATAAAGACATTGAATAGATTCACATGAGTTGCTTCCATTAAACTTGGGGAACATAAAAGTTCAACGATTTGGTCTAAAGTAATAAGTCATTTTGCAAGGGTCAAACTTGCTTATTAAGTACTAAAATGGGTTAGCATAAAAATGGCAAAAATTATTCCCTTTGGCTAAAAATTGCTGGATTTTTTTTTCATTTCCAACTAACTTTATAGCAAAAAATGTTGAATACATTTTGTAAATCACCCAAAGACTCCTGGAATGTTAAGTACCCTCTTAATGTTTAAATTCTGTTTTCAATAAATATGATATGTAAAACTTGTCATTTTTCGTCATCAAGGGAGATAATTATTTGCAATATTTACACTAGTCTATTTTGGTTCTGAATAAGTAAGTTTTACCTTCACAAGAATTGAGTGGAACTCAGAAGTTGAGAATGTGGATTCCACATGAACTTATGGAAAGAAATTTCGGTCAGAGTTTAAACATTTGCTTTTATTCATTTTGTTTGACGTAGAAAAAATGGATTTTTGAGCAAAATACTCATCGGCAATTAAAAATCTATTTCATAAGAATCCAAAATGAAGATATTGTTCACTCACATGAATGCATTAAATTTAAGATACTTTGTCTTGGACAAAATTAAAGAAATTCACTCATATGAATACTGGAATTTATCACCAAACCTGTCAAGCCAAATAAATTCTTATTGGTATTCCTCTGTCACGCTTATAGCCATGTATCTCCTCAATTTTGGACTTGATAACCTCTGTATGCACCTCTTCTGGAGGGTTCATAAAATGTGCTGAATGATTAACAGTTTTGCATTCAAGTCTGATGTTTTGAATGCTCTGAGGGATCACTTTAACAATAACAGCCCTAACCACCCCACTGAAAAGGATCTCTTAGACATCCTACCACCTGAACCACTCTCGGGGATGTCCTAGTGATCCATTCTTTTTGCTTTTGCTTTTTTTTTTTTTTTTTTATTATAATCTTTTTTTGTCTTTTCCTTAGACCACCATGGAAGAACTGAGTGAAAATTTTGCCTCTTCCTTCCAAGTAACGTTTGAACCAAACACCACAGCTGCCCCTCACCCACGATTTAGTCAATACAAATCCCGAAAAGAAATCCTTGATCAGAATGAACGACGACGAAGAATTCTTCTAATACAAAAAGAGTGAGTGTTCAAGTTGAAATTTCAGGGGCCGGAAACCTTTTCTTTTTAGATGAATAATAAAGAATAATAATACCTGAAAAATTGAAAATACTATTGTATTGAAAGACAGCTAGGTCTCTGTTGTGAATGTCATCAGCATGGAGTATTGGTCGTAAGGAGTAAGGTTCATAGTGTAAAATCAGCTTCTGTTTAGCTATAAAGTCCCTATGGGTGAATGGTTACAAGTGACCTGGTGTATACTGGACCCTGTCTTGCTAGAGGATGTGAGTTTGATTCTCACTGTGGGCTTGCTTTTTATTTTTCAATTATGCCGTTTTATTATTGCTATCAAATAACAGTCTGATTCAAAGTTGTGATAAAAATCAGCTGAAAATTGAGATGAAGGTGAAAACTTGTCAAAATTAATAATAATATGAAGAGTAATTGGAATCTTTTACTTATGTATATAAAAATTGGTTTTTGGCTCCCAGGGGAGGAATAGGAGAGGAAATTCAATCAGGGGAGAAACACTGTAATAGCTATGATCAATTAGTATGGTGGGGACTAAGGAAAAACATTTGAACGCTTTCTGTAGAGAATATCTTTTTATCTCCTTGTGTATTAATGAAAAGAAAACTAGATACTCCAAAGAAACCTTGAATCTTTACAAAAATCTCGAAATCTCAGAAGAAATTGTTTTGACTTTTTTTTTTTAATTCTTTTCTTTAAAAAAAAAATCAAGGAAACGATTTGATTATATAAGTAACGTGCGGAGAATAGTGAATAATGACTGGACTGCGGAAGATGAAGCTGAGGAACGAAAAGAGAATGAAGAGGAAGATATGGAATATAAAACGGTGCTTAAAAAGCCAGGAAGATTTTATCAAAATCAGGTTGGTACAGATAATTTTTTTTTCTCTTCATTCAAAAATCTCTTTGTATCATGTTTGTTTTGTTTGTTATTTTTTTTTAATTAAAGATAATGCATACTTCAACGATAAATGAATTGTCCATTTTAAATGGTAGTAAATTATTTTGAATCACTCAGGAATTAAAATTCATTGTATTTAGAGAAATTTGTGAAAAAGACTAATATTCGCCCGAAAAGAGTTATCTCCCCTCGACTGATGCATTTTTTTTTTTTTTCCCCTGTAGAAGACAAAACAAACTTTGATCGCCTTTAAAATTTTGATAATCAACGTTGTTTCTATTGAATCACTTTTTAGGGCTCAAGTTGAATTTAGAGTAGCGTTTTGTAATCTATGTGTTCCAACCTAATTTTGGGCCATGAGAAAATGTATTGGGTACCAGTAAAATTTTTGTGTAATGTGTAAAAAAAAAAAAAAAAAAAAAAAAAGCATAGAAAAGTCAGATTTATACTGAAAAATCATAGACAATTAATATCTACAGATGGGCTAGGAATGTGTTGCCAATGTTAAAAGGTTGAGAAACACAGATCTAGAATATGATGCATTGATTTTTGCGATCAAATGTAGAATCTGGATCCCAAGATTGATTCAAGTAAAAATTCAATTCAAGTTTTATTTTCAAATTTAGTGATATCATTTCTTCACCATACTTTTTTTTTTTGTTTCATTAAAGGGTTCTGAATTATACATTTTATCTTTATTTTAATTGAAATAAATTCTGACTACTGTGTAATCTGTAAATTTGGGCCTTTGATTTGAATCAATTTCTGGGGTCCAGATTCTACATTTAATCCTATCTTTTTCTTGTCTGTTCTCATGAGTGCAGCTAATGTTGTCAGAATGGCTAGTTGAAGTTCCATCAGATCTTGAAGAAGAATGGTTACTTGTGGTATGCCCGGTTGGAAAACGGTGTCTTGTTGTTGCTTCTCGGGTGAGTGTTTTGTTTTTGAATTTTCTTTTGAATTTATTTCTTGGCTTCAATAGAATTTTGGTCCATGAAAACAAATACTTGTCCCCCCTTTACAATGTGGATGTTGGGCTCCAAGAGAGCCAACTGCGTTATAACTGAACCGTATATAATCAGAAGTCAATCACAAGTATGAAACAAGTTCAGTGGTGAATGAAGGTATTGTTTTCATCAAAAAATCAGAGAAATTATGTGTAAAGCCCCATGTAATTATATTAATTGATCGCAGAATTGAAGAAATTTGATATCTCAATCACATTAGGTGACCCCCCCCCCTGCAACTATTCCAATGGAGAATATCAAGAAAAAAACTTGAAGTGTATTTGCAGGGAAGCATTTAATGTTATTGAAATATGTAGCTACAGTGTAACAGAAAAAAATTGCACAAAACATGCAATTAGGATAGGATTAGGAAAAATCTTTTTAAAAATAATACTGCTGTAATTTATAAGAGAAAATAAAGGCTGCTTGACTATAGCTCAACTTAGCATATATCAGAGATATTTTTTCAAGCCTTTTGTTGGGTTGGGGGCCTTGTGCCATCAAATATGGTAAGTATTGAAAGCAGAAGTATTTTTTTAATTGGAAGACTTTTTCCTTATTTACAAAAGTATTTGATCAAGACATCACCATAAAAACATAGTTTTCTTGCAGACTACTTATTTCTTTTCAGTTGATTTTTTTTTTGTCGTATTATAAAGTAACTCTTTTCAAACAATTTTGTTTGTACTGCTGGTGTCATTTGTGATATTGCAAATTGGATTTATCAAAACTTTCATTCACTCGAATGATTATAATACTGTTCAGTATTTGATCTCTTGTTGTGTATGTATATGACCCATGATATCATGGGTAGCATTCATCAAACAAATACATTCAAATAAATCTTGTTTGTCATTCAGTAGAAATAGTAATGCAACCAACATCTTTTGACCGCATGCAATATGGTAGGGGTGATCAATTAGGGAATTGGTAAAAGCAGTAATCTGTGAATAAGTGGCTTTTTTTCCTTTTGTTGGCAGTGATCACTAAAAGAGTCTGAATTTATAAAAAATAAAAAAAACAAGCATGATTGTTGCTGAACCTAAACTAAAGGACTGGTTTAGCATGAACTTGCATTGCAAAAAATATTGGGAAGTGAGTTTCAAAAACATCTTTTTTAAACATATGGAGTAAATGTTGGCCTGTATGCGTCATATATATATATAGCCAGCCAGACCGGCTTGAAAACTGGAGAAACTGATGTTGATAGTTTTGGTTGATAGTTTTTAATATCACATAAATGTAATAAATTGCAAAAAAAAAGAAGCAAACCTGTTTTTAATCAATATGAATTATTTTGAGACCACAAAAGAGATGGAGAAACTGGATCATATACTTGAGTCAGAGATATATGAATGGCTGCTTGAAAAGATATTTATTTTGAAACTGCTTTTAGAAAATAACTAATTTCCTAACAGCAAGTACTTTTCTTTGTTTTAGGGTTGGACGTCTGTTTACACAAAAAATGGTTACAAGTTGTACAGGTTTCCCTCAATGCTTCCTGGAGGGAACAGAAGTTTTGGAGGTTTTCATGAAGGTAAATGTACTGGGTATCTGAAAAATTACTTCTATATGGGGTTATCTATGAAGTCTGTGTTCAGATTAAATTTTAGATATAAGATTTGAATAGCAAATGAAGGTCAATTTATTAAAGATACAACATATTCAGTTATGAGAATCAAAATATTCAACATACCCTATACTTTTTTGAATACAAAGGTTATATTTTCAAAATTTAATTAACTAATTCTGCAATTATTCTTGAATTCTAAGATTGATCACATTTTGTCTGCACAAAGAACTTTTCAAGAACAGGTCTTTGTTTAAACATGCTCTTAAAGGAAAAAATCTGACTGGCATTTGTATTTTATCTAATACTTGCTAAAAGATTGCCTTTGCCAACCATTAAACTCAATGTCAAGTCACTCCCTTTATATTGAATTTATAATTATTTACAGATAAATAATTTTTTGGTCATATTGCTGAATATATCACATTCAACATGTCTATCTTTTTGGATAAAAAGGTTGATTTATTTTTGAAGTTCATTGAACACATTGTGCAGTTCTTTAGTTCTAAGAAATAAAAGCAAAAGTGACTTTGCTTTCTGTGTTGCACTACTCATGAGGCAATGAGTGTGTCTCCATTTCTCACACAATCCATAGAAACCCAGTCATCGTAGCGATTGTAGGTTTTTTATTTGGCCAGGGGTCTAGCCCAAAGCCCCAGTTGGACTACCTTACATCGCTAAAGGGCTCTAATTGCCCTGTTACTCATTCATAGCTGGGTGGAGAAGTGGGTTCATGACTTCCTCAAGGACGTTGATGCAAAGTGAATGCAAACTGCCCCAGCTGGAGTTTGAACTCTGCTTATTTCATTCTCCATGAAGTTTACCATTAGGCCATCAGCACCTCCTGACTTTTAAGACTGATCCTATTTTCCACCTTTTCTTTCAGAAGCCACCATTCTTGATTGTATATACAGTGAGGTTGAAAAGGTGTATTATGTTCTTGATATCATGAGTTGGAATGGTTATCCGCTATATGAGAGTGAGGTAAGTTCAAGATTTTATTCTCTACATGCTAGCAAGGTCATCAGTGTTGCCTTACACTGGATTTCTTGATCATTAACTCTTGAATTAAAAAAAAAAAGTGAATGTATAATATTGGGAAATAGCTCCCAATTAAAATCATCTCCCTTACACCATTGGGTTAAATTTTGAAAAGTTCTATTCAATTCACAGAAGTGTTCCATTTTTTAAATTCTATTCATTGAAGAGTTCCACTGTCAATTACAAGTGGTCTGTGAATTTGTGAGTTGATTTTTCAACAGGTTTGCTTGGAGCAGATAGATATTTCTCATTTGAGACTGCTGTTATTTTTTAGGGTACCATTTATTATCTGTATAATGTGCATCAGCAAGGAATAGAGTACGAGGTCTGTCCAGAAAGTAACTGGCTATTTTGAATATCTTGAGAACTGGTTGTGCTGCCTTGATGTAACTTGTGAACTATACAGAGGGACCTTACTGCGCTTGTGTGAACAGACACTCTTTTGGAGATACTCAGTTGGCATTGAGATGCCATTGAGTGAATGTAAACGGTGTGACCATCACATTCACAATGAATGTGCTCTTTTTTTTATTTCTTATTTCTACGAAGATCTTTTTGCCCCACCCTTCTTAGATTTTAGATTGTGGCTCTTGTGGATTAATAGCATGGTAGACTGGGCTTTCTAACCTTGGTTAGCAACTAGTCTAGAAGACTGACAACCTGATTGCAAAAGAAGAGGAGCCATTAAGGTTCCAATTCTAATAGGTCTGGCCAGAGATTACTCCTTGCTGCTGGTACCATGTAACACGGTGCAACCTCTTGTATGTTACTTGGGGGGGTGGGGTGGCACTGTCAAGTAACTCCCTACAGCAACTTCAGTCCTGAGAGCATATTACTCTCTCCCAATACAACATAAAAAACATTTATCATTACTGATATTTCGGTTTTTATTTGATTCTCTTGAATTGATTTTTTTTTTTTTTGTTTTTTTGTTTTTTAGACCGAGTTCCGATTTTATTGGCTTCATAACAAATTTGTTGAATCTTCTGAAAGCTTTGTGAATCACCCCAGTTCTCAGGTTAGTGAATGATCAAAATAAAATATTCACATTCTATTATTATTTTCTTTGTTGGTCAAATTCTGAGTTTTGACATTATTTTCCTCACCTAACACCAATGACAGTTTCAGACTTCTGGTTTAGACTGAAAGGGGAAAAATTCAAAATGATGGATAGAGAGAGAAGGAAAAAGAGATAGATTCTATTCCTACATCATAAATCAAAAGGCAAGAGAGAAGAAAATGGAAAGCTATGGGTGCTAGTTTTCAGTTAATATCTAAATTGTCTCAAATTATATCTGGAATTATCTAGATTTTCATACTATTTATCTAGAAAAATATCTAAATGCTATTCTATCAAGTTCCATTTTGTGGCCAAATTCAAAGATCATTTTCATTTAAAGGAAAAATGTTTTTACAAAAGTCAAAATATTTTGAAAACTTGACAGCTTCTCTCTTAGTGGAGTTCGACCCTGGAGCAGCCAGTTTTTTTATTTTTTTTCTTCACCATTTTAAGCTTCATTTTTAATTATCATATTTGACCAGGGTATTTGTTTCTGTTGATGTCTTGACCTTTCTCAAAGAGAATTCATTTCTAGATTTGACCAGTTTTAACACAATTTCTAATTCAATTTGTGAGCTACCCTATGTAGGTAAGATTATGCTCTGGCTATCTGGTACAGACATTTTTACTTGTGAATTTCTGGTTTTAGTCATTTCCATGGGAAATGAATGCAATGAAAATTTGAAATTTCTGGAGTTTTACTTTCACTATTGAAAGCAGACGAGAAATATCCGCCTCACCACTAGGGAAGAATGTGTCTAGTGTGGGGACCCTCACACATACATACCAGTAAAGCCAAAAATTGTTTACTTCCCACTGCACTTCATTTGGAACACCTCCAGTATCATGGATTTATCCTGATCCCATCTCTTTAATTGCAATGAAATCTCGAGATATGGTGAGATTTTCACAGCATTGAATTTTTATTATTTTCCTACTCAAACAAATTGTTCGGTAAAATAAATGGTTTTTTAGTTTTACAGAATTTTATTGTAATCTTTGAATTGATTTTCTATTTTATTCAAGGTTCTTTTGTAGTCTTTTGTAAATGTTTTTTTATTTCTTTACAGTACAAGTTTATTGCATTACCAAATTTTATCTGTTCCAAAGAAATTATCACCAATGCTCTCGCATCTGCAAATTTTCCTGTAAGAATCTTTTATCTTTCTATTTGTATCAATATTTTAACATTTGTTGTGAAAAGCCTTATGTGTATGTATGATAGAAAGTCAATGCCTATTTTGAATAATTTCTATATAAGATATAACTAATAGACAATGATTGAGAGAAAATTTATTATTGTGATTCTCAAGGTCTGCATATATTATTGGTAGAATGTACAAGACATTGATTACACCTCATGTTGAATATTGCATTCAGACATGGATGCAAGTAGCTAGGCGTTGGAACTAGGATTTAATCCTAATGTGGAAAGTACAACAAAAAGTGACCAAAGTAATTAATGGAATAAAAAATTTTAATCATGAGGAAAGATTGGAATTCTTGGGTTTAGCAACTGGCTAGAAAGAAGAATAAGTGGGTATTTAATTGAGACATTCAAGATGACTGATGGAATTTCTAAATATGGCACACCCCCTTTTTTTTTTTTTCTTTTTTCTTTTTTTTTCAATATCTATTCTCACACTGGAAATCTATTGACAAGACAGACTTCAAAAACTAAATCTACTAAGTAGGGTTTTTTCTTAGTAGTGATATATTTTTAGAATTTGAATAAATTGCCTAGTCATGTTGAAAATAGTTCTAGTGTAGTGAGTTTCTTAAAAAAAAAAAATGCTAAGTTTAGAAATTATGGAATAAGCATGAGCTTTCAGGGACATTTTTGGAAGTCTGATAAAATTTTCAAGAAACTCTGATCTTTATTGTAAATAGTATTTATGAATTTGATATTTATTTCAAAGTTGATGTGTAAATATTGTATATGATTAGAGGTGCCCAAAGAGGCATTAAAAATAAACAGTCGTTTTATAGTTGGGATTTGAAATAACTTATCTTCTAATTAAGATACATGTTATATAGAATGCAAATGAAAGCAAATTTATTATTGTTATTCTTTATACAAGTCCCTCCGCATTCAAGATTTTGAATAACTTCACTTCTACGCAGGATATAAATATAAGACGAAAGCAAATTTATTTTTGTGATCCTTTATACTGGTTGTTTATGTGCAGTTGTGATTTTGAATAACTTCAAAGTACAAATATATCTATAAGTTCTGGAATATCAAAGAAAAGTTACTGGAAATCTCGACTGTACAAGGACTTTATAGACGTGCATTTTGTCTAATCAATGAATTTTATTCATAGGAGTTAAAAAAAACAACAAAATAAATGCGTTAAGATAAAATATGAAATAGAACTATTAATAAGTCTTTATTACAATCTTGTAGTTCAAGGTTTTTGCATGTAAAATATGACTTTTTTAATAGTAGGATCAAGGATGATATAAACAACTAAAATCAATAAATATTTAAACAAATCATGAATATTTCAAGCAATAACCTTTTCCAAAGGATCTTCTAATGATAATGTTTCATCTTTAATGGTCAATAATTCTGTAAAAGCACAAATTATGTCCTATTATTGAACCTTTTTATTATGGATATGAAGTTCAAAATGTGTGAAAAGATGATAATCTGTAGCAGAAATTTCAGGTGAATATGGAGGATGCTGCAAGATTTCATCTCAAATCTCTGTTTAGACAAAGTTAGCTCAGAGGTGTGGGGTCTGCCACCGTCATCAAGCATTTTGTTCAGCTCATGTGGGACCCATTTTCTTTCTAACTTTTCTGCCTTTCCTATTATTTTGAGATGATGTGATGTGGTTGCTGTTGAAGTCCCCAAGTTTCCAGTCCTCAAACTATTGTTCAGTGGCCACTGGCCTCTGCCGTCAATGATTCTTCATCATTAAGAGTAGGTTTTGGTCTCCCTTGAGATTCATTATCGGTATCCATATATTCAGATCTAAATCTATTTAACTGATGTGGAACCATCCACCCAGTAATAGTGTTCACTCCAAATACTTTGACATTATCAGCATTATACCTCAATTTAAAATCATATTGGAAAATTAGCCTAACTTCTTGGGTTGACACCATTGTTATTAAGAGCTCAAAAGCCTCCAATAATAACAAATTATATCTATATAAATAAGGATGTAATTTGTTATTAATTCTTCAATGTAAACCTTGAATCTGAGAAAAAATTACCATTAGATTAGTAAATCTGATAAAATGTATAGCAGTTCAGTTTTAACAAATCTTCATCACTATTTTGTAATGCAAGTATTATTTCTTTAGTGTGTATTTTTTTTGTTTGTGACTTACAATGTAAATGTGATTGTGTTGCATATTTCAGGTTGATGGGATTTTGTTTTATCACAAAAGGACTCATTACACTTTTGGCTCAACTCCACTTGTTGTCTGGCTGAAGCCCTACATGTTGGACGAGCTTCTTGATATCCCTGTTCCAGAGCACATGTTGGCCAACATGCCGGCTGCATATTCTACGTACTCGGAGCACCTGGCTCTTGTTCAAAAGGATCGGAAAAATTTTTACATTGAAAAACGGGAAACTGAAAACTTATTAGAGATGGGGCCTCCTGCAAAGCAAAAACGTAACAGAGGCAAGAAGAAAAAGAAAAAAAAATCTAATGCTAATCAGTCTTCGTCCATGGATGTCGTAGTTGATGCTACGGAGAACGGACAACTTGGATCTGAGGGAATGGAGTAAACTGTTTTCAGCCCTTGTCTGTACATTATGTATTTATTTATTCTTGTTCTACATATTTTGTTAAAAACAAATTTATTTTAGCTTTTCGTCGTTCGTGTTTTTTTTTTTTTTTAACTTGCTCGCTGCCATGGACAAAGTTATTGATCTTTAGTCCAGTGCTGCAAATGAGATAACTTGTCTCGGCTAGTTGTCACTCTGATGCCAAGAACAAGATAACTTGTCTTGAGAAAGTTTGTCATTCTCTTGCAGGATGGCAAAATGGTGAGAGAGTAGATATGAATATACTGAATGTAAGGTGGCCTTATACGTATATCCATGTTTCAAGATATATCATACTCATTTGAATTATCGAAATATTTTGACATATTTATGTATATATTATACATTCCATTGTATATATTCAATGATTTGTATGAAAATAAAACCACTTCAAACACATAATGAAGACTTTTGAATGTCATAAACTTTTTGCTAGTAAAACCCAGCGTAAGAGTTAATGTTGAAAAAAAAGAATGCTGTGTAGCAAATAGGGACTGCTTAGTCATGATGTGGGGGGCATATTTACTACTCCCATCAGTGGTGAAGCCCAGGTATTAGATGGATGTAAGAGTTCTCAGCTTCTTTTCTTCTCTCTTCTTTTGTCTTCTCTCTTCTTTTGTCTTCTCTCTTCTTTTGTCTTCTCTCTTCTTTTGTCTTCTCTCTTCTCTTTTCTTCTCTCTTCTCTTTTCTTCTCTCTTCTCCTCTCTTCTTTTTTCTTCTCTCTTCTTTTTTCTTCTCTCTTCTTTTTTCTTCTCTCTTCTTTTTTCTTCTCTCTTCTTTTTTCTTCTCTCTTCTTTTTTCTTCTCTCTTCTTGTTTCTTCTCTCTTCTTTTTTCTTCTCTCTTCTCCTCTCTTCTTTTGTCTTCTCTCTTCTTTTGTCTTCTCTCTTCTTTTGTCTTGTCTACCATCTCCTTCTCTTCTCTCTCCTCCTCTTTCCCCCTCTTCTCTCCTCCTCTAATATTATTAATTAGTTATCAAATTAGATAAATTGTGAATTTCATCTTTTCAAGTTCATTTATTAGTTCAATTTATTTTGTCCAAGTTGGTATTGGTCTTTTCCCTTGAAATAAATAAAAAATCCTCATCAAATTTAAGGGAGTAAACTCTTCACTGTTCGTCTATCCTGTTACAATAAACAGATATATAACACCCACAGCCTAGTGATTGCTAGACTGCTATCTTACCAACTGAGCCAAACTGACAAGTCTTCCATATTTACAAATTAATTTATCATTTGTACAATACAAAACTTGAAGTAATTATCTTCAGTTGGGATTGAAGTAGGAGTGAAGTTTGACTCTGCAGCAGCCAGGCTTGTTGTTCATATGAATTCATAGCACCATTATTCAGTCAAGTTATTTTTCCTGGTTTTCTATGATCTTATGCCACCTTTTAGCTGAAAATTTAATATTCCATTCTATGAGGTTGATGCAAAAGTTTCCAGCATGATTTTACAAAATCATTTATTCATAAAAATCTGTAGCATGAATCATTCAGTCTTTGTCTTGCTTCCTATGATCTTATGCAACCTTTTTGAGTAAATTGTGTATTTTATCATAAAAGAAAGAATCTGATTTTGATCCAATGCTTTTTCCAATATTGAGAACTTATTGGAACTGTTGACCAGTCAGGGAACTGAATGTTTGATTTTAAGATGGTCAGGACCTCCCCACTGAAAAGATTGATGCAATACATTCTTCCTGCGTCCTCTCATACCATTGGCCTAAATTTCAAATCGTTGGAAAACAAGTTTTTGATGCGAAGAAATTTATAAAAAAAGAATTATTAGAACAGGTGTATGTTACTTTTGAAAGGCTGCTTCCATGGAGAAAGACAAAAATCTACAATAACGTTCAACATTTGATTTGCAGTTAGCTTCTATAGAGGCAGCATGCACCCTCATCTCTCCTTCTCCCGTACACCCCTGTCTTCCAAACTTCCCACCAATCCAACCTTTGACAACTCAGCCAAACATACATTAGGTCTGGGAAAGCTCCAAAGTTTTTCTCATATAAATTACTAATTGCTTCTACGCTTTATACCTTTTCAACTCACAAAAGATTATTATTATAGGAACCTTCTATTATCAGTGTGATAAACCTGTATTGGATTTCTTGCTATAAGGAATCGGCTAGTTATTAAAAACTGTCAACATAGGTTTTTTGGGGTTTTTTTTGTTTGTTTTTTTTCAGTTTTCAAGTCAGTCTGGCTGGCTTACTGTGTATGTATAATGCATACAGGCTACACCAATGAAGCTAGAGAGCTGAAAAATTCAACATTTTGTTTGTGGTTTTTTTGTTTTGTTTTTTTGTTTTTTGGAAAATTCTCCTCCATAATAGGATTTTAGTGAGGAATCAATTTGTAACGTAATTTTATGCTAAATTGATCCCTTGGTTCAAGTCCAGCAGCATTCACTTTGACTTTTATGAAAATTCAAACTTCTTTAGTAATCATTGCTAAACAAAAGGTGGGAGAAGTAACTTATTCATTGATCACCCCTTTTTCCAATTTTTCAATTCATCATCCCCAACATGGCATGCTGCCAAAAGATATTGGGCACATGACGGTTCCTACTGAGTGATTTACCAGACCTGTTTAATGTTCTCCCTGGAAGTTGAGATGCATTTTGCCTGACTACCATTTCAGAATTCCTGGTATTGTATATAAAAATCAAGACAAATTGACTTGAAACCCAGAGGCATAGGTTATGGGGGAGGGTATTTGAAAATGAAGTCAGTCCACCCCCGATGGGAAGGCCCCCTCAAAAGCTTTAGGAATAATAGATCACCTGCATTTCTGCTGACAAATCTCACTTGATTTTAGAAGAGGCTCCCTCAGGGAGTCAGACCCCCAAATCCTTGGATACACCTCTGATGATTTGAAACATTGTAAGAAGCCTGTCATCATGACCAATGTCTTCACATAGTAATTAGCAAAAAATATAGATAACAAGAGTCACTTATTGACTCACTGAATCTTTTAGACGGACCAATCTCTGTTTTGACTCAAACGTCTTCGAAGGTAAAATAATAATTTCTCATCTGGTCAATCTGTCACAGACAAGGCGATTCCTAGTCTCAGTCCCATCAAATGTATAATCATACATTATTGGCCTTTATTTCATGGAATATGGGGAAAATAGTTATTTATAGTTTTGATGATATTCAAAGGTTTTATTTCACCATTTTTGTCATGTTTAGAGTCTTAACTTTCATGTATTTGACAATATTATTCCATGCTCTCTCTTCATATGATGGATTTTGGAAACTAAAAGATATTTGTGAGAAGTTTTGTAAGACTTTAATTTGACATTAGACACCATAAAACAAAAAAAAAACACCCACTGAACTGTGGTATCCAGTGAATTTTCAAATTACCATGATCTATTTATGTGATAAAAATCTGCATGCTCTTGACAATAAAAGGCTGTATCATTAAATATTATGTACTCTCTGGGACGATCGGAAAATAATGAATGTTTTACTTACTTTGTATTGTCTTTTTATTGTTTATTTAAGACAATTCAACATCAGTATGAAATGGAAAACTTTGAACAAACTAAAATTTTCTGAGTTGAATTTTCTTTTTTAAAAAGACAGAATTATCTAGGCTCCTTCAAGCTTGATCACCCCCAGTTCATAAGATCCCAGTCATGCGTTTGGTAGGCCTGAGATTAAGAATTACCTTGGTCACAAGTGAATTTGTTGATTGGACAATTTATCACTAACTTGAAGAAATGTTCAAAATTTGAAAAAATTGAAAGCCAGGTTTAATAAGCTTAGCTGTACGAGGGTTGAACTCCCTTGTTTCATTAAAATCTAAAAGGTAAACGAAACAGAACTCATTTCTCCATACAGTATTATTCCAAAACCACTTGTCCCATTTCAGCTCGGCTAGTTGTGGTTCCTGTAAATGGGATTTGAAAATGAGTCGACCTGAGTTGGACTTTGGAAGTGGGAGTGAATTTGTCATCAGTTTTTGTATACATGACTGTCATTATTATTCATGTATGACATTGCTGTATTTTGGTCTAGTTATTGTTACATACAAAAATGAAGTCAAAACTCAATAGTAGGAGATTAACAAAAGAAAAAAGCCTGCTCAGCCAAATGGTTGATCTGATATTAGCCTCGAAAGCAAGGAAGAAAGATCCAAAGATCTACTGGAGTCCAGCAGAATGTCCTAGACCACTGAGCCATGGTCATGCTGAGGAAAAATCAGAATTCAATTGTGATCATAAATGATATATCTTGGTTGGACAAATCACGAAAAAATCATGGAAGTATATATTGTCATTTTGAAATTTTTGTTTTTGTATTGTGTAATGGTTCTGTTATTATGTTAATTGTTTTAATGGCATCCTTAGTAGAAAAGAAAAACATAGAATAAATATACTTATTTCATAAAAATGATGTTTTTCATAACAGAAATTCAAAGTTTACAAGAAATACCAAGAACTCACAAACACGACTTGACAAGACATGATGTCATTCTTTCTGTTTCCCTCTCTCCCTTGATCGTGTTTTTGATTAAAAATTGTCAAATTTCGATGTCTGAAATCCTGAGATCTGAAATTCCAAGGTCTGACGAATCAACGACGAGAAAGTCAACTCTTGGGGTCCTCCAATATATCGTAGATTTACCAGCATTCTGTTTCCTATTATGTCTTGATATTCTACTTGTATGTATAATTTTCTTTATCTATAACAAGGGTCAGTGGGCCAGATCCTGCCTTCTAGGTATTTTGACCATTTCACAGTCCACAGATCCAAATTAGAATGTTCCACCTACAAAACACTGACCTTAAAAGGCTAATCAGATTAGAAGAAACTCTGATGGATCGTATAAGACCGACTCCGGGTTCCATTTCGTTCTGTAGTAGATAGGCAAGAGATTTGCAAGGAATATTTTGCTCTAGTTCCTGTTTTTTCTATGCCAATCGTGGAATAATATGTCCTTAAATTTGGTGGTTAAAAGTCATACTGCTGTGAAAAAGGTGACAAATATCAGGCGATATCATGAAACACGCCATAATTTGAACAAGTTCACCGTGCAAGCAAGAATAAGGAAACAAACACGACTTTCTGCCCCCCACCCGCGCCAAATCAATAGAAACGAAGGAAATACTTGTGCGAACAACGAAGTCTCGATACACGTCGTAGAAAGAATGTAGCCTTTTACAGATTTATGGTTTATAAAAGAATGTTTTTTGGCAGTAGTTTGTCCCGAAAGGAAACTTTCATTCGCATTTATCAGCTTGTCTGCAAGAACTGATTGCCTGGCAAGTCGAAGAAATATCAACAGATCTTGATTGTTGTTTAAGGGATGCCTGCAATAAATTACAATTTTTTCAATTGCATTTGATGAGAGCACAGACTTGGGAGATACTCATCAACTTGCAGTGTTTGTGCGAGGTGCGACTTCAACTTTTCAAATTTATGAATAGTTTGTTCTGTTAATTCCCATGAAGAACACAGTTACCGGAGCCGACATTTCTGAAGTTTTTTTTGGAGATGATGTCAGAAATCAAGCTTTATATGTCAAGTGTAGAAAAAAGGAATAAGAGCATTGCTACAAGGAATAATGGATAAACGAGGAATCGTACAAAAACCGTTAGAAATTCATAGCACTATCCATCAGAAGGCATTTTGTGCCGAGTCTTTAAAATTGAAGCTTGCTATGGATATTGCCGCGACGGCAGTTTATGTAATCCTATCTTGTGGATTAGATCACTGTCAATTTCAGCCATTTTTAGTTCGCTGCACAGGTAGAGTATGGGGACATGGCTTATCTCTGCAATATAAGCTGGCTTAACCGAGGGTCAATGCTGGGGAGGGTATTTGCATTGCATTAAGAGGTGGCAATATGTCTTCAAAGAAAAAATAAGGATGCTTCATATTTCGGTGATCCTGATTAGCTTGCAATCTTGGCATTTCTTATCTATATATTACGGCTCATTCGAATAACTTGAATATACAACCCCAGGGAAAGAATCAGCTTGTACGTGAGATGTATGGTCATATTTTGGCCTCTGAAATAATTGTGCAGTTGTAGGAATACTAGCCTCAGAGAGATTTTTTTTTTTTGTGCATTTTACCACTTCCCTGAAATGTAAAGATCAAAATCCTGAATTTGTGAATGCAATGCAAGAAATGGGGGGGGGGGGTCATCTCGATTTGCTGATTTTTGTTTGCAAGCAAATGAGTTCAATCTCTTTGTTACTCCGTTTGATGGGGAAGTGGACACAAGACCAGAATATTTTCAAACAGAATTGATTGAGATGCAGTGTTATGACTTATCGAAACTTAATTCTAAAAATGTGTCAGTGCTTGACTTTCATAGAGACTATATTCAATTTAGTGGGAAGTATTCTAACTTCGTGGACCATGCAAAAAAGACAGTATCATTACTTGACAGTACTTATCAATGTGAGCAGTTATTTTCAAAGATGAAACATACTGAGAACCATTTGAGAACAAGGTTGACTGATGCCAATCTGGGTAACGTCTTTCTCTTGGCATCAACAAGTCTGACACCCAACACCGAGAAGCTTTCAACCAACAAACACTATCAACTTCCCATTGATTCATCGACTGCAGTAAATTATGTAATTTAATTTTTTTTATCATACTTACTTTATAACCATTCAATGCATCAAGATAATAAATTTTGTGTTTTAAAATTTTTCATATTTTTAATAGACTCAAATTATACCATTATAGGAATGATAGCTCCTATATTGTGTGTGCGTGACAGAGAGAGTTGAAAGGGTAGTTGTTGTTTCTGTATAGCGAAACGATAGTTGTAGTTGCCGAGACAAAGGATACCGTGCTATATGCTTTGAGTTTACCACCTCATGCAGACGTCACGATGAATTGAAGAAGACAGAAGCAGCCATTTTGTTTACACACAGCCATTTTTGTTTCTTTGTTAAAAGAGAGAATCTACGCACACCATGTATGAATATGGACACGGAGATTAAACTTTGTTCATGAACGAAATAAAGACAAATACAAATGTTTAGACAAACAAATGGGACATTTTATGATTTGACAAATAAAACATTTATAAACAATACATAAAAAGCTGAAAAGAAAACACACGGTAACATTAGTAAGGTCGATCGTGATATGCCTGAGTAGAATAGATTAGTTGGTAATTAAGGAAAGTGATTGGATCCATGATATAATGGGTATATAGAGACAGAAAATAGATAAAGAGACAAAAAAAATAGAAGTTAGCGTTCGAACAAAGTTAATGAAATGGGAATAATTGAAATGCTCTGAATCACTGAGACTTGGTATTTTAAAGGCCATGGAATCATTTTGGAGACTGGGTTATCAATGGTATGCCTTACTGTCAGGCTGGGGGCGATGTAGTGCACTTGAACTTCCTGAAGTAAGGAGAATGAGAAGACAGTAGATAATCGTGACTGTAGTGTAGTAAATGTACTGTCACGGGAGAAGGTGATGTAAATACGAATTTGAGCTTGAGTAAAGTAACTGAATGTATGAGAGAGATCTCAACATTTGTGAAAATGAAATCAGCAAGGTTTAGAACAGCGGTTGGTCACGGTGGAAAGACGATAAAGTTCGGATCGGCTGGAAGGCCGGCGAAATAATACCGATCAGTGAGAGAGAGAGAGAGAGAGAGAGAGAGAGTTAACCAACAGAGAAAGTTGAGGCTAAAGTAAGCACCAGTACACGTGGATCCAGATGTTTTATCGACAGTAGACGTATTACACATGCAGCTAGATTTAAGGTTTCGTATCTAAAGCTAATATTTATTTTCGCATTTAATTCTAGCTAAAAATAAAGAAGTCACTACACCATTATTAAAATGAATTCCGGCTAAATTCTTTGATTACTAATTGGCATCCATTTTTAAGCACTTAAAATTTCCTAACATGCATTATTCATTGAGATGAGGCAAAATATAACTAGATGTATTTAAATAATAATTACCATTTGTCAATCTTTGGAGTTCTGTGGTATAAAGAATTGAGTTGTTATGAATTTTATTTATTGCAGGTCAGCCCGAGAACATTAAATTTTCAGACCTACACAGATCACATGATGTTTAAAAATGAAAATTAATATTTTATGAAACAAATAAAATAAGAACCAAGGTGAAATATTTCATGAAAGACGTATTCCCACAAAAATGATGGAAAGTAAGTGCCCATTTTAGCATTATAGTTATTCTGTGAATAAAACATCCGTAAAACCTTAAAAAAATAATTTTCTCCTAGACTAACAAATTTCCAAATACTTCAAAGGACTAATGGTAAACAACTAAATTCAATAAGAAATCAGTTTTTCAATTTGCACAATAGTTTTCATTTGCAGACGTATATGAACAAACTAGAAAGCACTCAAAGTGTGTATACCTCTGCCGACACCATTGTCAGGGAAGTAATTTTGCGTGGATCCGCCCCCAAATTTAATTACTTATTTTGTCGTCTACTGAACACCTCCTCTCAAATTCCATTGAGATTCATTGAGAACTTTTGGAGATATCGTGTGAACAGAAATGAACCTTTGGCGATATGTGGTGTGAATATATAACTACGATGTACGTGGTATCATAAGGTATTTGTGCATAGCTCTGCACCAAGATTCAAGAACTTCTTTTGTAGCATATTATCCAACCTTCCACAAAATTTCAATGAAATTTATTGAGAACTTTCGGAGATATCGTGTGGACGATATATATCATGACCGTATACATGAATGTACGAAACAAAACACCGGATAATATCTCTTAATCAAAAAAAGGTTCCTGGATCCGCCTAAACATTTAATCACTTATTCGGTACCGCACAACCTACCCTTCAACAATATTTCACTATTGAAAGACGTGATCGGATATATATATATATATATATATATATATATATATATATATATATATAAATATATATATATATGACTCGTAGGTTTGATTCCAGCAGCAGACCCATTTTCATTAATTGTTTATTCTATCTACGTTGTTTAGACCAGATGATACTTTCAATGTGTAATGACGGGAGATCATTTCAAACCGACTTTCAAAATAATATACTGCGATTCATGATTATTTCTGTCAGGATTATATTTCCATTTCTTGATATATATATATATATATATATATATATACATATATACAGACTCATAAATACAATGTGCTTCACTCTAATATGTATTTTTGTGTATCTATGCATGTGTGTGTGTGAGTGATCAACACAGCTGGGGAGCCATGAAAGAATATCTTCATTTTAAAATATTTTGAATACCCAAACGGTTGAATCTTAAACGACTGATGATCCCCACGATCCGCACTACCAACCCTTCAACAATATTTCACTATTGAAAGACGTGATCGGATATATATATATATATATATATATATATATATATATATATATATATATATATATATATATATATATATATATATATATATATATATATATCCAGCTTCGTTAGTAGAGGTAATTATTCTTAGATCAATACATTTTAATTAGCTTCATTTCTGATTGCTCAAAACCCCTTGAGCCATGCATTGATTTATTTCATTTGTCTCTGTCAAAATATGCATAAAATTAGTATACATCATTTACTACGCCAAGATACATGAGTGTAAAAGAAATCAAAATATTTTCTAAATAAACGTAGATTAATATGCTAACGTTAAAATGACCACGTTTTTTTTTATCTATAGGTCGACCGTGAGTATAAGACGAGTTCCGAATTGAGCATAAAATATCAGATCAACCGACTCGAATATAAGCTGCGTCCGTTATTTTGCCATAAAGTCATCATGACAGATGTCACCTTCTCGAGAATACACCGTTTATGGGCAGCAGCCATCAAAACAAATTTCTCTCATCTTCAAAATATCGATCATTGTTTTCAGGTCGTAAAAGTTAAATTCTCATCAGTGATGACGAATCTACCTGAAAAAATTACTTAAACTAAATTTTACACAATACGCACCACAAGCGACCAACATAATGTTTAATACAAAACCATGATAATTAATTGAGTTAAAGCAATGAACATTATCGCTCATTGTGCCTACGACACTGTATTCATGTAGGCAAATGTATATTTGATTGACCTAAAAGTCGAACGGCCGATTTTGTGCCACTTTTAGTAAAAGAAAAAAAACTTGTCATATATATATATATATATATATATATATATATATATATATATATATATATATATATATATACATACGGTAACTTCTGACTACGCTATTGATAGTTGAAGTACAGAGCAAACCTTGTTAATTCTCTTTGACGACCGAGTGTTCGTTATTAGCATATTCAGTATATCTTGTTTGGAGGAAACTAACACTGCATACTTCGTTTGAAAATAGACAAAGAGAAATAAGATACGAGCGATTAATCAATCAGGTCTGGTTAGTCCTGCAATAGAAATCGTCACGTGACCAACATTTTTTGGCAGTAAAAAAATTGGAAAATGCTGTGATCAATGACTCATTTCTCTCGCATTTTGTTGGGCAATGATCAATGAAAAGTCTAAATTTGCAAAAAGAGAATTGAATGCTGCGACAAACGAACTAAGGGATCAATTTAGCATAAACTTACCTAGCAAATTGAACCCCCACTAAAAACTTATTTATATGAGAAAACTTTTAAAAAAGTAATCCTTTAAGGGGCAAATGTTTAAAATTTCAGCCTGCTAGCTCCATCATTCATACATAGTCAGCCAGACCAACTTGAAAACTAAAGAAACCTATGTTGACAGTTTTGATGACAGTTTTGGTTGACAGTTTCTGATAAATTATGGAGAGAAAGATTAGGTTGCACGTAGAATTTTAAATGTTCTAGTAGAAAAGAGTTGTGGGTAAAAGAGTAAGTGAAAATATAGATTGAATAAAATAATGCACAGTGTAGGGGTTGTATCTGGCTTTTTAACAATTTGAGATTTTTTTTCTTTCGAAGTAGAAGATATTAATTTAGCATGAGTTGGTTTCAGACCATCTATACTTGGATATCCGATAAGGATCGAACCTATGACGGCTCTCGTTTTTTCTTCGAGGATAAGAAGGAGATGGGCGAGTTCAAAAGGTCGTCATGATTTATGGCTTTGTTAAGGAAGGGATATTACTAAATGTGACTCCACTGTCTCGATATAACTGGTCACATCTTTTGTATTGAATTAGAGTTCGCGTGTTGATCTATTATACTAATTAACACGCGTCTTGGTACCGGAGAGAAGGCAACGACACAGGAACAAACGAATGAGCCAACACTTAATGAAAATGAATAAGAAAGAAAGATACATGATCCCGTTTACGTCTTTCAAAGCGATGTGTAATGAGTTTAAACATGTGAGTATAATATCATTGTAATGTATTTCAAGTGCATGTGATCAAACTCTATTTTATTGGGAATGCACGTAAGAAATAAGTGTACGATATTACAGTGGCATTTACAATCCCGAATCTCTTTGTTGCGATTCCATTGGCTATCTGATCTCTCTGTCTACTCATTATGCTACTGCCTTGCGAATGACTCCGAAAGAAAAGGAGTGAATTCGAGGGCATTCTCTAATGTTACCATTGTATTTCCAAAAACGCCGGTTGACTTTTTATTTTCTCTAATTGTTGCGATAGGGTTATTTTTTACGGGACCTTATTTTTACAATTTATGGGAAAAAAATTCTATTGTAAAATTGAAATTATATGTTCTAATCATGTACGATAAGGCGATCTATGGGATTGAACCCATTTTATTGAGATACAACAATCAAAATTATTTCTTGAGTTGGTCTATTTTACCTCTGTAGTTCAATTTGATAATTTATAGTTCGTAGAACATATTAGATGGATTTTATTTCCATTAATATTCGGACCATCCTCATCTTTGTTGTTTTTCATACAACGTTTCGGTCGTTGCACTCTACGGCCTTCGTCAGGTATCTTCTGGGAGATTTTTGGGAAGTAACGAACCGAACCCTTTATTTATCCGACGGGGGTATATTGACCGTACGCCCTTCTTTTAGCGTTAGTAGTATTGTTATACTATCTCACACTGGGATCGAACCTAGTACCATCAGATTACTTAACAGTAATTTGTCTGATACTGTAACCACTGCGCTATGTGTCCAAAATTCCGAGTTATATTAGATGGAGTTGATCCTATTAATTTCAGAAAAAAATGAAATAAAAACAAATGTTGATCGTTTCTTCTTTAAGGTTACAAATGGAAAAATAAATCTTAAAAATAAATAAAGGAATTCAGCAAAGAAGAGTGAGTAGATAAATAAATTGTATTGTTACTATTCAACTTGATAAATTTTGACCTATTTTGAGTAGCTAAACAAATGTATCTGATATATATTTCAAATATTACATAAATAGAGCATATAATTCAAATTTCACTATAGATTCGGTTTACAACTCTTTCTGCTATAAAGACGTGGTACTAGTTCTGGTAAGAAAAATGATATCAATTTTTTGTAATAATTTTGTTAAAGTTTCTTTTATTCCGCTATAAAAATTCAATAACAAAATGAATTATTTTAATTCTATAGTTCGTCTGATCGCTCATGAACAGAACATGTAATTTCAGTTTTACAATAGACGATTTTTTTTTAATTAATCGTAAAAACTGAGTCCCGTGAAAAAATTATCATATAGTACCGATTATAGAAGAAAATGAAAAGTCAACCAGTGCTTTTTGGAAATCCAAATGGTAATATTAAGAGGAATGCCCTCGAATTCACTCCCTTTCTTTCGGGGCCAGTCGCAAGGCAGTAACAGGATGAGAAGCCAGAGTGATCAGACAGCCAATGGAATTGCTGCAAAGTCGGTTTCGGCTAAGAGATTCGGGATAGTGACACGGAGAACGATTTCTGCACGTGCGTCTTCGGTCGGCTTGAAGTAGGAAAATAGGACAGTTCAAAATTTGAGCTCGTGACGTGACTGCGTTTCGGGGGTTCTGATTGGCTGCGCCCACCAATGGAATGCGATTGTGTCAGTCACTCCTGATCTGCTAGCGATCAGGAGTGAATGATACATTTAATTAATGTATATTTCAGTTAATTTTAAAAAATGTATGGTTTGTAAAACCACAAGCCCATCAACAACGGCCAGCAAAATTGGCTTCTGATCATTGCTTTACGACGTGCGTTCTCATTAGTTTTTCGTTTTTTTAAATATCATTTATTCACAGTTTTGTACTAAAGCATCAATAGTGGTAGGCCCAATGAGGATCGAACCAATAAACAAGCATCTGAATTTATATTTGGGAGACAATTTCTGACCAGACGGAAGCAGACTATAAGTATGTGACAGGCTTGGTTAGATGCGATGTCCTTGCCATTATTCTGTGTTGTCTAGACCACGTGGATCAGGGTTCGTCCCGTGACCATGTCAAGTGCTCTAAAGAGAACTTTTGGGGGAAGTTGTCACCCCACTCATTCATGTGAGAGGCCCCCCATCTTAGACCGGCCTTATCTCACATCCTGCTCTCGTGGAAGTCCGGGTAAACAGGAGTTTGTTGATCATACTATACGACATGTATCTTCATCTTTTTTTCCCCTTTGATTTGCTAACTTGACATAGTTTGGTAGCAGACCGTCAATTGTGGGAAATCCGTTGAGGTTTGAACCCACTGACAACAGTCAGTAAGATTAGCACAGCTGATCACTGCTGCACGACGTACCTCCTGATTTATTTTTTCGTTTCATATAATCTACCCGTGATCCCAGTGAAAAAAATCACGAATATAGGGTACACCGAGGCAAGTTAGGTACAGGGGCTAGTTGGATCACTTGTTTTAATTTTTGTTCCCATCACTTGATGGTGCTACTTGTTAACCTAATTTTGAGAAGAAAAATTTCGCCCTTTTTACAATTGAGTTGGTACGAAAATCTTTTTTTTTCCAGCCCGATAAGTAATGATTTCCCTTTGACAAACGAGTGCCTAGTTCAATCTTTATTGTGATGTTAATGATAGCATAGTTTATGTTCCTGAGAAGTGACAATAGACACTATATATACATACGACATTTCAAGCAGCTTCAATGAAAACCGTTTCTTGGAATTGAATGTAAAGAAAAACCCTGTGTTATGGGACTGCCTGCTAACCTAGAGATTCACACTGTTCAGAATCAGAGTATATATATATATATATATATATATATATATATATATATATATATATATATATATATATTGAGAAATGGATATATAATCCGACAAAATGATCATGAAGAAATATTGAAACTATTATTTGAAATGATCCCCCATTATTATACGGTGAATGTTTCATTCGGCCTAGACAACATAAATTGAATTAGCAAGTAAAGAAAATGGGACTGCTGCTGGAATCGAACCTGCGATCCATATGTTGCTCTTACCATTGAGCTAAACAGCAGCTAGTAATGCAAAGACCTAAATAACTGTTTTCACTCCAAATTTATACTTCGTTTATTCTTGGTCTATAGCCACTTCATTTGTTTCTTTGAACGCGACAATTGTGTTATTAAGAAATGGATATATGATCCGACTGACTGATAGTAAATTGCGTTATATTATATTGAAACTCTTATTTTAAATGATCACTGGTTATTACAAGGACAACCTATCACGGCCTGGACAACGTGAATAGAGTGAAGACAATCATTTAGGCCTTTGCACTATCGGTGGCCGTTTAGCTCGATGGTTAGAGCAAGTAGCTACCCTATTTATTCTATTTACGTTGTCAAGGCCAAATGATACATTCACCGTTTATTAACAGGAGATCATTTCAAATAAGAGTTCCATTATAATATAACGCAATTTATAATCACATACATATACACTCTTGCCAGTAAGTAATCTATAAGCAAAAACATGTACACATTTGTGTGTGTGTTTGTGTGTGGCGAGGCTCCAAATTGGCCTCTGATCACCGATAACATCATTTGTTTAAATGCAGTGCCACTATTACATATTACTTATTCGAAAGAGTTGCCCTTTGTCTTGAGAAAATCAAATCTAATACAATTTAATAACACCTCTTGAGGGCAAAACATCATGATATATTTTGATAGGTTAGAAAAAATATAAAAATGAAACGCCAATAGTCGTCTCAGCTAAAACCTTCAAATATATGAAGTAATAAGAAAGAAAGGACATAAAGATGGTAAGCCAAGAAATAAAGAAAGAAGGAAAGGAAGGGAATGGATAAGAAGGAAATGAATGATTGAAAACTTAGAAAGAAAGAAAGAAAGAAAGGGGATTGTTGAGAAAAAAGGGAATGATTAAGAAGGAATAATTGTTCAAGGATTAGGGAAAATCATCGTTTAAACAAGAATAAAGAGAAAGGTAGAGAATGAAGAAAGAATGAAGAAAGGTAATGATTCAGCGGAAAGAAAGACGGAAAGGAAACTTAAAGTACTTTTCTTGATTCTCCAAAGAATTTGACTTGTCATTAATATAAAAATTGAACTAAAAACTCCTGCAGGCAAATAAGAAAAAATATCTTCCGAATCTGTCATCTCGGTTTATTAATTTTTCTTTGTGGTTGTGTTTTGAATTAAAAAGATATCCATCTTCCTTTCCTTTTTCTTGAAAATATTTTCATTCAATTTAAAAATTTTATGTTCTCAGATGTAGCAAAATAATTGTCAGCATCCTTTAGTAAAATGGAAGTATAGGAATTTCTGAAACTTTCTGGCGATAAGTCGGGCTCAAGATTACAAGTATAGACCACACGACGAAAACTGAACCGGCTGCAGTAGTTATTCCCTATCGAGACTAGCGTGCTAACCATAATACAAAGGCAAGACACTCTAATCGTTATTTACCAAGTTTAGTTGAGTCAAGTAAATGACCGCGAACGAACGATATCCGGTCGGGACCGGAATCACATCAGTAGAGGTTTGCTTACTAACTCCTTAAAAATTAACCTGGATTTTTTACGCATTTGCCAGAAAATTAAAATTAAATCGAAGAATAAAGATAAAAAATAAGTAAGCGAGACTACTCTATTATTAGTATTTAATAGTTATATCCCCTGACAAGAATTATAACTAAAAATATAGACATCCTTTTTAATAATATTTTTTGCAAATAATTAAGACAGTCTACTTTAATTTACTCAAATCAAATTACATCAAAATTAGGAATTGCAACTTCAACTAAAGATAGAAATGGGAATACATGCATTTGTTCAGTTGGACACCTGAAAAAAAAAGTGTTGCATGTGCGATAGAGCGTGTCGATTCGTGTCCAAATTAGCCATAGACAAGCTGTACGCTATCTTCATGACATGCAGAGCAGCCAGAAGAAAACCATTTTTCACTAGCTCTTCATTGTTAAAAGAGAGGAGGTTTCCGACTGTGGGTGAGAATAAGGATAAAGCGAAGAGGCAGCTGATGGCGACCCGCAAAAGATTTTGCAGATTGCTTTTAAAAGTGGCAAAAGCGCTGGGATAAGTATGCAAGTTCCCTATGGGGGTACTTTGAATGACTAAGGCACTATTGCCCTAGATGGGCTATTTCTTTCTCTGTTATCAACTGGCTGGATACTTTCTGGACAGACCTCGTATTTATTTTACAAGAGGGGCTTTCCCCAATATTCACCGTTGTTATCAATACCAAAAGACCCTTTTCGTGGAGAATGGAAATTCATGTCATACGAAAAAAAAAACGCTCACCATTACAATCAATGATTGAACGACCGTAGCGTCAAAATTTGAAGTCATGTAAAAAAGACCCATCAAAAGATAAATATGACCAGAATAAATTCTATTTCTGACATCACTGGGAAACATCTAAAATAGAGTAATAAAAAAAAACGCTTTGAAATATCTAGATTCTGGATAAAGGCCAAAAAAGCTTCGTTTTTTTAAAAAAAAGATATCAAAAGCAAAATAATTAGAAAGTGCTTAGCTGAGCACTGATGTCAATTTTCAAGTCTTTAGACAAAACGGTATGGCCAGGAGCGCTTGAGCACTCAAACACATAAATACATAAACAAACACACAAACATGAAAAGGGATGCAACCCTTCACAACCTTTGGTGGCTACGGTTATTCAACTCGAAAAAAGCAGATATAAAAGAATGTTTGATAACAAAGGCTGTAAAGTAATCTGATGGTTCTAGGTTCGATCCTAGTGCGAGACAGTATAACAATACTACTAATGCTAGAGGGTAGTACGGTCAATATACCCCCGTCGGATAAATAAAGGGTTCGGTTCGTTACTTCCCCACATCTACCAGATGATACCTGACGAAGGCCGTAGAGTGCAACGGCCGAAACGTTGTATGAAAAATAACGAAGATGAGGATGGTCCGAATATCAATAGAAATAATAATAATACCTCATCTCAAAAATTCAGAGATATACTAACAAAGGCAAAGTTGATTTTCTCACTATTGAACAAGTCTGGTCCATTATAGATTTGATATGAAGGAAAATATCCAGAATAATTTCTATTAAGTGGTAATTACTTCGTGCTTTGGTTGATCAGATATGCAACAAAAGGAGATAGCAGACCTGATATAATCGATTCCTGAAAAGGGCAGGGGATCTTTTAAATCTGCTCATGTCAAGTCAACCAAATTCTGATTTTCGTGATAGAATAAGATATATTTGAATGGTTTCAGATTGTTGAATAACATGTCTTGGCTGAAGAGAAGTCTATTGACTGTTTTCGTCTGTCTGTCTGTCTGTCTGTCTCTCTCTCTCTCTCTCTCTCTCTCTCTTACACGAGGATCATTTACGTCTGGATCGGCATTTCTGCCTAGGATCAGAGTATCAGAGTGCTCTGCCTCGGATGAAAGTATCTCTTCTAAACCCTCTGACTAGAATTGACGAGTGTATCTGCTTGCAATGTACTCTTTGGTATCTTTGCATCAGTGCAATTCACTGGCCGATGATAGTCCACTGAGACTCAGTATTGCTAAGTGCAATAGACCTAGTATTCGTCCTGTGGTCTCAAAAAATAACTTTGCCTAGTCTCAAAGGGATCAGTAAACCCCATGGCAGCACCTCCCCATTGCACTGAAAGATAAGGGTCGTATTTGCCCTGACACCTTCGCAACATCAGTTGCAGGGACTGGATCAATTTTTTTAGCTTTCCCGTGTATGGAACCCCACATTAAACAGATTTAGTGTCACATCTTTCTCTCGTAGGGAAGTTAGTAAATACGGATCGAAGTGTTGTATCTGTGCGCAGTGGTGGAAATTACGGACAGAGAAACAAAGAGAAAAAGCCACACTGTTTACTATATAGGTAGATACTTGTAAATTGAACCAAGTTTTTTTTATGGCGGCAAAAGCAAAAAGGATTTTCTGATTTCTTGTATTTTTTCTTTTTCTTTTTGTTTTTATCACTTACGTTTAACTTATTTCTATTATTATGCGGACTATCCTCATCTTGGTTGTTTTTTATACAACGTTTCGAACGTTGTACTCTATGTCCTTCATCAGGTATCATCTGGTAGGTGTGGGGGAAGTAACGATCCGACACAAGGACACATAGCGTAGTGGTTAGAGAATCAGACAGAATTATAGCAAGTAATCTAATGGTTCTTGGTTCAATCCCAGTGTGAGACAATAATAATTCGAAAATACTACTACCATGACGTTATGGTAGGCATCACTAAATTTTGCTTGATTCAAGTGTGAGATACCCAGTCAAGATCGACCCGACTGAAATAGTGATGGTCAGCTAAACTAGCTTGCTAAACATTACACAATTACTATTAGATAAAGAGACTGGGCTCAAGTCGCACCACAGCGCGTATGTTCTAACCAAGTTGGTATACATTAACTCGCGTGCAAGCATAAATAACCCCCGCAATTTTCAGTTCGCTCGGGTCTTCTGTTCTTCGTTATGCACTGCTTGAAGTAGACATATTTATTTCTGACGCGTCGTAAAAAACGGTCAGTACAAAAATCGGTCCACGCATCAATTTGTAATTTTTTGTGAAATCGAACAAAACAGCATCCGAATCTTTTCGTATGCTGACTGAATTCTATGGAGTAAACGCATTTCACATACCCGTGCGTTCCTTGATATAAGAGATTTTGTTAAGGTCGAAGATACGTCGAAGAGGATAAATGTTGTCGAGGCCCATTGATGTCAAGAACCGTCTTTTCATCGATGGAGAACATCTTTGCAATCACTCTGATATCGGGTTGTCGGCCATTTCAAACCGTAAATCCCTTATGCTGGCAAAGGCTTCAGTTGACCTTCACACATCACATTACTACTTACTCGACCCGTTTGTGATATGTGGAACAGAATAAGCGTCACTCCTTTCACCCTGTGCCGTTTTATTCATAGCTGGGAAGAGACAGATTCATGGCTTTTTCAAGGGCATTAGTGCGAAATGAAAATAAACCGCTCCAGCTGGAGTTTGAACTCAGCGAGCCCATTCTCCATGCCGCTACTTGCTCGACCACTCTGCATCTCCCAATAAGCAATTATCGTTGATAATTAGGGAAGCGTATAAGATATAGAGCAAAAAAAAAAAATCGCCTCTTCCGAAATTGTAAAAATGTCTATTCATCTTCGAGTGTTCACGGGTTTTGCAGAGCGGGAAAAAAAAACGCATTAAAGGAAAATGTATTTTTTCCAGAGAAAATCCCACGCAAAGAAGAAGCTATCTAGTTACACTTGTCAATGGAGTATTGGACCCGAGATTAAAGCTATTATCTTGACTTTTTTTCTTCGGCATCATTAAGAAATCAACAGCACGGCAGAATTGTCTTTCGCACTTTTGTGCCAATGAAATCCAAAGGGATCCAAACGAACCACCACTGATATTCAAAACATAAAGGTTTGCAGCTATTGGTCAAATCAGGTAAACTACCAGATAAATGTAGAAGTACAAAAAAAAAAAAGGAAAAAAAAGAAAAAAACAATTGCCCACAACAGCAAGAGAGTTGTTTCTTCAAGCACACACACACACACACACACACACACACACATATATATATATATGGAGCCGTATTATTATAAGTATTTTGTTTTTAAATCCCCGAAACGGTTACATGGTAAATAACTGATGATCCCAAAAAGAAAGAATGCACACATTGTATCATGATATCAAAGTCAGTGTGAAACATGATAAAACACTGAAGAAAAATACATAAATTACATTAACAGACATTGGGGAAATAGGTGACTGATGTGACATGAAAAAACTTTTGAAAAATAATGTTTAAAGCTGAAATGCTTTCTACACCCTCTCCCTCTCTCTCACTCTCTCTCTCTCTCTCATTATATATATATATATATGTATGTATATATATATATATATATATATATATATATATATATATATATGTGTGTGTGTGTGTGTGTGTGTGTGTGTGCGCGTGTGTTTGTGTGTACGTGGCTTCACTCGAAGGAAAACAAATGATATGTTATTCAGATTTCAGATTTTAAGATCTGGATGTGCTCGCGCTAACCCTCCCCAAGCCTGCGCATTACCAATCGAATAGATGTTCTTTCGTTGTGACCAAAGCCACCTGAAAAGGTCGTAGAATAGTTCGACCAAAACGTTGTGATATACATATATATATATATATATATATATATATATATATATATATAGAGAGAGAGAGAGAGAGAGAGACTGAGAGAGAGAGAGAAAGGGGAGGGAGAAAGACTTGTGTGTGTGTGGTTGTGTGTATGTTTGCGTGTATGTGTGTAGAAAGAGAGGGAGAGAGAGACTTGAATTTCAGTCATGGTATTTTGTGTTGAAAGCTCCATTAAAGAAACGAAGGAATGAATTTATGGAAGGAAACAAAATGTCAGAACGATGGAAGTTCTTGCCGACGAAGCCACATCAGATAATCATTCTAAGATTCAAGGAACCCCCTCCTATCGATCGACCACTTCAATCCAAATACCCACCCCCATCGGTTCTTTTAACAACCCCCCTAAAGGCTACGAAAAATTAATGAAAGCAAATTCACGCTGACAACATTCCACGTCCCATCTTTTCAAATCCAATCCCTGTTGTTTGTCTTCCTACAACGATGTGGAATTTCTGAAGCCGGTCTTATATATCGAACGATAGCTTTGATTGTGTTCTGCTGTTTTTAAACGTAAAATCGGTGAATTGTGTTAGCCGGGGTTTTCTCAGTCGCATCTTTCTCAGTTTTACGCCCGCTTATATTTGCTATCTGAGTATACTTCCCCTTTCTTTCCATTCCTCGCTGCTGTCGACGAACAGGGGTTGATGGATCATTTCTTGGATCTTGGTGCGAGTAGGAAACAAAAATCCATACATCGAATTAATCTGGCTGTATCAATGGTTGAAAAACGGTGCAAGACATCGAACGACCCTTATTTGATATTGGCCCGACCGATTCATTTTGTATTCAGTATGAGAGTAACAAAAGTTTCTATTGAGAACCTTAAATTGTAACAAGTAACGTCAATAATATCAATAGGGAACGATCAACGACATTGAATGCTAGAAAAGATATAGATACTAGCTGTTGGAAATGACGATCGTAGGAAGTCCAAGAAGAAATAACAAATGCCAATTCTCAATTTTTGAAAGCTATGAAACTGGAAAGCACACAGAGAGCGCACACCTCCACCAACATCATTGTCACCAAAAAACTGAGCAATAAAGTTACAGATCCCAGACGATGCCGTGACAAAAACTTGTTATGATCATTCGTTCGCGAGACAACATCAATGGTTTGAAAAACAATTGTAATGTCGTTTATCACATTTATCATTTCTGATGAGGTCGTGAAGATGATGACACTGCCGTCTTATTACATCCGAAAAGTCGAAGATTTTTCCCAACTCACAATGTTGAAAAAAAAAAAAAATTCCATAAAATCCTCGATCCTTCCGGAAATTAAGTCAATTATCACTTGGTCTATGGATCAACCTTCCACAAAATGTCATTGAAATTCATTGAAACCTTTGGAGATATATCATGTGGACAAATAGACAGACAGACAGAGAAAGATACATATATTCATACATATGCGAATAAAAAAGCATAAGCAGATCATTCAAGTTGTCGCATTTTTGCAACTTTGCTGCTTTCAAAAGTTTGGAACAAGAAAAAATTATCACTACAGAGCATATTATATTCGAGCCCTTTCGTTAGTCTCACCAGACCAAAATTTTCGTAACCAGTGGGAATTGATTTATTGAGTTTATTTCATAACAACCCCCACCCCACTCCACTACACTCTCACTCACACTCACACACATGTGTATTGGGTTAAGAGTTACTGTTCGGATTGAAGTGAGACTTGCAGTTTTCGTTTTTGTGATGGGGACTAACGAAAAAGATCAAGAATTTCGGGTATTTTTCGACAAAAAAGAAATGCAGCATAATCTTTCTTTTCTTTTACGCTTCCATACTTCAAAATAATGGACGTTGGCGCTCCAATATGAACCAACAATAATAAACTCAGCACAAAAACAAATGAAATAAGCCTGGCTGCGGCAGGGCTAAACCCCACTCCTATTTCTATTCCGACTGAAGATGATTACTGTGACTGCAACATACACTTCCCCCCGCCCAAAACATTTCCATCACTGTCCTGCAACCCCCAAACTTACGACACACACTAACGATACCAACAACAGAAACTTGAATCCACAGCTAGATATAATATCGCTGAGAATGGGACATTGTTTGATACCACCAGAAACGACAACAATGTCTGATTTCACCAACGTGATATCGTGAAGATGCAAACATATAGGGAAAAAGTTATCTACCAAATCGGGTTCTCAATCGGTGTCCGAAGGTGAGCAATATCGAATCTGGAAGTACCTAGATGGGTGACCATCTAGGAATATCAAATGCCGTAAGCAGTCTGTAACATATAGAGAGCTTCCGATGGTGGCCCAGACAATCTTCGTTGAAAGAGACCGATCTCTACTCTAAGCTCAGGGGTGCAATCCAAAGCCCAACCCCTTTTCTCTGAACTCTCTGATTGGTCACGCTGTGAGTAACAAGAAATGAATGAATGACAAAGAGAATTATCTGCTTTGTTGTTTGTTTATTTCTGTAAGCAAAGGACCACTATGACACCAGACCAGTGGAATCGGTTCTGGGCAACTCCTTTCAGCTGGGCGTGGTCAGTCCGGTTGTCTTTGTCTCGCCCTCGTCCATTTGGGCCTCTCAACTCTTCTCATCCCCTGTGGATTCTTGTCCGTCACGAGTTGATATCTTGCTCTCTAACAGGGTTCTGATATTCTAGTCGCCTATGCAGGTATACTTAAATCTGAGATATATCATAAAAATCCACAAAAAAATCAAGTGGCAATGGGCAGGATATGTTGTAAGAATGTCAGTCAACCACAAGACATCACGGCTCACAACGTGGATCTCAAGAAATCATATGCGAAATTGTAGCCGGTAGAGAATAAGATGGCTGGACTATTAAGACTGGTTCCGAGATATTGGCGCTACGACGCCTGCAATAGTTCTCAGCTGAGTGGATATCGGTCTGTGCGCCACGTTGCGCAACTCTTTTTGGACAAATCATTCAGAACACGCACGTGCGCGCGTATGACACATTTGGTCTGATTGAATATTGTATAATATAACATTTTCAGTTGACTGAATGTTAGATAGTCCCACGGACCATTAGCTAATGAATTCAATCCCCATCGGTTGGTCTACTAATGTAATCTTGTTCTTGTCTGCTTTTCTAAATTTGTAACTCCTTTGCTCTCTCCCATCTCTCTCATTCCCTCTCTCTCACCCTCCCTTCTCTCTCTCTCTCTCATATATATATATATATATATATATATATATATATATATATATATATAGATAGATAGATTGATGAGCCAAAGCATCATGACCACCTGCTTAATAAAACGACTTGTTATGGAAATCTAGATTTTACACCTGACGAGGACCGATGAATAGATCAGCTGAAACAACACAGAGAGGGGTTCAATGATTTATAGAAAAAAATAGAATATTGATGACTATTCTCAACGTTATGGACGATAGAAGTTGATAACTTCACAATTTTCTGTAACATAAGACGCTAGATCTATTGATGAAATGAAATAAAGCCAACATTGATGCTACTGATATTACTAATGTGAAAACAATGACAGATAGGTCTGGTTAGTCACCCAGTAGAAACTGACACGTGACCAACGTATTTTGGTAGCATGCCATTGGAGGGGCTAATCAATTGAATGATTAGAAAAATAAGTGATCAATGAATAAGTCTCTTCTCTCAGCTTTTGTTGGACAGTGATCACTAGAAGGGTCCAAATTTAAAAAAAAAAAAACAACTACAAAAAAAACAAAAAAACAAAACAAGCGTGAACGCTGCTGGACACAAACTAAGAGATCAGTTGTTTATAAACGTATAAAATAGATCAAGCCCCCCACCCACATACACACATCACAATGAAAACCAACTATTAGGATGAGGGGTGAAGTTCTTTGATATAATAAGTAAATGTTCAAATTTTCAACCGTCTATCTCCATTAGTGCAACTTGTACCCGTGACAGATACTTAGCCAGCCAGACAGATAGCAAGCCATATACACGGCATCTAGACCCACTTGTAAACTGAAGAAACCTATGTTGATCAACATTGTCGATGCTGACAGTTTTGGTTGACCCTTTCTAATAAGCAGAGCGGGGAAGATGAAGGGTAAGTTTGAATGTTATATTTTATCTTTTAACGACCATAGGTTCCTCGATGCTCAATCGGTAAGAGCAGCTATTGCGGTTAACCAGACTTCCCGAGAGTAAAAAAGGATGTGAGTTCGAGTCCCATCAAGATTTTATCTTTCATTTTACGTTTACTCGTTGCCGTTGAATAAAAATCAAGTTGAAAAAAATACCAATCACAAACTACCAATACTAAAATAGAAATATGCAAATGAGCTCATGCGTCTTTCCAATCTCTTAACAAGATCAATAATGATTAACGAGCTAACGTTGTGTTTTTCATCTCTTGCATGCCCACCACCACCACCTCTTTTATCTGGAGTGTTTTTCAATGCGAGGCTTTTTAAGTCGATTTGTGGGGGTGTTCTTTTCACAATGAAAAAAAACTATACTGGAATGAACATATATTTTATGACCATCCAAATGACTAACGTATCTGATGATTACGAAATAGAACAGAGGGAGAATATTTTTGTGAGTGAGCGGAAGGAAGTGAATTGAATTTTCCCCCAAAACGCTCAGTGAATAGGTTTTTTTTCCATTCACAATAATAAATCTGTTTGCTCGAGGAATTATGTACATGTTTTTTCCTAAGAACAACACAATTTCGAGATGAAGGACAACGATAGATTTATTAAAATTTGCAATAAATGTTTCGCCCTAAGGATCTGTTCCTAAATGAATTAATAAAAAGTCTCTTTCGAGGCAGGATCTGAATATCAAAATATCATCTCAAAACAACGTTCAGCAAATATTACCGCTGTTCGCAGGGCGCTGTTTTGAGATAATGGTTGCAATCTCTTTCTTCTTGGTCGTCATTTAGTAAAGAAAACATTTTCTGTGATACTTGAAGTTTATTTATGGTTTCAGTTTAATTAAAGCTACAGATTCCTTGACGTTTCTGCGCCGATCACAACAAAAGGCTCATTTTTTTTATTGCTAAAGACTTCCATTCAACCTTGAATACCAAGAAGTATTAAAATGAATTGTGAACCAGACTGCACAGTTCCCCCTTGACTCCCCTGCATCATTGTTACGTACACGCTGCATATCCTGACTAGGCAGGTTCCATGATGTCATGAAGGTACTTTTACATTTTGTATATCCCTACTTTTTGCAGCCCAGGGGTTCAGATGCATCTGCCTTATACATATGCAACACGTGCATATCGGCTTTTGAGGCTTCACATTAGCTCACATTCTTTGCTATGCATACGCTGCATAATCCCTTATAGGCCCTGTAAGCGATAAGAATGATTTGATTCCTATGTGTCTATCCAACTAAATAATACAAAATGCTTGATTCCACGCATGTGCATGTAAAATAAATCCCTCGTTGCACAGAATTCCAAAGTTACATCAACATAGTAATACATTAGTAAAATGGCCGCTTCTATCTATAACTACGCAACGAAGATTGTTTTGTTTTGACGATTATTTTTGGTTTTTTGGCACTTAAAAAAAAAAAAAATCCCATGTTGCATAGAGTTCAAAAGTTACATGAACAGAGCAATACGTTAGTAAGATATACCTCTAAGACTTACGTGTGGTGATTCTATTCAGAGCTGAAAAGAAAATGTAAGCCGACATTTCCATTCGAAATTATCCACACTGTATATTGTCTTTGAGACCTAAACTTTTTCTTTGCCTCTTATGATCTTTTGGCCCCTAACCCTGTAAACGACCGCTTCTATCTATAACTACACTATTCGGTGGAAGGTAGAACAAGCCATCAAACAAACGGAAAAAAAGAAGCAGTCCCTGAACCAAATAATATCAACATCGATCTACCCGAATAACCAGAAAATTACCCATCCTATTCAACTTATGCCTAAGACAGAGTGGAGTCCCTAAAGCTTACAACACTGCAATGATAATGCTATTACATAAGAGAAAGGAACCTGAAAGATCTAAATAACAAGCCGATAAGCTCACTCAATTGAATTTACACGCTTTTTACCAAAGTGATCACCAATCAAATCACCAAAACACTAGATGGAAACCAATCTCGAGAACGGGATGGACTCAGAAAAAAAGCTACTTAAACATTGACCATCTTCAATCAAGTAATTAGATAGAAGAGAAAGCTGCAAAATATGAAATGTCACTCGCTGTAAAATCTGTTGACTTTAATAAGGCTTTCGACTCAGTGGAAATCCCCAAGATCATCGATATTGACATACAACAAGACGTAGACCTTGGCTGTGTCAGAGTCTTGCAGAACATGTACAGTCGTAACAGTTCGTTTATTAGGCTACATAAACACTCAGAACTCTTTTGGCTCGAAAAAGGAGTAAGACAAGGTGATATCAGCTCATCCAAACTCTTCTGAAACCTAGACTGACAAAATAAAGGAATCAGAATCGACGGAGAATACTTAAGTAACCTCATACTTGTTGATGACATCGTCCTTAAAAAAATCAAAAAAATCTTCATTAACTCTTAGTAATGCTAGACCAACTGAAAGAAGAGAGCAAGAAAGTTGGTCTTCACATAAACTTAAGTAAAACAAATGTCATGTACAACAAAAATGTTGAGGACAAAGACACAAAAATCCAAATCGAAAACGCAAACCGGTAAAAAATTACATCTATATAGGACAACAAATCTTCATTAAGTCCTAGAAAGGAGAAGAAATCAACTGTAGAATCACTCCAGCTATCGGTAGAGTCAGCTCAACCTTTAAGAACAAGAAAATCACATTAGTCTTAAAAAAGACAACGAATGCATCCTCTTGATAGTCACCTACGGAGCTGAGAAATGAACACTAGCCAAAAGATTGACCCTCAAACTGTGAACCATGCAATTGGTACATGAAAAAATCATGCTCAACATCACATGAAGAGATCACAAAATAGTACAGTATATTAGAGAAAAACAGGAGTATATTATAGAATCCATTAGAAAGCTCAAATGGCAATGGGCAGGTCATATTGCAAGGGTGTCAGAAAACTGATTGACATCACGACTCACAACGCAGATATCAGCGATCATATGAGAAACTGTGTCCAACAAAATATAAGATGACGTGATGAGCTAGATAAGTTAAGAAAGTATTGGCTGTGTGACGCCCATGATAGGGAAGTGTGTCGAATCTTGGGGACAGTCTATGTCCAACAACAAACACTGTAAGGCGATTATGATGATGTGAATGTAGTCAAAATGATGCATTTTAGCCAGTGTTATAGAATCTAGGCAGAATTGAGAAAACAGATTTCATCTCTCAATAGGACCAAAGGCCCCATTTACGCTCCCCGCAGGAACTACCGGGAGACCCCGACCGTAGACAGGGTTTTCAGCTAGTAAATAAAAGATGTCTTCTGTTTGGTTGATTATGTCGAATAAGATATGAGCTACACTCATTCGATGCTAGCAAGTCTTCTTTGATTTTATTTTCAGGATTTGTGGCGCCCCGGGCAAGTAGAGAATAATTTATTTGTGTTCGGTCATGAGAATTCCCTTTGCCAATTGGTTTTCTCAGTTTCACTACAGCAGAAAGTATTCAACGTTTAAAGAGATTTCCGGACGATTGAACACCTTTTTGTTGTTCATCTTGTTAACACGTTTCGGCGATTCAATCTGAATGTAATGGGGGTGAACTGTAACGTTTATATCCAATGGCAGCGACGTTTATAACATTGGATTCAGGTGTATTTTCCTTTTCCTTTCCTTGTTAGACCACGATTTCCATGCCTTGTCCCTGTTGAGCAGCAGAAACCACAACGGTTTTTAGATATTCCTGGAAAATGACTTCACATCTTAATTCAAGCGTCTTCACTCTGTTTGATTTTTTCATTTTCCAATTTTTTTCATTTGTATCTGGAGAGTCCGAGTGTCTCAAAAACATGACAGATGCCCGTAGAACGTGGCACCCTCGGCAACTGCCCCGTTGCCAGTCCCCAGGGCCAGGTCCTGCTAGCTAGTCTTTTTTTATTGTATTGCCTTATTTCGCCTGAACAAAGCAGCCAACAGAAACAGCAGGCTCTCGCAGTTGCCAAAGGTAATGGCGGTGTAAAAAAATGTCGGTTACTAGTTTCTTCCTCTATAATCAATCTTGGCGCTCAATGGCCCAGAAAATGAAAATATCGGAAACAGATCTTCATCAAGAATCAGCTAAAAAGCAAATTGATTGTGTTTATCATCGTTTTGCCAATTGATTGTGGGTTTGGCAGCCGTGTTGTTGTTGTTGTTCTCGTTTTTACAAGTAGTAAACTCGAATAAACATTGAGAATATTTTTGTCGAAATTTCATTAAGAGTATTTGCTTGTAAAAACAAACCAATATTGCTTCCAGTTCAGAGATATTTCAGTGGCATTCTCCGCCTCTTGCTCCTCCCCTTCTCTCTTCTTCCTCTGGTCTTCTTTTCGTCTTTCTTTTTCTTACTTGTTTTTTATTTCTCTTCTATCTTCCCTTTCTTCTATATCTTATCCCCCTCCCATCCTTCTCCTTTTTATTCACTGTATTTTTTCCTTTGGGTTTTTCGTTTTCATCTTCTTTTGCTCGTCTTCTTATTTTTTGTTGTCTTTAACACCTTTTCTTTTTTCTTCTTCTTTGAAACCACACTTCTCTTTAAAATCTCTTCTTTCTCTTTCTCACTTCCCTTCGCCCTTTCCAACCTCTCTAAATTTTCTCTTTCACTCTTCTTCTTCTTCTTCTTCTTCTTCTTCTTCTTCTTCTTCTTCTTCTTCTTCTTCTTCTTCTTCTTCTTCTTCAATCAAACGTATACATGACAAAAAACAAACCAAGACCAAAAAACAACAAACAAACAAACAAACATACACATATGGTCTGAAAATGTGACAAATAATGGGCTTATATATTATGCACGTAATAATCCTATTCACTTTGCAATACTTGCATCAATTCCTAACGCAATGTCTCTCCATCATATACTCGCTTCAAAACAGCTTTACCAGCCATTAAATTCGTATTGTATTGAATAAATACAATGATTATTTGCAAATTAATAATTAAAGGAAACTACTCGATAATTAGTACTCCCGCCCTCAATGAAAAAATTTCCCATCATTTTTTACCTCAAAATTTGATCCCCAAAAGAGAAAATAATGTTCACCTTACTTTTGACCCCTGAAAGTGAAACAAATATTTCAACATCCGTTTCAACCCCCTATAAGGGAAATATATTCTCCTCATTTTGAATCTCCAAAACAGAAAATGAAGTTTACCTCCACTTTTGATCAATAAAAGAAGAGGAAAAAATACTCACTACCGATTCTTAAAAAGTAAAAGTTTACCCCCCATTTTGATCCCTAAGGAGGAGGGAAAAAATGTTCCATTTACTTTTGAACCCCCATTCAAAAAATGTGATTAAAATATGAAGCAAGATAAAAATAACTAACTTCCAAAAGTGTCTTTAGAATAAGAGGCCAGGTAAGGCACTAACTTGATGGATTTAGCCTGCAGGACGTACTTTGCCGACACTTGATTAAGAACATCATCACCATCGCCATCATGATCTATTTTCATATCTGACCGCTTCCAATAATAAACATCGAAGGATGATGATGTTGGTAGAGAAATGTTAATTGCCTTCCTTATCGAGAGGTGCAGGTGACCTAATGGTTAACAGGAGGTTCAAACTCCGGCTGTGAAAGTTTGCGTTCACTTCACACTAATGTCTTTGGGAAAGCATGAACCTATCTCGCAATCCCAGCTAAGAGTAAGTAGGAGGCATGACTGGGCCCTTCAGCTTTGGTTGACCGACGGTCTGGGAGAGGATAACTGAAGGACAACTGTTGTATTCAAAGTCCAATTCTTTTCCCAGCTCCGGTAGAGACTGAGCAACGGACATAGTATAGAGCATCTCTCATCTTTCAGGCTGCTCCGTAATTCCATTTTACCATAATTATCTTAGGAGAGAATTGTCCTTTGCTGCCTTTTCAAGGATTCATTTTTTTTTCATCAAAGGAATTCTGTAACGACCAGAATAAAGTGTAATTCGCAATATCTAATGAAAAGGCGAAATTCGAGATGTGCTGTAACAATTTTGCCAGGTCACTAAAGAAACATACAGTCAGACTTTCTTCTGGTGGAATATTACGTCCTTTTTCCAAATTAATTTCGTCGATTTCTGTCTTCATTTTCTCAAATTTGGAGAAGTACTTGTTCGAATCAATCAGCTGCTTCAATGGAAGGAGCTGATAGTGAAAGACTTCCAATCCCAACATATATGCAGAATCATTGATGGAATCCGGTTTCTCCTCTTGCCATACGTTTTCTTGCGTACCAAGTTGTTGTAACGTATCTACTGTTCATCGTCCGACACATCTTTTATTTTTTAGCTTAACTTATGTGAAGGCCTCACGTCAAAGCGGCTAACATGCAGGTGCAAATGATTTTGAACAATTGATTTCGATATTTTGTGTCTGTTGATAATTCCTTGCATCATAAGTGTTGATTATTCCCAAGTAATGTTTTGATTTGATGCTGTCACCTTCAGCTGGTTTACATGAATAGTTCAATATTTGCAGGCATTGTATAATAATGCCATGCAAATATTAATACAAAAAATGTCAAAATTCTTCCACTGTAGCTGATTTTAGAGGGGAAATACGTATTTGCACGATGATTTGACATGCACTGGACATCAAAACGGCACTATTCAAGATATGTCTACGTTACTTATGAACAATGCAACATGAGGTATGTTAGAAATAACTTAGCTTCCTCAACAAAGAACACAACCGCACGTCACATTTTAATTCTGAGGATTGATTTGGAAAGAAAAGCAGAAGAAATGTTCTTTTATTACGTTATTAAAAAGTAAGAGATCCTTTCATCATCCTGAATTATCATGTATATAGACCACCACTGGATCGAACCTCTCTAAAAACATATTTGGCGGTAGGCGAGTACATACATACATACGGACTGGCAGACGGACGGACTTTTGGAGAATTATAATAAAATCAGTTAATTTTTTAAGTTTTAGTTTTTACGTTTTGTTTCCCACTGACCAGTAAGCAATAACAGGTAACCCCACTTTACGCCACTTTTTTTCGTTTTTGCAAAAATAAAAGTGCGAAAAGAAAAAAGAACGAGTAGACATAGCGTGCACCATCTTCCTGAATCACCAGGTCCCTTGTAACTTCTACCCACCAATCTCCGGGGAATCAGCTTAAGATACCATAATCATCATTTTTTTTTCTTGACGGAGGACGCTAAAAATGTTTCCGTATCTTTAATCAATGGCAATTAATTCTTTACTTTACGCTATTTCGACTTAATTTGTAATAGGAATGCTTTACTTTTGGATACCTGTACTCTATTTGGCTCGACTAGGCCGGTCCATTCTTTACAACTTGATGAATGGAAACAGACGACAACCTAGGAGCGGCACTCACGGGAACAAGTGAGGAATGGAAGGGGGAAAAGGCTGGAAGAAAAGGAGGGAAAATGATCGGCTGATACCGGTGGGAAATACTCAACAACCGTTCAGCGGACAATATCACACACACTCACATTATATAATGTATAACACACACACACACACACACATATGTATATATTATATATAAGTGTGACATAACCATAAACATACGCACACACATACCTACACAAGCTCTATCTATACTGGGAGGGAGGGAGAGAAATGTAAATGGTTTGTTAAGAGAGACGATAAGGATATCAATCAACATTCAGATTATCGCTCGAAGTCCAAATTCAACTGAGAGCTGATTCATAATTACTCAAAATCACAAATTAAACAAAATATCAAAAATTGAAGGGAAAGTGTTTCTCATCTTTGGAACAAAATTTCTTTTTGTAACGACAGGCTGCCTAGTTGTTTTTCAGTACGCATATAATACGAAAATACACGCATACACACACACACACACAGACACACACACAGACACACACACACACATATATATATATATATATATATATATATATATATATATATATATATATATATGCAGATATATATGTACATATATATATATATACATACATACATATATATATATATATATATATATATAGATAGATAGATAGATAGATGGATGCGTGTGTGTGTGCAAATAACAAGATTCACTGAGCTTAGTCTGGCGCAAGGTCACAATATCACGGCATCCATTACCATCATCTTCATCATCATTATCATCATCAGCCCTTTTCACATCCGTTGTTGATTTAGGCCTTCCGAAGATTCGCCAAATCTCTCTATATCGAGTGTCGCAGCGCCAATATATCCAGTCAAAAATTATCACGTTATTTACGTAAGGACTTGCCTAAGATCTAATGTTGCTCCAATGTCTTCTGCCGAAGATCAGAGTGTAGTATCAGTGTGCTCATTGAAAATGTCAAGTCTCCACACATTATGTTCTATATATATATATATATATATATGTATGTGTGTGTGTGTGTGTGTGTGTGTGAGTACGTGTGTGTTGATAAATGTATGCCTGATTTGTACATAAATTCCATTATATGTGTATGATAAGTATATCAAACTGTGTGTTTTGTGCTGACATTCGGTTACACACACACACACATATATATATAGAGAGAGATTATGCATTGTGTGTGTGCATAGAAAATAAATGAAAAAAAAGAACATAACATCGTTATTTCTAAATGGGACAAAGGATAAAAAATGTACGAAGAGAGAAAGAGAGAGAGAAAAGGATCTTTAGACAAATCTTTAGGTCAAAATAAAGCAAAAAACAAAGTGAGATCTAATCGGCTAAAATGTACAGCATGGACATTTTGACCTTTCACTCTTGTTCTTTTTCTTTTATAAAGGCCAATTCATTATTGTATTGCCCGTGGCTAATCAAGAAGGGCCGTGTTTCATCACAAATTAATAGATTGTTTGACACAGTCGGCCCGACATCGCCAAGTGTAATAGTTCTTCTTTTTTTTTAATATTAATAATACCAACGATGATAGTAATGGACACAGAAAGCTGATTTAGAAGAATACAAATACAGACGCTATAGAACAGGAACTGTGAAGTGGGCAAACGACTTTAGTTCAATCATGCAAATAGATAGTATCAATATGAACAAGGAGCTGTCTTCAATAATAAAAAAGTCCGAAACGCTCTCCGACTTTGAGATCCTGATTGACCACCACACCTGAGTGCAAGCAAGAAAAGACTGGACAGATCTTAGACGTGGCTGTGCCAACGAACCACAGGGTAACAACGAAAGGAAGCGAGAAAATATTTCTAAATACCCGGTAACGGAGATAACTGTGGAACATGGAGGTAATGCCTCTATTAATTAGAGCACTTGGAACTTTACCAAAACATCAGAATCAAGTGTGGATGAATTGTAAATTCAAAGACTGGAACTGCAGTCTCTTGGGGTTTAAGTAAGTGGTACCCTTATGCTGGTTACAGCTTCGGTCGTCCATGCTTGGGTTCAAAGTATCCCATTACATGTTTGGCCGATGTGTGAATTCGACTTAGAATTGACAACCATTGAAATGGTATCAATCACTCCACCTTGCACTATTTTATCCGTAGCTGAGGAGAAAAGTAGATATATGCCTTTATCAAGGGCATTCTAAGAATCGGACACTAATTATCTCGGTCAGAGTTTGAGCTGTTGAAAAAAATAAATAGATAAAAACACTCCTTTTTGGGGGTTTACTCCCGAAACTTTTATCTTGAGAAGTTTAGTAAGAAACTGTTGGTCTCTGAAAATGAGTGAAAATGTTACGAAGGACTGTGGGAAGAGGGGCGTCTGAATAATGACGATATTTTTTGAGTTAATTCGAACTTTCATACTGAACGTCTCTAGTCATGTATATAATGTGTGGCAAAAAAAATTGTACTTCGTAAACTTTCATTCGTATCTATTTCCAAGAATTTTTTAATTGGTTTTCTTTACATATTCCTAAATCATGACCTTTTTTTTTAACGCACGCTAAAGTCTTTTATTTTATTTATTGGTATTTCAAAATTGAAGATAAATTTCAGCCGGTTGGTCGAGACAAACCCCCGTGCCATCTTTTACAGTCATTAATGTCATCTGATTCATAAATTCAGATGAAAAAAATGGTTTCGTCTCGTAATTCTGGTTAAGTGACATATACCACAAATCCCCAGCGGAAGGGGAAAATGCTAAATAAATAATGGCAAACAAACATAGTTTGCATCATTTTGATAATATTGGCGGAGTTTTTCTCGAGCTGTTGAGGCTCTTGTGGGCAAACATGTCAAGTTTCGTTTTCTTCTCTGTTTCTTATACATCTTATGAAATAAATACTAGTGGCGCCGAATTTGTTGGTTAGTTTATCCGTGCAATGTCACGATGGAAATGGGAGACATCAACTTGAAAGAGAGATAGAAAGTAAAGCAATGTGACTGCTGACGCTTTGTATATATGTGTATGCACAGCGACTAAAGGCAGAAAGAGCGTAAAGCTGTATGACTGACTGTTGACGCTTTGAGTCTGTGTGTACACATAGCAGCTAATGGCTCACGTTGAAACCAAAACTAAAAACAAAAAGGGGAAACTTCTTAACCCTTTATAAACTGATTTTATGTAATTATACTTTTTTCATCCATGTTTGAAGGCCACATAGAATTAAGAAACACTGAATGACAAAAAAATATATAGATAAACACTAATTTTTTAATTGGAAAATAAAGATTGGACTTACAAGTACTGCTAGGACAGGCAGGTCTCAAATTAATCAATAATAATTTATTAACATTTCTATACGCACGGTCAAATCTGTATTTCTTTTTTCTATTCAGTATACACACTAATATGCGTTTCGGTACTAGCCCAGTGCCTGTTGGAAAATGACAGGATTATTATGTTATCTGTAGATACAGTAAGATTTTAGAATACTTCTATTTTTCTGAAAACATGTTTTAAAAATCAAGTTTAAAAATCCTTTTTGAACGATGTTTGTTTTGAAATCAGCAGCATCAGTAATAGCAGTAATCAATTGGCTACTTCTTATTTGACAGGTTTCATCATCATCATCATCATCATCATCATCATCATCATCATCATCAGTCTTTTAACGTCCGTCGTTGGACATAGACCTTACTCAGGATTCGCTACACTTCTCTATCATGGGCGTCGCGGAGCCAGTACTTTCTGAATTTGTCTAGTTTGTCTCTCCATCTGATATTCTACCGGCCTCGGTTGCGCACATGATCTCGGGGGATTCATGTTGTGATTCGTAATGTCCATCGGTTGTCCGCCATTCTTGCAAAATGGCCAGCCCACCACCATTTGAAATTTTGAATGGATTCTATGATGTCCCTGACTCTACTAAACATTAAATATCAAATCCCTGGATTCAAATATCAAATTATTAAATGCTTTGTAATTGTAACGCAGTGTAAGCTTTCAATTCAACCGTAATTATCTTTCGATGAATATTTCAAAGTTCTGATTGGCTTTAGTTTTAAATCTATTTCAATTTTTCTTTCTTTTAGGCGCCAACTTGAAACGTTGTTCGAAAAAGTAAAATGAAAGTTTACTAAAATTTTTTTATTTTATTTTTGAAACGATGTTTAAAAAATCAAACCCCCTTTCAAGGATATATATATATATATATATATATATATATATATATGTGTGTGTGTGTGTGTGTGTGTGTGTGTGTGTGTGTGTGTGTGTGTGTGTGTGTTCAAACGATGTTTAAAAATGGAAATATTCTATTGTAATCTATCCATAGCATAGAATGCAAAAGCATTAGCAAGAAACATAAGTTCAACTATGTGTCCACCATTCTTACGTCCATAGCAGTAATTTCTGATTTCACAAAGATTTTAAAGAAGGAGTTATAGCATTACTAGTGATGGTGGGAGGAAGAAAAAGAAGGCGAGGATAATTCACCCTAAAATCTGGCAATTAAAAAAAAATTAGTCGTAAATTAGTATATATATATATATATATATATATATATATATATATATATATATATATATATATATATATATATATATATATATATATATATATATATATATATATATATATATATATATATATATGTATGCATATGTTGTCTGTAATCATGTTTGTTTGCTCGACTTAAAGTGGTTAAAAAGGAGGCAAGGTAAGAAAAATAAACTGATCGGAAGTGGCACCTATTTATACTATGTAGAGAGTTAACTACAGTGAGCTACGGCCTATGTACATTAGTCAGATGAAATATTGTAAAAAAGCACTTAAAAAACTAGATGTTAAGACCACTGCATAAAAATTCGTTGAGTTATTGCAGAAATATTAAGAATAATTACACATATACACTTTTTCCTCACTTGTATCCTGATATTTACTCCTATCGCTGTTTATTGTGAAATGACTCAATGTTATTCAATAATATTATGAATACAAATTCCATTTCTATTATCCATTAGTAATTTTTTTCAATAATAAACAGTGAACAACAAACAATATTCGGCATATTTTCCGTAATAAACAGTAAACACCGTAAATAATAGTTTGCAATTTTATTTCGGGATTGGGGATGATTTATTTCTATGATTAATTACAGTAAGACTACGACTGAAGACTTATCGTATTAGTGTTTATTTCTTTTATAACACAAAGTGAGAAGCGACAAAAACATTTATTGTGAGTTTGAGAAGCCTTTTTGTAAATCTTTATTATTTATTTTTTACAACTACTTACCACTGGATGATCTTACCAGTAAAAGCAAAAACATATGAAAATTTCTTTTGCAAAGAATTTTTTCTGCTCACAATTGATAACACCCCTGTTACCTTAAGTGTCAGTTGTTAAGAAACTACTTCCTTTTGGTTCAGGAAGTGCCATTTACTATGTGACTATTATGCTGAATTGGGAACTTACTTTGCGTCTATCGCACGACCGACCGAAATAATTTTTGAAAAACAGAAAATTTTTGAGCGTAATTTAAAATGAGGAAAATCCCCGAAATAATTTATTTCACGACGACTTAACATTCTAGTTAGTACGTGGATAGAATGCCCCCCACCCACAAAATATAAAAATGTGAATTCTTCCAAAACTGATATTTTCCGAAACGTAACGAGGTCTAATTGATTGGAAGCGCCTAAAATACTTTTGACTCCGACAGCCCCCCCCCCAAGCAAAAACAAAACAAGAAAAACAAGAAAAATTCCAATACAGTTCTCCGTGTTTAGTGGTTGAATGACTCTTAATTTTTTTGATCAGAACTCAACTCCGTCATGTATTCACGATATTCCGTAAACAGCAATAGATCGGATGTAAACAATAAACTCTCGGTATGAATTTTTTTTTCAATTCGTTGAAGTGTGTGGGAAGAAATATCTTAAATTACATACTTTCCTGTGTTGTCGCATTTCAAATTATTTTTACGCTGTCAACGCATATATATATATATATATATATATATATATATATATATATATATCAAAATACAAATTAGTCATTCAATATCCGATGTGTGGTGGGTTTATTTCATGAAGTGCTCGATACAGGGTCGAAGCAGAAACGTTTTTGTGTAGTAACCCATTATTTCAACATGTTAAAAGCTTTTCTCTAGCTTGACTCGATATTGAAGTCATCAAGTACTTTATGAAATAAACCCACTATACATCGGATATTGAAGTAGCACTCTTACGGACATTATTTCCACAAGTAACATCAATGAAGAAATTGAACATCGAACACTCCTTCTAGGACATTCCTATCATTACAAACACCATTGCCTAACACTTTATTAGGAAAAAAACGGGAGATCTAATCAGACGTATGAGGTGGAAAGTTGGGGGGTTGTACCAGCAAATATTTTTTCGGCTTCAAAATGCAAAAGAGTCCACCACAAAGTGAATTACGGGAAAGCTTCGAGCAAGACATACTAAAAACCATCACCAACGTCAGATTTTAAAAGCACATAAGAACATACCTGATAAAATTAAAAAACAGAAATCGAACAAATTAAATTTGTGAAAGGACACCAGACTAACTTCATCTACGAAATGAACAACTAAACCTACAACGAATTCCGAGCTAATCATCATCATCATCATCATCATCATCATCATCATCAGTCTTTTAACGTCCGTCGTTGAACATAGACCTTCCCCAGGATTCCCCACAATTCTCTATCGTTGGCGTCGCGGAGCCAGTATTTTCTAAATTTGTCCAGTTCATATCTCCATCTTGTATTTCGTCGGCCTCAGTTTCGCTTGTGATCTCTTGGAATCCATGTTATGAGTCGTGATGTCCATCGGTTGTCTATCATTCTTGTAACATTGCCTGCCCATTGCCATTTTAGTTCCTAAAATTGCAAAAAAAACACCAAGAAATACAACTACGAAGCAACTATAAATAAGGAGAGTAAAAGCATCACCGACAAATTAAACGCCAGCAAAAGAGTAAGAAAATTACAGAAAAACAATGAAAAACAAATATACTCATGAAGGACCACCAATCGGAATTTTTAAACAATCCAAGTACTAGACTAATTAACCCCACTAAATTCCAGGTAAGAAAATTTAGTAAAAATATACTACAAAACATAAACTACAGCATCGAACAATAACTACACCTAAACCAATGGATAAATACAAATGGCATTACCTGGTTCAGTAACATCAAACAGAAAACACCTGTGCGTTTGTACAATTCGGTATAATGGACTTCTAACCGTCAATATCTAAAGAAATCTCCGGAGAAGCCATGGAATTCGCGAAGACCTACACCAACATCAACGAAAATGAAATAGAAATAATCGAACACTGTAGATGGACAGTACTGTTCAATTGGAAGTCTGGATTCAGCCGAGATGTCGGACTTAATCGGTCTGTACATTTCATACAACCTTACGAGGAAATTTAATTCTAAAAGTATAAGATTCTATCGAGACGATGGTTTGCTAATTGTCGAAAATAGCAGCGCTCAAAAATGCGGAAAAAATTAAAAATACATTATCAAAGAAACTTGAAGATGTTGAAATTAAAGCCAATATAAAAAAAAATTACATTTTTTAGATATTACTTTTATTCTAAATGATTACATTCACAAATCACAGTGGAAAGAAAATTCTGAAAATACAGATGATAACACAAAATCTTACCATTAGAGTAAAAAAAACAAAACAACTATAACAACTACAACAACAAGTAGGGTTTGAAACCGCTATTCAATCTACCAGAAAAAACAACACAGGGGAAATCTTCCTCAAGCTAATAGAAAAAACGCTCCGTCCGGGCTACCCACTGTGTAAAGTATTTAACAAGGACAAAATCAAAATTAGTTATAGTTGATTAGACGATTCCCAAAGAATCATAAGAGAGCATAACAATAAAGTAATAAGGAATGCTACTGAGTAGATAAAATATGAATGAAATTATACAAATAGCAACAGGTGTCCTTTGCAAAACGAATGTCTTAGGTCGAATACTGTATATCAAGCTGAAATATCAACCTTAGAGAAACCCTTAGAAGCGAAATATTATTTAGGAATATCAAAAATATCCTTCAATTCGGAATAAGCCAACCATACATCATCCTTTTCAAACGAAAAATACAAAACAATACATCACTATCCAAACATTACTGGGACTTAAATGACTGCAATCTCATACCCACAGTAAAATGGAATATATCAAAACAAACACACACATGCCAGAACACTGAAATCCCATTTTACCTATGCCTAAATGAGAAATTAGAGATTCTCATCTTCACTAAAAAGAAAACATTTTTTTAAAAAAAGCAGACTTACTAAACAGAAAAAATGAAGTAGCATCAAAGTGCTGGCACCGCTCAAAGCCTCAATCAAAAAACATAATTTAACACCCAAAATAAAGGTATAAAAAAATCAACCATCATAGTTATTGATATCATCATTAGTAGTGTTAGCAGTATTGATATTAATATTATCAGTAGTCTTATCATACCCCGATCACTTTAAGCACGATCTAATCACCTTCTCATAATTATCTTAGACATATAGATGCCAACCCACCAAGGATATTGAGAGAATTAAGCATAAACAACTAAGGTAATGTGAAAGTGAACCAACTCTGAGGGAGCAGATGAAAATAGGAAGATGTACTTCCTAAAACACACACACACACACCACAAAAAAGCAGATAGTTTAAGAAGACACTGATAAAATGGTATCGGAAGCATTCCAAGTAATTCATAACAACTAGCCAGGAATCCACTTCCCTAATGGAAGTACACACCGTCGCATTGAAAGAGACGAAAAAAAGACTGAGAATAAACGAGATAAGATTTTGGGTTGAAAGCAGTTATTCTGCCTTTGCCTTATCGGCGAGCTGTTTTGCACAACGGTAAGAGCATCGTTACATTGAAGCGGCCACCTATCGGTGGCAGGTCCGATTCCTGCAGTAGCTTCATTTTCTATAATAGTTTATTCTGTTTTTGTTGTCTAAATTGAATGATATATCAACAGTGTAACGACGGGAAATCATTTCAGATAAGTTTCTACATAATAAAACGCAATTTATAATTCAGATATCAACGACTAATCGAGAAAAAAAAAGAAAAAATAGAGTAAGAAATATGAATAGGATAAAACGAACCTTTTTCATACCCCAAAAAGAGACCCCAGTAATGTCTTGAATTGGGATCCGAATAAATCGCAAAATTCTCCTGAAGAAGCCCCCTGAGGCAGAAACATAAACGTATTTGTGTAGCAAATTCTTTATTTCGCTATATATATATATATATATATATATATATATCTCTGTAGACCAAACTGGAATTTTGAAAAAATTTTTACACTTCACTCGTTATTGATAAAACGTATTATAATCCACCCACTATTCACCGAGACCTTATGGAAATGGATCATCGGTTCAGATAGTAACAGTAAAGATCTGCTGTGACTATCTACCTCATTCTAAGAGTTCGTAATAGACTTACCATATTCCACTCTCTGCTCGCTAAGATATTACGCTGACGGAGCTTTGGTTTAAGATGCCAGACTTCAATTCTTTGAACTTGACTTATTTCATTTTTGTAAAGGAATTGAGGTATTAACATGGATTTCGCTATCGATTTTACCTAGTGCAACTTAAAGAATTTACAATTTTTTTATTAAAATGTTTTGACGCCAAACTAAAAATATTTCTATCATCGCACAGAAGAAAAATAAAAACAAAAACAAACAAAAGCTACGAGGAAGAAAGAGAGGAAGAAAGAAAAGAATAAAACAAAAGAAAGAAAGAAAGAAAGAAAGAAAGAAAGAAAATAAAACAAGAACCATAAGTTCAACGGTGCGTTCACCATCTTAAATATTTTACCCTGCGTAGCCGGGTATTTCAGCTTTCTTTATATACAAAAAAATAAGGGTTTTAGAGTGCAGTTTTATTGACAATGTAACTACTTGTATAATGCCAAAATGGGACCTTACTTTCCTTTGAATATTAACTATCGGCTTTTCCTCCATTTATAAAGGGGCAGAAGTGAAGGGAAACTTTTCCCCAATAGAGGAGTTAAAAGCAAAGCCAGAGGTGTAGCTGAGTGATGGGATGGGCGTTATTTTAAATCGTGTCCAGGTACCTACTTGAAGGGACTACCATAAAGTTTATAAATGGTAGTGCAGCGACTACATTTTCAATATGCTATAACAACTCTCACTGAATGCTGGAAGGACCTCTCCCAGGATCCAAGCCTCCCAGGCCTACGAATCTTTAGCTAAACATTCTTTTTACATGTTTGAAAGCATTGGCCCTTATTCTTTACTCCCTGAATATTTTACATGGCTTATATATATATATATATATATATATATATATATATATATATATATATATATATATATATAACTCTTTTTGAAATGAACTCCCGTTGAAACACGTTAGATGTATCATTTGACCAAGATAGCATAAATAGAATAAACAATTTGAGAACATGGGACAGCTGCAGGAATCGAAATTGTGACCAATAGGTAACTGCTTTAACGTAGAGTCGTGCTTCCCATTCAGCTAAACAGCCTGGCGGAAAGGCAAAGGCCCGAATAACTGCTTTATCCCAACATTCTCATGTTGTTCTTTCACAGTCCATATCTGCTGTGAGTGTGAAAATTTAGTCGTGACATAGATCAAACTTCCATATTGTCTCTCCTCGAAGCATCGAAACGCTCTTGGGAAAAAGAAATTACGGTAAAATATATATCATTTATTGTATTTATTTTCATATTACCCCCTCTTTCTCTTTCTGTCTCCCTCCCCATCTCTCTCTCTCTCTCTCTCTCTCTCTCTATATATATATATATATATATATATATATATATGGTCAATGTTGACATTCGAACGTACTAATATATTTTTCTTGTTATAGGAAAAACATATTGTAGGTTGCTGATGAGTGCAGTAGGTACGAAATGTCAACATTCACCGTGTATATATCGTTGTAATTCTTATTTGTTATTTATTGATAACTCTATTCATTGTGTTAGATATTGTGCCCTGTGATTATACATCCACAACGGATAAAATCTGTTTTCTATTTTTTTTTGTATTTTTACAATTAGAAAATATATATTATGAACTCTATACATGTGTATGTGGGAGAGTGTGGGTGAGTGTGTGAGAGAGAGAGTGTGAGAGGTGGAGAGAGAGAGAGAGAAAGCTTTGTTGTTCAACAATTGTAGACTTTGATTTTTTTCCCCTTAATTTTAATCATGAAAATGTCTTCAAATTATGGAGTTTATCGTCGGGATCCCGTAAAAAAATCCATGTTGTTAATCAGCACGAAATCGCTGTTTGAATTTCGGCACCCATTTTCTTATGAAATTGATAGCAAAAATGTTGCATATCTATTCATACGTTCACACGGAATCAGATCTATATTCCTGATGTGTTTAGAACAGCAATTATAATGTTTTTTTGTTTTTTTTTTCATTCCAAGTGCTAATACATATGTCAATACAATCCCCATACATCCTCTTATTTATTCACTGACATACATATATGAACTATTTGAATCAATATTTTTTCATGAAATAAAACAGTAATTCATGTTTCGCTTAGCACAACGTACATGTACAATTGAAGTGAGAAAGATTATTATCTATACAGATGTGAAGGTAGATATATGTTTTATTATCCGATGAATACATAGAGATATTTACAAGACTTGGCTCAGTTTGGTACAAAATATTATGGGGAGAGATGAGAGTGGGAAAATTGTGTGGTACCAATCGTCCATGTGTCAAGGGCCTCGCAGCCTTGAAAGTCAGCATTCGAAATTCTAATCTGAATTGGTGCAATGACGACAGGCACTGATGTGATATTCCGTATACACTCGAGTAAAAGTCGAAATGTTTAGACCATTTTTAGGTCAAATCCATGGGCTTGACTATTAGATGGATACTATTTTCGAGGGGCTGAAATTCTCACTGCAATCAAAAATATTGTTTCAATAAGCAGAAGTGCAAATTGTCTTTAAATGAATACACAAAACAATGAATTACTGTAATAATACCGATGTGTTTACCCATCAAAACTCACGTCCTACTAACTAAACAGATACATTTCCCGGCTTGAAATCTCTTAGGGAAAAACCAAAAGTCACAGGGAGCCAAATCTTCTGATACGATCTTTTGCTTAAAACGCCTGCACAAGACAAAGAATCCACTCGCTTGGTCATTCTGAATACGACGGTCACACGGTACACAGGCTCACTCTGTGGTATTTCACTCTGTGGTGTCTCACTACTGACTCGGTAACCCCACATGTGCAGAAAGATCTCTTCTGATTGGTTGCATCAAGTTACATCAAGGGCATGCAAACGGTTATCAAGGTATTCAAAATGGCTAGATGTGTTTTGGACAGACCTCAGAAACAGAACGGAATAAGAGATTGTAAGGTGAGAATATTTCCGAAGAACAAGAATGATTTTGGAATCAAGACTCAACAGCAGTAACCTTATCAAAGTCTTCTTCTGTCTACTCTTAATTTCATTGCATTCTTGCTTCTCATCACTATGTTCAAAGTCGAAAAATTTCCAACGGTCGAAGTAAGTAACATGAAAGAACAATAATGCAGGAGGTTCCAGACACATTTGTTTCAGGAGTCTGTCTGTCTTAGACGGTGCTTTAACCATTTCAGCCTATGGCCAGATGAGGCACAAATATTCAGTCATATTTCTTAACTAAAAATGTTCCCACCTTATTGTTTTGTTTTCACTACCTTTACTCTTGAATAATTTACGTTAATGATTTTGGCAAGTCTCATTGTTTCTTTTCATGAAATCATTCTACTTTTAATATCCTCCAATCATTAAAATAGTGTGGAGTAGGAATAAAGAAGTAGCATCCGTTGAATCCTTTAAACTCTAAAATGAAGCATTTTTACAACAAACTTTTGGCTAATATATATATATATATATATATATATATATATATATATATATATATATATATATATATATATATGCATGTGTGTGTCCTGAATCATCAATAATGAGAGATCCAATAAGGATACTGATAACAGCTTGCAGGTTTAGTATACATCGTGTGTACTAATCCATTACTTCATATGATCACATATTTGGATTGGTATCTTTCTGTTTTTTTTCAAGAAAAAAAAATACTTAATTCGTTTACCGAGAGAAGTGCATTGATTGAAATGGTGGGTAGGAAGTATTTTTCAGCGCCCCCTCCAGGAAAAGAACACTGTGTTACTGACAGCAAACCAAGAAAATCACACTGTTCCTGTTTATCGAATCTTGTTATTACTGCAGGCTCAGGGATTTAAGAGTACCGTTATAACGAAATTGTCGTTATAATGGGCGTATCTTACACTAAGTGTATCAATGATGAAAACTATGAAATACAGACTAAAATGGCTTTTTATCACCCCTTTACTTTAGGCGGCATTAATTTTAGGATTTATGAATTCTAGTTTTATAATAATGCATTGAAATCTCCGTGTGCAGTTCTGTAAACTGATTTCTTGTAATAGTCTTGCAAGTATAAAAAACAAAACAACGTACCCTTAGAACGCTTGTGTCATTGAATAGTGTCGATATATATATATATATATATATATATATATATATATATATATATATATATATATATATATATATATATATATTATGGCTTTACTTCTCGAACAAAGATTTTTGGGTGAGGTTTCCACAGCTGTAGGGCCACGGACACTGGGGCCTGCATGCAAAATAACCACCCAGTCTGTGTAATGGAGTTTTAAGGTTAAGTGTGACTTGCCAAGGGCTGATCTCACCCTTTAAACATAGAGGTTTGCATCCTATTGTCCACCAAGTTTGGTCTTGGGTTCGACAGGAGTGTCCTTTTCTTGGCAAATGTCTAGGCTAGTTACGAGGTCCTACCGCATGGTTGGGGGAATATTTTTGCAGTATGACAGACCAGTAGCTTAGCCACAGGACGTGAACATTCTGTAGTTGGTAGATGTCTAAGTTGGCTACAGAGTTCTACTGTCAACTTTGAAGGTATATCAAGACAGTACGGCTGTCTGTCACAGATCTCCCGAGTAATACAACCAGGCAGAAGTAGACGTGCGCTGACTGCTAAGATCTGTTACCCACTCAGAGGGGTAATCTAGCATAATGGCTACCTGTGCAGATTAGAGTCTGGATCAGAATCAAACCCCTAGGAAAAAAAGAAAAGAAAATAGAATCTTTTTATTAGCTTTTAACTTAGTATAAGTCCATACTTACTCGCCCATCCATATGCTTTAAAGCCAATGAAAACCCTTCTCCCTTTTTGAAAAGCTAATAGGTTGACTGATTTGATATATGTGAGAGCTTTCTGAAACTATCCGTTTGGCCAAGAGTTAACCATTTTATTTTACCTGGGCCAACCAACTCTCACTCCCTCTCTTCGATTGTACTTCTTCCTTTCATCTTCTTTCCTTCTCCAAAGAGCATTTTTCTTTTGAATAAACCGACATCATATAAAGTTTTCCTTTCATAAATAAAAACAAGCAGGTAAAAAAAAAACAAGTTTGTCATATAAAGAACTGGATGAATTTGGTTAGTAATTAGTAGGATTTTTTCAAAAATTGACTTGAACTTCCTTTGCAGAAATAAATTAATATTAGACATAGAATGCAGTTTCAGAACTTAATGACAAATGGAAATAAGTTCCAAAAGGTACACATCGCCTCAGTGGTGTATTACACTCCCCCCTCTCTCCTTATATATATATATATATATATATATATATATATATATATATATATGGGCACACACATATATATATATATATTTATATATATGTATGTATATATATATATATATATGTATGTATGTATGTATATATGTATATACACACACACACACATATATATATATATATATATAGTATGCTTCTGTGCTTTCGCGTTGGCGTGCAGAAAACCTCATAGCATTTAATACCAGGAACACATTCATAAAAGACGAGTCAGAGAAACAGAAATGGACTGAAGAAGAAGAAGAAGAAGAAGAAGAAGAAAAAGAAGAAGAAGAAGAAGAAGAAAGAAGAAGAAGAAAGAAGGAGAAGAAGAAAAATGTCGATTGAATTGGCGTGGATCGGAAAGAGGGGTGCTTGGATTTTGTTCATTGTGTATTCAAAGAGTAACTTTGATAAACAATCAACCCCCCCTTTCACCGACGTCAGACGTGCACGTGGTCGCAATGGGGGTGGAGAGGGTCATGTCGGGGAGGGTGGGGGGAATGATCAGTGGTGAAACAAGGGAAGTAAAAAGGTCATCACACCGCGTGTGGCTTTGCGATATAGATGAACCCGCGGCGATGCACGGGCCAGGAATCTAGTCAGTTTTTCTTTTTCCTGACAGAATGATTCCGGCTGGCGATGGAAAAGGCTAACAGACAGACAGTGAGAGAGGAAGAGCAACGTGCACACACACACACACACACACATACGCACACACATACACGGGCCTGTGCGTGCACATATAGATGGAAGCATTGAGATTTCAACGTGTATCTATCAGTTTTATCTACAAGAATTTATCTCTACGTACACGTACATACGTGCAAAGACAAGCACACACTCATGCACATGCACACACACACATATATGAATCTCAGTCGGTTCACATCTATTTAACTCTCTCTCAATGTGTATGTATGTGTGGCAGTGAGTGGGTATGTCTGTTCCTATCAATATCGATCTGTCAAATTGATAATTAGTTAGATAAAGATATAGATAGCAAGATATGCAGATATCAACAGATGTGACAGAGATTATCAAGAACAAATTATGCTGTCTGGGCCGAATGATACATTCACCCTGTAATTACGGGAGATCAAATAGAGTTTTAAAGTAATATAATGCATTTATATATGTATATGTTGATGATATGACAATTGGGAGGTGAAGAGGAATTGAGGAGAAAAAAACAGGTGTTACATCTCGAAAACTTTGATTATCAAGTGGGCATGTTCTGATACATTTCGATGGTTGCCAGCTGCCTTTTTCAGAGAAACTAGCAGCGGTTGCATAGAAATCTGTATGCTGTTTAAATGTTTGACATTTGAGGAATGAAGAAATTTGTATGTTGTGGGTTGTTTGGTTCGGGAAATGCATCAGGACGTGCCCACGTGATGATGAAAAGTTTCGAGACATAACACCTGTTTTTCTTCATCTTCCAATTGTCATTTTACAAGCATTCTGTCGGATCATCTCACATCCATACAACAATATTCATTTATTTGCCGACTGGTGGTGTAGCCCGTAATTCCTGGCACAAACATACCATTATCACCAATTTTGACAACTCAACAGCTGACACTTCAATTTATCCTATCTTGGACATTATATGATCATAATCGTCGATTGTTTCAGTACAGGTAAAATTCGTATACTTGTTTATGTGGTTATGTATATATCGGCGCCATTCGTACAAACATAAACATTTACGTCTAATAGCTTTGTCTTTGTCTTTATGTGCTTTAGTTATCTATAAGAGTCGTATCAACGTCAACATTTACGACTGGTAGCTTTGCCTTGAACATTGACATTTCTCATCTAATGTATCTTTCTGTTTATACCGTAGAGATTTCAGTGGACTGAAAAAGAGACAGTGTTCAAGGATATGAAATAACTAACATTTGGTAAAATTCATATTTTACTGGATAGGAATTTCAGAGTAAGACTTAATAGTATTGTTCTTATCAGAGCGTAGGTCGGAAGAGGCTTCGGTGTTGCTATCTATCACGATTTAAACTTTCAAAATTCCTTTCTAACAGACAGTAGTGTTTCTGTTCTTTAATGTGCGGCATAACAACACAGAAACATTAACTCCCATATTCACTGCGTGGTTGTAAGCCCAAGCAGACACACACACACTCTAGTACAGGAATTGTACAAGACGATGCAGACGTTATGTCGTGATGACCATTAAAAGTAAAGTATCAGCAAAAAATGATGATTATGATGATATGTTTGGTGCCATGAGGTATATTTAATACTTTATTTGACTCGGTTATGACAATATACGGGGTCTGTCCGGGGAATATCCAGCCATTTTTCATACCCCGTGAGGCATTTGCGCGGCGTTGATGTAATTCGACAATCAATACTGTGCATGTGTAAACAGACACTCCCCCTCAAGTTTACTCAGTCGGCAGTGTAACATCATTGAGTGGACTCTTATACTGTTTTTACCGTCACAATGGCCGAACCAAACCATTGACGTTTTGTGCAAGATTCGTCGGCGAAAGGGTTCATCATCCAGCTTGGTCAACCCGACCCCAACCTACAGCCTAGATTTGGCTTTGACCAAGGATATTTCAGATAGTGAAAGAGATTAAGGGGAATATGACTTGACAACTGTTGGCGATCCTGGAAGAAAACTTTATAGACTGTTTTGAAAAGTTGAAGAGACATTTGGATATGCGTGCTGGGTATGAACACACATGCACGCACGCGCGCAAAATGTCGTCAATTCCCTAGCCCCTAGGAGACGAGAAATACCCGATTAAAACAAAATTGAGCCAGGGGAAAGTGCCCAAAACCTGGAAACAAAATCTTCCTTTTATGGGGTTCCCCTTCGTTCTTTTTTCTAGGTATGTTAGGGATTCTCGAAAATTTACTCTGTTTACCCCTAAAGTATTAACAAGTAGACATATCACACTCTTTATCTAACCTCGAGTCAGATTGTGACTCTGATAAATACGAAACAATACAATGTACTGCATACGTGTGCTTTCTGGTTTACGTCACGTTTGCCTTCATAATTCCTTTTGTGAACGATAAGCCATCGAAATGAAATAAGAATTGGAATCATTACCCCCTCCCCCAACTCGGTGGCAATTTGGTCTCTTGCTAACGATCGAGGTACCATTCATATGGTGGTTCTCTCAGTTGTTCAGATCAGGGCCTACCCAAATTACCACCACTTGTATTGTATATCTTTATGGCATTGTAAGTGCAACTTTTCGAACCTTTAACTTCAGAAGCTAGTTCCTGTACGACCACTTAAACTGAAGTTGTGCGATATTTGCTCGAGTTTCTGGTTACCAACACCATTTTGCCAATTGTTATTACTTCAATTTTTATAGATTGATATTACGAATAACTTATTCCGTCTTCTTCTTGACAGATTAAGTGTGATAGTTTATTTCGAGCGGTGTCTTTAAATAAATTGGCGATAATGCTTATGAAACAAATATTTAGAGAGAGAGATTAATACTATATATAAACCATCCCCGTCAAAGCGCATAATTTCAAAGTGCATAAACCATGCTTTAACGTGATATAGTAAGGGAAAAAAATTACATAAAAATGATTATTACCGTGAAGTATATTAATACATAAAAGACGAATAGAAAAAGTGTACGGTTTTATTCATTTAACAATTTAATTCAATATCAAAATTCATTTCTTGAATTAGAATACCAATTACGCCTAAATGTATGCTTTGCAGGGCTGATTGCAAAGAAATTTGGTTCTTTTTGTGCTAAATTCCTGTTTTAACTCTTAATAACAAGCCATAAAAGCAAAATTTTTGTTCAAATACTTACGATAGATAATACATAAATACGTACTCTCACATATGTATGTATGTATGTATGTATGTATGTATGTATGTATGTGTTTCCCGATTCGTTTTGGTGGATAACCTAAACATACACAGCACATACATACGCATGCGCACAAAGACACGTATGTTTACACTCATATATATGCAAACATATATGTGAACTTTATAAATGTCTTCACGAATAAAATATTATCTATCAAATCTCTTAATACATCAATTTGAAACGATCGAGATTCATTTCTTCTGTTCTGAAGTGCACGGGTTACCAAACGTATTGAAATATGAATTAATTTTTCCCAATAACACCCATTTTCATATTACTTATATAAGAATAGGAAATATTTACGGTAGATCTTTTTCAAAATCCCTTTCTTATCAATAGACGTAGTAATTGAGATTTCATTTTGAAATTGGAAACAGTATAGAGAAAATTTACCAGAATGGTAAGTAGCATGAGATATTTAAGTTTTAAGGTCAGACAAGACAAGTAGGACATGAATAAATTGTCCGAGAGGAGGGCAAGAGTAGACTATATTGAAACTTTTAAGATAACGAATGACTTTACAATTTACTGAATTCAAATGTTCAATAAGTCAGATATGACATGAAATTTACTAGCTAGATCTATTACAAAAACAAAGTTGGAAAAACAAATTGATTTTTTCTTTCAAAGATTTTTGAAATATCGGAATAGTTTAGCATTTAATGTGAAAATAAGAATAGTACAAGTATAAATGACTTTAGGGATAACTTGGGTTAATTTAGATCAAATGGGATAGAAAATGAATTAATAGGATAATTTTGGAGATATCAGCTGAAATATATAGGAGAATTTTATATATCTACTTGGCTTAACGCGATGGGATAGACAAACAGTGAAATGTACACAGCCCTGAATTTGGTAAAGATCACTTTTGTTCTTCTTCTCGTTTCGGGGGGAAATAGAGTCATCCCCAAGTTGGAACTCGATGATATATATGTAAGTATTTTGGGAGTTTATGTCTGATCATGTTTGTACATGAATACACACAAACAGATATCTAAACATATAATGAGCTTATATGCAAATTCATTCTCACTTTGTTCGTCAATGATGCATCTCATTGAATAATTTTCGTTTCTATTATGACATAACGATGAGTCATAGGAACTTTATGAGTTTTTGTCTGATCATCACAAACTAAAAAGCTTGAGTTGAGTTGAGACTCAAATATGGATACTCAAATTATCAAAAATAGATTACACAAGGAAATATTTATGGGCAACTTGGTGCCGATCTATATATAAATAACCCCACTATTTTTAAAAGTATATGTTAGTATATATATATATATATATATATATATATACTAACACATACTTTTCAAAATAGTGGGGTTATTTATATATGGATCGGATATATATATATATATATATATATATATATATATATATATATATATATATATATATATATATATATATATGTAGTAGCACATACTTTTCAAAATAGTGGGGTTATCTATATATAGATCGGCACCAAGTTGTCCATAAACATTTCGTTGTGTAATCCATTTATATATATATATATATATATATATATATATATATGTGTGTGTGTGTGTGTGTGTGTGTGTATGTGTGTGTGTAAGAAAATGTTTTGTCCTATTTGAGCTCCTTTAAGCAAATGATTCGATTTATTTTAGATCCCTATTTAGGAGGAGGTTTTGGGCGTCTAGTTTTCTAGGTTGTAGAGTCTTCGTCTTATTCTATTTATATATTTTTTCCTTTCTTTTCCTTGTTTAGTTGTCGTTCATTGCTTGTTCTGTTTTTTCTGTTTCACATAGTGGAGATTCTTTGCTGCCTGGTAGCCCAGACAGGGTAGAAACATGAACCTGTTTCTGTAGTGAATCCTCACTTCATCATATTTTAAGCTCAACTCTAACTCGAATTTTAGATGTTGAATGTATCGAACACTTTATGATATAAACCCATCACACATTGGATATTGCATTATATTATATTGTGTTTTCTGACTTGTTCTCATTTTATTCATCTATAGAAACTAGACTGATACACAACTCCTCTCATAAAATATTCTATAACGAAGTTAGAAACGACTATACAAAAGCCCCATAGAATAGTGGTTTCAGCGAAACAAACTTGAAATAAGGAAAAAAAACTGAAATCGAATAGCAAAAAAACAAAGCAACAAAAAATGAGAGAGAAAAGTCACCTGGTTTACACCAACGCTACAAGTAAAAGCTAACTTAAGTAAAATATTCTTCTAATTAATAGAAAAACACTCCCGCATGCAACACACTGAGTGAAATATATAACGAGAACAAATTGAAAATTAAGCTTTAGTTGTACTGAAAATTTCAATACACTCATTACAAAACATAAAAATAGAGTAGTTGAAATGAATACTATCAAAGAAATATAGATAAACGAGACTGCAATCTTATAAACAAAAATAGTTGCCCTTCGCAAAACAAATGTCTCAAATCAAACATCGTATACCAAGCCGAAATATTAACTCAAGATAAATTCCTAGAAGTTAAATATTTTACAGGAATATCGAGAATATATTTTGAACTTAGATTAGCCAACCATATATCATGGTTTACAGATAAAAAATATTTTTTTAAAATAGTACATTATTACCAACATATTACCGGAAAATGTGCGAAAAAGAATTTCAAACCAACTGTTAAATGGAGAATATTAAAACAGACCAACATATGCGAAAATATTGAAACTTCATGCCAACTATGCCTAAATGAGAAATTTGAAATTTTGCACTCTCCCAAAACAAACGTAAAACAGATTTATCAAATATAGAAATATCGTTAGAATTCCGACACCGCTCAAAATTTCTATCAACAAATATTACCTGATAAAAATAAATACACAAACAATAACTAACACAGATATTTTATTCACAAAGCCATCTTAAAGAACCATCAAATCAACATAGTCTACCTTCTCTTGTCTAAGGGAATTAAGAATCACACAACACACCATAGTCACAAAGGATCCAAGCAAGGAGAAATTTATCTAGGATATCCAAGCAAAAATAAAACATTCCTATATAGAAAATTTTGTCATGTAATTTACGACCACCAGTAAAAACACGCAAACTACAAATCTACTAACAAACAAGAAAAAGACAGAAGAGAAAACTCCCCCACCTCGTAGCACCCACAAAATTTCACAAATAGGAATTTAAAATATAACTGACCATTCACCTGAAGAGACACAAACAGGACAGAAACATAAACGTGTTTGTGTAGCGAATCCTCATTTTACTATATATCCAGATCCACTCTAAACCAACTTGTCATTTAAAGTTGGACGTATCGAACTCTATGAAGTTAACTCATCATACATCACACATCACATTATATTGTTATATTGCATCCCTGATTTGTATTATATATATATATATATATATATATATATATATATATATATTGCACAAACATTTACGATGATATTCATATAAATATATTTACACCCACCAATATTGTTGACAGTAGTAATGATTTAGTTGATGTTGAAAAATGAACCAAATAAGTGAACTTCATAAATTTTTTTCCAAATAAGATATTATTTATTAAATCTAAATCAATTTAAAAGGCCCCAGATTCGTTTCTTATGTTCTGCACTGCTAGATTTCCAACCGAATTAAAGTATAAATTAATTTTTTCACTATAAGCTAGAACACCTATTTCCAAATTCCTTATATACGAAGAGAATTCTTATAACAGTTGGAGATGATTGTGTTTTTTTTTTATATCTCATGAATCAGTGGTTTTGGTTTAAGATTTCAGTTGGTATTTCTATGGAAAGTGCTAAGTACAAAATATTCCACATCGCTTCCCATTGATTTTAGCATCTGTTATATCTCGTCTAATGTTCCATTAATTCGTTTTTATAATATGTGTTTTATATCTATTTTTTGAACTTACAGAACACGACTATCCTCTGCCAAGACCAACGGTGAGAGTAACTGCTACCTGGGTAAGTATGGTAGTAAGATTGAGTCAAGGAAGATATCTAATGGCGAGGCAAAGCACAGGGAAATTTGGATTCATGCTTTTTCCTGAAGAATAATCAATTTTCCTTCGCCACCAAAGCTATTTAGTTTGTGCAAAAAATGATTGGAACTAAGTGAAGTGAGGGAGTTGAAGAAAGGCTAAACCCTTGCCAAGGTATATCGGCTTCAAATGATTATTAGAAATTGCATTTTGCTAATTTCTCAAATAAAATTTGTATGATCTAGATTCAGCTTCCAGTCTGGTAAAATTGTCAAGTGGAAATTTTGACGAAAAGGTAAACAATTTTAATCGTCGTTGTTAGATCATCTTAATAGAACTGGTTTTAACACTTGATCGTCTTGATGTCTCTTTCATAAATTCTCTTATTTCTTTTTTATTATACGCTCTCAATTTTTTTTTTTTTTTGGGGGGGGGGACTATTTAAAATGTAACTATAAAGCAAAGCCGGGCCCCTTTTTCCGCCATTGGTACAGTTCCGAAGTGAAGGTCGTAATTTTTTTTCCGCTACTTATTTTCTTGTCTCCATTAAGGTGTGCATTTATGGAGGTGGGTTACGTTGTGGCGCAATCACAATTGCAGTTCCTTCAGGAAATGCAGGCTCTACTTATCAAATGTTGAATCATCTATCGTTCAATTTATCTACTATGCTATTTATGATAATTCTATTTTCTTGCAGGAAATATGCATCTTAAAAATTCTAAAGTATAGAATGAGGATTCATACATATTATAAATTCTTATACATCAGAATATCAACCGTTTTGAAACAGTTGACCGACCATTCACGAATTTTATATTCTTCAGCTCTGAAAAACTTTGTAAAACACAAAATTAATTATAGAAGTCGTCCTTACTATTTTTCTTGCTTTACTATTGATATCCTCATCCTAAAAAAATACCTATCACGTTCTGACACTCGTCATATCGTTGACAATAGTTATACATCTAATTGCTCTCTCTCTCTCTCTCTCTCTCTCTCTCTCTCTCTCTCTCTCTCTCTCTCTCTCTCTCGCTATCTATCTATCTATCCCCCTCTCTCTCTCTCTCTCTCTATATATATATATATATATATACATATAAGACTGGATGTTATATCACGTCGCCAGCTGTTATGTTCCCTCTGTTGTTATACTTATTGGGTTGTACATTTAATCCTTGTATCCATTTTCTTTGTACTTATGTTATATTTTTTTGATACTAAGAATTGTTTTAGTCCAGATCACTTGTAGCAAATATTTACCTGACTCGTGGCCAATAGTCCTGCACTACGTTGTTACACTTCAGAACACCGAATAGTTGAGTTTCTCTCTAGTTCTCAAAACTAACTCACAATTTCACTGTTGTCACTGGTTGACCTCTGTTGCACTTGCCTTTTCACTTGTGCTTCACCTGTAATCGATCGCACTTACCTCTTACTAATCTAACACGATCTCGTCGGTGATACTTTCGATTATGAATCTCGTGCCACACTCGAGGGACCATTCAGTACCACGTTCTACCTTTTTTTTTTCTAACCTATGCAGTTTTTTTTTACACTCGTGGAACCCTACGTCGCTGCAGAATCTCGGATGAAAAAGGCTACACGAAATAGTGAACGACTAGATACTGTATGAAGTAAACTTGTGCGTGTCTAAATATTGGATACATCAAATATGATTAAACTTTCTTCAAAGTTTGCTCTTCGGTCTTATAATGATTGAATGCTAAAAATATTGGTTTTTTTTTCACTTTAAATGAATCATTTATGGATCCGTGGGTAGTGAAGAGCCTTGTAATATAGATACAATAGAATAATAATAATACCACGGCCCAGGAATTCATACAGCAAGGTTTTATCACGCAAGCAAATATCGGATAAGATGTTAGACGGATGGGAGTTTCTTTAAAAACAGGTCAGTGATGTTTATTACCACATATCCACCCAGCAGGAGATTTTGTATTTGTCAAATCTTTTATACACAAATGACTTACTGTTCGTGATTTCTGAGACTTGTATCTCAGCTGACCCCAGTCAAGGATGGCAATGTATGACACGATTTTTGTCAAACACCAGTCCAAGTCTGAGTTGACTTTGTTTCACCCCATAACAACAAAAAAGAACAAGAACAATCCTCACCAAATTTAGGGAGTGAATTCTCCACTGTCTGTCAAGTCACCTTAAACCAAACCGATGTATAGATGTCAAATTTTCCTCCCCATGATTCGAAATTCCAGCAACGTGATTGCTGAGCGGTTCTCTCACAGACTGTGCCAAAACAACAAGTCTTACATGTTTGCTCATTTATTTATCATATACACAATACAAAAGTGACGTTGATCCACTATACGAATCGAAGTAGAAATGGAGTTTGACCTTAAAGTAGCCAGGCTTGTCTTTTTTACAGTTATCACTACCTGGGGCTAATTATAGGGGAATGGTTTGCCTAGATACTCTCTGCCAACCATAATGGTACGTCAGTGACAAGGCATTTATGTCAAGATATCTAGAGGTGGAACAGATCACAGGGATGTGAATCAATAACATTCCAAAGGGCATTAACGCTTAGTAAATATACGACCAAATTGCGTTGGGTGCACTGGTTCTCGTATGATAACCGATGTTAAGCAACGTCCAGCTTGGTCATTATCTAGATGGGTGACCGTCTGGGAATATCAATTGCCGTATACAACATCAAGATTCTTCTGCGGTCGCCTATGCTCCTCCGCCAATTAACAGAACATTCAAGTAAGGAGCAGATTGTGCTCCTGTGTCCTTTTTCACGCACAAACTGCTCTCTAGAGGACACATAAGTGGGCTCTCCTCTGAGCCGCCTTACTCATATGATCAAATGGCAGCGATTACAATGGCAAGTGAATACAAGCAGCCTCAGCTGAAATTCGAACTCGGCCCGCTGATTCTGATTTCCGTGCTGATAACTGTTACAATACACCAATACCTCTATTTATTACATGTGTAGAATGCAGGAAGAAGTGTATTCGTTCCTTTCCCTAAGGCATTAGTGCTAAAGTGAATACAAACAGTCACAAGGTGAATTTGGACCTAGTTTGCCGATCCCGTTTTCCTGTCAGATATTTTTTTACACTACTTAACATATCCATTGAGTACATACATAGAATAAAGAGAAAGAGAGGGGGTTACAGAGAGAACAAACAAGCCAGCAAGCAAGCAAGCAAAAGAAAGCATTAAGTGTCAGACTGGTGATCTTTTATAGTCTTTCATAATATGACCTTTTCCTGAATAATTCATTTTGATTTTAAGGGCAAAGCACTCGTTTCCTAATCGCGATGACTCTTAATTATAGGTCAATTGAGATCTAAACAGTACAGATAATGTTGAATGGAGTTTTGAGGTGGAGTGTTTTCATTAGTCGATGAATTATACAGATTAGCATTTGTTTTTTTCAATTACTACATTATAGTTCTGGCACCGTAATCCCGTAAGAAATTTTGAGTTGACTAATGAAACCAATTGGGCATGCTAGACCTCAGAGAGTAAAAATAATAGGTTGCTGCAAAAATAATAGCAGTTTTTCACCTTAAATTTAAAAGTAGTACATTTTAGCTTAGAATAAAAGTTATTAATCGAAATAAGAACCTTCAGAATCTACCCAAAGAGGTCCATCTATTCCGAGAGCATATAATTCTGTGGACACGGAACCAATGAATTCTTCGAAGGCGTTTTGGGCAACTGTCTGGTTTTTGAAGACTTTCCCTTGTAGGAAGTGGCCATAGTGCTTGAAAATTTTTTTTATTGTTTGGAGAGGGGTCTGGCGAGCAGGCTGGACAAGGTAGAGTTTCGTAGCTAAGTTCGTTCAATTTCTGCAGGGTCATCCGCACGACTTGCGAGTGTTTTTGTTTCTATTCAGGGTCATTCGGGTGATATGTCGGGCTCTTTCGCTTATTCAGTTTGATGCAAATGTCAGACAACTGTTGAATGGTCAATGTTTAGCTTCTCGACAACTCCTCAAGTCGTTTTGCATGAGTGCATCTCCATAATGTCACTCAATTGGATGTCGTCAATAACAGAAGGACATCCACGTCTTCGTTTCGAGATTTTTGGACCCAATCTTGATCTGTATGTTCATTGACAGTCCCCTGGGCAAATACTTGGTTGATATTGCGAGCAGTTTCCGCTGATTTAGGTCCTATTTTGAACACAAATAATGAAATTGTTCAATTTTGCTTTTTTATATATCTTCGATTTGACAGCCTCAAATAAAACAGAATAAATGAAAAGAAAACGTTCTGCTTAGAAATAGCGAAATTCAAACTTTGAAATGATATATTCCACGAACATAGATGAATAATAGTTTATTCCAAAATGATCATCAAAGTTTGAAATAACGAAAACCACAATTATTATTACTCTAACCTAATAACATTCTAGATCAGTTGCAAAATATTTTAGCGCTATTTTCCATAATGACTGATTTTCGTTGAGGTGCTCTAGTCAGAAAAAAGTTATCAAGTATTGGCATAGAAAGTTTACAAACAAGCCATTCAAATATCATAAACTCATTTCAAAATGAAACACCTGTGTTGACTGATAGTTATGAAAAGGGGGAATTGTTGTTGGATTCGTTCAAAAATTTCCTTCCGTAGCCCAACCTTCCACAAATTTCCATTTGAATTCATTGAGAATGTTTGGAGATATCGTGTTGACAGACAAAAAACCGGATGTCCATCTAACACGTCAAACTGGTTTCATTAATCAACTCAAAAATTCTTACTATTACGACTAGTCGTCTCCCTAAGCTTGCTCACATGTATGACGATTTTTCTCTCTAATTCTCATCTCTCCTGGTCAAGCAACAAATATTCGTCGAGCATAGACGACTTGTTAGTTGGTGTCCGTGACATCATAGAAACTATTAAAAAACTCAAATGGCAATGGGCAGGCCATGTTGCAAGAATGAAAGACAACCGATGGACATCACGTCTCACAACATGGATCCCCAGAGATCATATAAGAAACCGAGGCCGACAGAACACAAGATGGAGAGATGAACTTGACAGATTCGGGAAATACTGGCTCTGCGACGCCCACGATAGAGAAGTGTGGTAAATCTTGGGGATGGTCTATGTCCAACGATGGACGTTAAAAGACTGACGGTGATGATGATGATGATGATGATGATGAGAAATGGTAAAAAAGAAAAGAACCTTTGAAGATGACTGGATGCAACATGTACCAAAAGAAGACAAAGCGGAGAGCCTACTAACCTGTAACATGGCGAATAGATAACCAAGGTGGATATCTTTTTCGAAATTCTTCATCGAAAAATGTAGGAACAGCTTCAAGAATTTCTTTTTGTTGTTGCTGCCGTCATTGCACAATTCATTGCTGTACAAATTTGCAGTATGAAATCTCCCCCCGATAACCAAAAGTAAGACGTTCGAATAAAAACTTTTCGTAAGCGTAAAGCGGGATATATCTGTGCCATTAATCTATATGGAAAATTTTAAACGATCCAAGATCCCTTAAATTGTGATGACGGTATGTTAAGCTGTATTGTCAGAAGTTAGGGTGGTCGTAGGTACAGAGGACTGGGGTGTAGAAAAGAGAGGAAGAGGGTGCGCGCTATCTCTATGACAACTCGCAGCAAAATAAGCGCTGAACACTATTCTTGTTTTTCGTTATTTTTCTTAAAAGCGAAAAAATGGCGTTAAGCCAACTTTCGAAAGAGGGCATACCTGTATATTCTATCAAATCATCTTAGCCCTACAAATGATCCGCCCGACCAACCAGTCAAGTGAACTACGGATTCTACTCTCTTTGCTCGTCTGAGCGTGTCTTCGGGTGTTCCCAGGACTGCAAACTTGAAAATTTGCACGAGTAAACCTCTGGGCACCATCTGAAAATTTTTTCTCAGATTTTTTTTTTTAAAGAGGGGTCTCCATTATCATTTTGGGCCAACAATACCCAAATATTGTGCTGATGTATTTTTTTTACTTTTTTCAGATAATCTCATACACAGAGCATCTTTTTTTAAACGATAACTTCCTAAAATAATTCGTTCTGATTCCCATGCAAGCTATGGTGATTCAATTAGGCAAGGTAGGGATATACTTTTATCTTTTTGCCGAAGCAAGATAGCTGTATTGCACGCGCCGTCATTTAGCAATCGTTCCGTGTTTGCAGTGAGCGAAAATAAAAAAAGGTGCATCATACTTGTACTGAAGAATATTCGGAAGTAATGCATTTATGTTGAACCTTTGGTCTTCTTGTGAATGCTTCAGGGAACAATGAAAAAGTGTTTAATGTTCGGTGTTTCTCGGAATCATGTCTTTCTTTCTTGCATGGATCATAACGTCGTTTCGTGTTTATAGAATCTATATATCATCGTCCTCTGCATGTACCCTCATCGAGAGTATTGCAGGGTTAAGTACACGTAGGCAATTGTCTGTAAGACCCACTTCCGACTGACCTGGCCTGTCGTAGCTTCGTTCTGCTTATGACACCTGGTATTTCTCAGTAGTCATCCATCTTGGTACTGACTAGGTTCGACGTTGCTTAACTTCAGTGATTAAGATCCGGTTCCCCCTGCGTTATCTGGCTGTGACTCAATAGCCTCGCAGAGTTCCTTAATGCTAGCCCTTGTGTTGAGAAGCATTGAGTACCATTTTAGAAATCTTTGGTATGATCGAATGACAGTCAACCGAACGAATCATTGGACCACAGTGATTGGTTCATATTTATTGAAAAAAAAAATGTATTTGAGTGAAAAACCCATATCGAAATGTATGGGTATTTAGTAAGCTTAGTTCAACGTAGTACAAGGTTATAAATATGATGCACCCGGTGAGCATCGAAATCACTCGAGTAGTGATCGTCCTCAAGATTAACTTACCAACCACTGATTCACGGTGGGGTGCCTCGCTCAGATTATTCTGGTGCAAATTCATAACTATGGACACCAAGTGAGGATCAAACTCACTACAACTGTAATCGTCAACTGAATTGGCTAAAAACTGCTTCACCGCGAGGCATTCAGCTTCACGTGAGAGGCACCTTTTGAGAATTGAACTCACTACAGTAGCAATTGTTTCGGAGAATAACCTGCTGACCATTCTACGACAAGACACCTCATTTTGTTTAGTCTGGCACAAGAACACACGTTTGGAGCATCCGGTGTTGATCGAAATCACTGGTGTATTAATCGTTTGCATGATTAACTTGATAACCACTACTCCAAGGCCAGGCTCTCCACTTAAATTAGGCCGACGTAGGGCCACAACAGTGGGGTACTCATTGACAATCGAATTTCTTATAGAAGTCGCTGGCCACTGCTAAAATGAGAATTTATGAATGATTCAGATATATTTTCTACACGGACATGTTTTACAAAATGAATTTCAAAGGCTTAAAAAGATATACACGACATCACGTGCAGTAAGTCCCCAAGCTCCATACACATACACTTGATCCTCGAAATATCCCAAACGACTGGATACTTTCCGGGCAGTCCTCATATGTACTCCAACTGAGGGAATGCTGGCCTTTTCTTTTCTGTTAGATTAATGTTTATATGCTATGTGATACCTGAAATGTATAGATAGCTATTTTTTTGTCTATCATGTGTTTCCCACGAAGATAAAAGGCAATAAAATGACATTTTTTTCGAGTCGGAATTTACATGCATTTCTGCTTGGCTTAGTGCAAAAATTAACCCTGTTCTATCGTCATATTGCCGGTAACATCAGGGAGGGTTCTTCTCTAAAATGTATATTTCTTGAATTGCTCTGTATCGGACATAGAGCAATTGTCTGCTAGCTCGCCTCAAAAGCTATGACTAGAGAGTTCGATCCGCTTTGAGTGCTCAACTAGTGTGGCCCTGTGCCAGCGTAGGCTGAACTTTGCAAATATCTTATTATCTTAAGTAGACAACTAATGGATGGAAGGTTTGTTTTATATTACGTGAAGGATAATTGTTATTTTGGTATTTTCGAAGATATTTAAGAGTTTGGAAGGGAAACATCGCTGAAGCATAATAAACTATCCATTTTACCAGGAGGAAAGTATCAAACTGTTTTTTAATGTGTGGTTTGATAATGGGTTTTGAACAGACTCATTTTATTACAGTATTTAACTCATGTACACCTTATGGTATGTTCTTGCTCAGTCTGGTACAAGGGCAAATGGGTGGAAATTGGCCTGCTTTACATGAAGTCCTAGCTTTTTATCTGGTCTGGAACAATAACGACTGCCGCCAATAACGACTACAGCCACGCAACAGGCCAAGTAAACACTACACTTGTGGAAAATTAGTTGTAATCAATTGAGGAAATGTGTGTGTGTGCATGTCTTCGAGTGTATGTGTGTGTGTATGCACCACGTTTATTCGAAAACTGGCTATTGTATGATAGTCAGCACAAAAGGTAGGGCAGTGTCGAATTTGAAGTTTCTTTGGGTCAGCAGTTTTCGAGAAATCTAAAAAAAGCAATAAAGATTGTTAGCTCGTCCTTTACAATTTCTATAAATCATTTCCATTGATTTATGCTCTTTAGAATTATCTAAATATAGAAAAAATAAAATGCCTAAACTGGCAACACTTAAGTGGAGTAACCAATGTACTTCGATGCCGTACTTTCGTACGATAGGCAGAAAATCATTTGACATATCTACTCTATTCATCATAAAGTCCGACTCCTTTCAAACGTGCACCTTTGAAACGGGCTCTGTCTTAGTCGTCAACAGTCCAGCCTTTTCTCTGTTATAGGCAATTAATACATAGTCAATACAGAGTTGATCTGATCATAACATGAAGACAAACAGAGTGATTATGACTCACTCGCTTGATTCTGTAAGAAACCGTCACCCAAAACTGTCAACATCAGCATAGTCAACATCAATATAGATTTCTATAGTTTTAAGTCGGCCTAGCTGGTTGACTATGTATTTAATGCGTGTACAGACCCTACTAATACAACTGGAGGGCCGAAAATCTAATCATCTACTCCTTATTATGTCGACAGAAAAAAATTGTTAACCCACACCAAAAAAATAGGTTTTAATGGGGGGGTCAATTTACAATGTAAGCTTATAATAAGTTAGCTTGTTAGTTTGTGTCAGGAAGTGTTCACGATTGTTTGTCTTTCAAATTCGGATTTTTTTTAGGAAACACAAGCCGACTATCCAGTAACATTCATTAATCACCCTTCTTCCAATTTTTCACCAAAAGACATTGGTCATATGACTGTTACTATAAAGTAATTAACCCGACCTATTTGACATTTTTTGTAGGCATTGAGACGAAGTTTTGAAACCAGGATCAAGAACACGAAGAAAGCGTTCAATTAGCCCAACTAAATTTGGAATCATAAAAAGTGATCGTAGCTTGAAATTTCTAAGGGATGCCGAGTTGATACTGTCTGTAGTTTTGAGAAATGTCATTATCATTTTAAGAGTTTTTCAGTCGATTGAACTCCTCCTTGTTGTTTGTGTTGTTCGGCCGATCCATTCTACGGCTTTCGTCTGTGGAACATTGCAGCGGTTTTTCTAGGTTTTTCTAGCAGGTAGATTTTTGCAGGTTTGAATTGTTAGCCTGCCAAACTGTAGTTTGTTTTGGAGAGGCTGACAGAATAACTTCTTCTCAGAGGGAATGCCTTAAAGTTATCCAACCTTGGATTCATGCCTTTCCCAAAGTGAAGTGAACGTAAACAGCCTCGGCTTGAAAACGAATTCGGTCAGCCGATTCCGTCACTTCGCACCTTCCTATATTCATGTGGTTGAACGTAAATGGCGTACTGTTGAGTGAAACGACGTGACTTACGTGAGAGGGATGACGGTGACATAGGATATATATAGAAATCTTCAATTAAAACTCAACACAGGTTTCTTCAGTTTTCAAGTTGGTCTGGCTGGCTGGCTATGTACCTATAACGCGTACAGACATTTGCTCCTTATCACGTGTTTAGAAGAAATACAGTTTTTAACCTCCCCCTCCATAAAAGCTTTTTAGTGGGGGTTCAACTCACAATGTAGATTTATGCTAAACTGATCCCTTTGTTAATGCCCGACAGTGTTAACGCAATTTTGTTTTTGTTGTCAGAAATTCAGACTTTTTTTTAGTGATCTCTGCCAAACAAACGGCGAGAGAAGTAACCTATTGATTGATCAACCACTTCTCCAATTACTTTCCAATTAATCACTCCCAACATGGCATGCTGCCAAAGGATTTTTATTACATGACGTTTTCTAGTGAATGACAAAGCAGACCTGTCTCTGCTGTTTTCACTCAAAATATTTCATCAGAAAACACTATTTTAATCAAGTTTACATTTGCCCTTTATTTCAAAGAAGAATTCGTATCGATATTTTGAATTGAATGACAAACAAAACAAAAAAGAATGCATTTTATTTTTTTGTTTAACACAATTTTTTAATGCATTAGAAAAAGAGTATAATAGTTTTTCTTATCGAACAGTGTTTTTTTTGTCTGTAAGTCTTTTTTTTTTATAATTCTTATAATAATAACATCATCATTATTATTATATTGGTTATAATTCTGTTGGCATATATTTCGTTATTTTTCCCTAGGCGTCCAAAAGGTCAACGTGGTCGACGTCTCGCCCAAAACGACCTCCACCAAGACCGTACTCGTCATAGTATCTCTTGCCGAAGCGGCCACCACCGAGTCCGTAATCGTAGTACCAGGCTCCTCTGCGTTTGTTGGCATCGTCGTCGCCGGCCAGGTCCAAGTCCCTCCTCTTCTGTGCGGCCAGCCCTGATCTCTTTTTGTGGAAGGCAGAGGTGAGAAAATGTCGAGCGCTTGCAGTCAGCACCTGATTACTCGCCTCGTCACCGCTCCGCTTTCGCAGTGCGTTCGTCAACTGTTGTTTATACTTGCTTAGTGAGTTCGTCATGTCCGACTCGACGTACGGCGATGGTGCTGCAGTCGTTAAGTGGGTTACGATAATAGCGAGCAGTGCGAAACTGAGTCCAATTTCCACGAAATGATGATTCATTGTTCTGGAAAGAGAAAGAAAATCGACACTTAGTTATTGCTTAAAATGAAATGAAAGCATACATTTTTTCCCCGTCTTTATGTAATACGTTCATGCAGGGAACCTCTTATCAAAGAGGTCATTCTGGGAGAAATAAACAGATCACCTAATGTAGGGGAAGCAACTCGATCTACTTATACATACGTGTAATAATTATAGAAATATTTAATTACAAACTAAAATGCGGTAAGGATTTCACTCGTGTAAATTGATTCTGCTCACGATCGTAAAATAAAGGAATAAGTTATATAAGTGCGTTTCGGACTCCTGTCTTACCATGAGATGGCTGTTAGCTCAGTGATGAGAGCAGAACCTGCGTATAAGGCTGCTTCCAAGATGGACCCGGGCACGATGCATATTTATTTATTTATTTACACGATCTAAGGCCGTTCGATTTGCTACCGTGTACGGAAATTAATTCCTAATTAAATGTCATCATAATTGTCACATTCTGTCGGATGTAAATTGTCCGTTCACTGATATATACTTACACACACATGAACTACACACACTAACACCCACAAGTATATATATATATATATATATATATATAACAATACAGTTGGTCAGTATTCGTATATCATTAAGTTGTTGAGTCACCATAGATGCTCATTATAAATTAGTTGACTTGAAAATATACGACAAATTACACTGTGCAACTTTCTTTCAAACTTTTATTTCGTCCCTGGTTAATAAGTGTTATTTTCTGATTGATTATGCCTAAAAAGTATGAATAATGCCAATCATTCCCCTCAACTTTACTTTGGGGACAAGGTCAGTGATGATTGGAAATCTACATATTTTCAATTGGCCAACAAGTGATTTTGTACATCTTTTATCATATGGAAAGAAAAAATTTGAAAAACAAAACAATTATATATGGTAGCATTCTACTGGGCTCAAAACCAAAGTTCAACGGGAATTATAGTCTATTTCTATACTTTTTAAGCATAAGCAATCAGAAAAACAACGCTTACAATAAACAATATCCAAGCAATAAAGTTCGTAGCCTGATACGTAGGTGTTAGCTGAATTTCGATCTGAAATTATCACTATATAATGTTTGGTCTATGGCATACGGTAGTATAATTTCTTCTCATGTAGAGGCACTAAAAATTACTACTATATCCATCACCAACTCGGTAGAAGAAGGCCAGTAATTGATATGATACAAGAATATAACTCAACTAATGACATGTTTGTAGAATATACTTCAATTCTGTGACTTGGAAATAACCCTTCTCTACATCTGATCCACAAAAAGAACTCCACTTTTTCTTATACATGTTAATACTTGTGCCTGTCTGGGTCTCTTTAGGTTGTTTACTAATCGTGAGAGAGCCTCGCTTGTTCTCCATTTTTTGTCTCGTCATCACGATGATTTTCAAGCAGTAGCGGAAATGAAGGGAGAGCATGAGATCTAATCTAATTAGGACTGAAAGGATTTACATCATTCTGACGTTTCCCCACAAATACCTGGCTATTTTTTCTCTCCGATTTTCAAAGAGTTCTCTTCATTGATCTATTAATATAAAAATCGTGGGCGTACAATGATTCTTTTATATTTGTTTTGCAGACAACAGTTGATTGCGATTAAAAATCTATTTGGAAAAAGTCCTGGGCGTATTCTGAAAAAAAATGTTGTTTACAAACTTGTGTCCTTATGATATTCAACGAGGGATATGTTTTGTTTTAAGCTAATAAATGAGCTGATCGTTTAAAGGTAAGAGGGTTAAAGATCTTATAACATTAGCCCGATTCTGGCTGAGAATTAAGAATAAAAGTTGTCGTTTTTGACGGTATTTTAGATCTCCTTCCCCTTTAAAAATGTCTCAAATTTTAAACATGATGGTTAGCATCATCATCATTTTCATGAATCGTCGTTGTTCAGGACTTGAGGAGGGTGATGAACGAGAATTCAGAGAAATACATTTTTCTTGGTATCCCCAGTTGAAATGGGAAGGTATATCATATGCCATCAAATACAATAACGTTGCAAGATTTGTCATCGTAACAGTTGTACTCGATACAGAAATCGACTGAATGATTTGTCGTGGGAATAAACAATTTTTTTTTCAAATTTACGAAGCATTATATCCACACAGAAGATTTTTTCTAACAATCCCATAAGTATTTGAATCTTCTATTTTCAGTCTTGGGAGGCTAAAAACTGATTGCATTTGAAGTACCAATTTTTTTTAAAAGAAAAGCAAGATCTTCGATGTAGACAATACAAAGTCAACAAATTCATGAAATGATTATTAGCAAGGGATAACAGAGGTTTAGTTAAAATTATTATCTCCCTGCCTGTATGTCTCTCCTGTATGCGTATATGCCTCGATAAGTCCATAATCTAATTCTACGGCTGTTGATCTACAACCGTTGTATGTAGCGGGGATTGGAGATAAATAATAAACTTTTAGTTTATAACAATCTGAGAACTGCGATTAAAAGCAACAGAAAGAGTCTTGAAAAAGCCTAGTAAAAATTAATCTAAGAAATTCGAAGCTTATTATACCTATCTATCATTAGAATAGGGAAATAAACAAAGAAGATCGTGATATAGCAATCGGAGAAGTGAAGAATACGGTTTATTTGAATGATGCCTAATAGTAAAGTTTTCGTAGCCAAATCGGTAATGGCACTTGCAGAAGTTAGTTACAGTGGAAGGTTTTCCTTTCTTAATTCACACCGCCTATACAACGATCGTAGAATCAAAATCTACGTGTTGCGATGAAAAGCAATAGAAATAAGATGGAAGAGGAATTACCTTGAAATCAATATTGAAGATAATACTTATATTCATATTGTTTTTGCTTCAATCGATTTTTTTGCATTATTAGACCATCCATGCATCTCTATGAGATACTTTCGGTCTGTCAGTTGGTCGATCCCTAATATGTTAAGATTGAATATTCTCGGTCGTATCATTTTGGATTGATATGAATCTTCTTTCTCTCCCTTCCTCTTCCTCTTCATACTACTACTACTACTGCGTTTAGAATTCCTTTGATTCTTCTGCTTGATACCATGAATACTATTTTCTTTTCTAAAAATATCAATGTGCAGGCTATGATTTTTTCATACAAATACCAATTTTCTCAAGAAATGAATTGAAAAAGATGTCTAAGAAAATGTTTACATCTGCATTTATTTATTCTTAATTGCTTTTGTCTTTTTCCTTTTTTTATATTTTCATGTATAGAAACAAGAGTCACAAATTGTTACAGTTGCTAATTACTGGGCAACGCTTTGAAGTCTCTTACTAAAACATTTGTCACAACTTATAAATTGTTAGTATTTGAGGCAACCACACAGACATATTTGGTTGCCTATGGTGCAATTCCAAATATCAGTACAACTAAAAAGTACCATTTTTGTCTTCTACTTTATCTTATTCTGCAAATTCTTATTACTTATTGTACAATTCGTTCATCGTTTGCTTATCGAACAGATTGGTGACAGTTGTCATGAAGAAATCGCACTGATTTGTTGTAATGAATTCCTATTCCTCTTCGTAAATGATGGGACGTTTACTTAGAAGCATTTTTCTTCCTATTGAATATCTATTAATCGTTGTCGCTCTTATCTACTGGGAGATCCCTTATTAAGACATGGCCCTCCTCCTTCGCTGCATCAGCTTGTCAACATAGCTTCCTTTATCGTGAAAGGAAAGTACCAAGTAAATAATGGCACCGTGTGTTGCAGTAAATTCCGTTGAGAGAAACTTTAATCAACCTGACAATGCCTTTCTTCGTCGTTTTAATGAGCTAGTCGCTAATATGACTCGGAGCTATAAACCTTGCTGAAAAGGTACAAGCACACGACACGGAGATATCATATTATAAAATGGAAAAAGCGTTGCATTATTATTGCGAGTTGATGTGATACGCCTGCTTCATATGAGAACAATGGCGACGAATATCTGTGCTTCCAAAGGGTTTTGCGAAATGGGCGGCCGCTGTCATTTTCCCAGGGAGAGGGATATATTCAGAATATATATATCAGCAGCAAACCTGATACTAGCGAATAATTATACCATTTTATTTTGCAAGACCATTTCGTTGGTTTACATAAAATAGTTGAATTGCCCTATTATCTTTAATTAACTATAGGTTTCCAACTTTCAAACCCTTTCTCCCAAACTGAGAAAGCCTGAACTAGGGATGAGAGGGGCAAATGGGCCCCTAGCGGACACCTATATTCGCTGGTTCCATTTGTTCGGCATGAGAACTTATGAAAAGTATTTTCAGTGGTTTTTGGATGTGTATTTTCGAGGATACAATATTCGTTGAAATATTGGAAAGATTGAAATATTGGCCGCTGCATTCATTTCAGTCCCTGGCATTTTCACTGAATGATTCATCTATCTATCTATCTATCTATCTATCTATGCGTATGGCCGGTCAGTATTTGTGCACATACCTGTCTTTGCTTACCAGTTTCCCCAGTATACCGGTTTACCTTTTTACATTTATTTACATGTATTTAAAGATAAGTGAGTTGATGAAGTATTGTGAGCAAATAGGTAATTGTCTATCTGTGTGCGGGTCCGTATGCGTGTGATTAGTATCACTCTTTATCAATCTCCCAATATATAGATATATGTTATTAAGAAATATATATTATCCGACAGAATGATTATAAATTGCGTTATATATGATCTTCCGTTATTACACGGTGAATGTATCATTGTTGTCAAACCCAAAGGATAAATATATATGTGTGTGTGCGTGTGTGTGTATGTAATAGCTATAAAGATATCATATATATATATATATATATATATATATATATATATATACATATATATATATATATGTGTGTGTGTGTGTGTGTGTGTGTGTGTGTGTGTGTGTGCATGCTCGTGTGTATATAAGTATCAAATTCTGATCGTATATATTTATATTTGTATGTCATTGATCTGGTCATACAATAACGCACTGTTTATTTCTCTATTTCGACCTTTATCATAAGCGAAGGTTTATCTTCTGCGTCGATGAAATCAAGTGAATATGTTAACTTTAGTGTTCCCAGTCGAGTTGTGGTTGGTGAGAGTTGTCTTCTTCTCTTGAATATAAAGAAGATGTAGATCCTAAAAAGGAGGAAAAGAGACGGTGTTTGTTTGTGCGTGTGTTTGTGTGAGTATATATATATATATATATATATATATGTGTGTGTGTGTGTGTGTGTGTATGTATATATATATATTACGTACGGACAAAAAGAGATGAAGACGGGGATAAAGACGAATAAGACTTTAAAGCGGGTGAGCAATGACAGCACTTTCTCTTTCTCTCTCTCTCTCTTTTTCTCTCTTTATACATACATATATATATATATATATATATATATATATATATATATATATTTGTGTGCGTGTGTGTACTCGTATGCGAATGTGCGTGTGTATGTTACATATTCGTTGAGAATATGCAGTGTCTCATATCTTGATAATTTTGTAAATATTTTGACATTGAAACTGTTTGACAAATTGTCGTGAGTCTCAAAATAATATACACATGTGTATGTGCGTGTGCGTGTGTGTGTGCGCTCGTGCACGTGTGTATGTGAACATTTGGAGTAGAGAAGATGACAACATGACTCAACATTTGCGTCTCTTCAAGCCATAGGCGGAATGGGTGAAAGTTTCGCCCAAGAATAGATAGAAGAAGACATTGATAAGGTTTCTGCCTTTGAGTCTCTGTTCCAAAATCATTCTTGTTCTTTGGAAATATTCTTTCCTCATAATCTCTTCTTCCGTTCTATATAAGCGGTCGGTCCGAAACGAATCCAGTCATTTTGAGTATCTCGATAACCGTTTGCGTGCCCTTAATGTAATTCTGCAACCGATCAGAAAAGACTTTTCTGCGCATACAGATTACCGATTCAGTAGTGAGCCTATGTACCTTGTGAACGTCGTATTCATAATGACCAAGCGAGTTAATTCTTTACGTCTCGCATCAGAAGATATGGCTCCTTGTAACTTCTGGCTTTCCCGTAAGAGATTTCAGACCGGGAAATGTATCTGTTTTGTTTGTAGGACGTGTGTTTTGATTGTGAAAAACATTGGTATTATTAAAGTAATTCATTGTTTTTTGTATTCATTTAGAGACAATTTGAGCTTCTGCTTATTGAAACAATACTTTTGATGGTAGTGAGAATTTCAGCCCCTCGAAAGAAGTATCCATGTATATTCGACCCTTGAATCAAACCACAAGAATGGTAAAAAAAGTTGACTTTTCCTCTTAAAGATAACGTGACGAGGCAGCTGATGGTGATCCCGAAAGAGTACTGGGTAGACTGTTTTAAAAATGTAAAAGGGACGCTAGGGTAAGAGCCTGATGTCCCAAGTACGGTACTTCGGCACAGCGCAATCTTTTTACTCTCATTTCGCAACACCTTACAATGATTTGACCTTGTGTTCGATAAAAGTAAAGGTTAGTAAATATATATAGCTTACTTCGTGGGTCATGTGTTCCATACCAGTACCTGTCGTCGATGTTCCAATCCAGGAAAAAGCTGTAATTACGAATGCAGTCTTTCAAGACCACCGGACCCTTGACATACGAAGGATTGGTACAACACAATCATCTAACTACCATTTCTCACCATTTTGCCTTGCCCAAAACTGAGCAAAGTTCAGTATCTCTAAGTATTTATCAGATAATAAAAAAATATATGTCTATGTTTGCATCTGTACAGATAATAATCTTTCTCACCTCATTTGTACATGGATGCTGTACAATGCGCTACTGAGAAAATGGTCCATTCCATCAAAAAAAATATGCTTATATGCGGGCATCTACTGTTAAAAAATTGCGTGTATGAAGGTCGTGTTAACGCATAAACTGGCACCAGTAAGTTCACCTAAAAAAAAAACATTATAATTGCTATGCTTAACACACCAGGAATATAGATCTGACTCCTTGAGAAACTATTTTAATATCAACTTCATGAGGGAAAAAATATCGAAATTTAAACAGCGATTTGATACTGATTAACAAAATTGACTTTTTTTTACAGATTTGAAGACAATCTCAAGATTAGAATTGATAAAAAGAAAAGAATCTTGCTTTCTTTGCGATTAGCACAGACAAGGGTGAGAAATGTTAAAACAAACTTTCGATATGTATATGCATATATATCGAAGGTCTGATTTTTTGATACACACACGCACACACATACACATACACATACACACACATATATATATATATATATATATATATATATGTATATATATATATATATATATATATGCAAAGATCCTACAAATTCGGAAAGTGCGAAAAAAGACATTTTTTGTAATTGATATCTGGATTGAATACATATATATATATATATATATATATATATATATATATATATATATATATATATATATATATATATATATATATAGTAGATTGTAGATTCGCTAAACAAACTAGCTCATGTTTCTGCTTACTTTGGACCTCATCATATATTATTGATATATCATTATATTATGTTATATTGCTAGCCTGATTTGTACCACATATATATATATATATATATATATATATATATATATATATATATATATATATATATATATATATATTAGAAACTGTCAACCAAATATATCAACATCAGTTCCTTCAGTTTTTGATTGCGTGAGAATGTCTGGGTATCTATCTACGTATATATGTAGTTTACGTATAGGTCTCTTTAATGGGGCTATAGGGCTGAAAATTTAAACATTTACTCATTTTTATAAGAGAACGTTTGAAGAAATTCACACCTCTAAAGCGGGAGGGATTCTATCTACAATTTTGGTGGATTCTGAATTTGTCAGTTGGTTTCTGTTTGTTTTTTTGAAAATTCGGATTTTTCGTCCTTACTTATAGTCACCCAACAGCAGGTGAGAGAAGTTATTTATTCCAATTTTTTAATTGATCATCCTCAACTCGGCATGCTGCCAGAAGACATTCCTCAGGAAATATATTCTCGAACCCTCTGGACCAAACCTTTTCGCCAATGGTGGGGATGTTTGAAACTTGGAACTTCATGATAGATAGTGAATAATGGCACATGTGCTGCAAAATTGTGGTTCCCATATAAAATGATTGGATTATTAATCGCTGGTTAGAGGGTGGCAACTAAGATATATTCTGAACATAGCATTTTGCCCTATCACCTTGATTTATATTTTTATATAAAAAAGGTTATTCATCAATAGTTTGGTAATAAATAATACATGATAATGTTCGTTTTGATTGAGTATCAGAAATAACTTACGAAGCTGAATTTTGATCTGAAATTTTCCCTGTGTAATGTTCGATCAATATAATCAATCATCATCATCATCATCGTCAGTCTTCTAGCGTCCGTCGTTGGACATAGACCTTCCCCAAGATTTGCCACACTTCCCTATCATGGGCGTCACGGAGCCAGTATTTCCTGAACTTGTCTAGCTCGTCTCTCCATCTAACACTTTGTCGGCCTCGGTTGCGTATGTGGTCTCGGGGGATCCATGTTGTGAGTCGCGATGTCCATCGATTGTCTGCCATTCTTGCAACATGGTCAGGCCACCGCCATTCGAGATTTTTAATGGATTCTATGATGTCCCTGACTCTTGTCTTTTCTCGGATGTACTGTGCTGTCTTGTGGTCTCTCCATGTGAGGCCCAGCATTATTCTTTCATGTGCACGTTGCATGGTTCTCGGGTCTGTCTCTTGGTTAGGTTCCATGTTTTAGCTCCATAAGTGACTATTGGGAGGATGCATTGGTTATGCACCCTTCTCTTTAGGATTAATGGGATATAATTATTTTTGAAGGTTGAGCTAGCTCTGCCAAAGGCTTGCCATCCTAGTGTGATTCTTCGCTTGATTTCCTCTTCTTTTGAGGGTCTCATGGAGATTCGTTGTCCTGGGTAGATGTAGTGGTCTATTCATCACCAAAGAATTAAATGCATTATCAAGGAAGGATATTATGTTGACAAACAATCAGAAGGGAGCTTAAGACGTATGAATTTGCTCTGCCGCAGAGTTACTCAGATAACACTGAGTGAGCTTGTGTACTATGTGAATGTCACATCCAGAATGGCAGAGTCAGTCATTTTTCACGTCTTGTGTTGATTTTCCTCAGTGAGGGGTCATGAATTTGACCTCTTCATCTTTTTTTGACTCAAAGATTTATTTTTTCTAATAAAAACAAGCTAGTCAAGTAATGAACTCCAACTAGACTGATCACACAGAGACAATGATATGTACTATTGGCCATAATTTTGAAAAGCGGAATTATGATTTCTGAGAGTTTGGATAACTGAACTCATCCTTTCACAGAACGTTTTGGCCCATCTATTGTACAGCTTTCCTCGGGCGTGCAATCATTTTTTACTGATCTTTTTCTGTCTTTCTCAATTCTATGATTAAATCAGATAAATATATTGTTTATGATAGACAAACGGGATATTTTAAAAATTCTAAAGCTGTTCGAAAAATTGAAAACATTCTGTTTTGCTTTTGTTGTCAACACACCATTTCAGCAGATGCACTCGGAAATGAATTTAAAGGGGAAGCGGACATCTTTGAAGAACATGAAGAAATATATCTAAAGAGGAGGGTGAAAAGTCCTGTATGGCGTACCATATCTGGAGAGAGAAAGGCTTGCATTATTCTCTTGGGGATGAAGTCCAAGCAATAGATAGGTAATATCACTGGAAAGGGAGACTTTTACAGTAAGAGACATATATCATCTTGCCTGACGGATGTGTTAGGCCAGCGTGGATTTCAGTGACATGTAGCTTTCTTTGCTCAGTAAGGGAATCAGAGAACATTATTGTATATAATATGGAATTACCTATTTCATACGAGTTGCCGAGAATAATATTGTGACACGTATTTTGGGAATAAGCTGAGCCGATCGGTATATAAACCACCATTTCTTTTCTATTCACCAAATCTCTATGAAATAGAATCTTCTTTCTTTATGAATGTTGTACACCAGAGGAATGCTTTAGAATAAATCGTCCGGAAACTTCATGGTTACAAATAGCATTAAGAATGAGTTCAATAATCTGAATGCCTGCAGAAATGGTAATGATTTTTCTCACAACAGAAGGCTGTAGAATGGGTTGACTGAAACGTTGCGTAATCCAATACTCTGAGCAGCTTTTAGAATGAGAATGATTATCAGAAACCGAGTGATTTTACTATGTGTAGATATTTTCTCATAGTCTGGTACAAGGTTGCGACGGTAAAGCTCCCAATGAGGATAAAATTTGTGTGACTATTTTGCTAACATTTGCGTATGTTTTAGGCTTGAAATCTTCACCCAACGTAATAACGTGCCGCCATACCCAACAATAAACCCAAAATTGATAGTAAAGCTTATGAAGAAATGAATGGAGTAGTTTACTTCATCATGCCTGTATCACTGGCCATTCATAATCAGTACAAAAGAAAATTGTTCCCCATTTCTTCGGTTTCTACATTCTAAGCTCCGGGTTATTTTAATCTAAGAACTATGTGACATTATTGTACGCAATGAGTAAAAGAATCAAATGGGAAAATTGACAGAAAATTGTCGTTGAAAAAAAAATACGTATGATGCTCATAGAAAAATGGCGACGTAGAGCGGGTGGATTTTAACGAAGAAGGAAATGGTTCCATGAGGCCTCTTATCGGTCTCCATGAATCCCTCGTAAAATATGCTAGCACTCTCTCAAAGTCACGCATGTTCTGCTTCTAAACAGTAGACCATCCGGGCTTCTAAATAGGTCATGTGAACCTTTGCACGCACGCATGTGTACACTACACCTTAAAGGATTTAATTCTTAGATCTGTACTACGAAAAAAAGGATTTCAATTTCAAGGGAAATAACTTCTGGTTGAAAATATCTCCCTTTGACTATTTGTTGAATTTTAGAAAAAAAATTTTCACAATTTTTTACGCTATTTATTAGAGAGTTCTACAGTCAGTTATTAGTAGTTTCAAGTAGTTTATGAATTTAAGAGTTAATATGTTCTTTCCTTGAAAGTCTTTAAAACAACTGGACCCTGATTCTTGATATTCAAACCTGTCTTTTCGTCATTTCCTGCCTGGGGCCTGAACATAAGAAGCTACGACTTGGAATTGCGACTTGTCATAATTCACGAACGATATGTCATCGAACTATTTTGGTATTATTACTGTGTTACATGGAAATGCTATCAAACGGTTGTAGTTATCAAAAATAGTCAGCTCAAACACTTTATCTCAAATTATTTAAAAACTCATTTTAATTTCATGATAATTTCATATAATTTTTTTTATAATATGAAATTGTTTATAACTATGCGTTTCATAACATAATGAATTTGAACCAATGATGCTGGTGGAGAGTACTGAATCATTTATAACAATGAATGGAAAATTGTTTGAATTCTTGTATCCTATGCTTGATGTTATCAGCAGGCTATAGTTATCTAAAAGACCATGTCCTGTAGTGATCAAAATAAGCGGCTTTCTCTGTATTGTGTTTACATACGATTAATGCTAGACGAACTGAACTAAGTTGGACTACACATGAACATCAACAAAACAAATGCCATGAACAACAAACATGTTGAGGACAAAGACACAAAAATCCAGATCGAAAGTGCAGATCTGAAAAAGTAGACCACTACATCTACCTAGGACAACAAATCTCTATGAAACTTTCAAGAGAAGAAATCAAACGAAAAATCAGTCTAGGATGTCGTGAGTCGTGATGTCCATTGGTTGTCCGCCATTCGTGCAACATGGCCAGCCCACTGCCATTTGAGATTTTCAATAGATTCTATGATATTGCCCTTTTCACAGAGAACCTGCACGACCTCCAACTAATGATAGATGAGCTAAATGAAGAGAGCAAATTCACACTGCATCAAATAAACGTACTTCCACTGGACGTCATCCTGACAATATAAGTTCTTTCTAACGCACTAATCTCTTAGAGGTCAGCTGGATCATTCCTTCGTCCAGAATCTCTCTTAGTTATTATCACTTCACACATCAGTATCTTGTGTACGAATCAAGGTATAGAATACACTTAGTTTGTAATCAATTACGAAATGATTAAGCGGTATCTTTAAAAATAGACCGTACAATTTTCCCCCCATCAAAGAGTTCTTACATGTTATAAGCTAAACCATGTACATGACGAGGCGATAATATTCTGCACAGAAATAGCATGTATACTGCAATCCATCACGGAGATTTCCCTAATTACTGCTGACAAACGCGAAGGGGATACTGTCTCAGTTTATCGCGCAGGTAACATAAATTCGGGATACCCAGAGGATGCCGAGAGCGTGAAATTACAGCGCAAGTAGTTTCCGTCCACGTTGGTGGAATACGTCACTGTTTTTTTCTGGCAAGAAAATATCACAGGAGTTTCGCTCTATGTCATCTATACCCATCTAATTTCCCCTGTTTGCTATTGAACAGATAGTTATGAATGTCATGCCCACTTGTTACAAAGTGTGTCGGCAAGTGGCTGAGCATATGATACGATTCTAGGGTAATTGCATCGACCAATAATCTTGTAACAAAAAAATCGAAAACAGAAGACACAGGTCTAGCCGATGCAAGGTCTAACTCCACTCTTTCGTCTATTCCGACTGATTATGATTACAGCAATTTTTGTATCGTATATATAATAAATAAAAAAATATGATACATGTATTGTAATATAAATGCATTTATTAGAATGAATTAAGCCTTTGCATATCTGTAACAAATTCTCGTGTGTTTGCAAGACTTGTCAGTTTGGCTCAGTCAGTTAGGAAACTGCCAACTGATCAATTTTATGTATCGATTTGGTATGGCGTGACCGTACAGACACACACTGGAGAGTTTAATTCTTCAAATTAGATGAGGATTGTTCTTATTGTAGCTGTTACAGTGGAAAATGAAGTCAATTCAGCCTCCCATTTGGACTAGTTTGAGAGCGATAAGTTGGGTCTTGTAATAACAAAAATGACTAATATACAGACCTGCCCTAATCTTACAATGGGGATAGAAATTATTATACTGGCTCATTCGTTTTTCCAACCATTTGACATTTTTGCGGAGGTGTCGAGGTTAAGTTTCAATACCAACGAGTCTGAAGCAAGACCCAGACCATGAAGGCTATGGATACCCTCAAACGAGCAGGTCCCATTCTAGTGTGTGTGTGGGGGGGGAAGGACTGAGGATTAAAACGTTTACAAAAATCATACGAAGAAGAAAATCTTCTTAAAAGAGGGATAAAAAAAGGTTTGCCAATTTTCTTGAATAATACACTTGGTGAGGGCTAAAGAATCGACCGACCAAAAAGTTGTGTTGACGACATCAATAATAGGAAGAGAGAGTTCGATCGTGAGAACTACATTTGGAAAAGAACTAATCTTCTGAGTCAATTCGTTGAGCGGATACTGCCCTTCATCTGAGGATTTTAGAACACAACATCAAATGCCAAATCGGATTTTCAAATGCAGAACACAGAGACAATCGAACTTGGGTTCAAGATGTTATTGCAGGACATCAAGTCAGATTAGGTCCGTCTCCTCTTGGCTCAACGTTTCAATAAAAAACTTTTTCCACTGAGCTCCGCCCAAAATTAGTGGCGTCATAGAAAATTCGGAGGTCATTCCCTGATATCTTAATAGTCAGATCCAACCAATCGATACCAAAGCTAAAATTGGATGATTATAGCAGATTCCCCAACGCACACATTATTTTTACTGGTTAAAGCTCACAACCAATCAGCGAATCGCAGAAACGGTTAAAAAGGCAATTTTCAAAATTGTTAGTCGGCTCTTGACGCCTGGATGTCTGGAATCAAAAGAGTTTAAGTTATGGTTATTTCCCTTCCAGTTGAAGTCTCCGGGAAATCCTCTAACAAGTTTTATCATCAACTTCCGACAATTTTTAAGAGGGAAGGTTTTATGTCGCCTGCTTAGGCCAGCGTAGGCCGGCACAATGACTTGTTTTAGTTTCTCCCGACCAGTGATGGAAATGGCTTTCGAGAACAAGGTATACGGTTATATCCCCATTAATAAACATTGAGCACCCCCCCTCCAAAAAAAGAATCTGGAAATCGAGGTGGAGGTATATGTCGTACCCTCACTGCTTCCGACCCGTTTCTCTCGAGGGTCATTTTTGTATGTCAGTTATTTCATGTAACTTTCGTGAAAATTTTGACGATAGCGTTTCGATGTTTCCTTGAAATTGAGCAAGATATTAAAAAAATTGTAAATAACATTAGACACTAAGGAAAAAAAAATGTTGGACTGTCATGTAATGTCTAATCTCCAATATGGCAGTGTATGTTTGACAGTTTCGTCATAAAAAGAAAAAAACGACAAAGGAGCAAATGTTGTAATTCGAGGGGTATTCGAGGGGTTTGAGCAGCTAGATGGCAGAAAGAGTACCGGAAGGCGTAGATGAGAGGCGGTTACTAAGAGCAACAAGGGAAAGGAAGCTGTAGAGATCCATGATCACCCACGTCCTGATGGGACGCGGCACATTAAAAGATGAATTTTTGATACAATAATGAACATAATATGCATACATTCTAGCACTAATTATGAGGTGCCTATGTAGTGAGCATACTAAGGTAAAATTCGTAGTTTCTCAGAAGATATTTACTTTGCTTAGCTTAGTCTGACATGAGGCTGCAAGTATGAAGCATCGAATTAGTATTGAATACTCGACACAGAAGTAACAGTCTGATAGAGTAGCTCATTAACCATTACCTTGTAGCTCGGCACCCTAGTTATTCGTTGGGTTCCGACACAAATATAGGGTGAATTGGCAACCATATATATATATATATATATATATATATATATATATATATATATATAATTCAAAGTGATCTGGCACAAGGCTACAAGAACCCACTTCAAACAGCTTACGAGACTGCTCGGATTAGTTACTCAATAGGAAACCATCACGTGAGGAAAGTCTTTTGGCAGCAGGCTACGTTTTAGGGTGATCAATTTAAAAAAAGGGAAAAAATTGGTGATCAATCACGTCTTTTGGGGGGCAGAGATCACTAAAAAAAGTTTGAATTTTTTAAAAATTGCTTGAATTCTGTTGAACACAAACTAAGGGATTGGTTTAGCATAAACTTACATTGCAAATTTAACCCCTTCACTAAAAACCTATTGAGACATAGGTAGTAAATTTTTAAATGTTCAGCCTTCTAGCTTCATTGTTGCAGCCTGGACTCGTAATACATAGATAGCCAGACCAACTTGAAAACTGATAAAATCCATGTTGACAATTTTGGTCAACGGTTTCTAATAAGTACGCCAACCATTGCTGTAGAACGAGTAAATATTTTTTCTAAGCTTGGTCGAGCTTTTGGCAAATGTTCATAGTAATGGTATAATCAGTGAAGATCGAAATTAATAATTGAGGGATAGACTACAGGATTAGTTCGCAAACCATTGCTCCACAGTGAGGTGACCAAATGTGAATTCATTGGTTGGTGTCAAGTTATTTTTTTGTTTTGAAAGACTTACTTATATTTGGCAATAGTAAGAATCTACTTGGTCGATGAGATAGCGTATTTCCCACTGGCATCAGAGGCCGGGGTCCCGCTAAATGCTAAGATTATAAATGCTAGTTCTCAAGGCAGGTGGGTCTTCTCTACCTGGCATATTAGAGCAACATAAACTTCTTCCCTACTCCCATTTTTTATGTATCAGACTAAGTTGGGCTAAAAATGTCACCTCTGCCAACCAAGTTTGGTGAGGTGTATGTATTCACTCATATCTTTCTGTCCGTCTGTCAACATAATATCTTTAAATGTATTCAATATTTTGTTGAAGAATGGGCAATGGGCTGCTGAATAAGTGATCCATGCGCGGATACCTCCCAGTATCATAGCTATATGTACACACCACACGGTATAACCAAAAGTTCTCAATGAAATTCAATGAAATCTTGTGGAAGGATTTGCAATGGGCTACGGAAGAAGTCAATAAATTTGAGGGCAGATCTGTGCACAGTCACCCTACAAACATCGTGGCTATATGACCATAACACACGATAACTCCAAAAGTTCTCAATGAATTCCTATGACATTTTATCGAATTGTATGTGATAAAAAAAGAAAACTCGATTGAATATTGGCTAGATCCAGGAATTAAACATTTACCCTCCTGCATCGTAAGTGTTTGTTAACTGATTTTCTTTGAGTTTTTAGTAATAGGCTTAGCTGAGTTATGCATTCTCTGAGTTATTTCTTATCATCTCAGTATTCACTGCGTTGATACGAGAGACAGCATTTTACGTACACAACCAAATCAAATGAAATAAAAGTTAGACAATCTTCCTTCTCGTCCAACAGTAAATTTGTGTTATGATAATTAGCCAAGCTGAGAGCCGCGGTGCAACAGATGTCTGCCATTTTAACGTGGGTGTTAGTGCCCAAGAAAACCAACCACGCTTTATAACCAAGCCAAATTTAGCTATTTTAGAGCTTGATCAAGCTATTTTGGAGCTAGATCTTCTTATTTTTGGAGCTAGATCAATATTCTAGGGTCCACTATCCACCAGCGTTATAACATGAACCGCACATTAACAAACCGCTTTCTCACGGGGTTGGCATGTCGTGAGTTGTTTTTTTTTATCCAGTAAAGCTTATCATGTCATTCTTGAAACTGATGCGATACAGTTTCCTTTTCTCTCTAGTAGTCACTAAGTTCAAGGAGTTGCCAAATGATCGAATAGTTAACGCCACGGTGAATGGAATTGGTAAGCTGGTTCCAAACTCCGGTCGAGGCTGTTTACTTTTCGCTTATGCCCTTGGGAGAAGCATTAAACAATCTCTTCTCTCCTTGTTTATGAGGAAATAAGATAGACTGGGATGTCCAGCAATGATTGGCTACATAGTTCCACCCTAAAACACGTTTTGCCACCAGCACACAAAGGAAAATAATGTGCACAAAAGAGATTTCAAATTCAGTTGATAGTTTACTGCTTTTTTTATTGGAAAAAATATTGATTTCCTATCTCAAATTTAAAAGTTTGCACCGCATAGGATGTTGGTGCACACTTATAACAAGATATTAGCGGGAACGTTGTTTGGCAAACTTGTCTCAAAGTCTGAAGAGGACTATCTCACCCTTGACACACCCATGATGAAATCATTTATCGTGTCCTAATGACTTTGAAGTGGGCTACAGGATAAAAAATCCTGCTGAGAAAGTACAGAAAAATATATCAGCTGTACATGGTGAAATCAACTGAATAAAATCTCAACGTCATCCGTTGAATTAGTTTCAAGTTCGTACATTTCAGTACCAGAAAAAATTCTGGGGAATTTTTTTTTCGTAGTGGGAAGAGAAAATGAAGAAACGAAGTAAAAAAAAAAAAAGGGCAAGGTTAGCCTTCCAATTAGAACTTATATTGATGTATACACACTGCGCATGACCGGAATTTTTGGGAGCCTCATTTTCATTCAGATATTTGCACCAATAATTAGATTTGGCTGTTTTTTATACTCACCACTTCTTTTTTCAACATGAGGACGATTAATGAATCCAATTCGGTTATCTATCTATGATTTTTATATTTTTATTTTATAGTTTCCCTTGGAATTAAATACCTGTCTAGAATACATTTTATTGCGTCCAGAAAAACACACAGACCTACCCTATCTACTTCTCTATAAATACTTACTTATACTAGCCGACTAAGCAGAGGCTTAGTTCATACCTTTGGGAGGTAGCATTTAAAGCAACTTTTTAAAAAAGGTTTAAATGATTTTACCCATCACCTATCCTAAAATTCCTCTCCTTTGTGATTAATCTATTGCCAAGCCTTATCTTTCACGAAAATATCCGAAACTGCCATGAATCTTTTGATTTCGTAACATTTCGAAATAGTTACATTAATATGAAGTATTCTGATTTCAACCAGAAGTAAGAGAGACTGAATTATCAATAATTATTTTCCTCCTCTCCGGTGGCTCCACAAATGTCACTCTTGCACCAGGCTCAATTCATATCTACGTACAATACACAATGGTTCGCTAATGCACAGAGTTATATCCTTCCTCGGTGCCCTACCACAAAGGTTTCTTACCAGATTAAGGCAAGTTTCATCACCAGCAGCCCTTTGGCGTCAGTCGTTGGGTATATACCTCCCCCAAGATTTGCCAGACCTCTCTATCATGGATGTCACGGAGTTTCTTGTCTTGCTATCTTATATTCTATCGTCTACGGTTACGCATGTGATTTCTAGGGATTTACGTTGTAAGTTGTTATGTCCACTCGTTGTCCGACACTCTTGTAACATGAAAGCTTAGTGATTGATCAAAAGTAAGTTCTGTGATAGGAAAGACTTGAAATCAAAGTGTTTTCCAAATGAATAAATATACTCTAGGTGGCGTGTAACAAGATCATCGATGCCTCCACAGTAAAAATCAATATCCTTCGACCCGATAACATTCATTCAAAGCTTCTTTTGGAGCAGGTTGGTTTTTATAACTGTTTACTCTTCATAAACTAGTCAAAATGATTCAAAAATTGAAAGTCCGTAAGTGAAAGATCGAGAAAATAATTTGGATGGGGTAAAACTTCGATTCAAAAATCGTTTAATTTCACTAATGTCACTTTTATCGGATCAATTCGACTGGTCGATCTGACTAATCTTCAGTCAGTTTACGTGGAACCTATCCATCTCTTTTTTTCTACTTTTCCTATACATGTAGAAACGCTTCAGTAGCTTGTTACAACTAATCTCGTGAGTTTTCAAACCGATGCTTGAGTGTTGGCCTCTACTATTTTCCTTGGTTTTACGTCATCAAAAGATTTTCTAAACCTTCGAGATTGAGACCCTAATCTCCTCGCTGAACCCTCTGAAACTAGCTCTGTGCCATGCAAACAGGAACATTGTTTTTGGACATTTGAAAGTCCGTTTTGTCAGTGCTGTTGTTAGGGGCTGAACTCTCCTACATTTTGAGAAAAGGACAATTGTGATTTGTGAAAACTTGTAAATGAACATCTGTTCTATGTTAAGTGACATGTTATTCTCCATTTGTTTCATGGAAATTGTATTTTTTGTTGCCGAGTGTCAAGGTAAGAGAAAACGCCATAGCTTTCTCAACAACACACACACACACGCACACACACGCACACACACGCATATATATATATATATATATATATACATATATATATATATATATATATATATATATATATATATATAAATATATATATATATATATATATATATATATATATATATATATATCACAAAGGGCAGAAGCAAAAGTCCGTAATAATTCGGTGTGTGTGCATTGTTCAAATTCTGCACACATTTGAGTAGAACCTCGTAATATTAGAGTTCGTGAGTGTACAAGAAAGTGGAAAATAATAAAAGATAATTCAATTTTTCATTCGTATAATTCAAAGATATGCGCCATGTTTTTCAAATTTGCCACACAACCCCTAAAGACGTTAGATAGAACAACATTTACCATTTAACGACACCGCGGCAACGACGATATTTCTTTATAAATGATGACTTAAAACAACATTATGATACAATTTTAAAAATGCAAAAGACCTAAAATGCAATTGCGCTTTCTGATATTTTTCAGTGAGTCCAATCAAAAAAGAAATCAACTCCAGGCATCAGCAGCGGGATCAAAATGAAGCCATTTAGTCTCTTTCCAGTAAGCGCTTGCTCCGCTTAGTTGTTTCATCATCATCAGTATTTTATCGCCTGTTGTTGGACATATACCTTCCTCAGGATTGGACAAACCTCCCTATCATAGACGTCGAACTTTCTGAACCTGTCCAGCTCCTCTCGTCATCTCATATTCTGCCGGTGTCGGTTCTGCATTTGATCTCTGGAATCCATGTTGTGAGTCGTGATGTCCATCGGTTGTCTGCTATTCTTGCAACATGACCAGTCCATAACCATTTGAGTTTCCCAATGGATTCTATGATGTCTCAGACTCCTGTTTTTTTCTTCAATATACTTTGATGTCTCTTCATGTGATATTGAGCATGATTCTCTCATGTGCAGGTTGCATGGTTCTCAGTTTTAGGGTCAAGCTTTTGGTGAGGTTCCATGGTTTAGCTACATAAGTAACTACCGGGAGGATGCATTGGTTGTAGGCCTTTCCCTTTAGAATTAAAAGAATTTTCTTGTTCTTGAGGGTCGAGCTTGCTCTACCGAGGGTTTGTCATCTTCGAGTGATTTCTCGCTTGATTTATGCACGAGAAAAATAGTAGTGTTATTTGGGAATGACAACAGCCATTGGATGCAAAGCAAGCAATGAAGTGAATATAATCATTTATTGAATGAATCGAAGAGAAATTTCCAAGTTATTTTCTTTAGTAAAATAGGCAGAACTCATATAAACAATAGTTGGTAATCAAAGAGGATGCATATTGAATTTACAGAAACAGATATATGTTCAATTATATTCATTTTGAGCATCAAATTTTGACTAGTATTCCTTTCACCTTAATTCCAGATGTTTCTTTTTTAATCGGAACTACTCAGATGTCATTCAACGGCGATCAATAAATATATATATACATATAAGGCTGTCCATAAAGGGATGTAAATTTTGGAACTGTAATTAGACGTTTTAGCATTCTCGCTGCTGTGTTGATGTGTAGCAGTGACTTTGACCTTTCGTATGAAAAATGCATCTCACTACGTTGGTTAGTATTTGACCGACACGTGCTAGAATGAACGTGGGTGTAATGCGATTGGCGTTTTATGTTTCCAAAATAACAGGCGTCGATCGCATTGAGAAACTTCATACTGCGATCTACGGAAATCGTCACATGGCTGCCCGTGGAGTTTTCATAGAGGTAGGAGTCTGTAAATATACATAATTCTGAAACACATTTTTTTTCATCTGTCAAATCCAATATGCTTCCTAAGCAATTTCAGAACTCGTAATCTTCATTTATTTTACATCTTGCCGCTCTGCTCCTGCCACTGTCCCACGGGATAGCACAGTGAAGAAAAAAGGCGCTGGTAAAACAGATCCTGCTTCCCAGAAATAATGAGTTAAATCCCCAGACAGAAATATAGGTCTACTCAGTGGAGAAGAGCGGTATCATAAGGAAGAATTGACAGTTACGCGATCTGAAAACCCTTGGAAATCGGATACAACTTCTGGATCTGTTAGTGCAGACCTAATCAGTGAAGAAGCAGATTGACTTTATAAGGAAGTTGTGTAATTATCTTGAAAGAACACCGAATATGTTAGGTATAGGAATGAGGACATCAGAATTCGATAGTTCATTGTCTGGGTCCGGTTGAACAGGAATATAGATACTCATTTGAGAAGCGGAATAATTTGCATTCTGTGGAAGAATCGACGGATGTTAATTCTGAAATCCCCCAAGAACACCGTAAGGTGTCCTATGCAGGAATGCGCGCCAGTTCAGTGGAGAAGCGAAGCAAGATCATAGATAAGAATTGACAAGTATATCTCTGAATTTTTTAGATGAGGTATTATTATTATTATTTCTATTATTATCCGAACTATCCTCATCTTGGTTGTTTTTCATACAACGTTTCGGCCGTTGTACACACGGACACATAGCATAGTGGTTACAGAATCAGACAAAATTACTGCAAGTAATCTGATGGTTCTAGGTTCAATTCCAGTGTGAGACAATAATAATACTACTAATGCTAAGAGTCGGGTAAATAAAGGGTTCGGTTCGTTACTTCCCCACACCTACCAGATAGTACCCGATGAAGGTTGTAGAGTACAACGGCCCGATCTTACAAGATCAAATACTTTTGGAAAGATACCGGGCATTAGGAACCCTCAACTAAAACTGCCAATATAGTTTTTTTATGTGTTTTTTTTTCTAAAGTTGGTTCCTCTGTCTGGCTGGCAGACTGGCTATGTTTATATCACGTGTTCAGGCCCTGCCAATGGAGCTAAGGGACTGAAAATTTAAACAATATACCTTATTTTTTAAAGGTTTTTACTCGAGGGTTCAAATTTCAACTTAAGTTTACGCCAAATAGATCCCTTAGTTTGTGTCCAACAGCATTGAAGCTTGTCTTTTGAAAATTCAGACCTCTTTAGTGATCACTGCCCAACTAAAGGCGAAAAAAATAACTCATTAATTGATCAAGCCTCGTTCATTTTTTTTACGATAAACCCTCAAAACAGCATTCTGCCAAAAGACACTAGTCACTTGATAATTTATATCACATGGATAACCAGACCTGTTGGTTATAGAGACTGACAGACAGACAGATAGATTCAGAGATAGAGGTACAGAGTTTCTCAAAATGTATTTCAAAGTTATCTGATATGTATTAGTATATTTCAGTGAAATTAGTTGGGGATAACGTGTTGCATCAATCTATCCAGCGAAGATAACTTACGTACGATATAAATCAGTATTCAAACTTCAGGCTTTCCCTAGGTTTGAATTCTGACCATAAGCGCCGTTTGTAAAAACGCAACTATTTTAGCCACAGTTTCTGCTTGGTTTCGTTTTGAATGAACTAGAAGAAAGGGGAAATCCTAATCAGATGTAATGAAAAAGGGGCTGGAGAAAATATCAAGCGAGAAATACCCCACAACGTACCAATTGTTTTCTGCTACATAGCATCATAGCAAAACCTCCCCTTGTAATAGTTTACCATTCGTCTGCAAGTTTGCAAAACTGCACAAAAGATGTAGAGTATGCTTATTAAACGCGAAACGATGAGAGGTATTTAATGTATTGAATGTAAGATTGTCTAAAGCGTTGATCCGACATTTCAACCTCGTTAGAATTATCTAAATACTTTACTTTAATATATATATATATATATAATTACATTTATCAAATATTCTGTTGTACATATAAACTGATTTTAAAAAAATAAAAACATTTTAAACACCCAATGAAAACTGTCTATTTTAATAATTTATACCAAAAAAAAAAAATCACGAACGTTACAACGCTGATATAGACGGAAGAGAACTGGTTAAATTCCATAAGTTCGATACTTGATATCATTGAAAGAAAAATGAATTGCTTGATTAAATTTTTCAGGATTATATGTACACAGAAATAGAAGCTGTGCTCATTCTACAGTGTCAACCGATTTTTTCACCGCGTCTTCTCCGAAGGGTTTATCCCGATTGGTATGTTTTTATTGATGATTTAGTATCGATATGACGATCGATATCTTCCTGTTATTGGTCGAATGAAAAACAGTATGGAAATTGTGAAGATTCAGAAAAATGATTCCCCAGGGTCACTTGCATTAATCTTGCCAAACCCCATTTTCATGTAACTTTGCCAGACGCCGTTTCTAGCAAAATGTAATATCATTAAAGATTCTGGTAAAGTGGACTTAGCAAAGAGTTTTATATACGAGGCGTATCGATAAAGATATGGCCAATGCAACGTTTTACCACGCCACTGAATTTTATGTAGCAGTAACCATAGCCTAAATCGGTAGGGACCAAATCAGAAAAGTTGGGTAGCTGGAGGACAAAAGCTGTGTTTCGACAGAAAAAAAATCTTTCATCAATCAGCAAACGTAGGACAAACATTTTGCTCTTCATTATTCATCTTGGGGGGGAAAATGTCAAGCGCTCTATAAATACGTTCACTCTGGGATGTGTAGCTCAAAAACTAAACAACTTAGTATCTCTCTCTCTCTCTCTCTCTCTCTCTCTCTCTCTCTCTCTCTCTCTCTCTCTCTCTAGCTATTTAATATTAAGAAACAAAAAATTAGCTTAACTAGGACAATGGTGCTTTAGTCTCATGGGGGGCCTCACACACTTATCCCAGCATCCTTCTACATCCTAAGACAGTCAGCAAAGTTCTCTCTCGGGATCACCATTGGCTATTTAGTTGCATTCCCTCTGATTTCATGGTCTGAAAACTCTATGAGAAAAATCAGAAGCTGCATGGAGCCAAATCTGGATTTTTGTTGTGATCAAAGATCCTAGTGATGAGATGTTTTGACGTGAAAAAAGACTCACTCAGTTATCGTGAATGTGACGGCCACAGAGTAAGAAGCCCACTCAATGGCATTTCATTGGCGGATGAGTAACCACTGGGAAAGTGTCTCTTACCAATTACCTTACTTGGCATATATGAAGACAGTTTCCCATCTGATAAGTTGCGAACTCAAACTGCGAAACTAGTTCTCAAGGTATTTAAAATTAATACATATATATATATATATATATATATATATATATATAGAGAGAGAGAGAGAGAGAGAGAGGGGGGGAGAGAGAGAGGGAGAGATGTAATCAAGCGCTTTATATGCATATTCAGGCAACAGTATAGTACTTTGATGAGAATAGTTTGAATTTTAAAAAATCTTTCAGTTAACTTCTTGTTTACGTACAAGATGAATCGTGTCTGGATCCAATGAATGTAAACACCTTCAAAAAGTTTGGGGTCTAGTGGCTTCTACCATCAATCATTGCAATCATCAAGATTAGGGAAAACAGTAGATGTAATTCGTTTTTCAATTTTTAAATACCTTTAAATTCGGCATTGTACAATTTTCATTATGGTGATGTAATGCACAAGGCGACATACATATGAAATTCTCCACTGTGTCAAGTGTATCTGTCAGTTATTAAATACTTTTGAAATCCCAGATCACAAACTGAAAAAGATCTTTTACCGTGATCTTGATAATGGCCAGGTGTTTGGTCAAAAGCGCTGGGTCCGAAACGTTTTGACGATATTCACATTCATTTGATGTAGATATACCTCATCTTGCACGTAAACAAGAAGTTGTTTTCTAATTCAATGTCTATGGTCTTAAATCAGACTTATATATGCATCTTCGTCGATTGCAGTGAGTGCGTGGAACTGATCTGTAGCAACAAAGTTGTAACCCCCCCTCTCTCTCTTACTCTCTCTCACACTCTCTCCGTATATATATATATATACATATATATATGTAGTTATTTACGAAAGATAATAAGATGTCTGAATATTTAGTCAGTTTGTGTGTGTGTGTGTGTGTGTGTATATATATATATATATATATATACATATATATACATATATATATATATATATATACAAAATCTATTGTCTGAATTAGGTGAAAGTCGAGTGGCCATTACATTTTGTATGTTACGTTCCGTCTAATTTCCCGGTTTTTGTTTTTTCACAACGTTTTGACCGCTGTAGAACGAAGACGGGAAATTAGTCCAAATGAGACAGAACAAAAACATTTTCTGAAATCCTGAGATTATGTATTCTCATTATTCCGCACTATTTTTTGACTGGTATCTTTTGTTGTCATTGTTACGAATACAATACTTCGGCCTACATAGCCTGTGGCCGTCTTTTTTCCAGTCCGCTTAAATTAGAAAATATAGTATAGCCTGGAAAGAATTGATATTTTTCAGCAGTCTACGACTATCAATTCCATGGAGTGCTGTATTAACCATGAGACACATGAAGCACAGACCCCCCCCCCGCACTCTGAGGACCACAGTGCGAATTTAGGGAGCCACGAGTAGGTCATCACTTACAAACCGTATTTTCTGGTGATTAATAACAATCAATTTAGTTCTTTTTTTGTTCTTGTTAAAGTTTTCTTTTTGAAGAGATGACAAAAAAAGTACTTAGTGCTTTCAGAAAGTCGTCGTATGCAACATACACCTGATGATGGCCAAAACCCGAATTCCCGGAAACGTCGTGTTAAAAACACCATAATCAAAGATGCCAGGTCAAAAAATTAGTGCAATGAAGAAGATCACTTTGATCGAACTAATTCACTTGTCTTCGTTGGGTTTTTTTTTTTTTTTAAATTTTTTACAACATTTCGGTAGTGTATCCACTGGCCTTCCTGGGATGTCTGCTGGGTTCTGAAATGTTGTCAAATCTTGTTTCCGGGAGCATGCGCATCCAATCTCATACACGTCACGCCTGATGTTATCTATCTCTGTATGTGTACATGTGTGTGCATGCGTGTGTACATGTGTGTGTGTACATGTATATATATACACATATATTACACAGAACTCTCCTCTCTCTCTCTCTCTCTCTCTCTCTCTATATATATATATATATATATATATATATATATATACCTAGATAGATAGACAGAAAGACAGATAACTTTCCTTTGTATAGTATGATTATGTTTAAATTATCTATCTATAGATATATATATGTTCTAAAAAAGCTTTACAGCTTTGAAAACTAAACATTAAAAAACTTTTTCAATAGATTTTTTTGCGTCACTTCAGTCACCCATTTCCCAATATCTGTCAATGCAATTTATGTAATCTGCCAAAATGTTTTTGCCCTGTTTCTCCTAAACTTTGTTATCGTTGTACAATGTATACAGGGTCTCTTGGTTATGATCATCGGTTGTTTAATATGTAACTCTTTCGGGTATTTCAAAAACAAAACAGTTATATTAACATGGCGCGCAGCAGTGTTGATCAAGCACCACCTCCTTTTATTATATAGTTTTTTGCGATACACATATCATGTCATTTTTATAAGGTTTTATATGTATTATACATTGATATTATTTTATACTACGTATTTATTTTTTGAGACAAGGCTTACTTACGTAGGTTACCCTAAAAAGGTTTTTAACGATGGGATCAATAAATATAACAAGAGATAATATATATATATATATATATATATATATATATATATATATATATATATATATATATATATATATATATATATATATGTATATATAAACATTTTCACAACATGAGTTTTAAAAAAGGCTTTTTGACACACAAACACATTTCCAGAAGTTTTCACTTTTCGATATGCTCCTTTAAAAAAAAGAAAATGTTCTTTTCTTTAACCGATTTAGTGTCATTTCCCTTGTTTTAGCCTAACAAATAAGATAATTTATTCTTTAATTGATGAATGCCTAACAATTTTTACCTGGTTTTAAATCCTTTCATCTGTGCCGTAATTTTTTTTTCTTCTCACTCACTATTGACAAGATTCACGTAGACATTTTTTTTAAGAAATGCAAATTTCTAATTTCTTTGCAAACGAAATCGATGAAGCAAGTTAGAATTCAGTTTAGAGCAGCCTCATTAGCACAAACTTCATTAGAGAAAGACGGGTAGGTAAATTGTCCCTCAAGAGACAACTCCAATAGGAGTATAAACGGTCGATGTCAAAGTTCTAGTTTTCTTTTGCATATGTCGGCTTAGTGATACTTGCAAGTCTTATGTCTGGTCGGGATCAAAACTTTATTCTTTCAAGTTTGTATGACCACCTCCTTGGCACGTTGCCAATCCATCGAACGCATACTTCATCCCCAGTTACATTGCTGGGATTCGTATTTTAGGCATCACCTCCCGTTTGCACAAATGGGGTAGGTTTAGTGGGCACCAACTGACACTTGCAGTAAACGCCGTATGTACCAGATTATTTTTCGACATACTTAGGCACAAATGCATGTAAGTTCCAATGTTATGAAATACCCTTCACTGCATTGCATAATTACCCATATTCAACTTGGTAAATACCCCTTCTCTTTCTTCGCAGCAAGTGCACCTAAAGAAGGCTGTAGAATAGATGGGACGAAACGTTGAAGTGACAACATCAGCAACACGCATAATGAGCTCGATTGCCCAAATATATCTTTGTTTTCAGAGCTAAAGCCAGCGACAATTGTAATATTAGAAACTGCCTGCAAGAACTGTCAACATAAGTTTCTTCAGTTGTCAAGTGAGTCTGCTTGGCTGGCTATCGATGTATGTGTCGTGCGCGCAGGCTGCGCTGATTATACTAGAGTGATATAAATTTCATACACTTGCTCCAGACAATTACGATGAAGAACTTTTTTTTTATTTTTTGAAAATTCCCATCTCCCAAAAGAGTTTTTTTCATGGGGGATGGGGTTCAATTCACCATGTAAGTTTTGGCTAAATTGCTACTTTAATTTGTTTCCGGCAGCGCTCATGGTTGCTTTCTTTTCTCTAGTTCGAACTCTTAAGTGACCACGGCCAAACAAAAAACCGAAATAAGTAATTTACTCATTGATCACCCCTTCTATACGGCATGCTGTCAAAAGACATCAGTCATGTAATGGTTCCTTCTGAGTAACTAACTGGACCTGTTAGGTTTATTTATATGAATATTCAAATATTTATTCATGTGAAACATTGTCAAACATTATTATTTTTTAACCAGTATTTCTTTCATCTAAATTTTAGTTGATTTAACTCCGAGATCGACATCCACGATCGTTAATAAGCAGCGTGGATTGGAAATGAAGAATAATACACCAACGAAACTCAAACTCATTTCCCTTATCCTTGAGAGCCTGTTTTAACGCTAATGTGTCCAACAATTATAAAGAATAATTACTAACGATCGTGGAATGATCATCTGGGAAGTTGCAATAAAAGACAACTGAAATTTAGATGAAAGAAATACTAGAAAAAGAATAATATTAATATGTGACAATGTTTCATATTATAAGAATTCAAGATGATATCACCAATAGAGTTACTAATGCTCATAGAATGATTATCTACGTGTTCAAATAAAAAGCTACTGAAATCAAGATGAAAGAGACACGAGTAAAAAGTGATAATTATTATAAGAAATTGTTGATGATATGATCCTGCAGAACACTGAACAAGTGGAAAAATGTCTTGTTTTAAAGAAAAGGTGGGAATGAAACAACTAAAATAAAGAAAATAATAATCAAAACGTCATGACATGGAACTTTTAAAACAAAAACACGAAGAAAAATAAGGCAAAGTACAAAAACTCTGATAGTGTATCAAATATCTAACGAAGTCATAGACGTGATAACAATGAGAAAAAATGTTACTTGTTAAAATACTTTCTTGACATTTTTTATTTCAGAAGTTGACAAGAAGGAAAAAATTTAAGCTCACTTGATAATTATTTGGCAAGAGATTATTTCTTGAAAAATCAAATGCAAATAAACGTGAAACAAAATGTTTATTTGTACTTATTTTTTACGCAAATATTGTCACTTTTCTTGAAGCAGAATCATGGTGTTGTGCAAAAAAATTGGAATGATTATCTTATAATATAAAAGTTGTGTCGCTTGTTAGTTCTGTCATGCTAAAGCAAACAGAGAGAGAGAGACAGACAGACAGAGACAGAGACTGAGGAAAGGAGTAAAACATGACTGTGTATTTGCATTCGATAAAGCATACACATCTACATCACTACTTCTACTACCACTACTACCTCAGCTGCTGCTGTCTTCGTAGAGGGTCAAAACAAATATAGGCATCTCTAATTTTTCATGAATGAAATTGTTTTTATCGAATTCCGTTGCATTATTACTAATTTGAAGACTAGTGGGAAATCGATTGAAAAATAAAGTTCAAGGTGCGCGTTTTTTTTGTTTGCAATTAATGCATTTATACTGAAATATATTTGTATAATTTACCCTTGCATAAATAATCCTGTCATTTTTTACGGGTACTCTGCTAGTGAATTTAATTTCTGTTGCAGTGATTCTTTTTATTAGTCTATGTAATAGTTGACTTTTCATGAAAGTCGTATCTGGTGGTTTGATGGAGATCAGGTGATAACTCACCCCCTCAGTTCTCCAACTCTCTTAGTATTCAAGCTGATTTTAGTAATGCTGCCATCTGGATGGTTTCGTAGATTTTGATTGACCCGTGCTCTGTATTGTCATAACTCGAGATATTTATATGTATAATTGTGTCTTCCACAGACAGCTGTTTCAATGTATTACATCTCTTCAGTGTGGCTGAAGACATTCCATTATCCCATCCAGTACCACGAGGCAGAATTGAAACCTTCACTTCAGACCCAGAGGCCGATATCTTACTTCTGGTCAGTAAGTAACCGATATATCTATTTACACAGAAATTCCTCATCCACCAGAGTGCTCTATTCCTATGGAAGAGCATTGCATGATATATATTATTTACCCGACAAGTTTTCTCAACGTTAATATCTGGTGGCTCACGGTGGGGATCAAGTGAAAGCAAGTCTCCTTGATACCCCAGCACCTTTTTGCATACTGGTACTTATAGCACTAATCATCATTTCCTTCTGTTTTTAGGAAAATTGACTTTTTGTTGATAAAAATCTTGGAATTTTGAACATAATTGATCAGTTGTAAATGAAACATTTCTTTGTCGTCTCAAAGGAAAAATAATCGACTAAAAATAGAAGGAAGAAACCCATAAATTACAGAATTCCAATTTTTTTAATTGTTATATTCTGAGCGGATTGGATACCTGAATATTCGATAATGAAGTTAATTATTTCAGAGAATTTGCTCACAAGTCAAAAAATGGTACCTTCAGCTCCATCAGCAGCAGCAGTAGCAGCAGTAGCAGCAGTAGCAGCCTTTTAGTGTCCGTCGTTGGAAATAGACCTTCCCCCAAATTCGCCCGATCTCTCTATTGTGGACGTTGCGGAGCCATTACTCTCTGAACTTGTCTAGTTCGTCACACAGCTTCGCCTATCATCACTGGGGATCCACGTTGTGGGTCCAACAGTTGTCAGAAATTCTTGCAACATAATCAGCTCATTGCCATTTGTGTTCCCTAATGGATTCTATGATATCTCTGACTCCAATTTGTCCTTTCATATACTGTGCTGTATTGTGATCTCCCCATTTGATGTTGAGCATGATTCTCTCCTGTGCACGTTGCACGGTTCTCCGTTTGAGAGACAATATTTTGGTTAGGTTCTATGTTTTAGCCCTGTAGGTGACTATCAGGAGGATTCATTGGTTGTAAACTCTTCTTTTTAGGACTATCTTTTCTCAATGCTAACGCCTTCTCTCAAGTGTAACCTGCATTTTACATTCTGGGCCAATATACTTACTTCTCCTACGCAGGTTTTTAGTTCTAAAAACGTTTATAAAGTGCTCCCTTAACGCAGTTTCAAGTTTGTGGGATGTTTGGTCGTAGAAACCTCATATATCATGTGGTTAATGTAGGTGTTGACAAAGTCTTTTATTCATAAAAACACAAACTATCATTATCCAGTCATCAAATTATTTTCCTTGATTTGTATGGTTTTACGCCACCTTTAAGTTAAATCGTGTATTCTATCGCGAAAGAACCATTCCGCTTTCGATTCGATGATTTCTTCGTGGAAGTTTTCGATTTCTTCAGCTTGTTAGAATCACTAACCAGACAATCAGCGTTGCATTGGGTGAAACAAATGATAGTCTAAAAGTGTCAGGTCAATAGGAAGGGGATCATGTTGATTTTTAATCATCAACAGGCCCTCAATGGAGGGCGTTGCAAAAGCTTTATGAATCGTAGTTTAACTTCTGAATCTTCATATTATATGCTGGCCACCAGGTTGAGGACTATAGCACTAAATGTTCGAGGCAGGCCAAAGAGCTAAGCCCCCTACCAACTTAATCTACAGCTACGTCACGATCCATGAACAGGAAGACAAATTACCAGTAAGTTTCCCTTCCCGGTAAAAATATCTTTTCTCTCACCATGCATTATCTAAAGCTACCAATTATTCACTTCAACATTGTACACTATCAGTTTGTCCAGGTTTTAGCAGTGCATGATTTAAACAAAAAACATCTCTTTGATACCTAACAAATACAGAGAAGATCTTTTTCTCCAGTAGACTCCGTTCAAGTTGAGATATTTATCGAACGCAGTCCCGGATCTAATCACGATTATCCTCGTTTCCGATTCCTGTCATAATTCTATCACCACAGACTATCTTGTTGAAAGAAGTATTTTCCTGTGTCAAACATAAAGGGGGAGACAGGTCTCGTTAGTCACTCAATAGAAACTGTCATGTGATCAATGTCTTTTAAGAACATCCCTTGTTGATCAATCAAAATATAGGGAAAATAGCTGATCAATGATCAAAGCCAATCAATTAAAAAACTTAAATGGCAATGGGCAGGCCATGTTGTAAGAATATCAGACAACCGATGGACATCACAACTCAGAACATAGATCCCCAGTGATCACATGCGAAAGCGTGGCCGACAGGATACAAGATGAAAAGATGAACTAGACAAATTTAGAAAATACTAGCGTAGCACTCATGATAAGGAATCGTGGCGGATCCTGGGAAGGTCTATGTCCAACGACAGACGATAAAAGAGTGGTGATGATGACAAGACGTTAAGAATGGGCAAGCTCGGTTGTCGTGAAAGCAATGATCACATGGTATATATGCTCACTCAATGGAATCGCGCTACCAACTGAATAACCCTACAGAAGAGTGTTGGTTTACGCGTGCACAGTAAGGTTTCAACTATTAGTTGCCAAGTTACATCAAGACCGAACAACCAGTTCTTGAAATATTCATTGTGGCTGTATACTTTAGAGACAGATCGCATATATATATATATATAAACCGGTATAAGGTAGATAGACTTTACTGTATGCTACTGACAATAATCTGCTAAAATGTAAAATTACAATACGGAGGGTGGATAGTTTTCATCTTATGATTTCATTAGGTTCTTCCAATCGGTACGGCGTTAAAAGCGAATCAGCTAAATTAAATTTAATCAGCAAACGTTAATAATGATCTTGAAAGTAATTATATCAGTAAGGTTGATTATGTTTCATCATTCATTGGCTAAACCTTGTTATTTCTGTGAGAGACGGCCCTGACGGATCTATGGGCTGGTCGCCAAATTCTCTATCTATGTACACGTGTTTCTGATGGTAACAATGGTTAATGGCGAGGCAAATGGGATCCGAGCCAGAGCCCGGCGTTCATTAGTCGGAGTTTTAATTACTTGTCAGTGCCAGCAGTCGAAAGATACTGCAACTTCTAAAAACGGGATTTTCTGCAGGGATGTTCAGTTGCCGAGTCGTTAGCAACGACCTAAGGCAAAAGAACGTTAAAATTATGTAATAGTTATTTTTTCTCAGTTTTCCTCTGTGTGTAGCAGTCTGATTTTTTGTGTTATAATTTTCTTGTGTTGTAGTTTACTTGTATGCCACCGTTTCCAATTATATATTACAGATGATAGTGCTCTTCTTAATACTCGGGCAGTGCCTGCAAGCACTATTTTCTGGGAATCAGAGAGAGAGAGAGGGCGCCAGGGATTTAGGTGAGATGTTTCTCAGCGCTTTTCTTGATCATCCTCAGTGCCCTGACAATAACAAGGACAGTTTGAGTTTTCACGTGCCCCATTACTATACAAACGGTGACGGGTATTGAGATACGGGTCTGCCATTGATGGTCAGTGGATAGACCCTAGGATAAATGTTGATATCAGAAACCTCTGCCAAGAGCTTAGAATAATGAATATAGCGTGCAAAGGTACAGGACAATGAGACACGCTTCACCATGTTTATCTCATAGGAAAGTCTAATGAATGGTCATATCATTCTCCATTTCGATACAGTTTACAAAATAAAAACATGGAATGATTGTATTTATTAGAATGAAATAAGCCCTTACATATTTCTAACATATATTCCAGGGATATGTAAGACTTGTCAGTTTAGCCCAGTGAGAAAGACAGCAATCACTCAGTAGTAATTTCGAATTACAGTCGAGAAATGTTGATTTTATAAATGTATTTATTCATTAGAATGAAATAAACCTGTGTGTATTTCTGACATAAATGTTCAAAGATATACGTAAGACTTGTAAGTTCAGCCCAGTCGGTAATAGAGTCGCTTAACAATCACTTGACCATGATTAGTCATGGTAAGGAAATGCTAATGTTATTTATCAGTTTGGTTCAACGCGCTGAAACAGACTAAGAGTGAAGAGGTTACTCTCTTGGATTAGGTGAAGATTGTTCTCTGTTCCCTGTTTTTGTTCTTGTTGTTGTTACGGTAGAAAAACGAAGCTAAGCCCAAACTTTGTCTGGAGTTTGACGAATACATAGGTTCGATCATTATCAATAAAATCCTTCAAGTTTCACAAGCTTCTTAATACCATTTTTCGAAGGTCTTCTGGTTTGACAGGAAAGAATCTACTGAGTGTAGTTTCTACTTCTTCTTCAATACTATATGTTTCTGCATACTCTGAATTATGCAGTTATCGGACAGAAAGACCTGGAGAATAAGAAGGTGTGGAATTTTTTCCAAACCGATGTCTTCAATCTCTTCAGATGTGATCTTCGCTGTATGAGGTTGTGCTCTATCGTGATAGAACATTACCTATTTGCGATCGATCAAACTAGGTCTCTTTTCCCTTGTATCAATGTTTAAGCGCTCCAACTGTTGACAATAGATGTCCATCGTAATAGTAACATTGTCGGGTAGCAACTCAAAGTGAATCACACCAACGCAATACCACCAGTTCCATTTCGGGTTGTACTTCAGCCGGTTCGTCGCCACTAAAACATTATCTGCATCACTAAATATTCTTGTAAAGTATCTATTTTTCAGTACCTGTTATTAGTCTATCACGCAAGAACACAGAGAGGTGCAAATGTCCACTTTTGCTTTATGGTTGCTTCTGTCAAATCATGGGGAACCCTTTTCCAAGTCGATGAAAATGACTATGGACCGTTTAATGATTTGGATTCAGTTTTTGAGCTGGTTCTTCATCCGTAACAGTGCCAATTCCATCAAGTTCAGGCAAAAATCAGGTCATCTTTTGAACTCAATTTTCCAAACCTTTCAAACTATACATGAAATATGATTAACTAAGTCCCTCGATAATCTTTCCAAGTTTCAAATGATTATAAACCGTTGAATGGCTTTAATTAGATACAATTAACTCAGTAACCAAATAATCTTGTTTTTAGTTCGAATATTGATTTTCTACAGCCAGGTAAATTATATCCTTTTACTATGTACTGATATGGCTCCTACTTCATCCACTCCTACTTTGGACAATCCTTACTTCGTCCAATTTCTTTTTTTTGAAACCGTGGTTCTTCAAATGAACTTAAGATTCTACTTTGCACTTTTAGAAAATCACATTAGATGTAGTTATCTAAATTATGTATGAAATACAGACTATGATGATAAGTGAATGAGAATTTCCTTCAAGTGAAAAGTTACTGGCATAGTACCCGGAAAAATGATGGGATTTAGAAAAAATATTTTTAAAATCGTTTAATATATATATATATATATATATATATATATATATATATATATATATATATATATATATATATATATATAATAGAATGTGGATTCGTTACACAAACTAGCTCATGTTTCTGCCCTCTTCAGGCCTCATCAGGCGGAGAGGGCAGAAACATGAGCTAGTTTGTGTAGCGAATCCACATTCTACTATTTATTTCCAGCTCTACTCTAAAACAACTTAACTTCATGAGTAAAAAGTTGTATATATATATATATATATATATATATATATATATATATATATATATATATATATATATATATATATATATTCTTTTGGGGGCAGGAGGCTAGTTTTTTAATGTATAATTTCTACGAAAAAAATTCATCAAACTCTTTCGAACGGCTTCTTACCACAGTTCAAACGAAAGCAAAACAGAGCTTCTAGCTGTCACGCTTACACTCAAGCTCAAAGTTTCAATACTCAGTAACGTAAGTTGGAACTTGGATTCAATACTTCCTTCATTCTAAGAACCTAGGTATAACATCTAAAAGCTATTCACTCATGATCAACCTTGGCCGACGTGGACCTCAGAAATAGAGATTAGACCTTACTCCCGTTACCTTGAGCCACACTATCTGCGCTTGGTAAATGTTTACATCTTCGGGGTGCCAAACGTTATATCTGGCATTTACAGACCCGGGGTGATACCGTAGTGTCCGTGTCTAAGACACAGATGTCCCCCATCTCTGCCTGCTACAGTTAGCCAAGATACCCGAGTATATTATGAGCCAACTTTATATGTTGCCAGTTCTATACTTCCGATCAGCGTTTTGTGCATTTCCTGTGTCGACTGATGTATTTATAAGACCATTCTGAGGTAGGAGGCATTTATTCGGTGTAAGTAATCGTCGTCCTTTTGAGAAAGACTTATAGACATACACATTCTAAAAATATATTTGATCTTGTGGATTTTTGATCGTGGTGAAAGCTTCCGGCAAAGATATCATGGTACATCGAATCAAAAATTATTTGATAATGGTTACATATATATATATATATATATATATATATATATATATATATATATATATGGATATATGTGATCTGACAGAATGATTATGAATTGCGTTATACTATATAGAAACGTATTTGAAATGATCTCCCGTTATCATGCGGTTAATGTATCACCCAACCTAGACAACGTAAATAGAATAAACAATGAAAGAAAATGGTGTTGTTGGAGAAATGGATGCTGGGTAGCTGCTCCAATGTAGCAGTCCTCTTATCATTGAGCTAAACAGCTGCCTGTAATGGTACGTTGAAGCGACTACCCTATCGGTGGCAGGTTCGATTCCTGCATCAGCCCCAGTTGTTTATTCTATTCACGTTGTCTAGGGTGAATTATTCATTAATCGTGTAATGACTGATCATTTCAAATAAGTTTATAATGTAACGCAATTTATGATCATATATATATATTAGAAACTGCACTAATCAAAACTGCATTACATATATATATATATATATATATATATATATATATATATATATATATATATATATATATATATATATATATGCGGTTTTGATTAGTGCAGTTTCTAATGTAGTGTGCTGCTATACAATTTAATGTAACTAGATATAATCCAGAAAAAAAACTCATCTGATTATATTAAGACTTCGAACGCGTAATTTTGAACAGTACGAGAATTAACGGCGCTAATCAATATATATATATGTGTGTGTGTGTGAGTGCGTGTGTGCGTGTGTGTGTGTGACTAGCATTCACGAGAAAGAGAACCAGGGTTTTTTTTTCTACCGAAGTTTTCTCTGGAACGAGATTACATCACCTACGTCACCAGCGTTCACGAACGTATGTGTATAGGTTGATAGATTTTATAGAGATTTGGTGAAAAGAGAGAGAGAGAGAGAGAGAGAGAGAGAGAGAGAGAGAGAGATAAAGAGAGAGAGAAACTTTTTTTTCTGTCGAAGCTTTCTGTATAATTGAATTATTTGTGGCGTAACGGAATTTTTTAATAATTCTTTTTGCTTGTTGCTATTAACAACACCATAAACAAATTCGGTTGTTTTCCTTTTTTTTCACAAACCCAATTTGAGGAAGAATATTCTCTTTTTCCCACTCATTTAACTGGTTTCTTTTTTTTTTCATCGAAAAAGAAGGTACGAGGAATAATCTTCTCGTCAATGTGGAATAAATAAGAATATAGTTTCTCTCTGTTTATTTATAGATCTATATTTAGATATAAATACAACACCAACGAGAATCAACCCAAATATTTCGAAGCCGTAGATTCGTACGACGGACTGAAAATTATTTCATTTGACAAGGGCAGACTGCCGTGCATACCATCAAGTCCGACCCCTCCCAAACAATCACGTTTTGAATGGGTATGATCTTTTATATACAACAAGAGGTTGAGTGTGAGGCATGTAATTACCGATCTATCAATGTATCTATCTCTGAAGCCGTTTGGCTAATGAGCTTATTGCATCAAAGGTTCCTGTGCTTTTCTAAAGAAAAGGGATTTTGGAATCGAATCCAACGCAGATTCAACCTCCCGAGTCAAAAGATAAGTGCAACAAAATGTATAGACCCCATTAGCTGTCGTTACGTCCGTGTACTGGTAAAATCAGTGATACCAATATGTTATTCTAAGAGATCGTATTCAATCTTAGTTTTGCTTATGTTGCTAGCACAAAATTTCGATCGATCAATTCTACAGCTGTTTTCAGGTCTAAAATCTGTTAGACAAGGTATTTCTGTTTTTACAGAACTAGATAGCATTCATAACTCATAATTATCTGTTTTACATGGGTGGTTATGACGATATCGTCCGGGTGGCTCGTGTTGCTGAGAAGGAACTGAGCAGGTCCTCATATTAGCAACCTGAAGAAGGCCGTGGAAAAGATCGACTGAAACATTCTGGTAGTTACGTAAGCAACCTGGAGAATGAGTTCAATATGATAACCACTTTTTCTTTCTGTTTGCCAACTATCTCTGAAAGAAAGGGTCCCTTCTCTTTCCCTAGTGATTGCACACCTAAAGAAGACTGTAGAATGGATTGACCGAAATGTTCTGGCAGCAATATAAGCTACCATTTCTTTCCGTTCGCCAACTATCTTCTTTGCTTTACTTAGGGATTGCATACGTAATGAAGGTTGTAAAATGAATTGGCCCAACCCTGTGTTTCTGAAACGGGTCCATGAATCATATGATGGTCGGAAGTCTGCTATTGGAATGTAAATCAAAACCATAAGTTTGAAATTAGGATAACAGAGCTTCTGTTTGTGTGTTTGTGTTATGACTGAATGTTGAACATGACTTGAGAATTAACAGGTGAAATATATAACATGGCAAATCTTATAGCAGAAAAACAACATCATCCATTATGCAGCTATCGTAAAACATCATTATTGTACACAAACCTGTACTATGTATAATAATTCTATTAAATGTTATCTATTCAAAATAAGAATGTTTTTAAAGGTCAGAAGTTGCTCATTATCGTAGTTCATTAATTGCAGTCAAAAACTAAATTATAAAAATAGGCGTCCGCCAGAATGTTTCCTTCATAGAAGTTTTATAGTGTTATCAAAGTTTTGAAACCACTAGCCTAACGTACTGGCCTTGAACGTGTTTCTAAATATCTTAAATGAAAATAATCACATGAGTTCATGATACTTTATTCGAATTGCTTTAAAAAGATGCTGACAATCTTTCGTTCCGGAGATGTTGATCCCGTCAGAATCAACTGTCAAAATTCCAAGCAAATGAGAAACTAGTTCTATTTTACCTTAATAAAAATCAGCAAAAACATTACCATAAATAAACAAATACACATAAGAACTTGAAAAAAAAAATATTCTTACAATTTTTTATTCAATTTCCAGGAGAAATCTTGTCATATTTTTTTTCAAAATACGATTTACACAATTTTGCGTGAATTTGTTTTTAACAAACAACTTTTTTCATTGACGATCGATTCCTTTATTCCTGTTCTTGCCTTTCTCAAGGGTATTCATGTGAAGTGTACGCAGAATATCTTACACTCAAATTCCATTAGCCAGGTTCATTGATGTTTTTAATAAATGAATAAAATTTGTTTACATACAATTCATAGACGCTTACAGCAAGGACCCTTCCAGTTAATGAAGTGTCGCATGAAAATATGCCCCTTTCTGCAGTTCGGTCGGAAACAGCAACGCTGATCTTAAATTGACCTATTGCGACCACTAGTAGCCTCGTAAGCCAATGCCACTTATTCTTATCCTCCAATCATGTTAGCTTTTTTGACTAATTTTCAGACCCCGGGGCCCAGCCGTTGGTCGACTCATACAGCCAACCAAGGAAACAATCGCTGGTGTTTTAGTGACTAACTAAGTTAGGGGTGGATTGAAATGATGTCAGAAAAAAGGATGAATAAAATAAATATCCGTCTATCTCGGTGAATAGAAATCAGATAGCGTGTAATAATTGTTTTCAAGAAGTGATATTTGTGACTTAAACAATTTTTATGGTTTTTATGTTTTGAAAACAAATTAGATTAAACGCACACTGCTTAACAGAAAATGAACAAATAATCATTCTTACTTTCAGACCCTCTCTTTTATTGGCAAGATAAGAACTAATATCTCCCTCTTACTCTCCCTTCCTCTATTTGATCGAAGTCCCAACTTTCTCCGTGATCAAGCAGTTTCTCATCAATTCCCAGTGAATTCAGCTAAAAAAGCAGACACAAAAATGCGTGCATTAAAATATGAATTTACATCGTAAATCGAACGCTCCACTAAAAACATAAAACTTTGATCCGGGGTCATATTGGTACACACAGAAAATTTCATGGGAACATACTGTGTGGTTTCTGTGCTTATCTGTAACGCAGGGACAGACGGACAAATTTTTGGTGAATTAAAAGGTATATGCATATGTATATTTATGAGGTGGATGAGAATATACTCTTTAATAGAACTTACGGCCTGTACGATGCTCTGACTTTACGCCCAGTGACCCCCTCCTGTACGGTGAACGAAGGGAGGAGGTGTCCTGCACCAAAACATAATATCTGGACAAGATACTTCCTGACTTCCCGCAAAAATCTATCGAGACCATACCGAAATGGATAAACATTGCCAGTGCCAACAAAGAAAGCAAATTCTACCATTGTGTGATCTAAATACCTTCTTATTTCCTAATTATATTTAAGTGCCAAAAGTGAAATATTTTCTTCTTTTAGGACTAAAAAGGTACAGGGAAATGTTTCCCCTTCAAGGGATCAAAGGTAAGGGGGAACTTTTTCTCCTTGTAAGGGATCATAAGTGAGGTAAGGCTTTTCTCAACTTCAAGGGGTCAAAAGTGAAGAGAGATTTGTTTATATATATATTTCAATAGTTTGCTCGACCCTGAATAAGGGTTAATCATTATCATAATTAACGCTCCCTTATTCAGGGTTGAGCACTCTCTAAGTAAGGTAACTCGTTCATTATAAGCTTATGGAATGCTCTTCCAATTTTGGAATAGAGCATTCTGCTGGATGGGGAATTGTGCGTAATTAAATATATCGCTTAATTTCAACCTCATTGACTAGTTCTGCGTAGGGCAGAAGTAAAATGCCAGCCTCTGGGTTTGAAGCGAAGAGTTGTAATACAACGAAACAGCTATTTGTGGATGATTCAATTACTTTATATATATATATATATATATATATATATATATATATATATATATATATATATATATATATATATATATATATATATATCCACCGTAGGATTACGCAAGAAGTTGTTAGAGGTCTTCCGAATTTTATATATTTGACTGTGTGACCATTTTGACGAAAGTTTGACTGCACCAGGGCGAATCTATCATGAAATTCATCAGAAAACTTAAATGGCCATATGCAGACCATGTTGCAAGAACGTCAGACAACCACTGGAAATCACGACTCACAATTCGCACTGATCATGTGCGGAATCGTAGCCGGTAAAGAAATGAGTTGGTGTGACGACTCAGACAAGTTCAGTAGATATCGTTTCTGCGACGCCCACGATCGAAAGGTCTGGCGAATCTCAGAGGGAGGGTCTATCTCAAACAGAGGTTAAAAGGCTTCTGCTAATTATGATGATGATCAATGAAGCATTCACAAAATCGAAGCGAAGGAAAGGTCAGAGGTTGGTCCCACCGTTTTCTTGCTTCTCTGTTCTTTCTCCTCCTTCTTTTCAGATTTCTATAGGATTCCGGAATCTGAAATTCTCTCGTCGGAAGGAGTCTTCTATTCATAGGAGTATTTTGGATAAGAAGACGAACGAGGTGGTATATCGGTCAATTTCCCGTCGACAGCATTTCAACAAATAAGAATCTTCGAGATCTGAGCTTCCTCCCACAGGCTGAGGGTGTGACAATATGCATATTTGCGTGTAGTTATCTGTACTAATTCTTCAGAGATTTTACAAGTACACAGAAGTAGCCTGAGAATTTCCCATCTTGTAATACATTAACGTTTATACACACACATGTATATAAATATAACCACCCCTATATATATATATATATATATATATATATATATATATATATATATATATATATATATATATATATATATATATATATATATATCAAGAGAGAGAGGGGGGAATGAGGGAGGGGAGAGTTAGACAGGGTGAGAGAGAGAGAAGAAGAGCGTGTGAGGAAGAAAGATTTTTACGGTATAAGGCCTAATAGAATGAAATGAATAGATTTTTCTATGCCAATCTTTAAAATAGGAAGGGTCAACTTATCACGAAAATCAGCACTTAAAATCCTGGTTTCTTATCTAAGGTTGAATATCGGCACTGGTGGAAAATACGTAAATATTTCGACCACACACACACATACACACATATGCACACACCTATATATATATATATATATATATATATATATATATATATATATATATATATATGTCAAAATTTATAAAAATAACAATGAAATAATTTTTCAAACAACGGCTAAAATTGTAAGAGAAACTTTAATTAACAGATTAACAATTAACACCATAAATAAAACAAGCTCTTTATTCCATGTGATAGAAGCGCCAACTTCTCTCAACGTGAAAAGAACAACAATTAACGAAGCGTAACATTTCAAAATATCAAAAGAACAAATTGCTGTAAACGAAGAAATGCAAACCAAATTTTGCCCAATTGATAAGTACAATGGAGTACAAAACAAATTTGTTTGGGGAATACATCTTATATTTTTGATTATATTGAGCACTCTTTATTCAAAGACAACAACAAATCTGAAAATTAAATAACGAATGATATCAATAACTTTTTTCCACTGAACTTGGATATACTTTTTAAAAATCCAGATATGCTTTCTCTTGTCTGTAAACAAGGAAAGTCAACTAAAAACTAGAATGAAAATTCTATGTCTATTTTTTTCTTATCAAAATTGTATTAATGAAGGACTACTGCCTAAATACACATTATTCATATATATATATATATATATATATATATATATATATATATATATATATATACATATATATATATATACATGCATACATACATATATATATATATACATGCATACATATATATATATATATACATATATATATATATACATGCATACATATATATATATATATATATATATATATATATATATATTTATATATTTATATTATATATATATATATATATATATATATATATATATATATATATATATATATATATATATATGCGCAGGGGGTGCGTATGTTTTTAATTTCATCATTTAGGTGATTGTCACTTGGAAATGACCAACCAAAAGAATTATCGAAACTTTTTAGCAAATGCCGGTTAAGGTGCTTCGCCAGCTCTGCCCCGTGGATAGGATTTAGATTGATGTATGTAAACAAATATTGATAGTTTAGGGCATTTTGGAACTTCATTATTTAAAATATAAATCCCTTTGATTAATTAAATACCAATTGCATACAAAGTTAAATGATTGATATTAAAAGCATGTTGCTTGCAGATTTTACATGAATACAAATGAACGGATATCAGTGAGCTTTTGTAATGTTTTGAATGATTTTCTCTGTACCAAAATGTTCTCCACGGGGGATTAACTTTAATCAACCATGTTTATGATTGCAAAATATTGTCAAACGACATGTACAAATGACAGTGGCGTAGTGACGTACGCGAAAACTGGAGACAAATTCACTTCAACTTCTAAAGCCGAACTCGGGTTGACTTGTTCTGCCCGAGTTAGAAAATCCCATTTACAGGAACTCTTAAAAAAAGGAGTTAGAATGAGACACATACTTTCGGAATAATATTGTACGGAGAAATGACTTCTATTTTGCTTAGCGTTTAGATTTAGTAATGAAGCAAAGGAGTCTGACATTAGTGCAGTTAAATTTGTTCTTATTTGTTTCTTATTTTCTTACTATCGGTTTTGATTACATTCATGTTTTCTGCTTTGTAATGCAATTACCAAGTATTACAAGAAAATTTTATCATCGTCAAATGCTTTTAGTAGCAAATTGGAAAACAGGTCTGGTTAGTCACTGAATAGAAACCGTCTCGTGATCCATGTTTTTTGGCTGCAGGTCGTGTTGGATGATCAATTAAGAAATCGGGAAAGGGTAAATCAATAAATAAGTTACTTCTCTTGCCCTTTTGTTGGGCGGTGAATTTTCAAAAAAAAACCAGCGTGAGAGCTGACGGACACGAACAAAGGGACCAATTTAGCATGAACCTACATAGTAAACATCAACACCTTCTCGATGGGGGCGAGTCAAAAAACAAAAAAAAGTATTTTCTAGCAATATTAAGGAGTGAGTGTTTGAATTTTCAGTCTTCTAGCTCCATTGCTAAGGTCTGTACACGTGATATATACATGCATAGCCAGTCCACCAGATCAACTGAAAAACTGAAGAAATCTATGTTGACAGTTTTGGTGACAGTTTTGGTTGATGGTTTCTAGACAGTAACATAGTTTATATTTATAACCATGCCTCTCACGGATGTACACGAATGTATACAGATGTATTACATGTATACGAATAAATGAACAACGCCGATCTTTGGCCGTTTTTTGAAAGGTTTTTCTCAATGCCGAAATGTCCTTTCATGGGAATGAACTTCAATCAACTATGATTGCAAAATATAGATAGAAGTTTGGTTAATATCATTTCTAATTAAATACATATGTTTTCAGTTTAGAAATACAATTCAAAAATAGTAAAATAACATCAGAAACGAAGATGGGAATGTTTGACTGTTATGCGATGTCCAATCTCCAATATGGAAGCGAATGTTGGAAATATTCATTACAAATGAACAAAAAGAATTGAAGCAATCGAGATGAGGTTTAATTGACGAATGCTACGGATATCATGGACAGGGAAGCATGTAACAAATGAAGAAGTTTTCAGGAGATTAAAATTATCATTGATTGCCAAATAAGAAAGAGAAAAATGTTGTTTTTTTTTAACTCATGATGAGGAAGGGAGGCTTGGAGAATGTGACGCCCACAGACTGCATAGAAGGCAAAACGAGCAAAGGTAGGCAGTGGGTAACCTACTTGGAGGGTTTCAACAGATGGATAGCAGGAAGAATACCGGAAGGCGTAGATGTGAGGGAGTTACCGAGAGCGACATGGGAAAGGAAGATGTGGAGAGTCATGATCACCCACGTCCTGACGGGACCTGGCATATAAAGAAGAAGAAGAAGAAGAAGAAGAAGAAGAAGAAGAAGAAAGCAAGAACTAAGTGCTGCTGAAAAATGGTGTCACAGGCAAATGCTTTTGATAAAAAATTAAGAAATACTTCATTTATCGAATTACGATCTTTCAAAACCCATTTGCTATTGTTATGTTTAAAGTTACTATCGATATTCAATTAGTTTAGCAAGATATGGCACAGGGCTGTAAGTGTTGAGCACCCGATAAGGGTCGAACTCACTACAGAAATAATGATTGGCAAGACCAGCTTGTTCACTAGTGCTGCGAGGACATGTACCAACTTTAGCTCAGTATGACACAAGACAAAAACTTTTTATACCAAGTGAGGATCGAACTCACTACAAAAGTACAGGTCTGAAGGACTAGATTGCTCTTCAATGTACCATGGTGCAGTGAGAAACCCATATGTGTCATAATTCAAAAAGTTATCATCCTTAATATTCTATGATCGATATATATATATATATATATATATATATATATATATATATATATATATATATATATATATATATATATATATATATATATATATATATATATATATAGGGAGAGAGGTTTTGATTGTACCAACTTTTGGACAAATCTCCATTAAACATTGAATTTTTTTCTTTGTTCAATAGAAACATAGATATTATTTGAATTGATCGGAGAACAAAAGCGATGATTTGATTTCAAAAAAGGAATTGATATAAGTCACTTTAAATCAGGATGTTTAAGAACCACGTTAGAATTTTATTTCATCATTTTCCCTACTTATCTTTTTTGGTCAAATTTGCACTAATAAACATACTCACAGACATACATAAATGGACTGATAGATTGATATGAACAGACTGCGATAGATAGATTGATAGATATATAGATAGAGAAAATCGATTTTGTTTCAACTATAAAAATTTCCAACAAGATTATGAAATTGACATATTAATTGATTACAGAGCAATGTTTTGATTTCGGAGAGGATTTTGCTTAAAATTTTAGTAAAGTTGGGGTTTGAAAATTTCACGTTTATTTACTCACTTCTTTGACTCATATCAATGTGGATAGTTATCAACTTTAGCTTAGTCCGGTTCAAGGTTAGAATAGAGGAGCACTCAGTGAGGATCGAGCTCAGTACTCTTCCAAATGGCCTAATTTGCTATCCCCTCATAGACAGATAGATAGATAGGTAGATGTGGAGTTTCAGAGGGCAAACAGATTTAAGAAGCGTAGCTTAGTCTGGCACTTAGTCACTACATTGAGTCAGAAAGTGATGATCAAACTCACTACACCCCAACAACTTGTGAAACTAGGTTGTTGAACGTCGCTCTATGGTGATCAGCCTATGACTTTAACCTACATATACACCTATGTATATACACATGCACGTGTACTTTCAGATATATCGTATTTGACTATGTATAATCTGCTACTATAGATAACGCGCTCCCTCCAATTTAAAATCAATTTCGAATTAAAACTACATTTTTACAAGTATACAATTATGCGTACAAATATGTATCACAATTATGTTTCCATACATGACGCGCACGGAGATTTTTCTAGCTAAAAGAAATCAGTGGAAAATGTGGATCATACACTATGAAATACTATGGTTGTTTAAGGTCATTAACTAAACTTTGCGTGATTGAACACGAAGACATGCGAATGAGATGAGACACCATGCGAAGATCAAATGCAACAAACTCGTGAATTGATCTGTTAGACGAGTCTGCTAACGATCACGCTACTAACTCGTGTGTTTAGTACTTATATATATATATATATATATATATATATATATATATATATATATATATATATATATATATATATATATATATATATATATATATATACTAAACCTATCTAAGCCAGATACAAGGCTACAAGTACGGGATGCCCAGAGAGAATCAAACACAAACATACATTATTAATAAAGGCTTGCAAGAAAGGCTTGTTGATCACAACTCCACAAATGAGCGGCTGTCATGTAGTTATTACGCAATTCTTGGTCCGGCAGAAAGTTAGAACGCTGAGTACACGGAGAAGATCGAAATCACATCACATACGATGGACCGTGAGATTAGTCTACCAACCATCACGCTGAGGTAGGCGCCCCACGTTCCATTTGATTATTTACACTTCCAAAACTTGACATAGTTTGACACAAGGACAATTCATAGTACCATCAAAACAACAACAACAACAACAACAACAATAATGATTATGATAATAATGACCCAGATAGATTGCATATGAAGAGAAAAGAAGGCGGTAGAGGACTCATTAGAATACAAGACTGTGCCTGGAGGGCCAAAACAGGCCTAGAAAGGTATGGACAAGCAAACAGTGAAGATATTATAAAGAGCGCCCGAAGCAGCTCAACGAACAACAAAAAAAAAAAAAAAATAGAAAACGATGGAGCAGCACAACAAACAAGGAAAGAAAGATGGAAACAGAAGAAACTATGTGGAGAATTTAAAAGACAGTTACAAGGTGTTGCAGACGAGAGATCATGGACATGGCTACGGAAAGGAAACCTGAAAAGAGAAACGGAATCGCTCATCATGTCAGCCCAAAACAAGTGCATCAGGACAAACTATATCAAAGCAAAAGTCGACAGAACACAAACAGCAAATGCCATTTATGTGGGGAAAGAGATGAGACCGTGAACTGCATGGGTGATGAATCTAATCAACAAGCCCAGAAGGAATATAAACACACAGACACGATAGAGTAGCAACAGTGATACACGAAATGGGATTTAACCATGCTGAAAAGTGGTACCAGCACAAACCGAAGTCAGACCTGGAAAATTGAAATCACAAAATGCTTTGGGATTTTAACATCCAAACTGATCACCCCATCCAAGCGAGAAGACCGGGCCCAGGAATTGTGGACTAGAAGAGTAGAGCCCGTCGAATAATAGACATAGCTATTTCTGCAGACCACAGAGTAAATAGGAAGGGGTGTGAGAAGCAGGGGAAATACCAGGACCCGGCAAGCGAGCTGAAGAAGGTGTGGGACATGAAATTCAGGGTAGTGCCAGTAATAGTAGGTGCACTTGGAACCATACCAAAGACACTGAACGCGAGATTGGAAGAACTAAGGATAAAAGGAATGATCGAGACCATACAGACCACAGCTCTGCTGTTGACTGCACAAATACTGAAGGAAGTGCTGGAAATATGATATCTGCGACCCCAGCTGTTAGCAGTGGCCAAACAGAAAGAACAGACGAGGGGAGAGGGGGTGGGGAGAACAACAAAAAAACACAACACACACCACAAATGCAAATGGAGGTGCGAACCACAGCGCTGCTATGATAGGTGAGGGATATATGAGATGAGAACTGATTACTTAAGGAGACTAACTCTCACTCAGCCTTCAACGATAACCACCGGGTAACCGGTGTGAAACTGTTAAGCACAATACTGCTGCGGACTGTGAGAGTGCGGAGAGGAGAGCTGGAGACCTGAGGAAACTTGTTGTCACTTAGTCTCCAGCTGTGAATAATAATAATAATAATAATAATAATAATAATAATAATAATAATAATAATAGACGAATAGTAGCTCTGTCATGATATGCGAAAGAGGGAGGAGACGTTAGCTGAAGACCTGAGGAGACTTATTGTCACGCAGCCTTCAGCAATAACCACTGGGCAACCGGTGTGAAACTGTAAATCGTAGAATTACTGCGACCTATGAGTACTAGGAGAGGAGGGCTGGAGACTTGAGGAGACTTGCTGTCACTCAAACTCCAGCGGTTACCACCAGGCAACTGGTGTGAGATTCCAATAATAATAATAATAATAATAATAATAATAATAATAATAATAATAATAATAATAATAATAATAATAATAATAATAATAATAAAGTGGTTTGAGGAGACTCAACCTCCAGCTGTGACCACCAGGCAACTGGTGTGAAATTAAAGATGATGATAATAATATGCCTGTTTAGTCACTCAATAGAAACTGTCACGTGTCCAACCTCTTTTGGCAGCATGCTGTGTTGTGGGTGATCAATTAAAAAGAATGGAAAAAGTGGTGATCTATGGATAAGTTACTTTTCTCGTCATCTGTTGGATCACTAAAAAGTCCAAATTTATAAAAAAAACTATCATGGGGGGGATCAAAAAAACAAACTTTTTTTCAAGACATCGTAAGGAGTAAATACTATAGCTCCATTCGTGCTGTCTGTACGCTTGATTCATACATAGCCAGCCAGCCAGCCAGCCAGCCAGCCAGCCATACATACATACTTACTTACATACATACACACACACATACTTATAAACAGAACAAACCTATGGTGACAGCTTTGGTAAAAATTTTCTAATAAGAAATAAGAACTCCTGCGAGAACCGGAAAAGCTATGGAACGACAAAACCACTATTACTACTACTACTTCCACTACTACTACTACTACTACTACTACTACTACTACTACTACTACTGTAAAAAGTTACTCTTTTTATCAAATAAGAATAATAATGAAAGTTTGCCACATAAGAGGCGTTACTGCTTCGGGGAAAAAATTGAGAGCTAGCAGATCGTCCCCCAGTAGAAAAGGAGAAACCCTGAAAGAGGGGAGTCAGGGTCATGCACTTGATAATTGGGGTATTCGGGACCGTTCCCAGAACATCAAAAGTGAGATTAGAGGATTTGGAGATTCGAAGAAGGATTGAAACTCTCCAGACAACAGCAGTGCTGCGGTCACCGAGAGTGCCAAGGAAGGTGCTATAGATTTGAGGAGACTTGCTCTCACTTGATCTCTAGTATCCCGGTGTGAAAATGCAAATGTATGAAGGAAGGGACTCTGCGACACCTACAATAGAGAAGTTTGGCGATTACTGAGGAAAGTCGATGCCCAACGATGGATGTTACGAGACTGATGATAATGATGAAGCAGAGCTGATATCGGCGGAAAATACTGAGGAAGGTGCTGGAGACTGGCTTTCACTTAATCCTTGGCGAAAACGTGTAATGTATGAAAGGAAAAGAAAGATCATGACTGTCCGAACTATGGCGGTGCTGAGGTCGACGAGGATACGGAGAAAGGTGCTAGAAATCTAAAGATATTTGCTGTCACAGCTTCTGGGTGTTTTGTTTGAATTTACAAAAATGAAAAAAAAATATGTATAATCATCAGGGCCAGATATAACACATCACCAACAGTCCTATTACAATGTAGGGCCCCGTTAGTTTTTTTTTTCATCGCAGCGTAATCGGGTTAGTATATGTAGTCAAAGCAAAAGGGACAAAAATATAAAAGTAGTACTCTAAAAAAATTACCTGGAAAGTAGTTTTGTCATCTTCAACGTTTCTACAAACTTGCGCAAATCAATGAGTACGTAATATATATATATATATATATATATATATATTGGAAGTAATGAGCTTGTATATATACAATGAGGAAGAGAAAGGTTTGAAGATAGATGTACTACATCTCAAGAATTTGTATTTTCATGTAGATAAGGATAGTGAATTTCGCCGAACTTTCGTCAGTGTCCCCAAAGAAGCTCTCAGCGACGCATCAAGTCTATCTTTGTGATAATAACAATTTTTGAGATGTAACTCACTTGTTCTCAAATCTTTTTATTTCCACACTGTCAAATCACTACCAACATTGTTCAGTTTCATTCATACATACACATACATGTATTTATACATATATATTAAAACTGACTCAACGGATTTGATATTCGCATGTGTGAACACCTGATAAAAGTAATACGAATAACGTGTCACGTCTGTTGTTATACTTACTGATCTGTCATCGTCAAATACATTTCTGAGGTTTTCTACGTAAGTAAGCCGTGTGCTTCATAAAATTAAACGATTTGTCGTATAAAACAACATCCATATGTAATACATTATAATGATACCCTTCATAAAATAACATACTACATATAGTACGACATAAGCTATATATAAAGTGAGGTGTTATTTGATCAACACTGTAGAGGTACTACGTTAATATAACGTTTTTGTTTTTAACTACCTTGAAACAGTTACACGTTACACGCTAAACAACAGATGAACCCGACAAAAGAAAATTTACACAGTACCATAGTATCAAAGTATGTGCAAAAAATTGAAAAAAAAACACTGAAAAAAATTACATGAATTACAGTAATAAATATTGTAAAATTAGTGACTGGAGTCTACAGAGAAAATTTTGAAAAAGTTTTTAATGTGTTTAGTGTTTGAAGCTGTAAAGTTTTCTAGACTACGCACACACACATACATATATATGTGTGCGTGTACGTGCGCATATATATATATATATATATATATATATATATATATATATATATATATATATATATATATATGTGTGTGTGTGTGTGTGTGTGTGTGTATACACATATATATATTCACACTTAGGTATATCGGTAAGTCCGTAGCCTTATGATGAAAACAACTTTTGTTCTATTTTTATTTTTCAACACAATCTCCTTCTTTGTCATCATACTTAATTCAGTGATTGATATTAATCACATAGATCAAACATTATACCATGAAAATTTCAGATCAAAATTTAGCAAATACGTACATGCAAATTGGATACTTCTATAAAAAAAAACCAATAGAATTAGAATCATAACGTTTGATTAAAAAGAAAACATGACACTAATTTTCACCGCTACCCGGAAGTAGAGAGATCCTATTATAAGCTTCCGTACGCCAAATTGGCGTAAAGCAAGTAAGCAATTACCTCTAGATTATATTGGAAATTACTTCGAGCGTTCCCAGACAAAAAAAAAACGATAATTACGGTATGTTAGTCGTTGTAGATTGGGATGGTGGAAGTAACAGAAAGCTGGAGGAAGAGAGAGAGTGAAGAAAAGGTTGCGTGCAGTCTCTATAAGCTCTGCGAAACAAACGCTAATTCCGCCTTCTGCCTTTTCTCATAAAAGCGAAATGGCGTAAAGCGAAGTTCTAAAAAAAGGGATTTAACTGTAGCTGTCAATGATGTTTTCTTTAGGGGGGATGCTATTTTTATTTTTCAATCGATGTCACTGGACGGTGTTCGAATCTATATAAAATAGTTAAGAATTCAAATGCTGATTTTCAAGGTCGGCTGGCTGGGAAGCGGACAGGAAGGCCTATCCTATCAGAAAGTACGACGTAACATGATATTCATTTTTGCCCTTCCCCACAATTAGATCTTTGAAAATACATTATTTTTGGAGTTATATCATGATGATTATTTAGGTTCAAAAGATAGTATCATACATGTGCAAATGTTGTTAATGATAATTCTTCGATGAAAATATCCTCTGAAGAACATTTCTATCAATTTGTGGACGTCGCTAATACAGAAAATGTTTGTTCTATGTAAAAGCGTTTGTATCAATGAAGGGTAGTTTGTTTTGAGCGCATCTTGTATCAGAATGTGTGTGCGTGGATGTTTCAATTAACTTTGATTGTATGTTTATATAATTAGATTATAACATGTACGTTGATATCAATGTGTGGACGTTTGAACGAAAGGAAGTTTGTATTAGAGTGAATATGCTGGTATCAATGCATGGAAATTTGAGTTAGAGCGAATAAGTTCACATTAATTTGAGTACCCCTGTATTAGAGCAAATACGTTTATACCAATGTATATATATATGTAAATTTGTATTGAGTACGCTTGTATGGATGAGTGCATATTAGTATCACAGCGAGTAAGTTGATTAATTTCAGTACATTTCGTTTGGATCAGAACGAGTACATGTGTGTTGTTGCGTGGACATTTGTATTTGAGCGAGAACGTTTGTTTTGAGTGCGTTCATATCAGAGTGAATATGTTTGTATTGATGAAGGTACGTTTGTATTGATGAAGTACGTTTGTATAATTGCTTGGAGATTTGGATTGGATTGTGGACTTTTATACCTGCCTTTTAAATTCATTATTAAATATCTGTATACTTATAGAAGCGTCTTTCTCCTGTGTTAGTGTGCATTTATTATTAGCATCACACCTGAAGGCAATTAGATGTATTTGTTTTGCTTCCAGTATATCTACGTTTGAGGTTGATGGAAAGGGGTTAAAGTTATTGAGTAATGGCACGTAATCCCCTACTTTCTGAGAAAAAAAACTTTATGATTTCGAATTCAAATAAGCAAAGCTAGTTTATATTTTTTAGATTGAAGTTTATAATGTTTTTTCAAGTTGCTTTTAAGTGGTTTTTTTTTTTCAATATTAAAGTAGGATCAAGCACAGTAACATTTTCGTTTGGTACAAGGCCAATTCTTTTGAGGGCTGAAGGTCAACTTGAAAGTGAATTAGCGACAGAGAAAGTTCAAGATTGTCCCTAATTGATATCAGACAAATTTGGAGAAAGTTACTTGACACTACCGGATGAAAGAAACCCCTCTTTACCTACGGATAGTACACCTGAAGAAGTCCGTAGAATCGATCGGTCGGAACGTCGTGTGAACAAAAATGATAAGAAGTTTGATTACACAAAAAAAACTCTTTGACTGTTAATGATTCTTCTCAGAATGACAACCAAACAACGGATGTATTTTTTTTCTTTTTCTAATAAACGCATATCAACCTAACTGGGGTTTATGATGAAGATATCATATTATGGACTTACCTGTGTATAAGTTCCTTTTTTTTCCAGTCAGCGGCAGCGGGATCGGAGTCGGCGGCGGCGGTGGTGGCGGTGGTGAAGCAGGGGAGATGAAGCAAAACTGTTTTAGATGATACTTCCCGCCGAATTCAGTAGTTCACAACAAAAACGAGGAAGCGACAAGCGAGCAAGTTTTACGGTGTGTTTGGTGTTTGGCACGCGTGTGTGTGTGTGTGTCCCCACGCGAGCGTGTGCGTGTGTGTCCCCTTCTTCTTGTTTCACACCAATGTCAGAGACTCGATACTGAGTTACTGCATTAAATACTAGTGCCAGCTTACAACCCACACATTAAATAAATCAACCTGAAAAGAGTTTTTCGTTATAAACCTCTCTCTCTTCTTCTTCTTCTTCTCTCTCAACTCGCCGTCTTTCACAATCACAGCCAGTCCCACCCAAGCTGGAATATAGTCGCTTTTAATGATATCATTATTATTATTTTTATTATGGGGTATAGAAATGGTGACGGTGTTAATGGTGATGCTGATGAGAATCCTCTTGGTAGGTAAGAAGACGTGGAAGGACTGAGGGTGAGGAGACGCGCCAAGGTGGGCGTGGCTAACTCTTCTTCGTCTATCAATCACTAGCGACATTTAAAACTTGTCCGTAAAAGCGTGTTGTCACTAAGACTAGAGAAGCTGACATCGGATAAGACAAGGATTTAAATGATAATAAAACTATTACTAATAACAACGGAAATAATATTGACATTACAGGTGTACCTTGATTAGCGCGGTTGATTCGCTCAAAAATGTTCCGTACAATTCAAATCCACCCTGTTCACTTTCTTTACATGATTTATTTGGGGGGGGGGTAGTTTAAGCCTAATTACATTAATTTGTACAGAAATTTGTACATCAGAACTTGCACTAATCAAAACCGCACTATTCGAGGTATTTCTCTACTATTATTGTCATTTTTTTCACAAGCATCGTCAGTACAGCATACCCCACCTTCCGAAAGTCCGCTTTATACCATTAAAGCGATCTTTCGGAAGGCGGGGGATGTCAGTGCTGATGATGACTTTTTGACTTTTACGAGAAAAAAAAGGTGCAAAGAAAAAAATATCGTTCAGCGTTTGAACCTCTCACCATCCAACTTCCGACGACTCAGCTTAACGTACTATCATCACCATTTTTTAGGTCTAATGGTAATTACTTCTTCACTTCACGCCGATTCGGCTTATGGAAAACTATAATAGGAACGTTCTACTTCCGAATGGCGGGGAAAATCCAGTATGAGTAATGTCTATGAATGGTTCCTATAATTAGGGACCATCAAAGTTGTCACCAAAACTGTTTTCACAGGTTTCTTCAGTTTTTAAGTAGGTCTTGCTAACTGGCTATGTATGTATGTTTGTATCATGCTTACTGCCCGCACCAATGGAGCGAGAGGGCTAAAAATTTAAACATTTACTCATTATCATGTTTCGAAAAGACATTTTTCTCCCAGTAGGTTTTTATTGGGGGTCATTTTGTAACGTAAGTTTATGCTAAATTGGCCCCTTAGTTTGTGTGGATTCACGAATTTTTTTTTATTATTTTTTTTTTCAAATTTGCCCTTTTTACGCGATTGTTGCCCGATAAAAGGCGAGAAAAGTAACTTATTCATTGAACACCTCTTTTTCCAATTTTTTTTCATTGATCATCCCTAACATGACAAGCAACGAAAAGAGGTTGGTGACATGACAGTTCCTATTGACCGACGGACCAGATCCGTTAATATATCAATCATAGTGTTATTTAACTCCTAAAAATGAATAACACGCATGAGCGAGCGTGTGTGTGTGTGTGTGTGTGTGTGTGTGTGTGTGTGTTTGTGTGTGTGTGTGTGTGTGTGTGTGTGTGCGTGCTCGCACATTTGTGTGAGTATGCGAGTGTGTGTTCGTTAACTTTAAAACGATTTAAAGAACTGGGATGGTGTGTGTGTGTATGGGGGGGGGGTACCAGTCATGAAATACGGGATTCGGAGCAAAACCTCAATGTGGACTCGAACCACGAGTACACTTAGAATCGTAACCAACATTAGAGCGAGAAAATTATGACATTGAAGATATGACTCAAGAAAGAAAGTGACGTACGAAAAAGAACAGAGAAGAAGAAGAAGAAGAAGAAGAAGAAGAAGAAGAAGAAGAAGAAGAAGAAGAAGAAAATGAAACGAGCAAGATTATAACAATTGCGTAGAAGAAGAATTAGATGGAATGCGAAAAGAAGGTGAAAAAGGAAGAGAAGAAGGAGAAAAGGGAGGGAAAGAAGGAGAAAAGGAGGAGAAAAAAGTGGAAGATGAATGGGATATAATAGTGAGAAATATAGTAAAAATGGCTATTAAGTTTCTTATTAGATACACACACGCGTGCACGCACACACATACACACATATAAATATATATATATATATAATGGAAAGTCTATAGCCACACTGAAGAGATGTAATACATCGAAACAGATGTCTGTGGATGACACAATAATATATATATATATATATATATATATATATATATATATATATATATATATATATATATATATATATATATATGATGTTATTTTTAGAAAGGTAATATGTGTATACATATATTCAGCTACCTTTTTTTTCTTATTATATAAGAGATGATACATCGGTAAACCAACAATCCAATGATGAAAAACGCACATATTTTACACAATAATTCAGTGACTAATATCAATCATATAAATCGAACATTATATAATGAAATGTTCAAATTGAAATTCAGGTAATCACGTATCAATCCTATATCATATCTCACACACACACATGCACACACACACACACACATATATATAAATATATATATATACATATATATAAATATATATATATATATATATATATATATATATATATATATATATATATATATATATATACATGTATTGTGAAAATCTAGAAATTTCCACCAATATGTCGGATATAACTCATTCATCTAATAATTATATATATATATATATATATATATACATATATATATATATATATATATATATATATATATATATAAATATATATATATATATATATATATATATATATTTATATACATACATACATTCATACATATATATATATATATATGTATGTATGTACATTCATACATATATATATATATATGTATGTATGTATGTATGTATGTATATATATATATATATATATATATATATATATATATATATATATATATATTCAATCTTTTCAGCATTAAAAATTTCAATATTTACTCCTTAATACCCACGAAAAACATTCTCCCCTAAATCCTCCCCCCAACCCCTGATTTTCCGTAGGTTTCAATTTGCAGTGTAAATTTACGCAAAATCGGTCGGTAAGTTAGTATCCGGCACCTTTCGTACTTGAAAATCCAGCTCGCTCAAGTGATCACTACCCAACAAAAGGCGAGAGAAGTAGCTAATTCATTGATCATCCTTTTCTCCAATTCCCTAGTTGATTACCCCAATGTAGCGTGCTGCCAAGAATCATTGGTTAAGTGACGCTTTCAATTGATTAACTAACCAGACTTGATAATATGTAATGAACATTATTATCAATTATAATATTTATAAATATGTATCAAGGTGAGTAACAGTTTTATTTGTCTTGTTTCGTTTTGTTGTTTTTACGGATATGAGTATTTAAGGTAATTACGTAAGTGTTGTTTTACCAAATGGCCACTTTCATACCCCCTTCTCCACTCCATATTGTGGCATGCCATTTTTGAGATATTCAATCAAGATATTTGGTAATAGGACTGGGTGTAGAAAGAAGTGGATTCGTGCCTTTTACCCCAGGGAACTGATGGGTAGTGATCATAAGCAGCGTCAGATTGAATTCGAACTCTCTTGGTTAATTCTGTCATCGATGGTGTTGATTGTACGTATCCCCCACCTCATGATTAAATAATATCATTAGTTTTGGATTTTCAAAGAAGTGAACGATCACGATAATTGCGTGCTTATGTCTATGAATATCAATGTTTGATTATTTGTCTGTGACCATTGCCGTGTGTGTATGTGTGTTTGATAATGTGGGTGTTTATTTGTGAGTGTAGGTACTAATTCGTGTGGGTTTGGGTTCGTGTGTTGGCTGTTTAGTGGGGTGTTTATTTTTGTATTTATAGGTGTGTGTGTGTGTGTGATTATTTGTGTTTATTGATGCGTGTTATGGTACTTTGTGTGTGTGCGTGTGTGTGTATGTATTTGAGTATGTGGGTGTTTATTTGTGTGATTATTTGTGTTTTTTAGTGTGTGTGTGAGAGCGTGCTATTATTTGTGTGTGTGTTGGTATACATGTTCACATTAGTGTATGCATTTGATTGTGTTTAAATGTGTTTATTTGTATATGTGTACGTTTATCTTATGTTTACGTTTATATCTCGGTGAGTGCGTTTGTATATGTGTTCTTGTGTGTATATAAAACTGTCTTTATGTTCATGTTTACATATGCTTATTAAGACATCTTTTTGTGCATGTATGTTTGCTACGAATCAGGGAAAGTAACTGCAAAAGATGTCTGGATCCGCCCCCTAATACAATCAATTCTTCCTTAGACCCTGACGTACCCTGAGACAAAATGTCATTGGATTTCATTGAGAACTTTCGGAGACATTTTATGGGCAAACATGAGTGAATGCTTAAATGTATGAAAAAAGAAATGAAAAAATATCTCTAAATCGAAAAAAGATTTCTCGATCCGCCCCCAAATTTAACCACTTCCTCCTTACTCCATTGCCTATTTCCCCCCAAAATATGATTTGAATTCATCGAGAACTTCTGTAGACATCTAGCTACGATGCAAGGGATGTAAGGGAAGAATTTATAGACCCGCTCCAAAATTTAATCACTTCTTCTTAAGCCCATTACCTACCTTTCCACAAAATGTCATTGAAATTCATTCAGAACTTTTGTGGATATTGTTTGGCATATTGTTTGGATATTGGCGTGGGCATACAGGTGAGATACAGGGAACGAAAAGTCTTGGATCCGCCCCAAAATTTATTCACTTCTTCTGTAGCCTATTTCTCATTGCCCATTGATAACTCTTAGGTATATTGAGTGGACAAACCGACAGACGTACAGAGAGGCAAACAGACATATACACATACCTCTTCCAACTTTATTATTAGAGGTAAAAAAAAAATTGAAGCCATTTTGCTGAAAACAATCATTTTTAGAGTTTGAAAAAATGTTCATATCCGAAATTCTGTGCAAATCGTGACAGCCTCCCCAAAACAGAAAAAGAATAGCGAAGGTTCTAAAAATGTACGGAACCTCTAAAAAAAGCTCACTTTGTCTTTATCAGTACCTGCCAAGTAATTATTGTGCCAGAAATAATGATGATATCCGGGCCTCGCACAAATGAATCACCGTAGCCAACGCGTGTACCAGAACTAATAATCTAAAACATCATCTAGAAATTACTTTTCATTTAAAAAAAAAAATTTTTTATCTAAAATCATCTAAGAAAATACCTGTATAAAATTTCAACATTGTTGGCCCAAAATGACAATGGAGACTCTAAAAAGCACTTTTTTTATATGGTGCTTATTGGTGTACTCATGCAAATTTTCAAGGCTATAGTCCACAAAATGTGACTAGGATTACCCGGAGACCCATGGAAAGAAGAATCTGTGGCCCACTTTGCTGGTTGGTCGGCCATTCGTGGGGCTACGGTGATTAGATAAGAACCATTGGTAAAAGCAAGGGGACTTCGCCTGGGAACTGAGAAAATGTAGAACACGAGGGTTGTGGAAATAATGATATACGCCATTGGAGCTGCATCTTATACGTGATATGGGGAGTAATTGGGATAGTACTGGCAAGAAGAAGAAGAAGAAGAAGAAGAAGAAGAAGAAGAAGTCTATACTCGGTGATGCTGAGGTCTGTGAGGATACTGAGAAAGGTGCTGGAGATTGGAGGAGACTTACTGTTACTCAGCTCCAGCGATAATCACTAGACATTTAAAGTGAACATTCAAACATATGAAATACAGTCATAATAAAAGTCGAGTTGATTACTGAGGAAATCGGTGACCTTCATAGACGATGTCCCTGGATCTCCAGCGATAAGCATTTGAAACCACTGACATCCCCGAGGTACAGCACTAACCTGTTGCACATTGTTTTGGTTGAAAAACATCTGTTCACCTTTTAATGCGCTCTTGAATACATTGGTAAGTGATTCCTGATTGATTTCATGCAATTATTAATATCAGTTACTCTTATTTAACTCCACTCGTGGCTCCAGTGAATAAAAGAATCGCATCCTGAGCTGAGAAGTGAAAACCCTGCTAGATATCGATTGAAGATATAGGTGAGTGTGTGTGTGTGCGCGCGCGCGCAGTACATTAATCAAATGTCTCCGGCTTTTCATTCAATGTATATGTTCCGTTTTTATCTAACTTGTATTGATTTACATTATATTTCAAAGGTGTGATGATGAGGTTAGCTATTGTTTAGAGGAAATCTTTCTGTGATTTCGGCATTTTTCTCAGGTCCCAATGGTGCCTTATTAGTGAATGTCTACTGTAAAATTAAAATTAGTCAACCAAAACTGTCAACATAGGTTTCTTCTGTTTTTCAAACTAGTCTGGCTGGTTATGTATGTATATACGTATTACACGTGCCGATTGCACCAATGGAGCTAAAGGCTTGAAATTTTCAACATTTACTCCCCATTAAGTCTTTTTTTCCAAAATTACCCCTAAGCAGTTTTTTTGGGGGGTTTCAACCTACAATGTGCATTTATGCTAATTTTGCTCTTTACTTTGTGTCTGAAAATATTCACACTTGGATTTTTGGAAAATTCAGACTTCTTTCAGTGATCACGATCCAACAATAGGAGAGAGAAGTAACTCATTCGTTGATAACCTCTTTTTCCAGTTTTTTAATCCATCACTCGCAACAAGGCTTGCTACCAAATGACGTTGGTCACATGACAGCTTCTATTGAGTGACTAACCAGACTGCTTATTATTTGGAGTTTGTAGCAATGTTAGTAAATATTCAGAGGTCTGCTTCGTGGCTGAGGTAGTTACTCATTTTCCAATGGCTCTAGAGGTCAACCTTTGATCTCATATAAATGCCCGGATTCTGAATGCTGATAGAATATTGATGCAACACAATCTTACTGCTCCTTATTTAGCATTGAGTAGTACTAAATTGACCTTAATCGTGAGTGATGGGTAGCGAACTAATTTGGCAAACTGTTACTACGGTAGTGAGTTCGAACCTCACCAAGTGCCTCACACTTCTGACAACTTTGAGTTGATCTCAGAAAATAATTATGATTTAAAATATATCTGGCCAGTCATTCAATAGAAACTGTGAGGTGACCATTATCTTTTGGCAGCAGGCCGTGTTGGTGGTCATAATTTTTTTTTAAATTGGAAAAAGGAATGATCAATGAAATGGATGAAGGGCTGATCAGTGAATAAGATACTCCTCTCACCTTCAAACTAAGGAAGTCCAGTTTTTCAACAGTAAAAAAAAGTGTGGATGCTGCCGGACACAAACGAAGGGACCAATTAAGCATGAACTTATATTGCAAATTGAAACCAAAACTCAAAATCAATTGGGTGGGAGGATTTTAAAAGAAGTTTTTTTTCAGACACAATAAGGGGTAAATTTTTTTTTTCAGCCCTTTATTCCTCGAGCTTTATTGTTGTGACCTTTGCCTGCGATACATTCATACATATATACCTATGTTGATATCTTTTTCTTGATAGTTTCTAATTTAAAGAAATAAAATACTCTTGGCTGAAGTAGTTGCCTACTGACAATTGGCGCCGGTTATCGATGTAGTGAATTCGTACTCTCCCAAACTTGGAAGATTGGTGTCACACAATCACCCAATCTTTATCCTTCCTCCGTTTGGATCTCCGCTGGACTAAGTGGAGCTTAGAAAATAGCAATAAAATAATTACCGAAAATAGAGCTTTTCTTCAAAAACTTTCCGTAAGCCGAAATTGTGTAAAGCGAATAAACAATAAGCATTAATTTATAGGAGAATAAATTGAGCCCAAAAATGGCGACGATGGTATGTTTGGCTGGGTTGTTGGAGTTTGGAATGGTGGGAGTTACATGAGGCTGAGGTGTGGGAGATAGAGAGGGAGAGGGTGCACGCTGCCTCTATAGTGACCTCTTCCATGAGAGCGAATTAGTGGAGTAAAGCGAATTTTCGAAAAGTGGGTGATATCTGCAGAGGCGTATCTACGGAAAATACCACCTATGGCCATGTGCGTCCGCTACCACTTTTCTAGGGGAGGGAAGCGATAAAATATATTTCGAGGAGGGGGACAAAAGTATTTTGGTAACCCTGCTACCAGTGAACACAATCTCCTTTTTCTTTGGGTTGGGGGAGGGAGTTTAAAAAAATCATACAGTACCATTATCCGTTATTAAGGTTTCAACTTTCAAACCCCCTCATCCTGATCGAGAAGACTTTATAAGGGGAGAAGGTAATTGCCCTGTTCCCCCTTTCCCCCAGGGAATGACTGTGCCTATAGTAAGCACTGAAATAGTGCCCCCGTCCAAATATCTGACAGTGTGACACTCATCTGTTAGATAACTTTGCCATTCTCTTAGCTCAAAAATACACGTCATGATGGAAACTACGATCAGCATTATCCGAGGAGCTTTTCTCAACGCCATGTTGAAGAAGAGAAGAACACGCAGAGAGCTTCAATGGTTCCAAGAACGTGACCATCATTGTATTCTACTTGGCCACATGTACGCTCAACAAGTTCAGTGTGTCATTGTTGCAATTCACAAACATTACCAGGTTGTTTTTCTCTTTTATTCTTCAATGAACACTACTTCTGTGTCGAGTCAATTACCTGGAGAAAAGTCTTTCTTTACCATTTGAGAATGGCTTGTCTGTCCAGTGGCGCCCCTTACAAGTGACGCCTAGGACACGTGCCATACCTGACATACCCCAGATACGCCACTGGATAATTGTATATACATTCAGAATAAAGCCATTTGGGCCTTGAGTACTTTCGTAGATATCTTTGCAGGCAAATAGACAAAAAGACAGGAAGACAAACACGACTGAATATATATATATATATCAATTCAACTTTGCTGGCCGTGGTAATGATATTAAATCTTATTTTTAGTCGATACAAAACGGTTGAAAAGATTAAATCTAGCTGCTACAAATTCTGAAAAGTCAGTGCGTATCATACACGATGAAGGGTTTTTCAAGAATTTCACAGCCCTTAATTAGGAGGGGGAATTATACACGTATGCGTATTATACACGAATTATCACGATACTATGTATTATCATTGTAGATGCAAAAATGGGATAATACTGACGAGCACATGAAAACCAGGACTTTTGAGAAATAGCTGCACGAATGCTGATTATTTCAACAAAGATTTCTTGCAAGCCAGCCCTTGCACTGACCCCGGCATCAGCTGCTCCTGTCTGGACTTCTCATATCATAACTTCATCTTATCTCAGCAACAGGACTTAGAGGCTACAAGCACTCGTAGTGGACTCACTCACTCTACCATTCTTACTCAGTAATCTCAAGCGGTAACCCATGTAGGTACTGACCAGTCCCAACGTTGCTAAACTTTGATGATACACCAAAGTTAAGCAATGTCAGGACTGGTCGGTACCCATGTGATTTGGCAGTAAACCAATGAAGATTTAACATGCATTAAAAAATTCAGGTGTGCATGCATGAAATACCAAAGAGCGAAAGACGATCACAGACAAAGAAAACAGAGATAATAGATGAATTTTTAGGATATGTTTGATTAAGATTTACAAAAATTTACACCTCCAAGTGATTGGTTACCGGCTCTCTTACAAACTAAAACAAACGAAATTTATCTTACAGATACGCCAGCGCTTATTTCATTCTAATGAATAAATACATTCATTCTAAACAAAAAATATTTTTATAATTTTTCTATATATCATATACTAGCAGAGACACCGGACATTGATGGGAAGAGTTACTCAAAATATATCAGGAATAATATGTCCCTTGATATATTTCTTCTCACTCAATATAACAAATATAAGAGCAATTATTTACAATATGTATACATGGAAAAGTAGCTGTAACGGAAGAATAATTCTGAATTACGTCATTGCTTAGTTTGACAGAGTTTCTGGATAGACAACAAAGGTGTTTTTTTCCCATTTGGTGACAGTAAAATAAGGTTGACCGGGGATTTAACCCTAGAAAAAAAAATATAAAGCTGTTTATGGGGAAAACATGGATTAGCCAGGTGAAGGCCAGCGATCTTGGGAGATCGTTCTTGTGTCTTGTTACGATTTAAGAATATTTGTCTGAAATCATTTTTGAGTGTTGCGCAACTTTTTATTCACAAACGAGAAAAAATCAATTGTACTCGCTACTAAAGTAATTTCGTTTGGCTCAAATTGCTATTTCCATCCAAAATTGACATGTGCTAACCTCCAATGACCTAGGGGTGAGCATCGCTTATCCTGTCATATTTTCTGGCCAAATTAAACTGACATTTCACTTGGAACAGAACATCTTTGGCTGCAATATGAATAAAAGAAGAAATTTTAATCCAGAATGGACTTCTGCTGACCTTCAATCAGTTAAGTCGCCACAATCTATTATTGTTTTGCCCAGGTTAACCTCACGTACTAATTTACCTCAATAATGTAATTGATTAGCGGCAAAAGTCTGGAAACATCTATTTTAATACAAAATTGACCTCAATTGCCGAAATATACCAGCCATCCAATTGAATTTGACCCGACCCACTCGACCATTTGTGAGGTCAAAAACGTTTTGTACTCAACAGAAAACTTTCGACTTATTATGATGTACCCCTATTCAAAAGTGGCCAGCAATTTAGAAATGATCAGAATTGACATATGGCAATCTCGAATGACCCCCAATGTCAAAAATGAATTTCTGAATATTTTGGCCCTAAAAGAATTTACCTCCATGCAAAATTTCAATTTCATATGTGCAAATGACATGGCTGATACTTTGCTACGAATTACCGAAAATGACCTCAGATGACTGAAAATGACTATGAACTCTGCAAAGAAAATATCTACCCCTATGCCAAATTCAAGACTCGTAGGTTGGAAGTTATTGCCTAAAACTCCTACAGTCAAGTAGAAGTGACCGAGAATGATCTCTGGTTACCTTGAACGACTTTCAAGGTCAACCTCGCTAAGCCCTTTACCATCGATGTGAAAAGATGTATCCATATGCTCAATTTCAGCATCTTTGGTTCAGAATTGGGACCTATAATTTTGAAAAATTTCTAGAAATTACTTCTTGTGATATCAAATAAGCTATTAAGTCAACTTCACATTGCCTAAAACGATCACAGTGAAAAGATTCACCCCTAGGCCAAATCTAAGTTTTATAAGTGCAAAATTACAGTCAACAACTTGAAAAAATAGGATATAAATGACCTCAGACGACCTCAAAAGACCTCAAAGACCTACCTTGCATTGCATAGGAATTTAACCCTTATGACTAATTTCAGTTTCAGGCTAAATTGTGGCAAAAAAACTTGGATATTGTTTTAAAATGACCAGAAGTGACTATGAAATACCTCAGAAGTCAAGGTCTATGGACCCATATGCTAAATTTCAGCATTCTTGGTGCCAAATTGTAACCGACAACTCTGGAAAGTGACTACAAATGACAAAGAAATGACCTCTAGTGATCTCAAATTGCATCCAAGGTCAAGTTTGCATAGCCAATGTGGAAAGTTAATCTCTTCTCAGTTTACATACAGAATCTTAAATCGTTAGGCCCTGTAGTTTTAGCAGAGACGAAGAACGAGCAAACACTCAAACAAGAAGCTCAAATGATAGGATAGAAAGAATACTAACGTTGCAGTAATCGTCTCAAGTCGTAATAGAAGTAGGATTGTAGTTTGACCCTGCAGCGGCCAGGCTTGAAAATATAATTAATTCTCCGATTGATGGCAATAAAATAAATATATCAGGATTCTAAATATTCTTTGCAGATCAATTCTATCACATATATGACAAAAGCTACAAAAAATCTTCAATTTCACATTATACAATGCAAAGAAACAGTGAATATATAGGTTGTTTACAACAATTCCCTCTCTAACTTTTTTGCAAATCACCTGGCGTGGGAAATTCAGCACACAAGAACGTGGGAAATATTTTTTTTTTTTTAAATATCTAATTTTACTTTCAGAATTTTTGACTTTTCCTTCTTTGATTCACTCTTTCTTTTCTTTTACCGTTCAGACATATGACTGTAAAAGTGTATCTGCATGCAATTATATTTCACTTTTCTATATTTATCACGAATATATAGATATATGAATAAAATCTATCATATATTTATATATATGTGTGTGTGTGTGTGCGTGTCTACTGCAATAAAGACGAAAAATGTTAGTTTTTTTTAGAAGTGTCCACACACTTCTATTAGAAGCTTTTCAGTCAGTCTGTCAGTCGTTAGTCACAGTTATGTTGAACAATAGAAATAGGAAGGACGGGAGAGGTCTGACATTAAAAGATATGAAGTCATAAAGGTGTGACGTCATTAAAGGAACCCTATTCCGATCAATTTTTTCCTTCTTCCCCTTTCTCCTTCTGCTACTACAACCATGGATGGTGGGTGAAACATAAAACGTAGACCCCGGAATGGTTGTACACTACGAGCTGAAAGTTTATATATAAGGGTAAATTGACTCCTGGATGAAGATAGGATGAGCACTGATGATCCCTGAAGGTCACTTCAAGGTTTGGTAATTTTGGCATTTCAAAATCTGAGAAAGAAAGTCGGAAATTTGTGTAAAAGGGTAAATTGAATATGAACAAAAGGTAGGAAGCTCTGACCTCTTAAGATACCCATAGGTCAACTTAGGGTCAGCTCAATTTAAGGTCAGATCGGCATTTTTAAATCTGAGGGGGGACAACTGCATCCTAGGAGCTGCAAATTTGTGTACAAAGGTAATTTGGCCCCAAAATTATCTAAGAATACCAGCACAAAATTTGGGCATATTTTGTCCAGAATGACCACAGGGGCTTCAAAAATAGAGAATTTTTTTTACATTCAGATGACACCTTGTTGACTAACATATGTGACCAAGAGTGCTGACACACACACACAGACGAGCAAAGAGAAAAGAATCAGTTGCCCACTTGGCTGGTTAGTCGTGTGATTTGTGGGTTGGAGATTGGTGAGAAATAACGAGATTTCTCTAATTTAAACTGAGATTCATTGACAGAGAGCAAACTGTGATGGATATATAGATAGAGAACAAGTTGTGATTGATAGAGAACAAACGGTGATAGGTAGTTAGAGGGAAAGGGGGACAGACTGTAACAGATAGATAGATAACACACTTTGGGAGAGAGTGAGAGGGGACAAACTATCTTAGCTAGCTAGCTAGCTAGCTAGCTAGATAGATAGATAGATGTAAGAAGTGCTGCTCCAAACTAAACCGAATGAGGACCAATAATTTGAGAGGACAGGGCGTAAGATCCCAGCAGGATGACGCTGGGTAGCATATTTCTTTGGTAACCAGGAAAATCGATTGAATTTAGCGTGGAAGTTTTCACTCTAGCGTGGAAGTTTTCACTCATCCGGCGTATTCACCAGAGATAGCACTTCTGAACTATCACTTTCCTGGTTTCTACAGAATTCTCCTAATGGAAATAGTTTGATTCCTTTGAAGACAGCAAAAGGTATCTTGGGCAGCTCTTTGCCCAGGAAGATGAAAGTGGAAAATGACAGAACATATCGCATCAAAGTGGTAAATACGTTGTTCGATTAATTTAATGCCGAAAATTATAAAAGGTCTTTTGATTTTACTTGATAGGTTAAACGAACTTTCTCGATTACCCAATGGATAGATAGCTTATATGATCTCAATGACTATACAGTTCTTGTGCAGTTCGTATTTTTTACAACTTCCTTTTCAAAGACTTCTTCCAAAACTAAAGTAACTTAAGACTATTGCATGAATTGAAGGTCGTGAAGCTTCTCTGCAAAAATGACGATGTCGTCTACAAATCTCAAGTTGCTTTGGTATTCGCCGTCTATTGTGATTCCTTTAGTTTCTCAGTCTAAGTTTCGGAAGATTATCTCGAAGCAGGCTGTGAAGAGTTTGGGTGAGCTGGTATCACCTTATCTTACCCCTTTTGCGAGCTAGGACAACGAATCTCCATGAAACACCCAAAAGACGAAGAAATCAAGCAAAGAATCACTCTAGGATGACAAGCCTTCAGCAGAGCAAGCTCAACCTTTAAAGACAAGAACATCCCATTAGTCCTAAAAAGAAGGGTATACAACCAATGTATCCTACCGATAGTCACTTATGGGGGTGAAATATGGAATCTAACCAAGAGACTAAACCAAAGTTCACATGAAAGAATTTTGCTCAAACTCACATTAAGAGATCACAAGACAGCACAATACAGCAGCAAAAAGAAAAGCACCATGAGCAATCACAAAATCTATTAGGAAACTCAAATGGCAATGGGCTGGTCATGTTGCCAGAATGACAGACAACTGATGGACATCATGACTCACAACAGGTGCATGACCGTGGCCGGCAGAAAATGGAGAGACGAACTAGACAAGTTCAAAAAGTATTGGTTACGCGACGCCGATGATAGAGAGATCTGGCTAATCCCAGGGAAAGTCTATTTCCAACGACGGACGATAAAAGACTGATGATGAAGGCTATTAATAGTAATACTACTTGCAGCTAGTAAACAAACGAGGTGGCTTGAAAATTTGGAGGAGATAAGAAGTGATAGGACAATAAATTTTGTCCTTGTATGCATGAAAATACAATGACCAATGGGGTTACCCAGTCGGCAGCGCGATGCTATAAAATGAGCTTGTGTAATGTGTGTTCGTTGCATTCACAATGGCCTAGTTTGATCATTCTTCACGTCTTCTAGGTTTAATTGGGAAAACACTACATCACACAGGTCTTGTAATTCACCTACTGTCCAAATTGGGCTTCTTATGATTTCTGGCTTTTTGCCGTTTGAAACGAATACTTTCCATAAAGACATCGCATATATAGAATGTTGAAAATTGCTCCAAAACTTAGGTGGAAAATGGCAAAATTCTGAGTTGTATCGTCAACGTTTTTCATACAATTGTCAAAAATATTTTCTCAGTCAAGTGCACAAAATGATGTAAAATGTATAATCCGAGTATACAATTATATGTACAATTATGTTTCCGTAGATATTACGCACCTGGGTTTCTTATACAGGGATCTGTCCCCAAATTCAATTACTTCTTTATTAGCCTATTGTCCACTGTTCCATGAAATTTCATTAAAAATTCATGCAGGACTTACCGAAATATCGAATAGACGGACATTTTGGCGATATTATCTTATGTGGACATTAATATGACTGAGATGTGATTGCATCCTAGAATTTATTCACTTCTCTCGTAGCCTATTGTCCATCCTTCCACGAGAGTTTGTGGAAATTCATTGAGAACTTTTGACCTTCATGTGAGTACTTACGAATGTATGAAAAAAAATCAAATATACCAATATTAAAAAATCCTGAATCCGCCCCAAAATGTAACCAATTCTTTCTGCCAAATTTCAACCACCCATCTACAAAATTCCATTGAGTACATTCAGATATACCACGAGGAAACCCTACGAAAAGGTAGAATTTTAACCCTATACAAGGTTTTTTTTTTCTAAAATAGTCGCTAGGTAACAAAAACTGACTTTATCAAGCAAAACTGTTTTGAATTCAACTTAGCTTAATTCCATATTCCACAGTAAAACTTCTGATTTCAGAAAAAATCATTTCCAAACAGAGACCAGTGTTTTTTCTTCCATTATCAAACTGACAACCTACCTTGCCTTCTGCTTTTCAACCTAGAACTACTTGTGGAAAAGGTTGGTGACCATGGTCGTCTGCAACCACTTTTGCGGGTGAGAGGGTGTATTCGGAATATATTGTTGTGGCAAACCTGTTACATGATATCGTCAACAATTCATTACAATGTAGTATTACTTATCACTTTAAATTAAACTTTTATTACTGACCTCTTTAAGGCACTGAATTTCAAAAAGCTGATCTAGTGGAAGAGATGAATGTCTACTCCCCCGCGGACGCCAATGTCGGTGAATAATGTACTAAGAATCATTTTCCTTTGAAAAATGAATATGAAATGTACGTATTGTTATTTTCACAATATGAGTCTTCTCCAATCTATTCACTCACGTCACGAAACCGATAACCTTCTTCGCTTTGCCTTTTGATCTTCAACCTAGAACTACTGAAGTGACCGGTCTACCAAGAATCGTTTTTCTAATACACCAGTCAAACGTTACATGTTCCGTTGTCTAGGATACAGCCTACGACTCTTCTTTAACTGAAATAACGTTGATGTTAAAAGAGAAGTGCCTCAGTATTCAGAGGAGTACTTAAATTTTAGTTTTATACCTGCTAAGCCTGATGAGCGGTTATCTTTCTGTCCGTCATGCCAACAATGCTTGCCCAATGAATAAATGAAAGGTGATTGCCTCGAGGCACATTTGAATGCACAACATAAAAATCATGTCAATTAAAAATTGGAATATTTCGAATCGCTAAAAGTGAAGTTTCAAAATAGATCAACAATCAATTCATTGTTTTCTGGACGAACTGCAATCAATATTCACACTCTTGAGGCTAGTTATGAAATTTCTCTACTTATAACTTCAACTGGAAAGAATCATACCATAGGAAATGATTTAATTAAGCCAGCGTTTTCAATTTTTCTCAAAACAGTTCTGGAGAAATATGACAAAGATGTCGACAACATACAACTGAATAACAATACAGTAAACAGAATAATAGATGAGATGAGTAATGTTAAAGGGCAGTTTATTGTGAAGTTGAAATCAAGGTTATTCTCAAAGTAAATCGCTGAATCTTCTGTGAGAGACATTGAAACCCTTATGTTGATACATGTGAGATATATTGATCATGAGGATTTTTCTGGGGGTATGTTGTTCTGTGAATCATTAGAAAGCACCATCACAAGTGATATATATATATATATATATATATATATATATATATATATATATATATGTATATATATATATATATATATATATATGTGTGTGTGTGTGTGTGTGTGTATATATATATATATATATATATGTGTGTGTGTGTGTGTGTGTGTGTGTGTATATAAAGCTAAAAATATCTTTGGATGGAAATATGATACGAAAAACATTTCATCATGTACTGCAGATGGTTCTCCTGCAATGATGGTGAAGAAAAATGTTTGTTTAAAATTAATGAACACTGACAATCCAGAAATGTTGTTTGTGCACTCTGTTATTCATAGAGAAAATTTGGTAGCCAAAATTTTTCACATGCTTTAAATGACATATCGAATGCAGTAATGAAATGTATTAACACTATCAAAGCTGATTCTAAATATAAACGTCTCTTAAAACAGATCTGAGAATATTAAAATGCACATCATGTCATATTGTTACTTTACTCTGAAGTAAAATGGCTGTTAAGAGATACTGTCTGAGAAGATTTATGAAATTATTTTTCTGACTGACTTTTTGAAAGACAAAATTGAAATTAGGTTTGTGTTAACAGTTGGTGACAAAGCTTTAGTGAGTAAATTGTCTGATGTATTAGAAAAATTGAACATATTGAATAATCAATGTCATGGAGCAACAATGTTGTTGATTCAAAGACTAAAATATTTGGCTTTATTACACTTTTTGAATTATACCAGAAATATTTCTTCAAAGATGGTCGTTCAGTTCAATTGGCTAAATAAATGTGAATTAACAGATGGTACTATACTTGTCATTACAGATCATTTCGAAATACTGGTGCATGAGTTGAATTATAGATTTCTGGTTTGAAAGAAATATTTTCTTTCCATTTGGCTTTCTCAGCCATTCCTAGTGAATCCGTAGGAAGTGGATGTATAGTTTTAAGATGAGCTTGCTTAAATAAAAAAGGCAGAGACTCTTAAGAATATACCTAAATTTGAAGGAACCAAGATTAGTTTTTGTGATGAGACAGAAACCAAATAACAGAATTCAACTAGTTTTTTAAAAGAGCTTCTGTTAGCATTCCTGTCTTCACATTTGGTAGAATGTGGTTTGAGCGTTGTAGACAACTTGCTAATGAAAAAGAAACCGACTTGATGTCACAAAACAAGGTGATTTAAGAGTGAAGCTTACGGAATCAGAGCCTGATATCCAAATCCTTTGCACTAAACATCAGACTCAAAGGTCTCATTAGAGTAATTCAATAAAAGCTTGGAACTTTTTTGTCATAAAAATAATTTCTCATCTATTTTGATTTTTTTCTCTTCGATCTAAAGCTGTGAAATTTGGTATCTGAATTTAACAAAGGATTATTGTATCCTCTCAACACTAACACTAATTGATCAAAGAGCAAGATTTGGTTGATGAGCAAATATTTAATTATACATACGCAAAAGCATAGGATGTATGCTACATCATATATAATTAAAGAACGTTTTTATAGTAAGAGGGAGACATTAAATTTTTTAGCCATCGAGTTGCGTATGGAGCAGAAGAAAGGCTGAGAAATACAGGTCTTAAGTAAAGGTAGTTTGACAACAATCGACCTGTAAATAATTGAGTTATTAACAATTTCTAACAGGCAGATTTCTTTTCAACTACTCTGTGTAATCATTTGAGTATACGGAAATTCTGGCGTATTGGTTTGATAAATAATTCTCATGCATTTCCAAAGTGAAACAAGTTCGGCTTCGCTGGTGACAAACTCCCTCGCTTCATTAAAATCTAAACAAGGTAAACAAAACAGAATCTATTTCTACATACAATTTTATTCCCAAACTAAATGTCCCATTCCAACTCCTTTTGTTGTTCCTGTTGATAGGATTTGCAAACTTTAGCAAAGCAAGTTAACGTCAATTGAGAGAATGAATTTGCATTTCCGTACATTGCATCACTGGTTTCTGGTGAGGTCATTGTCATTGTTGTGTCATACGAGAAAAAAGTCAACACCCTAATTGTAGGGGGTTGACAATAATTTCGAATGTATACCTATGAACGCTTTTAGAATTTGCTATGTCACTATGGATGAACTCATTAGAGTGAATGAAAGTTTTAATGTATTTGTTGAGTAAATTCTGTCCGTTGTATCAATGGGTATCATAACAACTAATATAAGCAAATACGTAATAATGGGAATTTTCTTTCTTTCAGCTATAAAAAGACTTGTTTTTCACACGCTTTGCATAAACTCTCATTGGTGACCACCTTTCTGTGCATTTTAGGGATAGAACGTGTAACTTCAGTCCAAAATGTCAGCTGTCTTATCAAGGTAATACCTGCTATTTCTGTCGGCAAATTCTGCCCATCTTCAGTCTTCACGCCAATTTTGATGGCAAATTAGAGGCTTGTATGCCCACTTCTGGTGATGATTTTTATGAAAAGTTCATAGAAGCTGTTGAGTAGACTTATTGGTCTGTAGTTGTTGAGGTGTTCCGATCTTCTGGGACTTAACTTTGTTTTAGGCACAAGTTGAATAGAATAGTAAGTTTCTTAGCGATCTTACCCGCTTTCTTAAGTTGGTCGATTGTGATATTATCTGATTTAGGGCCCCCTTTTTTTTTTGTTTGTTGATGGCTTGTTTCACCCACCCACCCATGATGTAACTTCAGGGAAATCCTCTAACCGATTGCTCGTGTCTTGTTTTGTAGTCCTTTCTGGAAGAGTAGAATTTTTGGTAGAATTCTTTGATACATTTGGCATGAAAACCAACTACGGGCGCAAGCTGGCTTTAGAAGAAGCTACTCGACCATGGACCATCTCCATTTGATGAATCAACTAAAAGAGAAAGAATATAATTTCTGTAGCATTGATCGATTTTAAGAAGGCCTTCGACTCTGTGGATATTCCCATGGTTATTGAAGCTACAAGGTGCAAAACCTGTATATGTCAGAGTACTGCAAAATATAAACAGTCACAGCAGGCTACATTAAGACTTAGTTCCCTTTCAGCTGTACAAAGTAGTACGACTAGGTAATACAAGCTCACCAAAACTCTTCACAGCTTGCCCCAAGGTAATCCTCCAAAACCTAAACTGGGAAAATGAAGGAATCGGAATTGTCAGCAAATATCCGAGCAACCTCAGATTTGTAGACGACAATATCCTTTTTGCTGAGAACTTCCACGACCTCAGACAAATGTTAGATGAAGAAAGCAAGAGAGTTGGCTTTCACATGATCTTCAGCAAAACAAAGGTCATGTGCAACAATCAATAACAACGGAAATAAGCACATGATGATCAAAATTGAAAACACAGAACTGGAGAAAGTAGACCTCTACATCTTCCTAGGACAACGAATCTCCATGAAATCCCCCAAAAGAAGAAGAAATCAAACGATGAATTACACTAGGATGGCAGGTCTTCAGCAGAGCAAGTTCAACCCTCTAGAACATGAAAATCCCATTCTTCCTCGAAAAGATGGGTATACAATCAATGCATCCTCCGGATAATCACCTATGGAGCTGAAATATGGAAGCTAACCAAGAGAATGAATCAACATGCACGTGAAAGAATCATGCATATACTCACTTTGAGAGATCACAAGACAGCACAATATATTAGGGGAAAACAGGAGTTTGAGACATTATACAATCCATTAGGAAACTTGAATGGCAATGGGCTGGTCATATTGCAAGAATGACAGACAACCGATGGACATCACGACTCAAAACATGGGTCCCAAGAGATCACATGCAAAACTGAGGCCGGCAGAATATAAGATGGAGAGACGAACTAGACAAGTTCAAAAAGTATTGGTTATGCATGGACCATGATAGAGAAATCGAGCTAATCATGGGGAAGTTCTATGTTCAACGATGAACGATAAAAGATTGATGATGATGATTATGAAAATGATAATGATGATGATGATGATGAAGATGATGATGATGATGATGCCCATTTCGACGGCTAACGAGAGGCCTGTACGCTCACTTTGTCGGCAAATTAGAAACGTGCATCCCAAAGAATTATTAGGTACCCAACCCTGACAACTCAGTCTGGCACACAATCATCAACATTTGGGGGTCTCCGAACGCTAAAAAATTAATTTTCCACAGTGGGTCTGGTTGGTTGACTGTAACTGTATCTCTATGTGTATGTTGCGTGTACAGGCTGCACCTATGGAACTAGAGGGCAGAAAATTCAAATGTCAAGAGAAACGTTATTTTGTCTTTTTGAAATTCCACCCCTACTCAACTAAGTTATTTGTGGTAGGTTCAATTTAACATGTACGCTTACGCTAAATTGGTCATTTACTTTATGCCTGCGAGCATTGAAGCTTGTTTTTCTGAAAATGCGAACTTTTTAGCGATCACAGACCAGCAAAAGACCAGAGAAGTAATTTATCTATTGATAACTCTTTTTTCAATTCTTCCATTGATCACCCCAACACGGCATGCTGCCGAAAGACCTTCGTCTCGTGACGGTTTCCATTGAGTGACTAATCAGACCTGTTGTCTCTTCGTTTTACGCCATTTCGGTCAACGAAAGCTTTTTGTGATGGAACGCTATACTTTTGGATAGTATCCACACTTCCGATTAATATCTACTCGCAGAAAAACCTAACTTTTTTTATGTTCAGAAAATGTTGATAAAAAGTTACCTAAAAACGCCACTTATATTTCAGTCTCTCACACGTCCAATTCGTGACATGACATTTTTTTTTCGAACTTCTTATTTAGGATGTAAAAATTATTTAGTCTGAAGTTGTAATTTGGAATCTTTTTTTCTTCATCCGATGTGTCCTCTCATATTACCCTAAGCGAATGTCTTTACTACTTTCGTCCATCATAGCTTCTCCCTTGACAAGCTTTTTCGCTCCAAATTGTCATTCTCTCAAATAGGAAAAAAATATATAAATCATTTGTTTACGTCAGGGAATTCGAAGATATCCAATGAAACGTCAAACAACTTTCTAAAACCTTAGCGAAAGTATATTGCTCTCTCTCTCTCTCTCTCTCTCTCTCTCTCTCTCTCTTTATCAATCTATCTATCTATCTATCTATCTATGTCTGTCCCCTCTCTCTCTCTATATATATATATATCTATATCTATATATATCTATATATATATATATATATATATATATATATATATATATATATATATATATATATGTATATATTATGTGTTTTATGTATATCTTCGCGTTTGAATTATGTTAACATAGAGGTGTGCATATATATATATATATATATATATTAATGTTCATATTTAATATTTATACTCACAATTTAGAACTTGAAAATACTGATAGATAAAAAAATGTGAGAGCATGTGTGTGTGTGCCTGTAAAGAGTGTTTTCATATATATGAAAGAATATTCAATTGTACCTATATCATATTTATGTATCTTTGCGACTCACTGTCTAGACTGATATGTATAAATGCATGCATAATATAAATATATGCTCACAATAAAGTAATAGAATTATATTTACCAGTTTCTACTTCATCTATCCCCCTTCCCCCTTCTCTCTCTCTTTCTCTTTCTCTCTTTCTACATACATGAAGGTGTGTACGTATATCTTCGTCTTAGCATGTGGAATAGTTCATTTATATGCACAAATATCCATAATAGCTGCTCTTGTTCCTATCTGAAAATAAATGAAACTATTCCAAGTGATAGTATAAATGTTTTATTCTATCTGTATTTTTTATGAGAGAGTTTAACGTATATATATATATATATATATATATATATATATATATATATATATAGAGAGAGAGAGAGAGAGAGAGAGAGAGAGAGAGAGAGAGTGTGTGTGTGTGTGTGTGTGTGTGTGTGTGTGTGTGTGTGTGTGAAGAAAATATATATGAGCAAAATCTTTTTATGAAAAATAATATATATATATATATATATATATATATATATATATATATATATATATATATATATATATATATATATATATATATATATTAGGTGTATACTAATGGTTCCCGTGAAAAACATGGTTTTCAACAACGTATCAAGTGTCTATGTAATTTCTAAAAAGATTGCAGTGAACTGTGTCTCTCTCTCTCTCTTTATATATATATATATATATATATATATATATATATATATATATATATATATATATATATATATAAGTGTATTTACGCATGCAGTTTTACACACAGATACACACAAGCAGACCTTGATATACGTGCATATGCTTACACATGTCCTGTCTGTTCTAATGCCCCCCTCCGTTCACCAACTTCATTTTCCTTCTAACAATAGAAAACACCAATTTCTTGCGATACTTTCTTTGACGTCAGCTGGTCGGCCTACGTCACTTGTTTTGTAGCAAACATTAACAGTTAATAAGAGAGTTGCAGTAGTAGTATTAGTAGTGGTCACGCTATTCGTAATACTATCAGCAATGAATAACCATTATGGGTAATGGTGATTTCCTTCTTCGGAGCCAACGCTATATTTAGACTTCTTAATTACCACTTGGTTATGAAATTTAGGCAATATGAAATAGAGGCTTTGTATGTATATATATATATATATATATATATATATATATATATATATATATATATCCGTGGGTAAAAAAAATACAGAAAAGTTGAGAGGATAAAGTTTGTCTGCTGTTTCTATAAGCTTAAACGAAAAAACTGCTGCCTTGATATCGTGTTAATATGATGTGCACGTGAACAAATATAATTATGATAAATGATCCTTCTTGGTATGTAGAGGTTGAATATCATTCCAAAATACTTGAATATATATATATATATATATATATATATATATATATATATATATATATATATATATATATATGTATATATATATATATAACTCGTCCATCATAAGCTGTAAGCAACGTTCTTTCAAAACTGGAATGGAGCATTCTAGTGGATGGGGAATCGTCCGATTCTGCGTAGGGCAGGGATAACATGCCAGCCTCTGGTGAGTGAAGTGACGGTTTTGATCCTATCTCGTGGCTCTGGATGGGATATTGATTCTACCTCATGGTACTGGGTGGGATATTGGATAGTCCATAGCCACACTCAAGGGCTGTAATGCAACGAAATGGTTGTGTCGATGACACAATTATCATTGTTATATATGTCATTATGATATTCTTTCCATTTAATTAGAAGCCTAGCTTCAAATATTCTCCTTTGGACGAGAATCTCGTCATTTCTTGTAACATTTGTGATTTATTCGGTCAGTATAGTAGGGAGGTTCTATCATTCTTGCTTGTAATCCCCTATGAGGGAAAGGGCTGGGAGTCTGCGGTCCAACCGTTTTCTTTTGTTTTCTGTTTTCTGTTTTTTGTTGTTTTTTTTTGTTTGTTTTTTGCAAATGTATCTAACTGTTTGGAGCCGGCCAACGAAATACTTTGCGAAGAATTTCTTCATCCCGGAGCAGCTGTCGTGATATCCCGCGAGAAATTATTTCTTATCCGAATAGACAACGGGATATCTCGCAAGAAATTTGTTTTTCTTGGAGCAGATGGCAAAATATCTCGTGGGAAATTTCTTTGTCCCCGGGTAAGTGACGAGATATCATGCATTGATCTTTTTTTGTCCTTATGTGGCGGACGTGATCTCCTGCAGATTTCCATGTCCCTAAAGCGACTGACAATATATCTCAATAAAATTTTCCATGTCCTAGGAGCAGCTGACGAAATATCTTGTGGGTTTTTTTCCATCCTTGGAGCGGCTTGCGGGATGATGAGCGAGAAATTTCAATGTCCTATGAGTAAGAAAAAAAAGACAAGCTGGTAGCTGCTGAGTTAAAACTCCACTGCTATTTCTATTCCGACTGAAGATGATTGCTGTAACTTTTGTATCGTATACGTAATAAATAAATTCATCAGTATATAAGACTCGTCAGTTTAGTTCAGTTTATAGACAGCCGCTTTTCAACGGTCGTGATTTCAAATCTCGGTGAGAAAATCTCAATTTATATATAGGTTTGGTTTAACGTGACATGATTGACAATCAGTGAACAGAAGATATTCTTAATTTGGAGTGGATTGTTCTTTTGGCTCTGGTTACTTGCTACTCCAATTTGGACTGAAATTTTACAAAAATGCACCCCAGTCCCAAGTACTTGAATGTTGAGACATCACAAGCGAAAAAACCTTATATTTACCAGACGAGACCAAGCGAGGATCGAATTAACTTCAGTGGTGTATGAGATTAACGCATTGACACACACGCCACCGGGGTGGGGTGGGGGGTATGATATTCACTAATCCAAATTGTAGTGGTCCACGAGACTAGCTTATTAACCATTGCTCTGTGGTGAAGCATACAATCCTTCTCAGTACATTGTTCCACACATGTACACACGCACACATAGATGCCTTCGCACAGACGTACTCAGATGTATACCTGAAAATGTGAATTGCTATATACACATATGTTTGCGTTAAATAAATATGCTGGAATTATTTTAGAAATTCTACTCTGATACAAGGGCATATTCTTGGAGCACCGATTGACAACGAATTTATAGTAAATAACTTGCCTGGCAAGCTCTCTAATTAACCTCTCTCTCCCTATAGTTATTCAAACTTGTGTCATTATACCAAACTCATGTTGTTATAAGTATTAACAAAATAGCATGACACTAGGCCAAAAGTGTAAGTTATCTCGTGTGGATCGTACTCACTAAACTAGTAATGGTGTATGAGATTAGCTAACTAATCTTTGCCTCATTAGAAGGTGGTCTCAGTATTTACTAAACTCAGCCAAGTGTGATGCATATCCAGCGGGGATGCTACAGCATTGTTTTAGACACCAAATATCTGATGAAATTTTCAAATTCCTCCATAATTCCTCTAACCACCGTCCGTTCTCCTATGTTTCACGCAACCATTTTTTCCACCAACTGCCCAGTCCGTATTCCTTCAAATTATCTTTTATCAAATGAGGGTTTTTAGATTAGATGTGCTGAGTGGCGTAACGGTTATCAACGGGGTGTAAAAAAAAAGCATGGTAACGTAGTAACGCCCCTATGATGCATACCTGCAAATGGGGAGGTACTAACGATCAAAACAAAGAGTCATAAGGGAGTGCAAAGAACTAAATCAAAGGTTTCCGTCTTCGATTTGGTCAGAATTCTGCGTTAAGAGGCACAAAATCATTTAATCACATTCTGGTTACCAGCGCAGGAAACGGAATCGGCGTACCGTCTTCGAGTTTCGATTGAGTCGGTTTATGTTCATTTCATATAAATGTCTATAGGAGAGGCATGAATCCACCTCTCCACACCCCTAGATAGCGATGGCTGTTGAACCCTCTAGTCCTGTAAGGCGGAAAAACAATCTAGGAGTGGAGCCCATAAAGCAGACTATTGATAAACTTTGTCACCTTTGTAACTACTACAGCCCCCAAAGGCCCCAAGTTGTGATATCTCATCGTATCACCAAAACTTGGAAATAGAGATTGTGGGGTCGTCTTCGTGCAACGACCCACCCACTTTGAACATTCATGCATGGGTTGCTGTGCAGATTCCTGGCACACCCAATGACCAGGACTGCGAATGCTGGGTTTTCCCCTCAGATCCGGGGTTTTCACCAAACATCCGGGTTTCAGGGGTTCATATCTCGAAAGTCTTTTATAATCTGGGTTTGATTTTTTCCGTATACTAAATAAATTCTTGAGAATGACGGCTATGTTATCTTTATATAAATGTGTTTAAAGTGATACATCGTAAAGTGATCTGTTGATAAAATAATCATCATTCAGACGCGTTTGAATCCTGTATGATTTATGTACTATTAAAGTAGTTTCTATAACCATGCAATGAACAAAATGTCAGCAGGAAATCGACACCTGACGAATGAAAAACTCATATAAAAGTTAATTTCATCGCCGAAATCTTTGTGTCATTAATGGATAATCATTTACTCTTTCATTAAGAATTGAAGAAGAGCAAAATTAATTAGAGTGATCTACATATAAAATTGAGTAAATTACAGCTATATTTCAATTTAAATATGATATTGTTGTCATCTGGGATTCTCATTTGAATTTGGGGTTTTTTTGCAAGCTTGATATGAGGGGGTTCATATTGGTAGCCCATTACAAGCATTATCAAAACGATGACCAACCAACATAACGTCTTCAACGTTTTTGTTGTTTTCTATCATTTTACAGTTGATACATTATCGAATTGAATTCAAAATTAGTGAGGTTTCATTTTGATCAGCATACATGCACAAATATCTACGAAGCTGGGCTTGGTCAAGAACATGGCACATGACCACAAGGTTGAGCAATCCCCTGAGGGTCGAACACACTTCACAAAGAATAGCCTTGACTAACTTGCTAAACATTAGTCTACTCCTGGCTCCCCAAAAGTTGTCCAGTACATTCAGCAACACGGAATGAGCATAGTCGGCATGTTCAAAGAGAACGCCAATCATTTTCGGTAACAGGACATAATTAAAAGAGGTCATGACACGTCACTGGAACATGTGCGGAATCAAGTAAGGACACGTCCCTAGCTGCTCATGTGGATTCGGCTGAGAACGCAAATATAAAAGCGACTCGAAAAGATTTGCCTGAGCATTCGCGCAAGGTTCATTTCTTCTCAGTCATGTTGTGCAGTCGGGAATGGACAGACAAATTGAAATAAGAAAACCATGTCCCTTGTTCATTTTCTCTTTCTCTGTCTGTTAGAACAGCGAGTTATGATTTTTATCTTCTGGTACAACTACCACTACGCCATATTAGACTGCCTCGCTCTCCCGTAATCAAAGTTCCAGTTTGAGGCTGATTCTCAAAGGGAAATTCTCCCCACGCATACTCGAAAGATTGTCGCTACACAATCTTTCTACTATCGTATACCTCCATTTACCTTTCTACCATACTAAGCTAAGCTCAGTAAACATCAATAGCACTTTCTCTCTGATATTGTCATTTCCACAAATAAGTATGATTCTTGTTAACTTATGTACATATTTGGATAGAGTTTTGAAGAAAATGATAAAAAATGCAATCTCGATATTCAACTAAATATTTTAATATCCAGTTAAAATATTTAATAGAATATCGAAATTGTATTCTATACTAACCACTAATTTCCATCTGACAAATAAGTATGCTTATCAGTGCCTGACAGATCAGTTTCCTAATTACCACCCGACAAATCATGGTACTAATTACCGCCCGACAGATTATATTACTAATTACCAACTGGCAGATTATTTTACTGGGATTAGATTTAGGGTAACGGTTACAATGAATCAGCTATCAAATAAATCGATATCCTCTTGGCTTGGAAAATATCATCAATGATAATTATCTTTGCCAATATCTGGGAAAGCCGGTCACTGTTTTCGGGGACATGGTGGGTGGTATCATTTGTTGCTTCTTTATTAGATTCTGTCAACAAAATTGTCAACATAGTTTTCTTCAGTTTTAAGTGGTTTCGGCTGGCTGACTGTCTGACCATGTATGCATTTGTCACGCGTACAGGCCGTTCTACTGAAGCTGAAGGGCTGGAAATTTGAACCTTTACTCCTTATTACGTATAGAAATCACTACAATTACCTAAGACCTCTACATCTACATAAAACAGTCTCTATGAAATCTTCAAAAGAAGAATCAATCAAGCGAATAATCACTCAAGGAGAGTAAGCCTTCGGCAGAGCAAGCTCACAAAAATTGAAAGCCTTCCAGTCTGAGTAACTTGTTTTTTTCTTTCTCTCACTCCCCTCTCTCTTTCTATTTCACTTTAACCAACCACTCTCCCATAACTACGGCTCAGAATGCAATGAGTGTAGAAAGTCAATATATATATATGTGTGTGTGTGTGTGTGTTGTGTGTGTGTGTGTAAATGAAGAATCACTCTAGGATGGCATGTCTTTGATAAAGCAAACTCAACCTTCAAAAACGAGAAAATCCTATTATTTCTAAAAAGAATGGTATACAACCAATGCATTCTCCTGATAGCCACTTATGGGGCAGAAACAGGGAACCTAATCAAGAGGCTGACCCTCAAACTGAGAAACAAGCAACGTGCACGTGAAAGAATCATACTCATCCTAACAATACATATGAGAAGAAACAGGAGTCTGAAACATCATTGTTACCATTAGAAAACTCAGATGGCGATGGGCTGGTCATATTGCAAGAATGGCAGACATCACAATTCTCAACATGAATCCCTAGAGATCACATGCGAAACCCAGGCTGACAGAATACAAGATGGAGAGACGAACTAGAAAGTTCACTATGTATTGGCTTCGCGACGCCCACGGTAAAGAGGTGTGGCGAATCCTTGGGAAGGTTTACCTCCAACGACATTGCCCATGTTGCCATGTTGATGTTGCTTATAATCTTCTCTTATGCAGACTGGACTCTTCTATCTTGGTTGACTAAAAAATCTGAATTAACAACAGGGGAAAGGGTAGCGTCGTGAGAGGCTGACAGCGGACAGAGTAAGGAACATGTTCCTGGAATGCACCGTTAACGAGGCTCTCGTGGAAATGGATGGGCTTAGTGATCTGGAAATAGACTATAATAAATTGTAAAATAGAAGAGAAATGAAAGAAAACAGATGGATGGAATAACCATCGATTGACGAAACATCGAGTTCAAGGGGAAGATTTGAAAAATCTATTGAATTTCACTGACATCGAAACTTTGGGGTAACGCTGTGTATATATACAGAATCGATCGGTAAGTCTGACTCGAAGCCTAATTTTGATCTGAAAATTCCAATGTATAATGTGCGATGTATATGTTTTATAGAGAAGTGTAGTTGAATGCATTGTCAAGTAAAAATACTATGTTGAAAAAAAATGTTTTGTTATATAAATGTTTTTTTCGTCATCAGAATATGGACTCACCGACGTATGTCAGAAAAAAAGGTTTTGAACGAGCCTGGTTGCACTAAAGTCAAACTCACACGCTTCATTAAAATCAAAAGATAATCAAAACAAATTTTTTCTAAAACTACGCGTCTCATTTCAAATCCTTTATCAGCAGTCCCTACAAATAGGTTCTGCACACTTTAGCAAAACAAATCGACCTGAGTTGGGCTTTAGAAGTGGGAGTTAATTTTTTTTGCGTACGTCACTCTGTCTCTGATACTCATGCATGACGTCACTGGTTTCTGGTTTGGTTATTGTCATCATTTATTGATGTTTCATACAGAAATAAAGTCAAAAGTCAATAGTAGGAGTTTTATAAAAAAAAAATAATAATTACTAAACATCGTGATGCCATTCATAATATTTGATTTATAAATGATCTTAAGAAAATGTCCACAGTGTCCTAGAGGTCACGAAAAGTCACTTTAACAATAAAATCAGGCAAATATCGTGACTATACATACTTGCTCTCCGGGTGCACACACGAACAAAGGACATAAAAGAGAAGATATTATTGATTATTAATAATCAAATATAACATAATGATCTTATTAGATTGGAAGTGGGGTTGATAGCACAAAAAAATGGAATCGACACACTGAGTTCAAACTTTGGCCGTGGCAGTTTGCGTTCACTTCGCACTAATGTACTTGGGAAAGGCGCGAATCCATATCTTCCTCTTCCGTCTAAGTGTAAAAAGTATGTCTGACGGGGCAGACTTGGCAGTTTTGTTTGGCACTCAGCCTACGAGACGGACAACATTGAATCCAAACCGGGAAAAGTCCAACCCTACGTCCAGCGTCGTGAGAATCTAACAACAAATAGAGGAAGAGATATGTTCCAGAAATGTGCGATTAATGAGTCTTTGGTGAAGTCTTGACGGTCCTAGAGAACCGGAAGCGGGTTTTTATTGAATTGCTTTTGTAACATAAGGGAAAATGACGGGCAGTTTCCACTTCACCTACGACACCTCGAGTACAAATGGAAGGTATTAAAAAGAAAAGTAAAATAGAAAAAAAATTAAAATCCTGGATTAAGCATTGTAAGATATAATGAAAGCGTATCACACGTCCGTAGGATCGAACGAATGACAATAAGAATATTGCAAATTGAGAAAATGGGAACTTTGAAACACTCGTAAGTAGTAAAACTGCTGCGGATATCTGTCAGGTTCTTCTTTTTGAAATTGAACTTCTTCTTCTCCTTCTTCTTCTTCTTCTTCTTTTTCTTCTTCTTCTTCTTCGGTAGCATTTTTCTTTCTTTCTTTTTATTCTTTATTCTTTCTTTCTTTTTAGTCACTTTTGCCATTTGCCTCTTGTTTTATCGAATTCCTCGAGGGTTGCCAATTTAGATAATTTGTATCTAATTTTTTATAATCTTAAGGAGCGTAAGTCAAAGGAGATAATATGATTGTTCTTGTTTTATTTAATTTTACTAAGTTTTTCAAGAACTGCTGATCGAAAAAAAAAAACTCGACACTGCACTGCCTTGTGTGATGACTAATTTATCTGATGAATTTCGACTTCGTTCAATGATCAGTTGTCGAATGATCATGGTGCATATACACATACAACAATGTTGCCAAATTACTGTTTTTTGCGATAAATTCAGCACGTCTCTTGTTTTTCTTGCACGCTAATTCAACATTTAGCGCTATTTAGAGCACTACTTTTTTAGCACTTATGGCAATTTTCAGTCTATCTAATACCTTTTTTTTTAATACAAGTCAAGCTACTTTTAGCAATTAAAAAGTGTCATAAAATCTAACTGTGTATTTTTACTGCGTTTTTGGCATTTTTGACGCTTTTTCGAGGCCGATTTAGTGCAAAAAAATCTTGAGTTGACAACACTGACACAGATAGAAATTTCTTCAATTGTAGTTAGATAATACAGCTTTGACATGGGAGATAAAGCTCTTATCCTGATGATTCGACACTCAAACATTAATCTGTACTTTAATGTGCTGTCAAAGGAACAATGACAACAGGAAATGATCAGAGAAAATGTCTGAAACGCATTACTCACTGTTGTCGATCGAAGTCTGCAGCTTGCCAAGTACAAAAAGAATAATTATGCCCTTGACCGGTAGTTAAAACATTAGTTGATTGAATTTTATGAACTTTGACCCGGAAATTACCATTTAAAAGTATGTGAACGATTGTTAATCACTGAATCTCATTGTATGATATCTATTCTTCTGAACTTACCGATTTGACACCTATGACTAAAAATCGATTTACATCGCTTATAAAGATTAATTCAACTTTTATTAATTTTATCAAAAGAACTCAAGAATATTCTGACATGAAAATTACTTCTGTTCAATGTATCAAAACAGATATAATTGTGTTTTTCTTCAACAAGTATTTCCCTTTTTTTTGGCCTTGGTTCTTTCTATCATTCTTTTTGTTTTTTCTTTCTTTTGTCCTTTTATATGTTTCAATATTTCTATTTTTCTCACTCAACTATCTTTTTCTTCTTTTTCCTCTTCTTTTTGAAATAGGGGTTTTCTTTCCTTCTTTTTATCCTTGATTTTACCTTTCTTTCTTGCTGGCTTTCTCTTTTGTTCACTTATCCATTTTCATCTTGTTTTATTGAATTCACTACTATGCCTACCTATAAATTTCCAATCCCCTTTTCCCTTCCTTTTCTATTCGTGATCTTTCCTTTCTTTCTTGCTCACCCTTTCTTTCTCTCTTATTTGGCCCTAAGCACTCATTCATATTTTCTTTCTTCTTTTTTTATCTCTCTTTCTCTCTTTCTTCCTTCCTTTCTCTCTTTGTTTTTATCTTTTTTTCTTCCTTTCCTTCATTTGTGTATCTCTTCCTCCTTCTATTAGGAATCCCATCATCTTCTGCAATGAATTCTCTTGTCCACTTGATGACTGTAATTAGTGGCAGTTCACAGTTCTTTAGAGAGAGGCCTTTCCTACACAATAGCTTGTCTGCCGCTCGGTTGCAACGAGGAAGACGGCCGTTCTGCATTACTCTGCCAGCAAGAGGTTGATCAAATATAGACCAATAGCTTAAACATGTATTACTGTGTGAAACACTGAACATTTTACATCTATTTCAGGGTGAAAGAAAATGTACAAATTGTATACGTACAATCTCACATCATGACAATAATATTTACATTATATTTAGGGCCTTATACATTTGTGGTGATGTAATAAATATCCTGATTATTTTTAAAATAACTCACATCTGTTGAACCTTCTCCGTTTTTGTTCCTTCCTTTTTCCTTCCCTTAATATCGATTTAAAATACTCCATCTGATAAAACAAAAAGAAATGAAATAAGATTTGATCGAATTGAACCAACAATTAATAACAAACGGTGCAGAAGAGATTGGGATAAGTTTAAAGGTTTGATTGGCAGTGGTGCTTACCTCAGTGTTCCCGTAATTCAGTTGTTAGAACGGTATCCGTGCTTTAAATTAATTTGTTCCCTGCCGAAGGGTAACCAGTCTGACTTTAGATGCAATAAAAAGCTACAACTATTAAGGTGAAGGTAAAATAGTAGAAACAATTGATAATGTTTTAAAACACCTAATCTAATAAAATGAAAATCAATTTTTTTCATATAATCGGGCTATGAATGAAGCAATCGTCACTGCAAATACCCGAAAATGCCAGATCTTGACCATTGGGTAACCTTCATTAAGTTTTTGTTTATCGATGCCTTTTTTTTCCAAATCTTCCACTAGTACTTGAGATGTAAGGAGATAGACACGGCGTTCACGGTATTTCGTTTCGTACTTGAACAATTTTTTATGTTCCACTTCTAGCTCTCTTTGCCCGCCGAAGCTTCACTAGATCTGTGTTCATTTCGGGAATACGTTCCCTACTCTGTCCGTTCCCCCTTCTGGACGAGAGGTTAGATTTTTCCCGGTTTGAAATGAGAGTTACACGTGTCCAAACTGGTTATCAATAATATGATTCTCTTGACAAGCAGACTCTCCCCGTAGAGAAAACTGGCACAACACAATCTTCCTACGCTTATTTCATCTTGTGCTATACAATTCCAAGTTTAATAAATAACAATATGATTTTTGATTTAGGTCGGCACTTCCTATTTGGAAGATTGGTACAACACTTTTTACGGTTAATGAGCATTGTGCATTTATTCAACAATACTAATACTTTCGTTCGTTTGTTTGCGCATACCTCTTCTCTGCTAAAACTACATGGCGATCTAATATTCTGCATGTGAACTGGGAAGATATCAACTTAAAACATAAGTTATGCAATGTTGACTCCTGGGGTCATTCAAAGTCACCAAAGGTCATTCAAAGCCAATTTTTAGTGGTTTGGGCCACAATTTTGCACCAAGGTGGCTGAAATTGAGAATATGGGTACATCTCCTCGTATCGAAGGTAACAGGCTAAGCGAGGTTGGCCTTAGGGGTCATCCAAGGTCACGAGAGGTAATTTCAATTTCTAGTTCATTGTCAAGTTCTTGGCAATTTCATTGAAGGTCGTAAGCAAAGCGATATTGACCTCAGAAGTCATTCGAGGTCGCCAATGATCATGTTTGGTAAGCTTGCTGGCCACAATTTGAAACCCAAGAAACTGAAATTTGACATAGAGGTAGATTATTTGACAGCCGACGTATTTAGAAATGTGATTTTAATGTCGGACCCTGACCCATTCGAGGTCATCATGTCATTCCGGGTGGTTTCTAGCGAATTTTCTGAGTTGTTGGTCATAATATTGCACCTAGGATCCAGAAAACTTACATACAGGTACATCTTTGCACGGCAAGCGTTATAGGCAATGAGATTAATGCTAGAGGTTAATAGAGGTCACCGGAGGTCATTTCTGGAAATTGCACTGAAGCACAATCCCTCAAGATCGCTGACCTTTCTACATGCTTTTTCCATGTATAGGTCTATATTGGTTGTTTAAGGGTTGGATCACCAATCAACTTTTTCATACAGGTACCTAGTGAGAAAACTCTCGTGTAGTGTATCCAGAAGACCTGTTAAACAGCATCATATGCTCTTTTTTGTTCATCAGAATATTTCAGATACTTTTTCATATCTACATAGGGTGAATGATCGTTTTATTTTTCATTCATTGAGTTGTGTAATAAGAAATGCATTAAAGAACATATTTCCTGTTTAGTAATACTTCGAGTTATTTTTCCTAGGCAACGCTGAATATCCCTGAAGTTTGTTTATAAAGAAAAATGTGTCTGAGAAATCAGGGCTCCGTTAGTTGTCGATTTTTGTGGATCAATACGATTGGAGGGTTTAGTTAAATGTCCATCAGCAGTAGCAGTGGCAGCAGCCTTTTAGCATCTGTCGTTGGACATAGACCTTCCCCCAAATTCGCCAAATCTCTCTATCATGGATGTCACGGAGGTATTTCTTGTCTCAACAGTGTATCACATTATAAGGACTCAGCACTAACCTTTATATTATGTGTCTAAAAATGTTTGTGAAATGTATATCGAATTTATGTATTATTATGGTTACCAATATGAGTTTCGCCAAATTTATTTCCTTTAATGCCATGGAACAAACAACCAAATAAGAGGATTTATAAAAGATATCTAGGAAGAAGCAGCATTCCGAAGATGTTTTGAAACAGCTAAGAACTATAAGATAGTCTCAATTTGTGGAGATTTCAAGTGATAAGATCAGAAATCGACTACTGTTGGAAGACCTGGTTATTAATACACTGCTTATTAGGAATAACCAAGATTTTTACGTTAATAGAATAGCATATAGAGATATGTTGCAAGATAAAGCCCAACTCCAAACCCACAAATGCGTTAGTTTAGTTATTTTGAATCTCATCATCATCAGCAGCAGCAGTCTTTTAGCGTCGGTTGTTGAACATATACCTTCACTAGGATTTGCCTCACCTTTCTACCATGAGCATGGTGGAGTGAATACTTGCTGAACTTGTTTAGTTAGCCAGGCCATCTTATATTTTGCCAGCCACAGTTTTGCTTATGATCTCTGGGGATCCACGTTGTGAAGCCAACATTTTTAACTGCAAGCAAAGTTGACAGTTCTTAGAAGGGGGGGGGGAATTCATGATAAGACCAATTATCAGATTGGTTAACAGCGTTCGTAAGGAATTAAGTAATCCGAAGAGAGAGTGTTTAAAGAAAGATAGCGTTCTTTTTTATCGACCCATAGCGTCAATAAAAATAAAGATTATACAATGTAGAAAGTCAGTAAAGAAAGAATGTTTTTACGTCATATTATTTGCATTTTAGATCAATTCTCGAGATGAAACAATAGTAAGTACAAAAAAGAAAGAAAGAAAGAAAGCAGACAATGCAATGTTTATAACTAATGTATACATTATATACATATATATATATATATATATATATATATATATATATATATATATATAATATATATATATATATATATATATATATATATATATATATATATATATATATTTCGTTTGCCAATTAAATGTATTGCATTTTGGACGATATTTTTCGTTAATTTTTTATGCAATTATTATTTTGTTCTGGGCGTTTTAACAAGGATTGGTTTGAAAACTCAATCGGAAACAAATAGTTTTATTACAGAAAAAAATGTAGAAAAATGCTGTCAAAAATGTATACACAACGTCGCATTTTTAGAGGAAAATCTGTTCTTTTTTCTTTGCAATATTGATAATCATTTGTTGGTGTTAGTAGTAGGTAAATACAATGGTTGACCAAAAAAATCACAAAGGGGTAGAACCTCTCTTTTGGTTTGAGATATGTTTTCCACCTCAAGTCTATATCGGCAAATATCATTCTTCCTGCGTTTTGAGTGGAGCCCAAAAGTTCGTTTTGAACACTATAAATCTTTTCAGTGACACCAACGGGGAGGTAAATTTGATTATGCATTTTATTCTCAAGGACGAATTCTCCAGATTTTAAAAATCATAATTGATATTCTTATGAATATTATGAACTGCCAGCCAAAACTATCATCAAAACTGTCAACATAGATTTCTTCAGTTTTTGTGTTGATCTGGCTGGCTATGTAATATACGTACAGGCCGCACAAATGGAGTTAGTGGACTGAAAAATTCAACATTTACTGTTTCCCATGACTAAAAAAAAACATTTTTTTTGTTTTTCAAAAATCACACACCAAAATATTTTTTTTAGTTCAGGCTCAATTAGTATGTCGATCCCTCAGTTTTGGTCCGGAAGCATTCACGTTGTTTTTCAAAAGTTAAGTTTTTTTTAGATATATTCATTAACCACCCCCTTCTCTAATTTTTGATATTCAGCCCTAACACAGCATGCTGCTAATAGACATTGGTTCTGTGATGGTTTCTTTTGAGTGACTAACCACACCTGTATTAATTATGATTGATGTTCTCGCGAATATTTCAACTATAATTGATATATTAATAAGAAAAATAGACATATGAACGGATACTGACTGAACAGCGTCCACGATGCTTTTAATTTTGACATAGCAGTTCAAAATGAATATTTGGAATTAAGAGTCATAATGTGTAAAGAACATTATAAACAATTAATTATCAGACAAGATAAATGATATAGGAATGCATGTCTAAAATCCATGAAGGGATCGTTTATGTAATCAAGAATTATTAAGTATATTGCGAAAGTGTCATTTTGTTTCATGGAAACCCTAGAAAGGCCGTGCAGAACATTGGGATTCCAGGGAACACTGGGGTTCTGCAGAACATTGGGGATCCGCGGAACACGGTTTGAAAAGCACTGGCGTCTGCAAGAATTGACGCAGGTTAAAATTCAAATCAAAAGGAATTTTCTTTTATAGAGAATCATAAAAGTCTTTTTGAACTTCAATGATATTTCCTGAAGTTATCTTAGTTTGAGCTAAGGTGAAACGAGTGCGAATGGAAGTCGTCATCATTATTATCATACTGTCCATCGTTGGACATAGACCTTCCTCAAGATATTACCGGCCATATGATATGATAGTGATGCCCAGAAGACTATTGTATTGCTGCAAACCTTCAACATTTTTTTGATATCGTTCAAATCCTAATTCCTCAAAACTCACTGTCAAATTGTCTCTCTAATTGAAAACTTTGCTCAATGCTACAAGTTGTTTACAGTACATGGTGTTCGTGAGTGGTGACCCATCTGAATACCGACCAGAGTCAATGTTGCTTGACTTCAGTGGTCAAACGAGGCATATCAATTATATTTTTTTAATTTTCTGTTCCGTCCCCTTCTTGTGAGGCTAGAAGATTGTGCAACGCCGGACAAGAATCTGACCTTTACTTGGGTTTGAACAGCGATTACTAGAGTCGACAGGAAACACGGTATTATTTCACCCGTGAAACAAAGGTTTAGCTTTATATGTACGACACTAGGTCCAAAATATTGGACATTTAGTGAGGATTTCATCTAATGCTAAGTAATAGTTTGCGAAAGCAGATCGCTGACTATTGTTCTACAGCAAGGCAATATCCATTTACGATTGAAGACAAGAAAAATTTTGATAGAGGTATCTCTCTCTTTTTGAAAGTTAGCTTTACGCCATTTTTCGCTTTTATGAAAAAAGACGAAAATCGAAAAAAGCGTTCAGTGTTTGTTTCGCAGCGAGCAGTTCTAAAGATAGCGCGTGCACTCACCCTTCCCCAGTCTCCTGTACTTTCAGATAGCGTAGTGTGATTCTTGATAAGCTGATATCTTGCTAAAAAGGTGTAATACTTACGATTATCTACGATGTCTAATGAATCGGAACTTGTAGTTAAGGTGTTACTTGCTGTTCTTTCCGCCGTACATTGCAATAGAATCTACACACATATATGTATATTCATACATAAATATATACACAGATACAAACACACACACACACACACACACACATATATATATATATATATATATATATATATATATATATATATATTAAGCATGTGATATGATAAGATAGTTAATCCTAAGTAACTTAACAAACATAATAGACAAGAAAGACATAGGATTAAACAGGGATGATCATCTGATATTTTTCAAAGATCATACGAAACAAAGCACAGACAAAATAGAGAAAAGAGATTTTTTAAATTCAAAACAGACATGAATCCCCAACAAAGATAAGTATTTTTTTAGTCATAATACTAAATCTAAATGACAACCATATAAAAATCATGGAGAAAAGATAACAATCCTCCAATTTTTATGAACATAACATCTAAGTTCCAAAAACGATCAGTAAAAGAATTTTGAAAAAAAACTCCCCATTTAACAATGTAAAACAGAATTATAATATTGCCCCCAAAAATTCGGATTTAAGATAGAAATAAAATATGCAGCAAAATTTACCAAGAATCAAAAAAATAAAAGGGAAAGAAATATTATATGGTTTAACCCACCATATAATAAGAATGTAGGAAAACAATCCCTAAACTAATAAATAGGCATTTTCGAAGAACAAATGAATTGTACACCATAGTATATAGAAATAACGTAAAAATTAGCAAAAATTAGCTAATATTAGCTAAAAATTAGAATAAGAAAAAACATCAAAATAAAATAACGAATAATAACGTTAAAAATAACCAAGATACACTATGTAGAGATAAAAAAAATACGTCCACTTCAGAAAATAATTTGACAAATAATGTCATCCATAAAGCAGTTGTAACCACCGAAGATGATGAAAACAACGACAAAATTACATGAAGGAGAACAATAAGAATTATACAATAATATCAATTAAAATTTATGCTTTGACCGAAACAAAAGTTAAACGTAATTTATTACAAACATCCATAATAACTATTTAATAAAAGAAGTGAAATGATTTCTAAATGCAGACTCAAAAACAAATGTATAGTGAGACACGCAAATGAAGACAATGATTTTAAAGACTAAAAATACATGTTGTACACTACATACTTAGAATTACAGAAAATCTTACATTCATATAATAAACGAAAGTATAAAAGAAACAAATACCATAGAATGTATATTGAGGATTTATTTTTTAAATACAGTACTAGACTGTGCACATCGTAAAAATCAAACAAGACATTAAAAAATGAATAAGTCGCAAGATTTGATGAAGTCACGGAAAAAAGAATGTTAATCAAAAAATTAACTTTACAAAAATTTGATTGTTCGCTTAAGGGGTTAAAAGAAAAACGAAACAGTAGAAAAAAAAATTTATACATCTATAAATGATGGTGTATCAACAAGTCAGTAGCCTTATACATAGTTCGTTGCTTAATCTTCACAGGAAATTTCCACTGTATAATGTTGATCTGTGTGATTCATATTCAACTCAGTATCAAGTGCATATAGTGAGCCATTCGCACAAACAGGCGACATTCTATTCAAGCAAACAATTTTTTCAAACAGTCAGCAGAACATAATTACTCTCAGCAAGTTGTTTCTATTCATTTCTTCGCTCTTTTATTCAATCTCTTAATTTCCCGCCATTTTCACAAGTTTTTTTTACATCGAAAATTTCGACTTTCGATTCACTGAATAGTTATTAATTAAATCTTTGTGGGTAAGATGCAATACTTCAAGTCGAACAGGAAAACCAATACAGAATAAATTAGTTTCGATATAAGCACGTTCAGACTGTAATAGTCGAAGTAGTTTTAGTAGTAGTAGTAATGTCTTTCGCCTCAATGTATATATTTATTTGTATGTTTTGAGTTTTAGTACAGGTATTATTATTACTTGTACTTTCTGAGTTTTCACATTATTATTAACAATTTCACACCAGTTACCTGGTGGTTACTGCAAGAGGTTTAGTGACAGTAAGTCTCCTCAAGTCTCCAGCCCTCCTCTCCACACTCTCAGAGTCCACGGCAATACTGTAGTTTACAGTTTCACCCCTACTGCCCGGTGGTTATCACTGAAGGCTGAGTGACAGTAAGTCTCCTCAGGTCTTTAGCCATCCTCTCATCCCATCTCTCTCTCACCTATTACAGCAGTGCTCTGGTCCGTACTTCTTCCACCATTGGAGTGTTTTTGTTTTCTTTTTTTTTTCCTCTTTTTCCTCCTCTTCTGTTGGGCCACTGCTGAGAGCTGGGTCGTAGATCTTATATTTCTAGCACTTTCCTCAGTATTCGTGCGGTTCCTAGCAGTCCTGTGGTCTGTATAGTCTCAATCATTCCTTTTATCCTGAGCTCCTCCAGTCTCACTCTCTGTGTCTTTGGGACAGTTCCTAGTTCACCTATCATTACTGGCATTACCCTGACTTTGTTCTGCGTCTTCTTCAGTTCTCTTGCCAGATCCTGGTAATTTTTCATTTTTTCATTCTTTCCTCTTTAGTCTATGGTCTGCAGATACAGTCACGTCTATTACTTGGCAGGTTTTCCTCTTCTTGTCTACAATTACCAGGTCCGGTCTTCTTGCCTATATGAGGTGGTCTGTTTGGATGCCAAAGTCCCAAAGTAATTTGTGGTTTTCATCCTCCCAGGCTGTCTCCGGTTTGTGCTGGTACCACTTATCCGCATGGTTGAATCCCATTCGTTTACTCAGTTCTTTAGTGAATCACTGTTGCTGCTCTATCGTGTCTGTGTTTATACTCCTTCTGGGCTAGTTGACTGCATTCACTAGTTTTATGGTTTACAGTCTCATCTCTTCCACCACGCAGGTGGCACTTGCTATTAGTCTGTGTTCTGTCGATTTTTGTTTTGATATAGTTTGTTCTTGTGCATTTGTTCTGAGCTACCATGATGATCGATTCCGTTTCTCTCTCCAGGTTTCCTTTTCGTAGCTATGTCCATGATTTTTCGACTGCCACATCCTGTATCTGTCTTTTAAATTACCTGCATAATTATTTATCTTCTCATTTTTCTTTCTTTGTTTGCTGTACAGTTCCATTTTTTTCTACTTTTTGGTTGTTCGTTGCGCTGCTTCGGGTACTCTTTATGATGTCTTCACTGTTTGTTTGCACATACTTTTTTAAATCAACTTTGGCTCTCTGGACACAGTCCTCAATGCTGATGAGCCCCCTGCTATTTTTTTTCTCTTCGTGTATAGTCTAACCGTGTCATATCTGGGGTGTAAGGCTTCATGCATTGTCATAAGCTTCTTTGTTCGCCTGTCCATTTATTGGAGTTCTTCCTTTGTCTATCCAAGGAATGGTCCTGTGTATCTTACTACCGATGCGGCCCAGGTGTTGATTCATTTTATGAGATTCCCGCTGTCTAATTTGGTCTCCAATATTTTCCTTACCCTTCTAAGGTATTCTCTCTATTTTCTCCTTCATTTCTTCCCGTTTTATCGAGTCACATTCAAGAACTCTCAGGTATTTTTATCGGTCTTGTGCAGTCAGTGCTCTAATCTTCCTGTTGTCTGGAAGTTCGATCCCTTCTGCCGTTACGAGCCTTCCTTTGTGCATTTCCATAACTGCACATTTCTATATTCCAAATTCCATCCCAGCGTCATCACTGTATTCTTTCAATTAGTTGAACAGCGTCTCGAGCTCTCCCCTGGTTTTTGCAAATGATTTTATATCATCTGTGTACATTAGATGGTTGACTTTTCCTTTTGTTTCAGAGAAATGGTATCCTTCGCTGTTTTTTCAGGATTCTATTGAGTAGCATCATAGAACAAATAATAGTGGAGACAGCTAGTCTCCCAGGAAGTTTCCCCTTTTTATACTTACCTCTGTTAAATTTTCTCCTGTGGCTGTCTCGTCTACTATCCAGTTTTTCATAGAGCTGGCGATGAGTATCACCACTGGTTAGCTGATCTTGAACATTCTGAGGCATTCAACTATCCGGCTGAGTGGAATCATGTGGTATGCATTTTTGTTGTCTATCCATCCCATTGCAATATTCTTCCTTTTCCCTACTTCTTTGAAGATCATCTGGTCGATGTAGGGCAAGTCATTCGCCCTCTTGGTTCCTTTCCTGCATCTTTTCTGTTCTTCTGGTAATAGTCCCCTTCTTTCCATGGATATGTATATTCTCTCCGCTATTTGTCCGGTCAGGATTTTCCACATGAGTGGTAAGCACACGATAGGTGTATAATTGCTTGTCACGTTCCCCTTTTCAGGGTCTGTTTGGATGAGGGTGGTTCTACCTCTGGTACCTTGCCTTCATTTAGGCAACTTTGGAGTAGGCGGATGAGTCTGTCGTGTAGTGTGGTGAATTTCTCAAACCAATATCCATGAATCCCGTCAGGTCCTGGTGCTCTCCAGTTGGCTATTTTCCTAAAAGCCTGTTTCAATGTGGTTTCATTCAATACTATTGATTCTCCATTGTTTATGTCTATTCAATTTTCATGTTCTCAAACCATTGCATGGTTACGTTGTGTCTTTTCGTATGTCCCCATATGCTGTTCCAGTAGTTCTTGGTCATTGTGGCGTCCGGCTTCATGTTCTGTCTTCTTTCTCCGTTTAGATCTTGGAAAAACTTTCTCTCGTTGTTTTGGAATGTGCAGTTTCGTGTGTATTGGACAGTTCTTTGCCTGTATCTCCTTAGCTTTGCCTTATTGGCTAATTTCCTCAGATGTATCTCCTCCACTGCCACAGGGATACCTTTTTGTGTTATCTTGTATTTGTCCCAAAGTTTTACTCTTTGTCTGTTCGTATGTGGTGAATTTCTCAGTAGTACTTCATCTCTCTTGAGTTGTGAGATTTGTCTACTTAATCTTCTTTCCCAGTTGGGGTTTTCCTTCCTACTGTTATATGGGGTTCTTTCTTCTGTTGTGAAACGTTGTGTTACCATTTTCGCTCCTGCGTAGATTAAATTGTTGAGCTCCAAAAGGCTGTTAGTTTCGATATGTTGTAAGAGGCTGTTGACATGTTCGGTCGCTTCTCCGAGTTTCTTTCTGCCCTAGTCTCTGAGTGGGGAGTGTCGTTTTTTTCTTCTCGCACGATTTCTTTCAAAGTTAGTATCTGATTTTTCTCTTCTTCCGGTGGGGTGTCGTTGTCTCTCTGGTGTGTGCCTTTCCTCGGGGATTTTGTTTTTGTTTGGGTTTCTTTCAGTTTTGTCATTTACTATGTTGGTTGTGTCGAAAGGTTTTTCTCCGGGTAGGTCACCATCTTCCTTCTCTATTCTATGGCGGATCTCTTGTAGTACAGTCTGGGAGAGCCATTTGTTTTTCAGAGTTTGTTTTACTTGGCCAGCCAGGTGCTGGCTTGATACTTCCACAGCGGATTTTTCACACCATATTTTGAGCATGCGTTCATCATAACACCGCACCAAAGGTTTGCTTTTGAAGTAGTAATACATTACTAGCCTGTTCTCCTCTCTTGACCATTTCCTCTTGTTCTTTATAGAAGCCACTCGATGGTGGGTCTGCCCTTCCTGAGTGTCGTTAGTGGGGTATGGGTTATTATTATCATTATTATTATTATTATTATTATTATTATTATTATTATTATTATTATTATTATTATTATCATTATCATTATTATCATCATTATTATTATTCGTTCTCAGTGATTTTTTGCATCCGTAGTAACTGGTGGATAGCACTGGATATTGTGTGTCAGTAAGTATCTTCAATATTCCAGCACTCTCCTCGGTATATTAGCTGTTTTCACTAATGCTGTTGTCTGGGTGGTGCTCAATCTTCTGCAGATTTGAAGTTCTTCCAGCCTTTTTGCTAGGCTTTTCATGATAATTTTCAGTGCTCCAATAACGACTGGCACAACAGCCAATTTCATGCACCGAGACAGTTTGTTTGCGAATATACCATCGACCATCTTTTTCAACTGTACTCTTCACTTTTTCTTCTTCTTCTCCACACTCTCTTCCTCCTCTCTATCTTCTTTATCGTCCTCCTACCCCTCTTCTTCTTCACACCCACCTTCTCCTCTTCCTCATTCACATCTTCTTTTTCTTCACACTCTCCTCCTCCACCTCCTTTTTTATATTCTTCATTCTCCTCCCCTCACACTTTCCCTCTTCTTCATTCTCAACTTCTTCCTCACATTCCTCCTCCTCTTACTCCCCCCTCTTCATTCACTTCTTCATTCTTCTTCTTGTTTATTTATTCCTTGTTTATTTGAGAATTGTTAATTAAAAGTGTAATTTGCCAGTTAATAGGAAATTACTTAGTAGTGTATTTTTCATCATTATCATTATCATCATCAGCAGAATTTGAACGTCCGTTGTTAGACATAGACCTTCCCCAAAATCCACCAGATCTGTCATAAGCATTGCAGAGCCAGTGCTTTCAGAATTTGTCTACTTCGTCACGACATCTTATATTTTGCCGCCCATAGTTTCGTATGTGATTTATTGAGATCCACGTTGTGAGTTGTGATGTCCGCTGGTTTTCTGACATTCGTGCAACATGAACAACCCATAATCATTTCAATTTTCTAATGGGTTTCTATGATATCTCTCACTGCTGTTTGTTCTCCAATATACGGTGCCGTCTTACAATCTCTCCCTGTGATGTTCAGTATGATTTTCTCGTATGCACGTTACATAGCTGAGAACCGATTAATGGAGTTGTAATTTACTATTGAATGAAAAATCACTAGAAGCGGATTGTCGTATACAATTCCCCTCCCATTATCAGTAACTGATATTATATACCATAAGACAATAATGATAAGATTCGATTATTTTCATTTATATCGATACATGGAGACTTCTTAATTTCTCTCTTTACACATGAGCGCATGCGTACGAGCATGCACGCACGAATGCACATACACAGATATGAATGCCTTGGCTTCACGAACGAAGATTTTGGTAATGTTTTCCATGACAATATCTATCTATCTATCTATCAATATATATATATATATATATATATATATATATATATATATATATATATATATATATATGGATAGATATAGTCGAGAAAGCTTTAGAGTTTTAAACACTAAACTCATTCAAAACATTTTTCGAAAAAATATGTACATAAGAATGAATAAAACCCTCGACCTGATTCGAAATTCTCCTACTTACATTCTCTCTTCACACATAAGCAGGTGCATATGTGAACGCACGCACGAATGCAGATACACGCATATGAATGATTTGGCTTCGTGAACGAAGATTTTAGGAAAGTTTTCCACGACAATATCTATTTATCTCTCTCTCTCTTTCTCTCTCTCTCTCTCTCTCTCTCTCTATATGTATATATATATATATATATATATATATATATATATATAGTCTAGAAAGCTTTACAGCTTTGAGTACTAAACTTATTGTAAACATTTTTCAAAAAACAATGTATGTAAGAATCAATAAAACCCTAGGCCAGATTCCAAATTCTCTTACATCCCAGTCTCCTGTGCATTACATTACAGCATCCTTCAAGAACTCAGGAAAACATACTATTGTATCCATTTCTCAGTTTTACGGACGTTCAAAATTTTCACCCTACGTAAATTAATGGTGATAGCTTCTCCGCTTTTCACTATTTCGACTTTCAAGTTTTGATTTTTTTTTACCGGCATTCTCAAATCTAGGATGATAAGAGTACCATATATATATATATATATATATATATATATATATATATATCAGCAGAGGCAGCGGTCATGACTCCACTACGGTACGAAGGCCAATCCAAAGTTCCATGACGAGCGTGATTGTGTTAATCTCAGCCATGTCTTACCGGCAAACATTTCTGTCTCGTCTCCTCATCTAATTTCTAACTGCATTTACTGACCCACAGGAACCAATCGGTAAGCTTTTTGCTCCATCTTTCTCACTATGTGCCAATCCCGTCCTCATTATTGTTGCTTGATGATTTGTACAATATCTTCCCTCCTGGTACTCTCTTGGACTCATGTTGATCTTAATGTTGAATTATTCCTGATACTGATCTTTCCATTGCCCTCTGTGCAGTGCTCAGTTGGTTTTTCGAGTGGTTTTATAATTTTCCAATTTTTGCACCTATACGCTATAGCTGGTATTATGCATCGATTGGATACTTTACGTTTAAATCATATTGGCTGTTTGCTTTTCAGTATGTCTCTGTTTATACCAAATGCTTCCCAGCCGATCGTTAGAAATGTTTTTTTTTCTAATTCCCAACTCGATTCAACCCTATAGTCTTCATCAGAGAATCAAGTAATATTTTTCAATGCCACAGGTATTACGATTTCTATTTGACGTTGAATTAAAGTCACGTGATTGAAAAGAATTATAAGCCAGAAGGAAATGACGTAATAACAATAGATTGAACGTAATTCTATGGTAGATCCATTTCTCAACAGGGTTGAATGAACTGTTTCTTTCTTTGATGTATTCAGAAATGGTTAGTCAGATATTACAAAATTCCTTAATGCAACCATTCTGAAAAATTGAATTCAAGTCGTTTTTTCAATGTTTTTATCAAAGCATAATTCTATGAGTCTTTCAAAGTTATTTCGCATATATATATATATATATATATATATATATATATATATATATATATATATATATATATGAATATCAAAATATAGCCAAACAAGGGAAATACATTATCAGGAATATTTCTACTCACACCAAAACAGCAAATGAAATAACGATTATTTACACAATGTACACATGGAAAATTAGTTTTAACGGAGCAAATAATCTGATGCACAAAAAGGAACAAATCATATCTTAGGTTGTTTAATATAGCTCCTAAATTCACTACAAAATTGTTTCTTCCACCGGTTGCAAGCATGAAAAGGTTGATCGATGATTCAACCCAACAACAATCAAAATAGATTTGTCCGTTGGGAGAGCATGAAGAACTCTGGTAAAGGCCAGCTAACTTGAGAAATTGTCATTGTATTTTGTAACAGGGGCCTCAGGTGACGTTTAGTGACCTCCAGCCTCAAACTCTTATTGTGTATAACTTTATATTGTGTAAAGATGTACCCCTATGAAAGTCTTCTGTGTTCTAGGTGTGATATTGTGGCCAACAACTTGGAAAATCCGCTTGAAATGAAATGTGATGACCTCGAATAACCCCGTTTTATTATGGCTTATAATTTGAAAAATTGACTGGAAATGACCAAGAATGACATCATGTAACTCAAGTGGTATCTGAGGGCAATATTGCAGAGCCTATGACCTTTGCCGAGAAAAGATTTACCTCAATACGAAATTCATGTTACAGAACTTGGAAAGTTAAGTAGAAATGACCAGAAATTACTTCTGGCGAGCTTGACTGACCTCAGGTCAACCTTAGCCTGTAACCTTCGATGTATTTAAATTTCAGCGTCTTTGGTACGGAATTGTGACTCACAACTCTGTAAATTGTCTGGAAATAACCAGAAATGATTTCCTGGGACCTCACATAATCTCAGACGTCAACTTTGCATATGACCTTTGCCATTGAAGTATGTCCATCTCAACTCAATTTCAGATTGATTGGTGCTAAATTGTGGCCCTAAACTTGAAATGACCTCACGTAGCCTAAGTGGTAAGTTGACATCTCCTTGGTGTACATGCAGGATATAAGTTCGATAAGCCTCATAATCTTGGTGGAGATACAAATGAACAAACAAAAGGCTCAAATATTAGTATAGATATAGGTTTATATAATAAAAAGGAATAGATATGAACGGAGAGAAAGATTCCACTCTAGCATTATACTTACATTATAAATAAAACTCTTTCCCTGAAACCTTTTTTTTTTCTAAAAACGTTCCATTTTAGAATTTTCTCCTTGGTTCATTAAGTATGTATGCAAAATTTAGTTGGGTAGATATTCTTTTATAGCGTGACGGACAAATCTGACACCTCTCACTTATATATACAAGATTAATTTATCTATATACTTAGTTATATGTACAATTATTTGCCAACATATACACAGATATTCATCTTTGTTTCAGTGGCTTTTTTCACTTGGTTTTCTTTCTGATAATTAGCCTTGAATACAGTTCATTTTCAAATGATGAAAATATCGCCTATACGCGTGTTTGTATAGTATTATGCATGCGTACACCTGTATTGAAGCAGCAGCATTTGTTCGTTCAAGATTCCATTTCATAAGAAAGCGAACAATTCAGTCTGTCAAACCAATGGACAAATGAAGCAGAAAATTGTGTGACGTGAAATTCTGTTTCTGTTATTATCCAAAAAACACGAAAAAATCTCGTTAATAGGCTCTCCAATCAATGAAATAATACGACGACAAAATGGCTGACAAGATGGTGCGTAAGAAGACTTAACATTGATTGGATGATTTTTTTGAAAAGAGTCACTTTAGTTGTTAAACAGCAAAGATTCTGCATGAATAAGTAATTGTTAAATGTATTTTTGAGGATTGATTTCTACGGATGTTCTCTTGTTTTGAGAGTTCAATAAACTGTGTTTCTCTTTGGCAATGAGTTGGTATTTGCATGTGAAATTTATGTTTCAATCCTTCCATTGGAAAAGTTACTCTAGGTATAGTCGTCCGAGGAATGAATATTAATCATTCCGTACTGAGATGCTAAAACGTTCTTTTTAATATATGGCTAACACACGCACACATAAACACATTTAATTTATACACACACACACACACACATATATATATATATATATATATATATATATATATATATATATATATATATATATATATATGTGTGTGTATATAAGTCCAGACCTACATACTAACCTTAATTCCAACCTACCTAATAACCTACCTGCACACCCTAACCGTAAACTACCTACTAATAAGACATACTAAGCCTAAATCACAATCCTAATTATATACTGTATTGGATCTAAAGTAAAAAGTATTTTTTACATCGAAAATACCGTTATTTGATTATCGATAAAAATTTAGCCACTTCCAGCCATTCAAGATGGCCAAAACGCCTATCTCAATTACTACCACTGCAAAATATCAATATTTAATCTCATGTATTCCTAACGAATACCAACATTGCTGCCGAAATACACATTATATATATATATATATATATATATATATATATATATATATATATATATATATATATATATATATGTATATATATATATATATGTATATATATATATACATATATATATATATATATATATATATATATATATATATATATATATATATATATATATATATATATATATATATTATAAAGTACTAATGGGCTTGTGTGTGTATGCGTGTGTACTCCAAGATGTCGAGAACTACGCATCGTGGAAATCAGCAGGTTCGGTATTACCTATAGCACTGGTCGAATTTATCGAAAAGAAAATAATCGATTTTCTTGATGTCACCGTTCACGCTCTCAGAAAAGTCTGTCGAAAAATATTTTTTTCTTGGTGTTTTTCTTTAGAATGAATCGAAGCTAGATCTATGAAATCAAGCTATATGTATATTTCGAAACCACATCAGCCAGAATGTTTTTTTCATCATTAGTTTGAACCTACACACGAGGTGGGGGGTTCAATAATATTTTTTAAATTCTTTTTTGAGCAGTGATTCTGAGTTTCAGAAATATGGCGGCCCAATAGCCGAGTTGTTAGAGTCTCGGAAAATAGAAATGGCCGACCATGTTCAAACTCCTACCGGTAAAGTGTTTTTACGTTCAATTTTATATTCTTTACAAGCTAGTCGACTTTTGAGTCTCCCGGAAATTTATCAGTTTTGAAAGAATAATTTCTTTCGGGTTTTAGAGGGTGTTTCTTTATATAATGCAGTTATAATGCTAGCCTGGCCCCTCACTTTTGGCATATCCTGAATCAGCAGCACAGAGGTTCCCTACTGCACGCATTTTAAGTTTGAATTTTACAAAAACAAGTTCGTTGATTTCCAAGTCCGTCGGAAATATTTTTCATGTTTTTTTTTTTCATCTAAAATTTCCTCAAGGACTATTAGAAATAGATACAATCAAATATATATGTATATTTTGAATCAACATCATCAGGGGAGTTTTTTGTTTTCATTGTTTATTCGAACGTAAGTCACATGTGAGGGGATTGAAATCTTGAGAAAAAATTGCAAGGGGGCAGTAATTCGTCGTTTGAGAGTCATGGTTGTACAATAGCCGAGCAGATAAATTATCGGAAAATAAGTATATCTGAAATCATTAGATCATGATTTGTCTATAACACACATTTTGAGGCTGAGTTTTACAAAAAACACGTTTGGCACTTTATATGGGGTCTGCGTTCGCTCACCCAGAAAACAAGCACGTTCTCACATGTGTTTTTGGCGGGGAGCTGTAATTTGCAATTTTGAAGTCATCACAGTTCAGAAGCCGAGTCGGTTGAGCTTCTGAAAATGGAATTGGCTGACATAAAAAATTCCTCCCAGTCCAAATGCAATTTTGGATGTGTCTATATTATATGGAAAAAAATGTTTCTTTGAATTCCATGTGCTTTCAATTCATTAGACCTTCAAACCTTCCAGCAATTCAAAAGGTTTGAGAAAGGAAATATTTCAAGTTTTTATAAGAAGAGATACCATTTGCATTGTAGCTATTTTGTTGAACTGCGACCTCAATTACCATTCGTTATAAGTTAACACGAATATTACTTTCACTTCCTCTCAGTGGTTATGCCCAAGGTTGCTAATGTTCCTACGTGTACTGAGTAATTAATGAAAGTATGCATTTAGTAATGTAAATGCTGTTTGTATTGTGGATGTGAAGTGATCTGATAGAATGTTGATGAAAATGACAATTTGTAGGCGAAGAGGAAAAAAACTCAACAGAGAGTAGGTGTTACATCTCGAATTTCTTACAATTCCGTGGGCATGTTTTGATGCATTTCGACGGGAGCCAGATCTTACCCACACAGATACAAACACCTCTCAACCCTCTTCTACTGAACAACCGAACAACACCAAAATAGTTACATTTCTTTCCTCAGCATCAAGCATGTAAACAGCAAAATCTTCTATGAAACGCTGAAAATATTTTATTTAAAAAAATTACTGGCCCCTGTCAAAAAACATCGAAATATGTATGAGATTTAATACTTACTTTCTTCTGATTTTTTTTTCTTCACCTTTCAATTGTCGTTTTCATATATATATATATATATATATATATATATATATATATGTACAAAAATTATCTGTCCAAAATGACGTGCTTATTCATGTATGGAAGATCACTGAGAAGACTAAAGCTATCGGGCGATGTCGTATTTAATAATTCAAGTTACCTAATTTTCCTTTCAAGTCTCAACTCAAAACATTTGAATGTGTGATCAGCCATTTAAAGTGTTGAGAGTTACTATGTCGTAATATATGACGTATTTGTTTGGTCATAATGGGAAGATAGATGCATTTAACAAACAAAATGCATTAGCAACAAACAAATAGAAAATTTACTCATAAGTTCATCATATGTTCAGATATATGTTATAAAGAATTGGATATACAACCCCAGAGAATAATTATGAATGTGTTATTTTTATCAGAAACTCTCTCGTCTGGAAAGTAAGTATTCCATTTAAAATTTCCTATGTGTTCTGAGTCTTTTAGGAAACCTTGTGTTTTCACATGTAAATGTACGTTGTCTCCTTCAACTAACGTGATTTCATGAGATTTTCTTTGCTGACACATTCTTACTGATTTGATTTTTTGTCACAGTATTTTCTGTTCTCCTGCTCACTTCTTGATCTCTACCTCACAGTTTCTGTTCTGTGTTTCACTAACAGGAATTCAAATTCTTTCAATTTAATTAACTAAACTTTATGCTATTAGAAAATCCAATAATAGTTATCTAATCTTGCAAACTGTGAGAAAAACTGATGATAAAACGTGACACTGTCAACCAAAACTGTCATCAAAACTATCAACATCGGTTTCTTTAGTTTTCAAGTTGGTGCGGCTGGCTTACTATATATGTATGTATGTATGAATGTATGTATGAATGAATGAATATATCTATGTATGTATGTATGTATGTATGTATGAAACCATGCGTGCAGGTCACACCAATAGAGCTAAAAGGCTGAAATTTTTTTTTCAATTCTTCCTCCGAACAATTTTCTAAAGTGAGTTCAATTTCGTTTGTATCTGATTGTGTTTACGCTTGTTTCTTTTTTAAAAATTAAGAATTTATTAGTGATTACCACCGGAATGGGAGAAGAAACTTTTTCATTGATCGCCCTTTTCCCATTTGGTTTATGATCCCAACACTGCATGCTGTCGAAAGACGTTGGTCACGTAACAGTTTCCATTGAGTGACTAACCAGACCTGTGGTTTTTGTATTTATTAATCAGATTAAAATATGCCAAACGATATTTCATAAGATGATTGGAATTTATAAACTAAATGTATTAATATTTGTAAGGTTTACAGTACCACCCCCTTATATGCAGATTTGTTCTCCGCTGTCAACCCAGAAATAAAGTAATCATGCCTTACTTGAAGATTAGTGATGTTTACAATTCGGATATGCACAAAAGAAGCTGTTAGGTGGATAATTCAAGTAAAAGTTCCTGACTCAATAAGGGAGAAAATCGTATTCCGAACATGCGATCTATGGCAAGAAGGAATCTTATATACACCACATAACTTTTATTACGGCATATTGTTATAATTACTCTATCTGTTTAACCAAAGATGGCGAGGAGTTTTATCCATTTTATGTTTTATATGTGTATGTGTGAATGTTTGTGCTTGCTTGTGGGTTCCAGGGTTCCTGGCTGTACTGTTTTGTCTCCAGACTTGAAATCGGCATCAATACTCCACTAGACCCGGTCTTGAAATTATTTTTTTTTTATTTTTGGAAAACTCTTGGGGGGGGGGGGGCTTTTGTGGGACTCTATTCTGATGGGTTTACTAATATTATTAATGATATATTGATAAGATTCTCCAGAATCTAGATGTTTCTAGATTTTATCGACTCTATTTTAGATTTTTTCGAATGGAAAACGCTAATGATATCATAAATAGAATTCGTCCTAATCATATTTATTCTTCGGTGCAATTTTTTACATTCTTGAATAATTGACTGAGATGGCAAGTTATTAGATATTTTTGTTGATCTTTTATTATGCCTAAATCATAAATCAAACCTTTTCATAAAATTGTATGTATATGGAGAATATAGAGTATAATATAGTGCAGAGGTTCTGTAACTTATTTCATGGCTAAACCTTTCTACGATTTCCCAGAAATTGCAGAAGCGGTATCTATATTTGACGAACAATCTCCGCCGCCTAAATTTCAAAGGCATTAAATGGAACAAGAAATTCTTAGAGAGAAAATACAAACATCTTCAAAAAACATAAGGTGAATTAAAGATTGAAATGAAAAAATGAATGTAATTATTTGTTATAAATTTATAATTGCCGTGGAAAAAAATATTAGAAGCAGATTAATGTGAATAATTTTGCCGCTTCTTTGACCCCAGTATCCTCCGAAAATTTGGTAAATATTGAAAAGTTGAATTCGTATATCTGCTGCATAACCCAGTATGTTATGATATTTAGTTTATGTGCTGATTTATTATTTTGAGAATGGCGAAGAACATTAAAAAAACAAATGTTGAATTTTATCAAAAGTCACCTCATTTACGCGGAACCAAGATTTTTTTGAGTAATCCTGGCGTTCTGCGGGACCTACTTTGGAAAACCCTGATATAGAGTTCAGTGCTATCCACAGTTTCGGGCATCCCCTAGGGATCTTAGGGCAAATCCCCCGTGGGTTAGGGGACACCACTGTATATACGATTTTTGCTTTGGCTTATAATTCTATACGCATAACAAATTCTCTTGTGTTCATTACATGTTGCTCGTTTCCTTGTTTTTTCCCTTCAGATACCTGATAATCGACTCTTCATTTTGGAGAGCCTTTGAAGATAAATATCTCAGAATCTATTTCTAATGAAAGGGATGTTTGAATCGCTTAATTTCAAAGAACACCTTTTCTTCTGCTCAACCTATTGACTGTCTGTTTGCTTTAGAACATCTCTATTCATATATCATTTAAACGTGTAAAAAAAATTTCTTTTATGTCAATCACGTTTATGCATTAATAAAAGACGTTTGCTTTCAATGAAAAAATATTAGATACTCTAGTGTCCGCTGAATTAGAAACTGTCGACCAAAAATGTCAACATAGGTTTCTTCAGCTTTTCAAGTGGGTCTGGCTGGCTGACGATGTGTGTATCGTGCCTATAGGCTGCACAAAAGGTTGAAAATCCTAACAATTAAGAGTTTGTTCGTTGGTACCAATTCCCAATTTGTAATATGCGTTTATGCTAAATTGGTCCCTTGGTTTTTGTCCGGCAGCGTTAAGACTTATTTTGCTATTTTGAAAATTCTGACTGCCTAACAAAATGCGAGAGATGTGACTTATTCATTGATCACCCTTTTGAATTGGTCAATCCCAACACGGCATGCTACGAAAAGGCATTGGTTACGAAATGTTCTCTATTGAGGGACTAACCAGACCTGTATTAAATATTTCCGAACAATTTTTTGTTTTTTTCCTTTAATAGTAATGTAAATTTCTATTTGTTGGTTATTCATTCACCTTTTACGTATCGACTGCAAAACTTGAAATCAGTAATCTTAAATACTTTTGTCCTTTTCTTTCGGTAACCTTTCATTTTCTTTTTTTTTTTGTTCTTTTTTTTGTTTTTGTTTTTTGCTTTTCCTCTTTGAAGAATTTGAATAATTATTACATATATATATTGTGGCTTATCGATATTACCAATAAATTGATTGAAAGGCTTCAATCTATGCTGACTTTGACTTCAATCGTCAAGCATTCCGACTGTATCGTCAGGATTTGTGACACACACACATTGACAAATACATGCATTCATGCATACATTCGTGTCGATGTGAGAATCAATTAACATTTTCAATAAGACCTCTTCTAAAAGATATACATATCAGGTTAAATGCAAATGGAAGCAAATGTATTCAATGTACAACATGTTCATCCATATATTTATTTATTTATTCATTTATTATAACATCTTTATTTATTTACTACTGTCTCAAATATAAACAACAACATGGCGCCGGTAAGTTGAAATAAAGCGTGGATTCAAAAAGTGAAAACCAGTCCTGTTTGATCATGTAGCCGCTGTGACAAAGTGGTCATTTCAACCAGCTGTGCAAGGGACGGGAGTTCTATTCTCACCGGAGCCTTGACCTTTATTCCTGACCGAGCTATATGTTATCGCAGAAACAAAAAGAACCCCAGTTATAGTCTTTATGAATAGAGTTAAAAATTTCGATGAAGGTAAATAAGTAGACAAAATTAATGAATAATTGGGTTACATAAGATATAGTTAAAGGGACTTAACTTTCAACGTATCCCCTATCTTCTTGTATACAAAGATTATGTTTTTGAAGTTCATTGAACAATATTTTCTGTAATGTTTCCCAAGTTCAAAGATTGATTGCATTTGTTATCTGCGCACAAAAATCTTCTAGCGAACAAGGTTATTTTAAAATCCTCCTAAAGGAATAAAATCTACAAGTAAATCTAGGTACAAATCAACCAGATCGGAAGGTAGATAATATTTTCACTGGGTTCTGTATATTTCACCGGTCACGCTTGTCTCTTCAGAAGTTTTGAAATATTGTGATTTTGTTTTGAGCTAATGTATTTTTTAAACGGAAGCATCGATTTCTCGTGATGAACGTCGTTAGGGGAAAAACGTTGTCAAACAAAATTATTTCTTAGATGCGTTAGTATCTATAGCGATGATCACCGTCACTGACCGACTAACAATCTGACAAATCGATATAGCAAACACCTCACATCATCTCCACGAAGCATTTCTTCCTCCCATTGTATGAATCCGATGTCGCTCAGCTGACATTTTATAATTACGTCATCAGAACGTGGAATCCTATTTAACTTCGCCAGAAGTCAAACGCACGTCAATTGCATGAATGAAATTCTATTTTACTACGATATTAGCGTTAAATGAAGGCGCTTTCAGAGGGAAGGGCTTTTGAAATTGAGAGCTTCAAAAAGAATGTGATTCTAAAGGAAAGGACCTTCAAAAGTGCTCATGATCGAATGACTGCACCTATGGCCTGTTTTCTAGGCTTGTTAAAAAAAAGAAAAAAAAAACAGTGGTATCACAGAATCCGATTCAAGCTCTTACGTTCTGAATTGAATGCTTGGATCCACTTCAACTTCCTGGCAAGTTTCATGGGCTAAATGTTGTAGAAACCATTCTCTACTATCTGAACATTAATCTCAGAAACGACGTGACTCTTCCAAGCTAAATGCGTTCATGTTGCTTCTGTGTTTTGCCCTATATAACTAAGGTGCTCCACGTTTTTCCATAGGTTTCTTTCCCACTCGTCAACATTTTGTATTTTGTCTAATATCTCATATAGAAGTGAAGTTATTCAAAATCTCAAATGCATAAAGACAGCATGTACAAAGCCCACCATCACGAATGAGCCACTGACGATGGCGCTCAACATTGTAAAAGAGGATCATCATCTTCATCAGTCTTTTAACGTCCGTCGTTGGACATAGACCTTCCCCAGGATCCACTGCTTTTCTCTATCATGGGCATCGCGGAGCCAGTATTTTCTGAATTTGTCTTGTTCATCTCTCCATCTTTTTTTTTTGTCGGCCTCGGTTTCGCATTTGGTTCCTGGGGATCCATGTTATGAGTCGCGATGTCTGTCACGATTGTCTTTCATTCTCAAAACATGACAAGCCCATTGCCATTTGAGTTTTCAAATGGATTCTATGATGTCTCTGACCCCCGTTTTCTTTCTGATATATTGTGCTGTCTTGTGATCTCTCCATGTGAGATCGAGCATGATTCTCTGATGCGCACGTTGCATGCTTCTCAGTTTGCGGGTTTGTCTCTTAGGTAGGTTCCATGTTTCAGCTCCATAAGTGACTATCGGGAAGATGCATTGGTTGTATACTCTTCTTTTTAGGATTATTAGGATCGTCTTGTATCTCCAAAATGCAACCAGGGCTACCAAGTACGCAATGACTCAACAATCAGTACGTTGCTGGCGATTTGTTACGTACATGTCACGTGAGACCCATTTTCCAACAATTACAAACAGTCATATTGAATTGTTCGCCAAGTTCCCTGTCTGTGACAGTTGGATGGGGAATGTATTTAAGCTATCAGTTGAAAAACGGTCATAACTTTCGTTATAGCCTAATATATAAGACCATTCAGGTATAAGAGTTCATATTACTTGATTTGTTATAAGGGTATTAGCAAAATGAAAAGATAAGTAGCTTAGTGTGTTCGTACTTTATCAAGGTTAGTATTGGATATCAGGAGTTTCGTTGTAGTGATACAGATATAAGTTTTTAAACAGATGAAAAGGTGTCAGTAACTTCGAGACTTTTCTGGGCGTGCAGAAGTCTACAGAAAACGAGTTATTTCTTTTATCTATAGTCTCCACCAGAAATAAAATTCGGAAGGGTAAAATTCAATTTTCTCATCATGAAATGAATACGTTAGTTTGAATTTTAGACAAGAGAAGTTCGTTAGGCAAAATGTTAATGTAAATTAGAAAAGATCGAAATTGGATTTTTCGACAAATAAATTCTTATTGGAATATATGTTACACCTAATCATTGAAATTCGCAATTTGGTGGAGTCTTAATTGTTTTTTTACAAAAAAATGAATACATAGTTTTAATTTGATCAAAAGTTTATTTAATCGAAAAAAAGGATTAAAACAACTGTTTTTTACAATCAAGAGTTCATTCAATCAATGTGATGTACAAGTGTATGTGTGTGTCCTTTTGTGTCCATGTGTACGTGTTCTTGTTTGTGCGAGTATGTATGTTCAGAGGCGCAAATATACACAGCGAGAAATATACGTAGAGGAACAAAATAATCAGATGTATTTCTACACACCTATGGATACATATACACACACATACACACATACATTATATATATATATATATATATATATATATATATATATATATATATGTGTGTGTGTGTGTGTGTGTGTGTGTGTGTTCTTTTTATATCATGACCATCGATAGGGACTTTACTCACTCCTGTTCATAGATATAGGAATGAAAAAAGAACTATTCAGGCACGTGCCGTGAGTAATCACTCAGGCTAGGCCGCTGGTTGACCTTTACGAAGTAAATTGTCAACAAAAGCCTTCAAGTTGCTAAGCAAAGCAGTACTTTAATCTATATTGCAGTTTTAAATGTTTTAGATTCAGGCACTAATTAACCCTCATCAGAATAATTTTAGAAAAAAATTGGATTGATTCAGATTCTTTAGAGTCTATGTTCTACAAAGCAAACCCCCTTTGGTTCTGTTTGATATTTATCAAGATGTCACTAATTTGAAACAGTGAGTTTCTCACGTGAAAAAATATTTTTGCTTTGGAAGTAACCTTTTCATAAATAAATTCAGCTCTCATTTAATAAGTGCTGAAAGTTTAAAAAATCTTTTTTTTATTTCTCCAATCTGTTGATCTTTAATAAATTTTTAATGCAAGAGTGTATTTGCCACTAAAGATTTTCCAACTGATTTTTCTACCTGTTTTTCTACAAATGTAAACACAAATATGTTCACTAATGAGACACTCTGCTGATACATCAATTCAGCGATTATACTGGTAAAAACCTCCATAAATACCAGCAATCAATACCAATGAATTTTTATATCTATTCAGTACATCGAAAACAAAAACTATATTTCTCAGGATGTATGACTTATCAGGAATTATTTCATTGAATCTTTGAGAAAAGGTTGAGTGATATTTGCTAAAATGTTCCGTTTATTCATTTAATTTTTACTGAACTTTCATATGGTCAAGTGAAAGTCTGTTTAAAGTGTACTCACGTTGTAGGTGCCGATGTATAATATTATTCTCTTGGTAAGGGTTTTTGGGTTTTGTTTGGGTTTAAGGATTCTGTTTGAGTTTTGTTACAGGATGTTGCAAGATAAAGTGCTGTAACTGTCATTTCGTGCGTGTGTATCTGGAACGTTTCAAGCGAAAGCAGAAGAAAGTTTTTCGTGGTGTGTGGAGCGCCAGCCTCTGGAAAATTGGTGCTTATTAATACCAATGGGCCACAGATAAAAGAGCCGTATATATTTGGATGGCAGATCGCTCAAACGGAGTAGAATAACATGGTAATAAACTTGAACCAAATCATACGAAAATATCGTTGTAATGAAACGCATACACACACATTCAAAAAGACTGATCAAAATTTATCTTCGTACATAGGACGCTTTTTGTCCCTGTAGTACTAATTAGTAACTTTTTTTTTTAATTATGGGGTTCCCTATTGATAGAGAAAATCAATTAGAACCACTTTATCCGTTGTATTTGTATTGCTATTCCAGTCGGGATATAAGAAAGGATAAAATCCTCGCTTCACAATGATTTCCGTTCAGTCCTTTCCTCGACCGTTGCTATTATACTCTATTACTCTCTGAAAGTTCTTTTGACCAGCACTCACAGAAGACATTTCTCGGTGATTGTTCGACCAGATATTCCATACTACCCCCAGGCTTTCAACACGCAGCCAAGAACAACTCGACAACAAAAAGTTAAAACAGTTCAATTTGCTGGCGTGATTTCGTAGACGCTTCAGGAAATGACGAACTATAAAATTCAACGATAACTACTCTATTCAATCTTGTTGTCTTTGAATCCTTATGCTTACACTATCCAGACATATCACCGTCCAGAGTGGCCAAGTTCGAGAAAAAATTTAAAAAAACAGAAAACATTTACCAAAACGAATAAAAGGGAAAATTTTAAAAAAACAAAAAAACAGTAACATCAAGGAACAACAGACGCCACATATAAGTCTAAAGACAGGAATTTATATACATTTACATACAAAACATAGATTTGGTGTAACATACCCCAAGGAACAATAGAAAATGTATAAATAAGAAATAGTCTTTATAGGTGGTCTGTATCGAGGACTCATTTCCCCATGAGTAAGGCATGTAAATTTCTTCTATCTAAATTATTCCTAGGCACTGTCGTAGTGCGACGCCTGGTATTCCTTGATGGTCACCCATCTGGTTACCAACCAGCCTCGAAGTCGCTTTATCTCCGGTGGTCGTACAGGAGCCGCTGTATCCAACGTGATTTGGCCAGCTATAATATTCTATTACCATCTTTCCTCCTAAGTAAGAGATAATATCTCTTATATTGCAAAGATATTTTCTTGTTTCTTCGTAACATAACTGTATATTTCAACATGTTGAACATTTTCTTCTTCTGAAAAGACCAAGGATTTAGTAATCTCAGGTCTTTTCAGATGTTTAGGTCTGGAAATATGGATAAAACTTATATTTCACTGATATTAGTATCTCCTACTCACCATTCGAAATAATGGAATCTTCAATTTAAATTCAGCTACTTTCCAACGAAACCTCAGATCAGTATCCAAACATGTATTACCACTATTACCAGCTTTGAAATAGTGAACTATCAAGTCTTAAAATAAGTAAGTTGACCTCTAAAGAAACACAGGTAGACTTTTTTAGCATATTCATAACGTCATCTAATGTGTGTGTGTATATATATATATATATATATATATACATACATACATACACACACACACACACACACATATATATATGTTTGTGTGTGTGTGCATTTACACACACGCGCGTGTATGCACACACACGAACACACATATATATATATATGTGTGTATATATATGTATATATATGTGTATATATATATATATATATATATATATATATATATGTGTGTATATATATATATATATATATATATATATATATATATATATATATATATATGCTTTACGAATAGCAGTTCACGTACTGAATTTCAACCAGCATTGTACAGAAAAAAAAATTTCACTAAGCATTGGAAGATTTGAAGGGCCTTTCCAAGGAGCCAAGCCCATCCCTGCACTTGTCCTCAAATCTCTAGCTAGACTTTAGAAAGGTCTGCCTGTTCAACAAATTCACGGACCCCAGGCTTTTGAAAGGTCTGCCCACGGACCCTCAGTGTTATCATCGTGGATACTTGGTTGTATGCAGCCCCACGTTTTGAACCACTTCACAAAATTGTTGAATGGTTGAAGAAGCCAAGCATCCCTGGGTCCCCAAATCTCAAGTTATGCCTCTGTTTGCAGCTTTTTTTTTTTTTTCTAATTTTACCTCGTAAGAATATTTAAATTGCAGTATTTCTTGCAAAGACTGATTTATTTCTAAAAATCTTACCTTGCGCTAGTTTTGACCTCAACTGCTTGTTTACCAAACCCGTTCTACGCATTCATATTCACAATGCTGTATGCCTGGATCACGAAAAAAATAACGAGCTAAAAGCATGATAGACTCGTAGCCAACCACTTACTGCGGTCCCACATTTTGTGCCGTATTTTTCACAAGTGTATTTCAATTTTCAAAAATTAGCATCAATTTCTATGTGGGCCACGTTTATATGTCGCAAGATGAGGTGCCTTGTTAAGGGGTAATGGTTAACAAGCTAGTCTAGCAGACTACTGTGTCATTAGTTCAATTTCCATTGAGGCTCCACACTTGTGACCTTGTGCCAAACTAAGCTAGCCTTACTCAATGTCTGGTAACATCTATACTGTGAGGTAATGGTTAACGAGCTCTTCTGGTAGACAACTATTACTGTGTAGGGAGATTGATCTTTACAGTGAAATGTCAGACAAAACCAAGTTTCAGTGAGTGTTTAATAATCGTTTCACCGTAATGTAATTGGTAACAAGCTCATCTAACAACACATTACAGTGTAATAACCATTTTCCAACGATCTTCTAATCTTCCTGGAGGTTAATTATTCGTATCCATATTTCCAGACCTAAACACTTTGAACCAACGAGGAATTGTTCACACTGTAGCAGTGTTTATTCTCCAGTTTGTTGATGTTATCAGTAGCTTCTGCCACATCATATCCACATTTGACATCGTACTTGAAAGTTCTTTTGGGTAAACACCACCACTGTTAAGGGCGCGAAACCTTCAATAATAATTAATTATATCTCTATTTACATTGAATCTACTGAAAATGCAATAACATTTGTAAATTTCCATATTTACCACTATTCTCAATGATTAGAAGAAAACATTTCATGTGTAACAATCAAATATTTTTTCCAATATTCTTTTTAACGTTAATTATTCAAGGTGAACAACAAGCATACCGATCTTGAATTCTTGCGTTAGAAACACGACCTTTGCCTTGATTCGAGACCCAATAGCTGTTACCGCTAGCATGTAAGCCGACGGATGCCCATTCATTATTTTATTGATTTTATATACAAAAGTTCTGCCACCTGTTAGTGGGCGGAGCGAAATGAAGTATGTTATATTTTATTCCATTTTTCATTTGGATTAAATTAACTACGTGATGGAAAGGTATTCTTCAGGGTAAATGTGTGAGTACGGTGTAAGATAATAAAAAATGGATAGGTTATTTTATTAATAAACAACGGTGGCAATAGTATAATTACAAAAAATAATGTCGCCTGCTTCAATCAATTGGATACGATACCTAAGAAGAAAGGGGGAACTAAGGTGAACCTAACGTCTTCTTTTTCTCCCTCTCTTCTCTTTTACAGTGCTAATGTATGAAGTGTATAAATATAGTCGCTATTCCCATTGCGAGTTCAGGAATCGGCTTGACATTTTCTCGCCCAGTGAAGAAATCAGCATCTCGCTCTCATGGCATCATACGTTTCTCACCGCTACACTCCTCTTCACCAACGACTGTGGGGTCGGGCATGAAATTATTAAGAATACCCAAGGAGATTCCTTGCACTAAGAAAAGGATAAGTCGCCCGTTGTTGGCTCGATAGGAGCGCATCTTCTCCGTTCTATTATTCACTTGATTGCACCGCCTCGCGTTTCGCTGACAACCAGTTGTAGTCTGGGCAGTCTACCCACCCATCATCGGCTCGTTGTGCCCTGGAGGCGGGTGTGTTTCTCTTAATTGCTATCATTTTTCTTGGAGCGAATGATCTATGTGAGTGGTCTAATTCTTGCTTTTCGTTGTTGTTGTTTTTTGTTTTGTTTTTTTCGCAGAGATTTCTTTTATGCACGAGAGAATCTGATGCAGCGAGCAAGTGAATGGATGAGAGAGCGAGTGAGTAGGTGAACATTTTAGAGAGTGAGTGAATGAACAAGATATTTAAGATTTAAATATCTTGGCGCCTCGGGAATATTTCATATATCTTTCTTTCTTCATTTCTTTCTGTCTGTCTTTCTTTCTTTCTTTATAGAAACTGTCAACTAAAACTATCGATAAAAGTTTCTTTGATACCAAATTGGTCCATTTGGTTGCGTATGTATTTAAGTATCACGCATACATCATCATCATCATCAGCAGCAGCAGCAGCAACCTTTTAGCATCCGTCGTTGGACATAGACCTTCTCCAGGATTCACCAGACCTCTCTATTATGGGCATTGCAGAGCCAATACTTGTCTAGCTTGTGACGCCATCTTATATTTCGCTGGCCATAGTTTTGTATTTGGTTTTTGGGGATCCACGTTGTGAGTAGTGATGTCCATCGGTTGTCTGACATTGTTGACCAGCCCATGTGATGTCGAACATTATTTTCTCATATGCATGTTGCATGACTCTTACTTTGAGGGTCAATCTTTTAGTTAGGTTCCACGTTTCAGCCCTATCGGTGATTATCAGGAGGATGCATTGGTTGTACACCCTTTTTATATATATATATATATATATATATACTTGTGGGATTTTCTTGTCTTTAAAGGTTGAACTTACTCTACCGGAAGCATGCCATCCTAGAATGATTATTCGCTTGATTTCTTCTTTCGAGGACTTCATGGAGATTTGTTGTCCTCAGTGGTGGTCTACTTTTTCAGGTCTACGTTTTCGATTTTGATTTTTGTCTCTTTGTCCCCCCCAAAAAACGACAGGAATTTTAAATGTTTATTCCTTATTATGACTAGAAAAAACGTTTGTTTTTTGGGGAGGGTTTTTGGTTTGTTTTTTCAAATGCCTCTTTGAATATATTTTTAGTGGCAGGCTTAATTTACAAATGTAGGTTTTATCCGGCAGTATTCGAGCTTGTTCTTTGAAAATTCAAACTTTGTTGTGATCTCAGCCAAGAAGAAAAACAAAAAAAAAACAGAAATAACTCATTCATTGATCACCACTTTTTCCAATTTTTTTTATTGATCACTCCCAACACGGCGTACAGCCAAGAGATGTTGGTCTAATGACGACCTCTATTGAGTGACAAACCAGACCTGTTTTCTGTCTTTATTTGATTCAATGTGGAGATATCTATTAGTTTTGATGAATACGAGAGATGAAATCCTATCGCTTCAGGATGGCAAGTAAGCAAAGTGAATTTTCTGAACGAAGGCATTCTATTTCATTTTGTTAAATCGTGAATCCGAATCTGAAATCTGAAGAAAGTTAAGAAAGTGTTGAATGGGGAAAATGTTTGTCGATATTTGATCTGTGATAACACATCAATCCCACTCGAACAAATATTTGCAAAAACTCCGAATATATCCTTATATTTGAAACGCTATGTCCATCTATCTATCCATCTATCTATTTATCTCTCTCTTTCTCTCTCTCTCTCTCCACACACATACACACACACACACACACATATATATATATATATATATGTATATATATATGTATATATATATATATATATATATATATATATATATATATATATATATATATATATATATATATTACCTGAATACACGTCCCAAGGGTGGATATTTCGACCTATATATATATATATATATATATACTGAATGAAAATAAAGGGTTCAGTTTCTGCATTATTGTTGCATTATAAATAGAACCCTGTCCCTTTTTTTCTGAAAACCTTTTTATTTAGTTTTAATCTTGAAAAAAGTTTCCTTCATTGTTGACCCCTTAAAGAATGGGTTTCCTTTCATTTTACAAACTTTAAAGAAAATATCTATACAGTTAGAAAGAAGTCCTACTTCGGTATTATTGTTACATTGTAAATTGAACCACTTTCTAAAATATTTTGCAAAATATTTTGTTTTACCTACCAGGTCCATTGAGTAGGTACCCCAGATTTGGTTAGACTGCACCTATGTTTGGCGACTTTTTATAGCGTAACAGAAAGACATGCAAATATATATATACATATATATATATATATATATATATATATATATATATATATATATATATATGAGGGGGGTTTTATTCTAGATAATAATTTGAATAATTCGAGTTGATTTTCGGAACTTGTGCTCGACTTAATGGATGAACTGTCTATACATTTTTCGCGACACTTTTCAACAAGCGCACGGATACTACATTATGATCCTATACACAGGTGTATGTTGGTCTTGCATGTGTGAATAAAGACCGTAAAAGAAACGCACACACACACACACACAAACACACACACACACACACACATACATATATATATATATATATATATATATATATATATATATATATATATATATATATATATATATATACAAAGATACCAAAATATACATATATAGACAGAGGCCAATATATACAGACAGACGGACAAAAATCAATGAGATAAATACATGGATTTCCCGTGTTGATCATGCCGCTTTGTAATTATATCGTATATTTTTCGATCATGCCAATGACTGCCTTAATTGTCATCGGTGATTATTAAGCAGTTATGATGAAACAAGAAAGGATTTCTCTGTGTATAACAACCCCCCCACCCCGTGAAGTGTGATCGAACGGGTAACAGCACGGCGAGCCCAGTTCAAACTCTAGTTGGGACATTTCACAATAATCCCCTTGGGAAATCCATCTTCCCACTAACTGTTGATGAAATAGTGACACCGATCTGGGTGCTTGGTACCTCTAAGTCTAATTCTTATTTTGTACACGGTCTGAGTAAGTAGTAATGGAATTTGTGGAGCCCAAGCAAGAATGGCTGAAGCTGTAGCCAGCGTGAGGGTATTACTTACTATCTACGATATAGATAGATGATAGAGAACCACCCAATCCACTGCATGGTTGCTTCAGACTGCTCATTTATATCATTTCGGGTTGCAAAATAGAGAAATATCCAGAACTAATAAACGAGACATAGAGCTAAAAATAACAAATATGAAGATAACAGTTTGAAAATGTGTGGAATAAAAAAAATTTCCCCTTGAAGTTGATGATAGGATATAGAACATTCAAAGACGTCGTAGCTTGCTGAGTGGGCGTTTTAGCTGTCGAGCTGACAACGTCCATATTTGACACGCGATCAAATGTCTTTATCGCCCACTCCCACCAGTGGATTTGTGGTGAACTGTGTCGTCACCAGTGTCACACCACTGTCAAAACGGATGCCATCAATCTATAATTTGAACATGTACAATTAGCAGTCCCCGGGGTCAAAGCAGTGCGATTGAATAGTTAGCGTTATATTAATTGATACACACATATATGTAATTTACTTACATACACGCGCATATGTCTGATTTACACTCATACATATATATATATATATATATATATTTACTTTACACACACGTGTGCACACTCGCACACACATGAATAAATATATATGTGTATATATATATATATATATATAAATATATATTACACACTCTTATATGTATATGATTTACACACACGCACTTATAAGTCTATAGCCTGATGAGAGAAAAGCTTTTATTTTGTACAACAAATATTTCATTTGTGTAAAAGTGCTTACTTCAGTGGTGAATATCAATTACATAGATTGAAGATTATTCAGTGGAAACTTCAGATCAAAATTCACTTGATAACTAAATACCTATAACTACATATATATAATACAAATCAAGAATACAATACAATATAATACAATATCCTGATACCAAATCATGAATAATCCAACTAAAGTCATGTAAAAGTGAACTCTAACACTGGGAAACAGATTTAAGTAAGAATAAAATACTCTCAGAGAGGAAACACATCACAAAGCGCTGATGTTTTAACAACATACTGATAAGGGAAAACGCCTACACTATCTCCTGCTTGGTTTTGATTTATAACGACCAGCAAGCAAAGTAAAACAGAAAAACATAACAAGCAATGACCAATCATTTAACAAGGAAGAGAAAAAAAAAAGAAAAAGATACATAAATAAAATTAAAGGAAGGTATGAAAAATACCCCACCCGGAACATCCTAAATAAGGAGCTAAAATAAATCTAATCATTCGCCTGGAGGTGCTCAAACAGAACAGAAACATAAATGTGTTGGTGTTGCGAATCCTTTACTTCATATATATATATATATATATATATATATATATATATATATATATATATATATATATATCAGCTTTATAGCTTTCGCCAGACCTCTCTATCTTGGGCGTTATAAAGTCGATATTATCTGATCGTAGTTATTCATGTCATCTTAAATTTTGCCTGACACAGTTTTGCATATAATCTCTAGGTATCTGCATTGTGAGTCGTGGTGTCCAGCGATTGTCTGACATTCTTGCAACATGATCAGCCCTTTGCCATTTGAGATTTCTAATCGAACCTATATCTCTGACTCTATGATATCTCTGACTTCTTTCTATAATATACTGTGCTGTCATGCAATTTCTCCATGAGATGCCAATCAAAATCCTCTCCCGTGCACTTTGTATGGTTCCCAGTTTGCAGTTCAGTCTTTTGTTTGGGTTTCATGTTTCAGTTTCAAAAGTGACAATCGAGAGGACGCATTGGCAGTATACCCTTTATTTAGGAGTAATGCTTTTTCTTGTACATGAAGGTTGAGCTAACTCTACCGGAAGTTTGCCAATCTAGAGTAATTATTCGCTTAATTTCTACTTCTTTTGGGGATTTCCTGCCATGCGTCGTCCTTGGTAGATGTAGAGTTCTACTTGATTCAGCTCTGCGTTTTCGAATTCGATCATTGCGTATTTGTCCTTCACCACTTGTTTATAATACGTAACATTTGTTTTACTGAAATTCATGGGGAGAGCCAATGTCTTGTTTTATTCATCCAGTACATCCAGCATTATTTAGAGATCACGAAGTTTCTCAGCAAAAAAAAAAGGGATCTGAGGTTACTTATGTATTTGCCATCTATTCTAATTCATTTACACAGTCTAGGTATGAAAGTTCTCAGAGCCTTTATGCATGTATAAATGTACATATATGTCTGCAATGATTAGTCGTAAAATGTATATCATTTATAATTGCTCTATCTACTCGATATATATATGTGTATGTGCACGCGTGCACGCGCGGGCGTGTGTGTGTCAGTTTAAAATCGTACATTTCATTAATCCTCTATTCAGCAAATACTTTTCAACTGCAAATATATTTAAAAAGGAGCGGTTGTTATCAATAAGACTATTTCTCCTCTTGATAGTTAACAATATAGTGCAGAATATGTTGAAAGAAAGAGATGATAACAGAAAGACCTCTGATTGGAACCCTGCCTGCTCATGACAACTTTGGTGGTCTAATTGTCAAGGCGTCGTCTATGAAAGATTAGCTCCATTTAATTGTATGAATGGTCGATTGTTATTAATACGACATTGTGTGACAAGCACTCTTGCTCTGATTGAGAGAAACGCAATGTATGCACGTCGACACGGTAAATAGCTTGGCCGACTTGGTTCTCTAGGTATGGTTGTCAACCTGTTTTGGAGATGGATAACTCTGGTTCCAAACCAGGGAATTAAATCCCTTAAAGCCTCCAACACATTGATAGAAGCAAAGAGCAAGGCATAATCCTCAGAGCGCTTAGGTCATCCACTGTATCCCGCCCGCCTCAAGCCATTCTGACTATAACATGCCGCTGGGCCCGGGCAGACTGAGACAGCAGAATGTCAAGCCCGGGTCATGACCTGCAGCACTCAAAACTGAAGCCATATTCAGCCCCCAACAAAGGATTCACAAAATGATGGACGATGATGACGTAAACATGGAAAGACTAGTGACACTTAGTGCGAAACCAATAAAAGGTTCTTTTTTTACACGCCTCACGTATAGGATAGGATTTCGAGTCTCGGCTGGAGTTAATTCTATATTCTGATTTCTTTCTTTCAGTTTAATTTAACAGCCAAAGAAAAAAACAACTAAAAAGTAGATGAAAAAAAAGTAACAAACACTTCAATACTCATAATAATCAGCAATATACATATGTCTTCTGTCACGTTAAGAGACGCGAATTATGTGATAAAGTAGAATTTCGTGTTTTAATTTTCTAATGACGAGCTAAAAATGATGAATTCAAAGAATAATATAAAAGTTGGAAAAGTAATGAGAGCAAATACAGAAAATGATATAAAATCCTTTTGTGTGCAATACAAATATCTATTATGGACGTGTATAAAATGCAATGCACGTATCCATATATTTCATATATGCAATCATTTTGACAGTGTGGGCAAACTAGTGTTTAACAAGAGTGATGTAAGCAATCTACATCGCTGAGCAACTCATTTGACCGTCAGTTTATGGCAGTAAGTAAACAGCGTAGATCGGAAAATGAAGAATAGAATCTGCGCAAGACTACCATCCCTTTACCTTGAGAAGCCTGTCTATAAACGGCAACTGCTCCATTTATTGAACAACCGGAAATTTTACAGTTGGCAGGAAATCTAACCCCTAAACTAATCCTCTATTTTTTCCCGCTCACTTGACGACATATTTGCTATTGTTTTACATACACAAGCTATACTAATGTTAATAATATTATCTTTATTTAAACGACCACTCACGAACAGAGCAGATCAGATGTAAAGAACAACTTGCATTACTGTTTGCTAGTGGCTGTACATTGGCGTTTTGAATATTTTCAAATATCTGAAATTAGGACGAAATACAAATAAAAGATTAATAATGCCAGACAATACATCATCTAATGAAAATTAAATCAAGATAAGATTATTATATCGTGGAAATCCTCTGAGCCTATTTGTGCAATGGATTGGAAAAATTTAACTGCAACCCCTGCCCTGTGTTAAGTAGAAAAATTTCCTTTAAATAATGACTTTATGTTGAGGACAAAGACGCAACGATCAAAATCGAAAATGCAGAGCTGAAGAAAGTATACCACTACATCTACCTAGGACAACGAGTCTCCATAAAATAATCAAAAGAAGAAGAAATCAAGCGAATCATCACTTAAGGTTGGAAAGCTTTCGGTAGAGTAAGCTCGACTTTCAAAACAAAAAAGAAAGAAAAATCCCATTAGTCCTAAAAAGAAGGCCATACAACCGATACATCTTCCCGATAGTCACCTATGGACCTGAAACATGGAACCTAACCAAAAGATTGACCCTCAAACTGAGAAACATGCAACGTGCACGTGGGAGAATCATGGTCAACTTCAAACAGGGAGATCATAAGATAACAGCATATTGGAGAAAAGGCAGGGAATCATTAGAAAACCCAAATAACGATGGGCTGGATATGTTCCATGAATGTCAGACAACTGCTGGACATTATGACTCACGACATGGATTCCCGCAAATCATCTGCGAAATTGTAACTGACAGAAAGATGGCGTGACGAGCTAGACAAATCCAGAAAGTACTGGCTCCATGACGCCCATGATGGAGTGGTCTGGCGAATCTCGAGGAAGGTTCATGTCTAACGAAGGATGCTGAAAGGCTTCTGCTGCTGATGGTGACATAGGTACCTATCTTTAGCATGCTTCATATTTTATTGCAATACTTACATAAGTTTTCAAACACTTTTATCCAGTAGGGACTTAAATATTGAGATCCCTGAAAAAGGGTGTTTTCTATAAATGTATATTGATATTAGAAACCGCCTACCAAAACTGTCATAAAAATTGTTATAGGTTTTTCCTTTTTTTGAAATTGATCTGTCTGACTGAGTGAGTGACTGACTGACTGGTTAGGTACGTTTGTGTGCAGGCTGATCCAATGGAGCTCCTAATCATATCTGGAAAAAAAATGTTTATTTTTATTTTTGAAAATTCTCTTCCAAAGTAGGTTTTTAGTGGATGATTAACTTCCAATGAAGGTTTATGCTAAAATTGTCTTTTTTTAGTTTGTGCCAGACAGTATTCACGCTGCTTTCTTCTAAATTCTGACTTTTTCGTAATCAACAACCAATAAACGGTGAACTCATCTATAGATCCCCCTTTTTTTTTAATTTCATGATTGATCATCCTCAACACAACGTGCTGCCAAGAAACAATGGTCCCATGACGGTTTCTACTGAATGACCAACCAGACCTTTTTTTTTCTTTTTTTTTAAATATTAATAGAATGACTAATATTTGTGTATTATGTGTTTAGACGGACAAAAGGTCATCAGTCAGCGACTATATGCCCGATTGTCGGTCAGGAAGTCTATCAAATAAGTGAAGCAGAGGTTTAGGACCTGCTTAATCTGTGATAACCTTTAGACGCTCTTTGTGTTTCATAAGCCTCACTTCTTGTCTTTTCTTCGTATTTATCTGTGATATGTTCATTAGAATACATAAATAAATACACGAAGACTTAGAAATTCAACAAGAAAGAGACCTAATATAAAACAAAGTAATCATATATTAATACATATATGTATGTATATATATATATATATATATATACGCATACACTCGCTCACACACATATATGCGTATATATATATATATATATGTGTGTGTGTGTGTGTGTGTTTGTGTGTGTGTGTTTAAGTGTGTGTTCGAAAAAATGTAGGTTTTCGCTTTATATTACTCTTAATTCAATTCTCTTCAAGTTTCACTGAAAATCCACTAGCTTATATATATATATATATATATATATATATATATATATATATATATATATATTCAGACACATATATCATCTGCAACATGCACTCCACATATACAGGAAACCTACATTCATTCATATATATATATATATATATACTCTCACACACACACATATATACATATACTCACACACATACACACACATGCTTGCGCGAGTGTAAGTTTTCTGTCCATATTGTTCTTTGTTTCTTTGTTTCAAACTTACATATATGTATATATGTAAATGGAATATATACCACAAATAATATATATTATTTCAAAGAACGTTTATCCAAACCGCGCTCAACACTTAGAGTAGAGACAATATGTACTCATATATAGATAGAAAACTCATACTCTTACGTATAAATATATATATATATATATATATATATATATATATATATATATATATATATATATATGTTTGTGTGTGTGTGTGTGTGTGTGTGTGTGTGTGCACGCGCACTAGTGGGTGTTTTGTATGCCCACAAATCAATAAAGGAGTTTTGGAAATAAAAAGATCAGGAGTCAGCAGAACATTTTGGGATGTGGGCCGGACTAAAAATGTTTTGATGTCTTACGAGCCAAGACGAATAGAAAAAATGACCGTAAAAGGATATGAAAACTGCTAGTTGTTTTTGTTTTGTTTTGTTTTCCTAATTACTTCTATGCTTTTCATTATACGAGTATTTACCTACATAAAACTAAATGTACTATCAATAAATGAGAACTATGAAATTGGGGTGGAGCCATAAAATATTGTGTAATTGAGCTTCAAAATCTATGTATACACCGGAATGCGTAGAGTTGAAACATTTCTAGCTAAAGGAAAATGATTCAATTGAGGCTATTTCGATACAGGTTTTATAGTTCGTTAAGGAAAACAAAGAATTTTTGTACGCAACATCATATGAATTCAGTGAGCCAGATTTGGCCTATGGGTCCTAGTTTACCGCCCCCTGATTTAGGTAAATGTATTGATAGGTAATTTGAAAGATTAATAGATCAGAAAAGGCTGAAGAATTACAGTTGTGATATCACAAATAAAGAATGACCCTCTCTCTCTCTCTCACACACACACACATACACGTTTACTTACACAAAGTATATATATATATATATATATATATATATATGTATTCTAATAGTTGGCCATTTGTTGGTTCGTCTGTGCCTCTTCTCGGCTAAAACTATAAGGCCTATCGACCTAATATTTGGTATGGAGAATCAATCAATAAGAATCAACTCACAAATGATAATCTATGTCATTCGAGGTCATCAGAGGTCATTCTCTGACCAACCTTCGGTTATAAACATTGTATACGAATATTTTTTTCACCGGGATGTTCGTCAATCATTCTTCCTGTGAATGGCACAAACATTCTTGACGATAAAATCAATTTCAAAAGGTTTTTTGGCAGTTTTTCCTCGTATTTATATTCAGTGTAAGTAGTAGTAAGACAACCGTTGTCAAATTCTATGAGCCTCTCCTTCCCCTTTTTTCAAATAGCCAAAGCCGTGGTCAGATTCTATCACTCCTTCCTTTTTCTTTTTCGAATGTATCAGATTCTGATTGCTTTTTTACAGATTTGATTATTAGCAATTTTATCATCAATAATTGGATTTTTGTTTTGATTTTTGAGAACTGCTGTGAAAATGTACACTTTCGTAAAACCCTAAAAGAATAGGACATTACGTGTGCAGTACTTTTCTCGGTTATACTAGCTTAAACTTGTACATAATTTGTTTTATAAAAGACATTTCTATAAGTACAGATATCCTCCCTCTCTCTCTCTCTCTCTCTCTCTCTCTCTCTCTCTGCTCATGTTTATTTTCTGTTTCATTTTGTGTATAATACTATCACTGTTGAGGTATTTTATGGACGTTAACTGTAAATCAGAGTACTAGAATATTCAATAATGTACTATTAGAGAAATAGGTGTTCAGATTTAGCGGGGATTCAGTGTTTTTCGCTAAATTGAATTTTTGCGATGGGTTTGCGCCCTGAACAACCACGAGTCGACAGTATTTTACTATTTATTTTTTATATGAAATATCATCAACTATTATCATTCATTTTTGACCACTATTTAACTTTAGCTTATTTTCTTTAGTTGCTTTATTAGGTTAAAATTCGTGTAACCAGGGATAGTAAACACATTTAATAATATTTTTTACCATTACTGTCCGCACGTCATGCGACTATTCTCAATCTCTTTCCGAAACTACGAAACTCTATCTGAATATAATTTCAGATGGAATATCCCTACACCCTAAACCCTCCAAAATGACTTTGCTTTATAATGGAAGTAAGCGAAGTACTTCAAAGACCTACTTTTGCACGACGGACGGTTTTGCGTCGGACGGGAAGCTAGGGTCAGCTTTATTGTTACATCGTAAAAAGAAACAACTCCCATGAAACCTACATTTTTCACCCCAAAATAACACTTTGGCGTAGGGAAACGCAAGTCTAATTGATTGAAAATACAAACGATTCATTCCGATAATTCTATTTTATCGGGTTTTAGGATTTCACTGGTGAAGCACACCCCTTTTTTATCTTCATGAAATATCTATAAAATATCAGTTGATTTCATGTATTTTTATACTCGGATTTTTCTTTCCCGGGCAACGCCAGGTGCCCCAGTTAGTATATATATATATATATATATATATATATATATATATATATATATATATATATATATGTATATATATATATATATATATATATATATATATATATATATATATATATATATATATATGTATATATATATGTATATATATATATATATATATATATATATATACTCCACTATCCGAAAGTAGAGAATCCGAACTGAAAAAAAATTGCCCATGCTGAAATGGCAGAAACTGAAGAAGCTGTTACCATCATTTTACATGGGGAATTTTTTGAGCATTCCACAAGCCTCAAAATGGTGATGATGGCATGTGAGCCCAAGCTGTCGGTGGTTGGGGCGGTAGGATGTATAGGAGACTGGGTTGTAAAAGAGAGGGGAAGCAGGTGCACGCTTCTTCTATAAAGGCTAGTTGCAAAGCAAAACTGAACACTAGTATTGCTTTCCCCATGTCGCAAAAACGAACTACTGTGTCATTTTTTCTATCACGGCTAATCATCACATTTTGGACCTATTATCAATTATTCTTCAAGAAAAGTGCGCAGTATCAATAGATAGATATATGAGTACATAGATATACGTACACTTATTCAACTATGTTTTACTTTTTACGAAAAGAGTAAATATATATATATATATATATATATATATATATATATATATATATATATATGTGTGTGTGTGTGTGTGTGTGTGTGTGTGCGTGTGTGTGTGTGCGTGCGTTTACGCTATGATCATAGTGGTGTCTTTTCTGTTTCATGACACCACTTCAACGCCATTACACATATCACACACTCGCACACACACAAGCATGCACATGTACAAACACTTTTTCCTCAACTCTTGGTCATCTTCTCACGTTCGAGTGTACGTGCGTGTATGTGTGTGTGTAAGTGCGCGCGCACGCACGCGTGCTCGCATGCCTTCCTTCACGAACGAAGTTCCAAGAAGGCGTTTTTTTTTTGTTTCTGTCGGAGGCCCGTTGAGACCAATATGAGGCCGGCATCTTCTGCCACAGCGCCTGAAGCAAAGGTTTGAGTAGTACAATGAGGATGAAATTATAAGTTAAAAACGAGTGCAACTATACGTATCATCATCATCATCATCCATAATAAGTCAACTCCAAAAATGTTTCTAACCCTTCTCTCTATCTTGTGTCTGGTATTTCCTACTGTTTACTCTCCTACGGCACTGATTGGTTAGCCTTTTGTTCATCCGTATTCCCTTCTTCTCGCTATGTTTCCTGCCCATCTCCAGATTAGTTGCTTGATTGCTTTTTCAATATCTTTCATTCTACTCCTGTCTCAGATCCATGTTGATCTTTTCCTATTGCTGGGAAAATGAGTAAGACAAGTAACATCACCAATACTCTTCAAAATGAACCTTGGAAGCACCTCTCAGAGAATGGACAGGGATAACGTGGGAGTAAACATAGACGGAGAAAATTTAAACAATTTGAGATAGTGATTATAATGTTACACACACACACACACACACACACACACACATATATACGTATAAATATATGATTAGTTTTTCCGATTCGCCAAATCATGTATATATGTATATATAGTACTTGTCATAAATATTTGAATAAACAGATATTTTGATTCTGATCGCTGTGGGTAGCACATTTCATAAAAACGATGGTTTGTTTATATGAAAAGAAAAAACTCGATTCAACAAGCCTTGATCAAAAGAATTTCGGATTTAAGGAATCACTCGTAGATACTTCAGAAATCATATAATATTTACCAAACAAAGTTCGGTAAATACAGTGAACACGTAGACATGTAGACTATTTTCAATATTGTTATCTAAAATATGGAAGACCTTGTCGATTCTAGCCATTTTTAGATAATTTTAGCTATGAATAACAAACTATAGTTAACAACAGTGTGTGTGTGTGTGTGTGTGTGTGTGTGTGTGTGTATGCACGCGTGCGCACGCACGTGCGTGTCATCAAACTCTTGAGTTGATTTTGTTTTTCGTATTGTAGCAAGTCTTCCTCACCAAAAACCAATGAGTCATGCTCGTACAACGATGCATACATAAAAACAGCTGACGAGTCGAACAACAATGGCAATGTCAGCTTTCTTTTTATACGATGAATAGAATAGAATATATCTTATTTCACCCAACAAAAAATGACAAATTAATTTTCACATATCTATTCCTAGGCAAAGAAAAACCTTGATAGATTTAAGAAAAAGATGATTAATTCTAAAACTGTGCACCTAGTAGTATTTTGTTTGTTTCAAAGTTTGAAGATGTTTTATTGTTTTGGTAAACACAGAAATTTTAACTAATAAAGGTGTTGAAATGGGACACGTAGTTTAATACTGTATAGAAAAATGAATTTTATCTTGCCTACCCTTTAGTATATAATGAAGCAAGAAAGTTTTGTTGTGTTATTTAGAAGTAAAGAGTGCTCGATATTAGGGATAGAGCGTATTTATATATAAACGTTCTACAGTATAACGATTATCTGTAAGCTTATCTTGTATATTGTTGTCAGTATTATGGGTGTGTTCCTCACTGGTTTCCTCGATATTGACAGCGGAGGAGTGATCACTTGGGCGAACCAGTGTTACATTTCTACCTTATTGCATCAATAGTAATAACAATAAAAATTTGTTGCACTTATTTTCAACCTTGACAGGTAAGCAGGTTGGGATATATGAATCTGATAACTTTCATAATGCCAATGAGAGTTCTTTGATAATTGTAGCCAAAGAGAGGTTTCCATTGAAACATTGTCGTGATCTTGTCCATCCAGATCTGACTCTTCTTTCAAAGCAGATACAAAATCCAAAACGAAAAGTATATTCATTAGCCGAATTCAACAAACCCTCAAAGGTTTGTGTACAATAACGGATTCTTTGAAGATTTGAATATGTGAATAGTTGTATTGGCAGATCACGTCTACGAAACGTTCTATGTTTCAGTATCTTGAACACCTTGTGTCACTTCCTGTGATTTGGTTGCCGGTGTGCAGTCACCCTCAATAGTGCCATTAATAGCATCCTCAGAAAAAGGATGAAAGGATCTTGAGATTCCACCTTTAAGACTTCTAATTTCTTACCTGAAATGCAATAGAAAAGTGTCGAAGATTATACCAGATATCAGGATAGATAGATGGGTCAGATGATGAAAAATGTTGCTACGTGACTAAATCTGAATGACGTATACCGACTGGGTTCCATTACCAGGTCAATAAGCTACTGTCTATTCCAGATAGGCTCCCAATGATATAGATATATAGATACAGACATATATCCCAATGATATAAATACATACATTCATATGAACAGAGATAGGTAAAAAGGAATAGATGAGACTTCATAGAGACTGATAAGTGGATAGGTATAACATGACTACTGGAGTGAAGTAATTGTATACAAAAGCAGTTTAGTGATAATATCAAAGGGATTTCTGTGGCGGACAGACAAAAAATTCTCTTTTTATGTGCATTTAGGAAGCATTTATTTGTTGATACAAAATTGGTTGAGGACGATAGACCATTTTCTTGATCAACTTTTCTTGTCTATTTACGGGAGAACACATGTCTGGATCCAATGAATGTAAAAATTGTCCGAATGTTCAAGATCTGGCGCTTTCAACCATATTTATGGACATATCCAGATCAAGGAAGAACTGAGGATGTTATTCACTTTTCAATTAAATACTTTAATTGTACAGTTGAGCTAGTACCACGCTTCGTAATTTGCTGGTGAATAACTGGCTATTTATCAGCGTGATAAGTTCTCGAGAAGTCAAAAATCAGCCAGATAAAGAACAGATCACTAAATATGCATAATGAAAGACATCAACAACAAAATACGGGGGGAAAAAACAGACTAGGCCCAACGAAAATACTATCAAGATGTAATTTTCTCCCAAGAAAATGATAGACGCGTTGGATTCGAAAATCGTTCAGTTAACATTGAAATAATTCTTCTCAACGTCTAGAAACGATGATCCAAGAAGAAATCAATATCAACCATGGAAAACTAAGAGAAATCAAAAGTAAAGAGGAGTAGAAGTCATAAAAAAAGGTTATATCGTCAAATTTTTTCCATCTGTTATATTTTCGATTTGTTTGGGCATGATAAAGTCCTCTTTATCGGCCGACGAATAATCGGCTAATCACCAATTATCATTCTTATTAGGAAGTCCGGAAACTGATCAGACTAACGCAAGGATACCTGATCAACAGAATGAGATACATCCGAACTATCGAAATTCAGTACGTGAGGTATTCAACAACAAAATACGAGAAAAAGAAAACTACTAGACCAGTACGCACCGACAGAAAATAACAACTAGACGTGATATGCCGACAAGAAATGAAAGAGGATGTCGATATTAAAGAGACTGGTAGACAGTATCAAGAGAGCTTGATGATGATACAAGACTCTACAATCTAAATACTTTTAAGCTCAACGTTTGGTATTTGTATGTTATGATGACGTCACACACGATATGACATACAAGCGAAATTGTTAATGAGTATTGGCATATACGAATGGAATCAATAATTCTTAGCAGTCTACTAGTGTCCTTATTAATGAACATAAACTGCTCACGAACTGATATTCATACAGGTTGGGTGAAAGTAAACCTATTGGAAATTGGCAATAATTCATTGGTCGAACTATATTTACTTTGGACCATACAATGGTAGGACTTGCTGAGTTCAATGTGGGCACTAATTTCTGTTCGCGTTTTGGTATGGCCTTTGTGGGAAATCCGATGGTATGTTGGCCATAAGAAGTCGAATGTGCTCCTCCAGTTGATTTAAAGTTTATGGTTTGGTACGGTACACCTTTTCCTTTACCCACCCCACAAGAAGTTGCAAAAATAGAATTGCATTTATAAAAATTACAAAAATTTCTAGTAGGGAGTTACCTATACTCGCAAAGGCCACATATTTGTGAACAATATGTGAATAGTAACCAACATTATTTGTAAAAAAAAAAATGCTTGATTTTTGAGGGCCTTATGATGAAAGCAAAAACCTCAAGCTAAATAAGATCTTCTTCGGTTTGGGGACTTGGATTTTGAATATTCTGACAGATGCATTCAGCCCGGTGAAGAATTTTCCCTGTCATTATCATCACCACGAGACATCTAGCGTCTGTTGTTGAAAATAAACGTTTCCAAAGATTGTCAGACCTCTCAATCGTGATGGAGATAGTTCTTTCTGAATTTGTCTTGTTCGTCATGGCATCTTATCGTCTGCCGGTCACAGTTTCGCACTTGGTTTCTAGAGACCTGCGTCGTGAGTTGTGAAGTCTAGCTGTTGTCAGAAATTTTTGCAACATGATCAGCCCATTGACATTTTCTAATAAATTATATGATATCTATGACCCCTATCCCTCTATATGTTGTTGAGCATGATTCTCTCCTGTGCACATTGTATAGTTCTCGGTTTGTGAGTCAATCTTTTGGTTTGGTTCCATGTTTCAACTCCTTAAGGGACTATCGGGAGGATGCATTCGTTGTACACCCCTCTTCTTAGGATTTATGAGATTTTCTTGATCCTGAAGGTTGAGCTTACTCTGCCGAAAGCTTTCGAACCTGGAGTGATTTTTCGCTTGATTTCTTCTTATTTTGAGGATTTTATGGAGATTCATCGCGCGAGGTAGATTTCGTGGTCTACTTTTTTCAGCTCTACGCTTTATCGTTATGTTTGTGTCCTCAACATGTTTGTTGTATATGACATTTGTTCTACTGATTTTCATGTGGAGACCAACGTTCTTGCTTTTTTTCATTTAGTAAAGATAATCTTATTTTTTTCATTTCTGATCCATATCGTTTATTTAGCACTTGTAAAAAACGACCCGGGTGATGCGATAAAAATAACAAAAAGAAGTTCAATGAAAAACTAGTCAAATATAAATAATAATGACAATACTATGACTAAAAAATCGGTTAACTTAAGACTATTGACTCCTCTACTACTTTGGGTAAACAAACTATTTGGATTTAATTTACATCGACTGATTGGCTTTTGTAGCCTGATCTGTACGGTCAAATAAGCTCTCCAGGATATAGAATGCAGGTTCAAATATTAGTGTTGAGCAGCCAGTAACGATTGAACTCACAACAATTATAATCGTTTGCAAATGGACTTGCCAACTTTCAAACCACATTGTGGTGCTGATACCGTTCTACAAGTGTAGGCGGTGGAATACCGGCCTCAAATTATCAGTTTCGTTTAAAAAGCCTTCGTTTTTCTCAGAAAATCGTTAGAATATCTTCCATTTCCCCGTACAATGATGAAACTCTGACTTATTTACAACTTTGCCAATGGAATTAAAATGTCATGTATGTCACGAAAACATCGTTCCATTCTCCAAAATGGTTACTGGTGAATGACCCGAAATCACAACATGGCGTATCGGTATTTATTTTTCCTGACGCGAAAGAGTCTTTGTATTCATGAGATAGCACGTTCCCTAAAATCCTGACGCACAGTTGTCTCCCTTCTTTTATTGATATTTTGACTGTCTTTTCATAAAAGGCTTCTGATTAGAATAACATTGGTTAGTTGCATTAAAAAGTGAATACCATTTTGCCTGCGGTCATGATGAAACATTATGAAGATAGGCGAATACTATGCGCATGCGCGCAATGTTTAAATGCGTTCTTTTTCCTACTATCGTATTTTCAACATACTATCATCCAAGTGCTCTCAAGCACCAATATATATATATATATATATATATATATATATATATTTATATATATATATATATATGACTGTATGGATATGTGCTCAGGTCAGTGCGAGCGGATGTGTTAGTGTGTTGCCTAATCCTATTATAAAAAATGAAGCCATTCGATTTCTCCATGTTGTTTCCGTATTTCTTCCCCTCGATAAGCTACGCCAAACTTAGGCATTATTTCCAACCTCATCTCTATTTAAGCCAGTTACTTTGCTGATATTTCTTTGAAATTTCTTTGTAAAGAGAACTTGCTAAAAGATTCCACGTTATTTGAGCAGGTGTAATCTTCGGTTCTATCCCTGTGAAACAAACCATGGCGTTATGGATAAGGGTCTGTCCTGAGGCTGAGACGGTTGCTTTTTCCCATTGGTGCCATTTGTCGATGTTCAATCCCAGGATAATCCTTTTGAGAATTTTTGAACGTATACAAGGTCTGTCCAGAAAGTATCCAGTTATCTATTATTTTTTAAAAAAAGACTACCTAGGGCAATGGCGCCATAGTCCGCATCACAAATATTCCAGGATTTATTCCATTTTTTTAAAAATTTGTCTAGCGAAGTCCTCCTCCGGGATTTACATTAGTGTACTAGTTGTGCTCTCCTCAATCTTGTCCACGATCTGAAATCTCCCCCTTTAACGACAAAAGGTTAAAAGTTGCCGGGAACCAAATCTTTATTCTTGTGGGGCCAACAGACCTAGTTGATGTAACGTATTGCCTAGAAAAAATGAATTACTTTTCTTCTTATTTCGTTAATATCAAATGGCCTGATTCTTTCAAGACATACAACATATATATATATATATATATATATATATATATATATATATATATATATATATATATATGTGTGTGTGTGTGTGTGTGTGTGTGTGTGTGTGTGACTAGAGATTTGAAAGCCTTTTTGTAGGTTTAAGTATTAGACATCGTGATTGGAAAAAGTTGGGGTTGTTCTGTCGACGTTTCGCAATGTGGTATCTTTGTCAAAATGGCACATCTGTTTCAAAGAGGCTAGTGACTCAAGAGACTGAGGTTCCAGCAGACATGTGTACACGTTGTTCTTTAATTCCACCTCCACACTTAAGACCTGAATACTCTGGCTGGACAACGGCAGGATTTCGCTTTAGCTTAAATGTAGTTTTCTTTTATCTTCGAAATATTTCTCTCCCTTCTCTCTGTCTCTGTATCTCTCTCTCTCTCTCTCTCTCTCTCTCCATATATATATATATATATATATGTATATATATATATATATATATGTATATATATATATATATATATATATATATATATATATATATATATATATATATATATATATATATATATATATATATATATATATATATCATAATTATTAAAAAATGGATATATAATCCGACAGAATTATAAATTATGTTGCTTGAAATTCTATTTGAAATGACCTCCCATTATCACACGGTGGATGTGTTATTCTTCCTGAGCTGAGAGCTTTTTTAATAGCTTTGAAATCCTTACTATTTTTGAGAATGCTTTCAGCGACTGCTGTTACGTATCTTTATTTATCTCCTCGTTTCTTTCGGGTGGTTTAATTCGGTTGCTTCAATCTTTTCTCTTGTCGTCGATAGCTTAAGGTGTCTGCGTTCAGGAAGAAAGCAAATAACCAGTGTGCTCGGAGAAAATGGTGATCTCGTGGCGTGTCGCATTCATCTATCTATCAGTCACGATGCACAAAAATGTAAAATATTTTAGCGTCTGTAAAAAGCAATGAACAGTTGAAGCCTTTTTGGCACAATGTAGGGTGGATGGTCATGGTTGTAGAAATCAGAGAATTAATGGAAAACAGAATTCGGATTTATCAACGGATAAAAGTGGGCAATCCAAAGTTGGTTTTTCTGTCATCGATTCTCTTATTTCTTTTTATTCATTTGCTGTTTGCAACATCGAATGAATGAAAGTGTGAAACTTCACAATTTACAGTACCTTCCCAACATTTTACCAAAAAGACCTTTACTGCCCATTGCTTTTTACAGACACTAGAATATTTTTTTGCTTTTTTGTACATTCGTAGCACCAAGCACACCCAAGATACAAAGCACCATACACCAATGCTATCTATCTATCTCAGTCTATTCATATCTTTTTCAGAGAGAGAGGGGGGAGATGGGGAGAGGTCAGATCGGTAGACTGTAAGAATGAATATACCTAGAATACATACCGTTTTTGAACAAAAACTGTACCCAACCAATATGGTTCAGATGTCCTGCCCGAGGGTCATACTAAATGAATGAATGATGATCTTTAGTGCAAATGTCTACTGCATACTCAATCCCATGAGTCCTTTGGCTGCACTCAGAAAATCAATAATTATTCCCTCTTTTCTTCACACTTATTCTCAATAAATTACACAGCAAGTCCAACGCGTTCGAAGAGAATTATTGGGAGATTTGTATGTTGTTTTTTTTAAATTTAATCCTGCTATACGACACTGCTGAGGCTTCGCCTACAACTCAGAAATTGCCTTTTCTATTTATGCAGTAACATCATGCTTCATGAATTTTCTTAGTTTTAACCTAAGTTTTAAACTTCTTGATATTAAGTTCAGAAACCTGAATGTCTAGTATGGAGTTAATCAAAAAACAAAAGAAGAAATTACCGATATCTTCCGCTTTTCGAAAGCCCTCTTTACGGCACTTCGCTTTTACGAAAAGTCTAGAGAACAAGGGAAATACAGGCTTTTTTAAAGTTTGCATTACGTCCAAAAAAGGTGAAAAGTGAAAATACTATCCAGTGTTTGTTTTACAGCGAGCTGTTATAGCATGCATCCTCTCCCTTTATGTCTAGACTCTAGTCTCCTATACATTCTACTTCCTCAACCTCCTGCGACTCAGCGTAATACGCCATCATTACCATTTTGGGGTCTGGGAACGCTCAAATGCTATACTAAACTAAACTTAGTAAATACTGATAATACTTCAATTAGGAAGGAATGTTTTAACACATTTTATCACAGTGCGTTGTTCCATCCCAGGTAACAAAACCATGCTGATTTTCGAGATAAGCAGTCTCTCACACTTGGAACTTCCATCCCTCAACCATTATGCCCGACGAAGCTGAGTCATGTAAAGGGACGCCCACCATGACGCAAGGACTAGCAAACTTATCTCGAATAGCGCACCATTTCAGTGGTTTTGTAACAGACAGCCAATCGTAGTAAAGAAAAAACTATTAGTTGAACAACCTTAGTCATCCAAGATGGTGAAGAGTTCTATCCTTTTTTTTATATATGCATGTGTTTTTGTATCTGTTTATATGTTTGTACGTTTCAGCGCTCTTGGCCACATTGTTTTGTCTACAGACTTGTAAATTGACAACAGTACTCCACTAATCTCCCTATGAAAATATTTTCGGGGAGGAAAATGTTTTTTTACGATTTTTTATCAATAAAATAATGGTTTTCTAGAATTTAATTGCTTCCAGATGTTTTTTTACTCTACTTTAAATGTTTTCCAGGGGAAAACGCCAGTGATGTCATATAAGATTTATTCTGACCATATTTATTCTTTAATCGATTTGTTTTGCATGACTTCAATTTTCAAGGCTACGGTTGTTTAATTATTCACTGTGATGACGAATTTATATATTCCATGAGTATTAACACAGGCAAATTATGACAGCTACGAATATGGAACCCCTAGTGATGATCAATCTTAGCACAGTAGAAACTTAAGGCAAGCGCCTTACCCATTTAACATTCAACTCACGGGTCGCATAGAAGGCAAAAGAAGCAAAAGTCGGCAACGAATAACCTACTTGAAGGGTTTGAGCAAATGGTCGGTAGAGACAATACCGGGAGGCGTGGATGAGAGTGACAAAGGAAAGGAAGCTGTGGAGAGCCATAATTACCTGCGTCCTAAAGGGACGTGGTGTTTGAAGAAGGAGAAGAAGAAGTTATCCATAGATCCATGAAAAGGCATCCGTATTTACAAAACGTAGCTTAGCACATGGCAAAAAGTGTGAGTGATCATCGAACTTTTTTGCAAAGGCGTACTAGCTAGAAGGAGGTGGCAAGCAATCGGATATCAGACACAATAAAATTTATGCGAACTTAACGACACAGTCAATAATTGAACAACCATAGCCTCGAAGTCATGTAAAAAAAAATTCATTCGAAGAATAGTCAGAATAAAATCTGTTTATGACATCACTCGCGTTTCACCCCGAGAGACATCTGAAATAGAGAAACAAAACATTTAGAAAAATTTAGATTCTAGAGAATCTAGATCTTAATAAGAAACCCGTCAAGACACGGCTCGAAAAAATTCAAAAAGGTTTCTTTTCTTTTTTTTTTTTTTAAATAAAACGAAAAAAATAGGAGAGTACTGATGCCAATTTTCAATTCTGTAGACAAAACAGTATGGTGAGGAGGACTAGAACATACAAATACATAAGCAAACAAATACACGCATATATTTAGAAGGAAAAAAAGATAGAATCCTTAGCCGTTTTTTATGGCTACGGTTGCTAAGTTGGTATATAAATTGTTGAATAAACCTGTCGCAGCAATGAAAGATTCCCTGAAATCTGAAAGTAAAGCGTTCCTATTTGAAAAAAAAAAACGTCTCCTATGCCGACACGGCGTAAAGCGAAGAAATGGTTACTATCAAATGATATGGTCATTTCTTTTAAAAACCTAAAAATTAATCGCAAAATGATGATGTTATCAGGGGCTAAGTTCTCGGAGTTTTTGGATCGCAGGGAAGGGAAAAGGAGACTGGGGCGTGGTAGAGTGAGGAAGAGGATACATTCTGCTCTTATAAACTATTGCTAAACGCTATTTTCGCTTTCCGCGTTTTCCCGTCAGGACGAAAAAGTGGCACAAAAGTAAATTTCGTAAAACGGGTTATACCTATATTCATTGACGAACCTCTGCTGATTTGACTTTGTTTTCCTAACCTAACCTAACAACAATAACAAATTCAAACGTCTGGTTAAGACTAAAAAATGAAAAGTTTAAAATGATGGATAAAGAGAGAAGGGAACAGAGAGGAGGAGAGATTTTATTCTTACGTCATTAGTCATCGAAAAAAAGAAGGAAAGTCAGAGTGAAAGAGAGAGAAAGAAAAAGAAAGAGAGAGAAAGTAAAAGAAAGAGAGAGAAAGTAAAAGAAAGAGAGAGGACGATAAAGAAAGAGAGAGACTAAGAGAGAAAATGGAAAGTTATGGACGTTAGATTGAATTATCTGGCGTCGCTAAACAAATTATTTTGATTTGAATTTATTACTTTTTCTTTCTTTTATCCATCATTTTTCTTTCTTTCTTCTCTACTCTTTTCAGTCCTAACCGTCCATAGTAGAAATCTAAAATTGAGTAGAGTTAGATCATGAAGCGGTCTTGTTTAGTATAACTCCATTAGTTTTCCAATATAGCCATATTGTTGTTGTTGTTGTTGTTGCTGTTGTTGTTGTTCGTTTGTTTGTTTGTCTGTTTGTTTCGAGATTTCTTGGTTGGGGTATATTTTTGTTATTAGATTTGATTTCAATTGGACAACCCCAGATCAGCTTGCCGTTCCAATGAGAATTCAAATTGAAAAGGCCAAATTATTACAGTATCAAACCAAGACGGCCGGAAAAACTCAATGTTGGTACAATTTTAGGGATTTTAGTCCTACAGTCAAATGATTTGCGTTGATATATAGATTACGGCTCTAGTTTCGTGTCGAAATTATAGTATCGTATCGTATCGTATCTATCTATCTATCTTAATCTTAGCTTGGTAGTAAACAAAGCCACGGGCGTGGGGCATCTAGTAAGGATTGGCGTGGGCAAGGTTAGTTTGCTAACTATTGTCACACGGGGAGGCGTTAATTCTATCCATCTGCTTGGCTGGTCCTGTCTCTTTATATCTATGTATCTGTTTTTCCCCCCTCTCTCTCTCTCTCTCTCTCTCTCTCTCTGACACACACACACATACACATGCGCGCACACACACACACACACACACACACACACACACACACACAAACATCTCTGTTGTACATTTCTAGATATTGTCATCTTATAAGATTGATGTTTTATTTTTTACGGGATGGGGAGTATTGGTTCTTTTGTTGTTACTTCTGTGTCTAATTATTATGTTATGCAGACGGCTTCATAAATGAGAAGGGGAGATACAATTGAACTATTTTTTCTTTCTTTCTTCCTATTTTTCTATGCTTTTTAAGTATTCCCTCATTCCCCCTTTCTTTCTCTCTTTCTTTCTTTCTTTCTTTCTTTCCTTATTTCTTTCTTTCTCCGATATTTTTCTTCCAGTCTTTCTCTTTTTTTACCTGTCTTTCTTTTTCACGCTAATCATTTTCCTTCCTTCCTTCCTTCTTTCCTTCCTTCCTTCCTTCCACCCTTCTTTTCTTTCCTTCTTTGCTTCGTGTTTGTCCTGTCTTTCTTTCTCTTGATTCCTAAGTATTCTTTTTCTCCATTCTATCTTTCCTCTTTTTCTTCTAGTCTTTCTTTGGTGTGGTTCCATAAAACTAATCCTTCGTTCATTCATCCTTTCAACTCTCTTTGTTTCATATTTATCTTGTTTTCTTTCTGTTTTTCTTTCCTTTTCTAGTCTTTCTTTCTTACGCCTTCTGAGTCTTCTTTCTTTCTTCATTTCTTGTGCTTTCTAAATATCCTTTCGTTATTTCTTTCTTTCTTATTTTCTTCCTGTCTCACATTTTTGTTCCCGTCATTCTTTCTCGCGCTTTGTTTTCTTTCTCTCTTTCTTCTATGTTACTATTTTTCCTTTCTTTCTTTCTCGTATCTTCTGATCATTCTTCCTTCCCTTCTTTCATTTTCCTCTTTCTTTCTTTCTTTCTTTCTTTCTTTCTTTCTTTCTTTCTTTCTTGCGATTTCAACTATTCTTTCTTCCTTTCATCACTCGCCAAAATATGTCTTTTATATTTCATGAGATCCTTATTTTTTCTCATGTTTCTTGACTTTATCAACCATCATTACTCAACAATCCGCTTCTAGCAACAAGTTGTTCTTTTCATTTCCTCCCCCTCCCATACTTGTATTCCTCCTCCTTCTACTCCATTGTAACAACCTGTGAAATTTAAACTAGAATGATTGGCAATCAATTTTTAATTTTCTGTTTTTAATTTTTTTTGTTTTTTCTTTGATTTTTCACGTTTGATTTTTTGTCTATTGTAACTGTCAGAGCCCCATTAATAATTTTGAAGTGTCCTTTTTAAGCCAAATATCTTTCTGTCATTAATTTTGGCTTTCAAAAATAAAGAGTTTCAAAAAGATCTAATTCTAGAGAGCACTCAGAGAGTGCAAACTTCTGCCAAAACCGTACACTAACCGAAAATTGTATGAAAATCAGTTCATATACAGCTACAATACAGAGGACGTAACTGTGTGAGTTTCAATTTTCCATACTTTGGACTATTGTCTAAAAGGAATTCCCAAGTCCACCCTATGATTCAACCAGTTCTTCTGTACCCCATGGCCAAATTTCTTGAGAATCTTATCTAAATTTATTCAGAACTTATCAGAACTTATCCAGATATTGTGTACAATCATGAGCGAATACAAATAACTTCATTGGCAGAGGCAAATCACCTGTCATAATTATTGTTACTCGAAAGGTAAGAAGAAGTCGTTTATCCCATTATTCCGGAAAAGAAGGGTCTACAACCAATGCATCCTTCCGATAGTCACCTATGGAGCTGAAACGTGGAGCAAAACCAAAAGATTAGTTCTCAAACTAAGAATCATGCAACGTGCATAGGGAAAAGATCGTTTTTGGAAACGACAATAGGCAGGTTATGTTGCAAGAATAGCAGACAGCCCCTGGGCATCATGACAACATGGACCCCCTGAGATTATATGCGAAACTGGGGCCAGCGAAGATAGCATGATGATTCAGATAGGTTTTGGGGGTATTGGCGCCGCAGCACCCACGATAGAAAGATCTGGTGAATCTTGAAAAAGGTCTACATACAACGTTAAAAGGGGGAGGAGGAGGACGACGACGACGACGACGACAACGACGATGATGATGATGATTGTATGTTTTATTCAATCAAAACTGTATGTATGTATATATTTTGAAAAATGAAGGTTCGGATTAAGTTGCATCTTTTATCCGTTGGATTCCAGATCTGTCAGTTTGCAGCTATTTTGACAATTTGTAGTCGTCAAAAGTTTGAATAAAGAATGAAATAGCCCTATGGAACATAGCATAACATGTTTTCTTTTTACTTTTTAGGCTTCCAAACTATAAAATTATGGACATTAGCTTTTGTTAGGATCTAACAAAAAACCGTTAACATATATATATATATATATATATATATATATATATATATATATATATAATATATATAATATATATATATATATATATATATATATATATAATATATATATATATATATATATATATTGCACTGAATGATTAACACAACTAAAGACTCTGGAATACAGAAGAAGACATGTTGACCAATTCGACGTCTATAGAAAATGGAACAACATACACAGAGTTGATACTGAAGTTCATTACATAAAATACTCTGATAAGAGAAGAATTCATCTATCTGCGGTGAAAACTAATGACAGCCATAACCTACAAATTCAGACTTCCACTGGTGTTAGAGATATTTTAAAAGTTCTCCTGCAAGAGAAGCAAACGCATGGGATAGCATAAGTGAAAAGACGGTCACATCTGAAAATATCTTTTTATAATATTTATTCTGATACCGGTCACATCACATTTAACAACTAATTTTCTCTGGTTTAATCACACCCAACTAAACTGAAGCTGACTCGATGACACAATTAATTCCTATTACAAAAAAGTCTATTTCAAATACATTAAAGTACATTATCTGATTTTATTACTTACTTCGGATATTTAAGTAGACAGCACTCCCGATTTTAGCTTGGTGCTCACTTAGTTATCTTATTCAATAATTTAATTCATCGACCATTCAGATTTTTTTTAGAAAGTTCTTTTTTCATATAACTTAATTTCTTCTAAGTTCCGTGTGTAAAATTTGTGGTCTAGGGAATGAATATCAATCTAAGAAACTGTCAACCAAAACTGTCAACGCAGGTTTCTCCGGTCTTCAAGTTGGTTGTCTGGTTCACATGTACATGTTGTACCAATGGGGCTAGAGTGATGAAATTGGAAACATTTATTCCTTATTTCGTCAAGAAAAAAACATATATTTTTTCTAATATTACCCATTAAATAGGCTTTTAGCAGCGAGGTTTCAATTTACAATGTAAGTTTTTGCTACATTGATCCCATAGTTTATGTCCGGCAGCATTTACCTTTGTTTTTTTGTTTTTTAATTCAGACTTTTTTTTAGTGTTCATTGCCCAACTAAAAGCAAGAGAAGTAACTTATTCATATTCATATAACTTAATACCCTTTTTTAGATTTTTTTTTACTTGATTGCCCCTAATGTGAGTTGCCAAAAGACGCTGCTCACCTGATGGTTTCTATTGAGTTACTACCTAGACTTATTATCGATAACGTATTGACAAGAAAAACTTACAAACAAAATAAATGATACGTGACTGACGCTCATACACAAGATTGAATTTTTTTTAATTTTTTTTTTTTTCGCGTTTAGAAATATAAGTAGATTTCAGTGTAAGCAGACAGGAAAAATATCCGAAGTTTAAGTTTCAAGTCCGGAAGAATCTTGTTTTGTTTTTGCTTTTTATTTATTAATCTTGTTTTGTTTTGCTTTTTATTCTTTTGGACGGATTCTGGTCTACCATTGCTTGGTCAGATGCTTGCACCGCTCCCAGTGGATCACTGTCCCCGTTCGCTCATACCTATTTTTGTATACCTCTAAGTCGACTTGCTGTATTTACTTATAATACGATTGATTGCTCACACCCGAGAGAGGCGAGAGAATACACCAAAAGGAAACTTGAGAGAGCATTGTGATGCTACAAGGACGACTAATTGGCAGAAAAAATGCCTGGACTCAAATCCCCATGACAGAAATTATTATCATCATCATCATTTTTTTAACGTCCGTCGTTGAACATAGACCGTCCCCAGGATTCGACACAATCCTCTATTATGGGCTTCGCAGAGGCAGTATTTTCTGAATTCGTCTAGTTCATCTCTCTATCTTGTATTCTGTCAGCCTCAGTTTTGCATCTGATCTCTGGGAATCCATGTTGCGAGTCGTGATGTTCATCGGTTGTCTGTCATTCTTGCATCATGGCCTGCCCATTGACATTCAAGTTTTTCAATAGCTACTATGATGTTTCGGGCTCCCATTTCCTTCCTGATATACTTTGACGGCCTGTGGTCTCTCCATGTAAGGTTGAGCACGATTCTCTCATGCGCACGTTTCATGCTTCTCAGTTTACGGGTCTGTCTCGGGCTTAGGTTCCATGTTTCAGCTCCATGAGTGACTATCGGGAGATTGCATTGGTTGTATACTCTTCTTTTCAGGATCATTGGAATCGTCTGAATTTTGAAGGTTCAGCTTACTCTAGCGAAGGCTGGCCATCCTAGGGTGATTCTCCGCTTATTTTCCTGTTTTGTTTGAGGATCTCATGGAGATTCATTGTCCAAGGTAGATGTAGTGGTCTACCTTCCCAGTTTTGCATCTTCAATCTTGACAGTTACGTTCTTATTCTCAATGTGATTGTTGCGCATGATTTTCGTTTTACTGAAGTTCATGTGCAGGCCGACTTTTGCTTTATTCGCTTAGTTCATCTGGCATTAGTTGGAGGTCATATAGGTTCTCTGCGAAAAGGACGGTGTCGTTTGCAGATCCGAGGTTGCTCAGATATTCACCGTCTGTTTTGATTTCTCTATTCTCCCAGTCCAGGCTACGAAGATCATCTCGAAGCAGGCTGTAAAGGGTTATGGTGAACTGGTATCACTTTGACTTGCTCCTTTTTGGACCTGGAAGGGTTCAGAGTCCTTATTTAGCCTGACGAAGGAGTTGCTGTGATTGTATACATGTAGTACTTTGACGTATACAGGGTCTACACTTTGTTGGGTGATGGCCTTCATGATCATGGGAATTTCTAGAGAGTCGAATGCCTTCTAGTTATCTATAAATGCTACAGCGAGTGTCATTTTGTATTCAAGAGATTAAAACAACATGCGAAATAAAGGGTTCCATTGAAAATTACCACACTGAAAACTTTGATACGAAAAATTTTCGATAATCTATACTCTATTATCTATATCGATAATCTATTATTCTGCTTGCTTTTATGTACGACCCTTACGCTTTTCTACCTAGGACCAGAATGTAAGATGTGTCCGATCTCGAGCCTCTCTGACCTGGAATCATTTAAGCTTTCTGGCCAAGAAACCGACATGAAAATAAAAAGCTACAAGGAATTGGGAAAAGCGGGGTAGGAGTGAGAAAAAGAGGGCGTGAAGGAGAAAAGGTAGGAGGTAAGAAAAGTAGAGAAAAACGAAAACATAACCATGTGGAAGGAAAAATAAATAAATATGCAGACATATTAAGAGAGAGGGAAGAGATGGAAATAAAAATAGAGAGAGAAAGAGAGACAGTGATGCTGGCAGGATATCAGATGATGATGAACGAGAGACTGAAAGGTAGATCGGGACGGGAAAGTGTAGAAATTTCAATGCATAAAAATTCTTCATGGAAAGATATAGCGAAAGAAAGATTACAGAGAAGATGCTGTAGAAAGTATTTTTGCATCCTTTATTCCTTCTTGGCACATGATAATAATCCATGTGTGTATAACATCAAGATAAAAAAAATAGGGACGGCTATTGGATAAGGTAAGCGGAAGAATCAGAAGAGTGATAGAATAGCAAAGGCATGAGATAATGGATGACCTTACTTGTCAAAAACAGTGAAATTTTACGGGCCAAGCAAGTAATTAATATTTAAATAATAACGAAAAATCTTTATTTCAATGAACATGCACACCTGATGGGAATTGTGGTATCATTATCATCAGTTTTTTTATCTCTTGTTGTTGGACATAGACCTTCCCTGGGGTTCGCTGTACCCCTCTAACATAGACCTCGTGGAGCCAATACTTATCTATTCATTTTATATTCAGCTGTCCTCGATTCCACATGTGATCTTTGGGGATCCATGTTGTGAGCCGTAATGTCCAGAGGTTGTCTGCCATTCTTGCACCATGACTAGACCATTACCATTTAAGTTTTCTAGTGGATTCTAGCATATCTCGGACACCTATTTTTTTCCTAATTTCTTTTCCTGTTTTATTATCTCTTCATATAATATTGAGCATCTGGTATGCAATCCATCAGATTTGATTCCATTTTTATGTTGTGTTAATTAATTTTAATCCTTTGAACATTTCTTATGTCATTGCTTGATCATCATATCTACTCCTTTGGATCAATGTCTGCCAAACGTACATTTGAATATTGAGTGAAGCTTTGAAAAGCTTCATGTAGAATTTTAAAGGAGAATGCTTTAAAATATGAGGTTCAAAACTATTTTTATGTCATTACCTTTTTTCATTAATATTTGAAGAAGCAAAGACTGTTGCTAAACTTTCATATGATCACGAAAAGATTGGTTTTCACGTTGAGCTGACGGGAAACCGGAAGTGCCCAAATTCATAGACCCCAATGCTACTGGCCATTTTCAAATGGAACGAGATATGGAAAATAAACCACAAAATAAATAAACAGAACGAACAAACAATGGAATTATCTGATGAATTCAACTCTATCATTACAGGGATTCCGTTCGTAATCACGATATTCGTGAGATTCTCGTCTTCAACAAGTGTATAAATACAAGAAGAAACAAAGATAGCGTCCCTCTCAAATCTTATTTTTCTATAACTCTTTTTCTTGTAGAATTTCAACATTGAGTAACAAAATACTTCTGCCATTGTGATACTTTTTGATATTCTCCAATGGTTATTATTCCCACTTTCAAGTAAGCTTTTTCATGATTCTCATAGAAATATCTCCTTTGTTTGATATTTCTTTGATTTCATTTTCAAAACTTTTTTTATATAAATCTGTGCCCAATCTTGATAGAAAACCCAACCGATCACAATACTAATATTCCATTGATTGAACATGCACCATTTTCCGAAATGCAAAGGGAGAAAAATATCATACAATTTTCAAAACGTTAAAAAGATTAACTTAAAACTCATAGAATTATGACAAAAATCCACTTATTATTTCATAATAAAAATCTATGTTATTTAGAGGCTTAAATGAATGATCAAATAACTTACCACTTTCTTTTAAACAATTTAGAGGATTTTACAAGTATTTTTCCAGAAACACGACTGATATCTTATTCATTTTGTATTTTTGTAGTTCTAAGAAAGTTTGATGCAGAGTACACGCTTTTGTAGCTTTGCACCGGTGCAATATCATGGCTGATGATAGCTTACTGAAGCTCGATATTGCTAAGTCCAAAGGTCTCTTTCGATGGCCTGAAAAAATTTACTCATCCCAATCTCAAGGGAGCAGTATGCCCCGGGGCAGCACTTAAAAAGATTCGGACGGGCTTCTCCTCATAACTTTGCAACTTTAGTTGAGGGGACTGGATCTATTTTTGCGACTTTCCTGTAACTGGAACCCCATATTGAAAACGACCTTGAGTCACGTCTTGCTCTTGTGGCGAAGCGATTAAATACAGATCAAAGTGTAGTATCTGAGTGCTATGCCTAGTTACTTCCTATCTAGGATCAGAGTGTGGATTCTACGAGCTCATTGAAAGGCGTTACACACACAAAATATGCGTGTGTGATGGGGTATATATTACGTTATAATAATGTGTTAGGATTGTGCCTGTGTTTTATGAACGTTAGATTATGAAAGAAAACGTAAACCACCACCTAAAAATTCCAAAGACGGAAACTTGGAGATTTTCATTGAAAAATACTCTCCTGACTGAGAACCAAGACTATTTATTGTGAATTTCTGTGGTCATCCAGGGACCAAATTCACAAATTGTATGACCCATCTAGAAATTAGCAACTTAGGCAGGTCTGCATGAATAGAGGAGAAGTGCTTTTTCACATTGATGTAGTTCATTTACCACTTTATTTTCGAATTTTATGTCACGTCAATCTTCATAACACCCCAAAATATGCACACATGGGGACATCATCATCAGTCTTTTATCGCCTGTCTTTGGGCATAGACTTTCCCCAGGATTCGCTACACCTCTCTATCGTGGGCGTCGTGGAATCAATATTTTCTGAACCTGTCCAGTACATCTTGCCATCTCATATTTTATAGGTCTCGATTCTGCATGTGATCTCTAAGGGTCCATGTTGCGAATCATGATGTCCATTGGTTGTCTGCCATTGTTACAACATGACCAGCCCATCGCCATTTGGGTTTTCAAATGGATTCTATGATGTTTCAGGTCCCTATTTTTCCCCGATATATTTTGCTGTCTTGTGGTCTTTCCATGTGAGGGTGGTCATAATTCTCTCACGTGCACGTTGCATGGATCTCAGTTTCCGGGTCAGTCTCTCGGTTAGGTCCCATGCTTCACCTCCATTGGTGACTATCGGGAGGAAGCATTGGTTGTCTACCCATCCTTCTTCTTTTTAGGACTTATGGGATTTTCTTGTTCTTGGAGGTTAAGTTCACTCTACTGAAAGGCATACCATCATAGAGTAATTCGTCGCTCGATTTTTTCTTCTTTTGAGATTTTCATGGAGATTCGTTGCCCCAAGCAGATGTGGTGCTCTACTTTCTCCGTTTGCGTTTTGACCGTTGCTTCTTTATTTCCGACATGTCTGTTGTACATGACCTTTGTTTTGCTAAAGTTCATGTTAAGGCCAATTTTCTTGCTTTCTGCGTTCATCTCACATTAGTTGAAGGTCGTGGTTACATGGGTATTTGATGCGCACATAGGTGCATCAACAGATCTGCAATCAAATGACGATAAAGGACATAACAAGTATTAAATTTTGGACACAATAACCTCCCTTGAACATGCCATTTTGAATACTTCGAGAACCAGTTTCACTACCTTGGTGTAACTTGGTAACCAATCAGAGTGGACCTTACTGCATATGCATAATGACCCGTTTTTATCAAAATCGAATGGTCGAATAATTTCTGTGTATATCTTTTATCAGACAGAACAACAGTAAAACTTTAAATTCCAGGTTCATTTTGGTAGTATGCAGAAAGATGTCTGGTTACATTCATATAAGAGGGATGAAAAAAAGACTTCCTGAAATCCAATTTAAGAATCCATTAGATTTAATAAATCAAAAGAAACTGGATTTAATTCAAAGAAAATCTGAAAACCATCACTTCTTATCTTTCAGAAAATATTAGAATGGTTAATTAGTTTCCTTAGGATACTCAACGGAATTACCTTTTCAGAAATTTTTCCATCTTAGAAATTTGTGGTTGCATCAATAAGTTTGTAAAAAAATAATGAATCACCGGCATTAACATATTTACAAATCTTTTAAATAAAAGGATTTATGGAAATAAAGCGAAGCATAAATTCATATATATATATATATATATAGAGAGAGAGAGAGAGAAAGAGAAAGAGAAAGAGAAAGAGACACACACACACACATGTACATAGATATTTACGTACAAATCAGGAATACAATATAATTCAATGTAATATGTGTGATGGGTTTATTCCATAAAGTGCTCAACGCATTCAGCATTAAATATTGATTTGAGTTAAACTAGAGCTTAAAATATGATGAAGTAGAGGATTCGCTACGTAAATATGTTTATGTTTCTGTCCTGTTTGGGCTTCTTCGGGCAAATGATAATATTCATTTTAAATCCATATTTAGGACGTTTGGGGGGAATATCTATTTCTCTAGGTTGTAGGACCTTCCTTCTATTCTATCTATATATCTTTTTTTCTTTATGTTCCCCTAGTTTAGTGATTGGTCATTGCTTGTCATTTTTTCTGTTTTACATAGAGATACTTTGCTTGCTAGTAGTTATAGATTATGAATTATTTTCCTTATCAGTATGTTGTTAAAACATCAGCTCTTTGTGATATGTTTCCTCTCTGAGAGTATTTTATCCATACTTAAATCTATTTCCCAGTGTCACAAATTTTTACATGATCTTAGTTATTGGTTAATTATTCTAAGTTTGGTCTGTTTCTACATATATGTTCTTAAAGTGGCTGGAGGTAAAAATATTAATAATGGTAATAGTAATGCTGCTACTAATTTTTGTTAAGAACAACGAGGGAAATAAGATAGCTACGGTAGTTAATTTTGTATACTTCTGTGTGGGATGTTAAATTATGTTTTTTAATATAAATCTTGAGTGGTGTAAGTACTTCAACGCTACTTCATTTTTTCTACTTAATAATTTTGCTTTTCGCTTTTTCATTCTATTGGCAAAAGTGGGGATTTCAAATTTCTCATTCAGGCATAGGTAACATGAGGTTTTAATATTTTCCATTTTATTTTTGGTTCGAGGATGCTATCGGTCAGTCTCCAATATACATCGACTGTGATGTACCGTTGTATTTTTCGTTTGTAAACGATGATATATGGTTGGATAATCTTAGTTTAAAGGGTATTTTGATATCCCTATATAATATTTCATTTCTAAGGGTTTCTCTATGGTTGATATTCCAGCCTGGTATACAATATTAGACATTTCTTCTGCAAAGGATAACTGTTTCTGTTCGTACAATAGCAATCTGGTTTGTTTATGCTTTCTCCATAAGTATCACTTCCAATTACCTTCTTGTTATGTTTTGTTATGAACCCATTAAAACTATCCGTACAACTATTGCTAATTTTCAGATCGTTTCTGTTAAATACTTAACTCAGTAGGTTGCTCGGGGGTGGTCGATTAATTGGGGGAATATTTTTCCCAAGTTTGTTTTTATTTGTAGGTTGAATGGCGTCTGTTTAGCTCAATGGCAAGAACAACGCTATGTTGAAGCGGCTACCCTATCCGATCACAGATTCGATTCCTACACCAGCCCTGTTTTCTGTAATTTTTTATCCCATATACATTGTCTAGGCCAAATGATACATTCTCCGTGTAGTTACAGAATACCATTTCGAATAAGAGTTTCAATGTAATAAAACGCAATCTATTATCATTCTGTCGGATCATGTATCAGTTTCTTAATAAGACAAATAAGTGAACAATGGGGAATGAGGCAGACCCAGGATTTAAAATACATGGAGACTCCTTTTGTTAGTTGATTAATAAATGAATTAATTGAAGTGCTACAAATGTTTTGGAAGGGGTTCCCATCCTCAGTAGCGTGTGTGTACCTTCCAGTGGTTAAAAGGTTTCTGTAGAAAATAAATTCAGCATCATATGTTTGGAAGCAAAAATGGAAATCAAGAAAGAGGATTGGGGGGGTGTAATGGTGAATCTCGACTATATATATATATATATAGAGAGAGAGAGAGGGGGGGAGTGTGTGTGTATAAGGCTGTAGGTGTTCATAAGGTCCTTATCTATTTTTGTTCAAAGACTATGAACACCCTGCATGCACATTTATTTGTTTATTAGATATCGTGTTTACGAAGAACCTTTAGAGCTGAGTCATTCTATATCAAATCACTGGATTATAAGAACTTACCCCAGGTCACCTTCTCGGTTTCCACTGAAAAAAAATCACAGGTGCTGCTCTACCAAATATATGCAGAAATCGAAAATATCTGGTCTGTGTCTCTTACAATTTTGAAATTCAAAGAGGGTAAGCTGTTTTATTGAATATTTTAGTACATAATATATTCTTGCCAGATCTCTGTAATTACTAATACTACTTTAGTAGTACTACTACTAATGCAAAGGTGCATGATTGGAAATGGTTGGACTTCATGGTATGTGGATCAGTCTCTCATATTGAACAGAATTTCAAGAAAGACGTCAGTAGCGATCGCTGCAAAACGTATTCTGAAGAGTAAAAGTCAAGGAAGATGATTAATAGAAACTATGAATAAGTATTTGCAATCTACAATTGTTTTTAATAGATTTTTCAGGAACCGTTGAAAGAAATAACGTCAAACTCGACACTGAACTGCCTTGTGTTATAGCTAATATATCTGGCGAATATCAACTTCGTACAATGGCTGGTTGTTTGAGTAATCGCACTGTACGCACGCAGACACACAGATACCTCTTCAAATATAGTGAGATGGTGTGGGAAAATCATTTTCAAAAATGGCAACATTTTCTATCCATTCGGATGTAAATACAGGGAAACACATGATAAATAAGAGTTGGCAAAATGTGCAAAGTAGCTTACACCTGCCGCCTGACTATACGTATTCAATCCTGATAAGGTTAGTACTGAGCAAAATTGAATTATCATCAAAATCATCGTTATTAATATTTCGTGCATTAACATGTTCACATAAGGTCTGGAGTTTGTCGCTAGGGACAACAAAGATAACGCGTCAACGAAGAGAGATTGGAAAAGGTGGAAAGCGAAAATCAACTCTGTATATCTTTTAACAAACTTCCTTTACTAGTACCTAATATATCATTCAGCATTTTTCCCGTTCCTAATGGCTAGGTCGGTGCATCTTGATCACCTATGTATTAATCTTGCTATTTGTATGTTTTTAACAGCCGTTATATACTCATCAGTCATATCAGTGGCTGGATGTTATATCCACGTCATCAACTGTTATGTTTCAACGTTATTATACCTTTTAGATGTTTTTGTTTTCTGTTGTCGTTTTTAATATGCTATATCTGTTTGAAACTTATACTTTTTGGTAATACTCTTATTACTTACATTTTGCAACACTTGTTGAGTTTGTCACTCGTTCTTCGTACCGACATAGTACGTCTAACGTACTCATGTTATGGTTATCAATGAATGACGTATGAATCTCGTACCATCTTATAGAGCATGCAGAAAACGTTGGAAGTATAAAACACCAAGATACGCGTGTTAGACAAGTTTTACCATTTTGACATACATACGATGGTGGTAGGATGATTACGTCAGCAATAGTAGTAGTGCAAGGTAGTAACCCAGCTGTTTAATAGTAGTCAAATGATTTTGTATTTTTGAGTTTGCAGTAATTCATAACAAGACTAATATCTCTGAATTTTTGAGGTATTATTATTATTTCTATTATTATTCGGACCATCCTCATCTTGGTTGTTTTTCATACAACGTTTCGGCCATTGTACTCTACGGCCTTCATCAAGTATCATTACCCACACCTACCAGATGATACCTGATGAAGGCCGTAGATTACAACGGCCGAAACGTTGTATGAAAAACAACCAAGATGAGGATGGTCCGAATAATGATAGAAATAAGACTAATACCATTAATATATTGTTACATCAATATGGCCTCAGCCTAATGATGAAGAGAGCATTAATTTTATACAAAAACAAATATTTTCCCACATAATCTCCTTTCTTGTCAATGCACTTAATAACTTGGATCGAACATAATTCAAAGAAAATGTTTGATGATTATTCAACTTTCATTTTATATCAAAGATATGTATTTTTCAACCTGGTTTCCTTTCTGGTCACAGCTCTTGACCAAAATATTTTTTCAATTAAGCACATAGATTTGACTTTATGCAATGAATATTCCAGATCTAAACTGAGCTGATAACAACGTGTCATGGTATGGGCCTATTGATCAGTTTTCGTAATAAACATCTTCATTTCACAATGTCTTCAAGTGTTGTGATGCCAGACAACAGCTTGACTTTACGACACGCAACATGGATTCCGAGCGATCATAGGCGAAACTGTGGCTGGCAAAAAATGAGATGGCGTGATGAACTATACAAGTTCAGAAAATACAGGCTCTGCAATGTCCTCGATAGAGAGATGTGGCGAATCTTGTGAAAGTCTAGTACCAACGATAGATGCTAAAGAACGATGATGATTATGATTATGATTATATCTTGTTTCAAACGGTTCGAAACAGATTCTTTTTATACAGTGACTTATTCGGTTGTTATTGTGACAAAGCTCCGATCATTGTACCCTCTGGCCTTCTCCAGATGTCTGTCGTAGTCGGTAGCTTCTTGGAATTTAAAACTAAATACTTTATTAATGGGGACGATTGTTCTAATTCTACTGACCATGCCAGGAGATATCTCGAATCAGTCATTTCCTTATTGTGAATCTGTCCTTGCTATGTCACTTGTCTGCTTGACATTTTTGTATTGCCTAGAGATTGAACCCACGATCACCAGGCTTGACCAACGTCTTATCCTCTAGGCCATATATCCCATGGAAACGTACTAACTACAAAAACCAACACGCAGATCTAAGTTTAATCAGTGTATGATAACGATAATTCTTCATCTCAGAAATTTTAACAAAAAGAGATTCTTTTGTTTGTTTTCTTGTTGGTATCGGGTCCATTTCCCAAAAAGCATTAAATTCCCAAACAGGACCCACACAGATATGCATCCACAGAAATACACCCAAAAGTAGAGACTAAAAATACAACAAAAACCCTTCTACATCGAATCGGCTTTCATGAAACAAATGCAATTACCTCATGAAATCGGTCGAAGAAAAGAAGGAGAAAAAAAAACGTTTCACCGTCACTTACGATAAATTCCGGCCTGCGGCGGAGAAAAATGGAAAGAAAAAAGAAAAATACTGAACAAAGAAGAGGGGAAAATGGGATGAGAAGACGAAGGAGATATATTGTCTCTTTCTCATTCGAAAGAAATCTATTGTCGGCAGATAATGACAATGAGCAATGAAAAAAATGAGTAAAAAACATTATCAAGTAACGTCTCTGTTCTAAATATATAACAGTTGCAAATGACAGAAAATAAGGAAATCTTTTGTCACTCGGGTATTTGATTTGATACAGTTTCCAAAAAAATCTTTGTAAACACAGAAGAGAAAACTCGTGAAGCACATTTGAGATTTTTTAAAGGCAATTGCTCAGTCGCCTGAGGAAGCCCAAACAGGACAGAAACATAATCGTGTTTGTGCAGCAAATCCTTATACCATAATGTTTTGAGCTCTACTATAAATCAACTTAATGTTTAAGATTAAAGTTGAATGCATCGAGCACTTTATGAAATAAACCCATCATACATCGGATATTGTATTATATTATATCATATTATATTGCATTCCTGATTTTAGTGTATTTAACTATATATATATATATATATATATATATATATATATATAGATTGATAGATAGATAGATAGATAGATAGATAGAGAGAGAGAGAGAGAGGGGGACAGTATTGCATATATATGAGTACACCTCTACCACCTTTTTAGATTTATAAATAGAAAGAGGGAAAGAGACAGGGGGGTAATTTTATTCTAGATCAAACATAGCAGGATTGTATTATTTATAATGGAACATTGCACAATCGTAACGGATATTACCAGGTACATATTTATTTACCGGACTACAATGCATTGAAACTCTGTTGCCGTCCAGAAATGAGTACAACCCTACGAAAAAAATATTTTGCAACATAGCTTCAATGCTGCTGTGTTTGGTCATAAATAAGTCGCCTTTTCAAAAAAGAAGCCCCCCCCCCTCAATGTGCCTTTGCATTTGGATTGTATACCAGAGGAAAGCTAAAAAATTGATCAGCCGAAATTGTTAGCAACAGAAAGAATGAAATCAATATTCCTAACAATTCTTGGAATAAATGTACTAATGCTTTTCATCATAGTGTATGTGTGCACGTACATACAGGAAGGCGCAAAAGTCATGAGAAGGTTTAAAACATTAATATCTTTCAAGTTTTCAACAAATGAAATGCATGAATAAGAGAGAATTAATTAACTTTTATACGGAAAATTGTTTTTGTTTTTTTGTTTTATTTCAAATGCCTGTAATTTTCAACTCCAAAAGTTCTTGCTCTTCCAGTAACATTCAGCATAATATTTGCTCCTCTACCTAAATGTACTATTTTTAGCAATTCTGACTAAACGCGGGTCTCCCAGTTTGTGGGTGATCACTAACAGAATCTGATTCTCGAAAACGCGCAAACATTGGACTCAGATAGCGGTGTCCACATGTTCAAATAACAAAAATATGCTCGTTGGGTTAACGTTAAAGGTATTCAAGGTAAAATTCTATTATTTCAGTTCGTTTTTCAGTTGTGTACTTTTCCCATGATGAATTCTCAAAGGTTCTTTTATGTATCTGAAGAGGGGGAAACAAAAATTTTAAAACAGAAAAAAGTTATTATTGTTTCAAACCCCTTTGCGACCTTTTCACCGCCTTTTATATAGGGGGTTCTAATTTTCAAATCAATGTTTGTGCGCATTAATGCAAGAAGTATATGATAATAGTATCACGTATGTATTATCGTTATCTATGGCTGTTTATTCTTCGTATCACCATGCTATGCTATCAGCCTCTCAAATCGCTTCCTTCTTCTAGCTCTCAAGTATCAGAATATCAGAAACAATTGACGAATTATTCTCATTCGTCAAACAGTAAGAACAAAAGAGCAGAAGAAGAAACAACGTAAGTAAGAATGGTATTTTGTCAGAATGTAAATGATTTTTCCATCGAAGTATGAAAGAGACAAAATCTCAAGAAGGCTAAAATAGTGAGCAAACGATAAAAATCATCCAAAAGAGCTGTCGGTCATTGTCGATGGAAGAGACGATGGAATTATAAAATTGATTGCTTATCAAAATCCGTTTTGCATGGAGGCAATTCAGAGTCGGTTAAAAAATGGGTTTTATTTGCTGACAAAAGATTAGCAAAAGAGATTGTATATATTTGTATTTGATTGGAAAATGAATGATCAAGCAATTCAAAGCGACTCTCTCTCTCTCTCTCTCTCTCTCTCTCTATATATATATATATATATATATATATATATATATATATAGGGGTGTAAAAGACTAAATGAATGTAGGTATATATAAAAGAAATATACCCAAGGGAGAGGTCGCTTTGTATTCTTGAATAACTAATGGTGTTATTACGAACGCAAATACGAGTTCTGACAGGCAAAGGACCAATCATTTTGAATACCTAAAAATGATTCTGTGGCCCTGAAGTTAGTAACCAATTAGAAAGGACCTTACAGCGCATGCATGGACAGACACTTTTCTGTCGTCTAACTCTGTCCGAAATGAAACACCATTGAGTGATATTGTGTACTGTGTGACCTTTACGTCCACAATTCCCATTCTTCACGTGTCATGTAGTTTGTTTTTTCAAAGAACATTGCATCACTCAAGTGTATCAGCACCAAATCTTCCTTTCAGTTCAGATTTGCCAACACCCCACCCCTGCGACTTCAGGCATAGCCCAGAGCCGAAATCGTCGTTAGAAGGGAAATCTCAGATCCTGATGACGATCCTGAAAGAAGATGGTAAACCATTTTGAGAGGTGGAAAGGATGATGAGATAAGTTGGTGCGTTATCAAGGGGAGTACATCGACGGAGGTTAAGATGTCATTGCTCAAGATAAGTTTTTTTTCCCCATTAATAATAGATGACTTGATAATTTCCCGATATACCTGATATTTGCATTTGACTGGATTAACTGACTGCACTGAAAATACACTTGTAGTGCAAGAACTATCAATGCTAAGGATGCCTCTAAGGGATAAAAAAAAATGGATCAGCATGAATCAGAGCGAAGACTAGAGTGAAGGATATACAAATAATTAGGCAACAAAAATAGAGATGGACTCAGCAAGAAAAGATGACAATAGATGGAGCAAAAAGCTAAGCAACTGGTACCCACGATACAGTAAACACAGTAGAAGAAGACCAGATACAAGGAGGCAGGATTATAGAAAAAGAGACTCATTGCTAGCTAGGTATGCGAGAAGGGTTCCTTGCACCCGTTTTAGGAGAAAAAAACGGGAGACAAAAATGTCGAATGAAACAATTCTAATAGTGATTGAGATATTAAGTAATACAATCTGTTTATTTAACCCTTGATATCACGGGAAGGATTAATTAATACGTTCACTTTACCTTGGATAGCTGAATCCTTTCTTATGTCATCTACGATTTTATTAGCTACCATAAGAAATTTCTATGTAATACAAAGTATACTTTGTTTTGGTAAATAAAATTGAATTGGTTTAACTATAAGCAATGACATTATCTTGCGTCATTGGTAATGTCTTTGATTTTCCTCGATAGTACCATGTGACGTGTTTGTGCGTCATAGTCGTTTTTTTACCAAACAGCTCTACAAATAAAGGTGAAAAATAATAACACAGATTTTTTTATTGTTTTTTTAGAGAAATAATTTTTAGAAACATGCAAAGCTTTATCGAGAGAAAAAAAACAACGTTTTTTTTAATCTCACACGACGGCATTATAAAATAGAAGTTTTTATATTCGACGTCAGCGTCTGAAAAAGAGAAATCGCCTGAAGAATGATGTAGTTCACTCAGATCATTGTCTGTTTGGGCATTTGTGTCTTGATGGTTTGATATAATAGAATGAGCGGATGGATTGGTGTTGCTATGGTAAAAATAGTCTGTTGGAATCTCACTCATTATTCAAATCAAAAATCATACAAGGCAACAAAATAAGCACGTCCTCAACATAGTGCCACAAGGCAGAAACTGAATCTTGTGCATTGTCATGGCTATTTATATTGCTTTACATAAAACAGCAGAAGGCAATACGCATTATGTCACGAAACAATGGTTATTTTATAACTAGTTTTTCTACACTTTGTTATTCTTACTTTCTATCACAACACCGGGCTGATACACCGTTCGTTATTGCTATAATTTTGTTATGAGTTTATTTCCACATTATTATCGTTGCTTTTTATCACAACAGTCCCAGTCGGAATACTCTTCATTATTACTATCATTTTATTACAAGCTTATTTCCATCTTATTACCGATGTTTTTTATCATCACCAGTCTTTTAACGTTCGTCCTTGGACATAGATCCTCCCCTGGATTTGCCACATCTTGGTGGGCGCTGCGAATCCAATACTTTCTGAATTAGTTTGCATCGACGTTCTATCTTGTATTTTACCGGCCACACATGTGATCTCTGAGTATTCATGTTGTGAGTTGTGATGTCCATCAGTTGTCTGCTATTCTTGCAACATGAACAGCCCATTGCCATTTGAGTTTTATAGTGGATTCTATGATGCGTAGGACTCCTGTTTTCTCCTGGATATCCTGAGCTATCTTGTGGTCTCTCCACGTGAGGTTGAGCATGATTCTCTCATGTGCACGTTGTATGGTTTTCAGTCTGCAGGCCAATCTCTTAGTTAGGTTCCATGTTTCAGCTCCATAGGTGACTATCGGGAGGATCCATAGGTTGTATACCCTTCTTTTTTAGGATTGATGGGATCTTTCTTCTTGTTTTAGAAAGTTGAGCTTGCTCTGCCGGAGGCTTGTCATCCCAGAGTGAATCTTTGATCGGTTTTTCCTTCTTTTAGGGATTTCATGGAGATTCGTTGTCCTAGGTAGATGTAGTGGTCTACTTTCTCCTGTTTTACGTTTTCGATTTTTATCGTCGTGTTCTCTTTTTCGACGTAGTTGTTGCCCATGACCTTCGTTATGCTGAAGTTCATGTGTAGGTCGCCTTTCTTGCTCTCTTCATCCGGCATTAGTTGAAGATCGTGTAGGTTCACTGCGAAAAGGTCGATGTCATCTGCCAATGGTTGCCCAGATATTTACCGTCTGTTTTGATTCCTTTATTTTCCCAGTCTGGGTTTCTGAAGATCATTTTGAGGCAATCCTCGAAGAGTTTTAGTGAGCTGGTATCACCTTATCTTATCCCTTTTGGAGCTGGAAAGGCTTGGGGTCTTTTTTTTTTTTTCGTAGCCAGATCAAAGAGCTGCTGTAACGATATACATGTTGCTGTACTCTGACGTTTACAGGGTGTACACCTTGTAGAGTTTTTATCCATCTTATCATCGTTGCTCTCAATCACAACAGTCTCAGTTGAGGCACTTTTCATTATTACCATCATTTTATTACGAGCTTACTTCCATCTTATCATCGTTGCTTTTTATTACAACAGTCCCGGTCAAGGTGCTTTCATTATTACTATCATTTTATTACCTGTTTATTTTCAGCTTATTATCGTTGCTTCTTATCACAACAGTCTCAGTCGTAGCACTCCTCATTGTTACTATAATTCTCTTACGAGCCTATTTCCACTTTATTATCCTTTTTTTTTATCACAAGAGTCCCAGTGGCACGGTTCACAATAACTATCATTCCATTACAAGTCTCACTCCAACTCACGGCTGCATCTTATTTTCCATTTCACGTTCAATATTCCCACAGTCGTAGTTCATCGACCCTGTGTGTTATGATGAAAAGAAACAATATGATTGAGTAAAACTAGTAATAAAATAAAAATAGTAAGTGTTTTAGAGCTGATTGTATTTGAATCCTGTATATGCCAGCAGAATTTCAGCTTTTCTCATTCCCTATCCATTGACTTCGACGCTACTCCACTGCTCCGCTTAGCTTTAGTCTTTTGTTACATTAGCAAACTTGATATTTCTGGTGATTGAAAATTGATGACTAAAGATTTGTTTGATCAGATTTTTGGCGCTCTGTATGTAGTGCATTGAAAATAAGGAAGAAAAGGAGTCAGTGGTTAGGAATTAACGCAAGGAATACTGACTGAATAGGACTATTATATGTATGATAACTATAAAAATGCACTGTAAATCATTCTATAATTGCATCATCAGTGGTCAAAAATTACTGCAAGCATTACTGACGATGATCTTACCAGCTTTTTTGAGTTGATCAATGGTTATGTTATCTGGTCGAGGGGCCTTTCCTTTCTTTGTTTGTTTGATGGTTTGTTTCACCTCCTGTGGCATAACTTCTGGGATATCCTCGAACTGGTTGCTAATGTCCTGCTTATCTTATTCGTTTTTTTATAGTCCTTGTTTGGAGGAGTAGAGTTTTTGGCAAAATTCTTTGGCATGTTTGACAATACGTTCTCTGTCTGATGTTAGGTCTCCATTTTATTCGAGTGTACTAGTTATTTGTTCCAATCCTGAAGTGAAAGCTCTTTTTTCAGCTTTGAAAAGCCTAACTTTTCGAGAATTGTATCGATGATTGATTTGACGATGACTGACAGAATATGGCTAACAAAGAATATTAATGTGGTTAATTTGTTCCATGATTTTCAATACTAAACAAAACTGCATTGTTTGAGATCTTATCATAATTTGATATGTTTAATTTACAGCTTATACTTAGATACATTGATTTGTGCAGCGTTGACCGTACATCAAAACTACACTGGTCAAGGGATCCCTGTGTATGCATAATAGATGAACGTTTACTATAAAAAGGTATAGAAATGTATGATATCATAACATGATTTATTAAGGAAATGCATTGGAAATCAGGGAAAAGGATTGCCACTGATCAGGAATTAAGGCAAATTTTACCGTCATGAAAGGGCTATAATGTGTAGTTTAAAGTCCAACCTTCTTCAAAATTAAATAGAGATTCATTTAGAACTTCGAGAGATACCAAGTAGGCAGTCATGAGCAGAAACATGAATGTATAAGAAAAAAATCGGAAAAATCTCTCTCAATCAAACAAAATTCCTAGGTCCACCCCATTTCTTTCTTACCCTATTTTCTATCCTTCTGTGAAAATCCTTTGAGTACTTTCGTTGATATCTTATGGACAGACAAATGGAAAGAAGGAGGGGTAATACTTATCCTTCTACTTCTTTGGCAGATCATCAACATAAATCAGCCGAATCTCTATATTCTCGTATTTATGATTATTTTGTAATGGTGAATCTATCCAGAACCATTTGTATTAGAATTTTGAGGACGACCAGAGCCCAAGAACCAATTTTTCAGAAGAAATAATTCTTTTCCACATCTTTTCTCTCCCCCTAAAATGATATCCTCAACCAGCATTTTTTTCATTCTACAATTATGAACATTGGTTTCATCATCATGTGCCCTTTTTGGTTGCACAGTTAGTCGAATTCTATTATAGGTATAATAGATAAACGTTTACTATAGAAATCTATTTCAAATTTTTTTAAAAAGGAATCAATCGCCTATGGTCAGGAATTTATTCGAGTGTTACTGACCGAATATAAGTTATAATATATTTAACAAATATACATTTACTTTAGGAATGTATTGTAGAAGAGGGAAAGGGATTGTAAATGGTCAAGAATTGAAGCAGAATAGATTGGGTGAGTCAATCGATAGAAACTGTCAGGTGACCAACGTCTCTTGATTTCATGTCCATTTGGGGGAGATTAAAAAATTGGAAAAAAGGGCGATCAATGAATAAGTTAATCCTTCCGCATTTTGTTGAGCGGTGATCTCTAAAAAGTCGGAATTGTGAATCCTGCTGGACACTCATTGGTCAATTTAGCATAAATTGAACCTCTCCGGAAAAAAACTTAAGGGGGTTAAAAAAAAAATAGGACGTCTCAACTCGGGCAGGAACAATTTGTGTTTATTTTGCACTGATGCCCTTACGAAAGGCATGAGTCTATCTCTCCCCCAATTATGGATAAAATGGTGGTGGTTAGGACGAGTGACACCACTTCAGGTAGTTGTAGCCTATATGGCATTTCACATATCAAACAGCCCGAGTAAGTAAGTGCTGTTATATGTGGAGCCTAAGCAGGGAAACCGTAGCCAGCGTATAGGTACTACTTATTTTAAATGTAGAAAAGAAAAGATATATCGATGGATATAGGGAATATTCGTAAATTATTATCTAATGAAGTCAAAAAGGTCACCTCATCAGCTAAATCATGCAGCGTTGAAAATAGCATCACATTTCAAGTCGAATCGTTCAGTTTGCACGAATGTCAGAGGTTCATGACCTTAGCTTGTATTTTAGCACCGAGGGTTGTATTTTAGCACCGAGGGTTGTATTTTAGCACCAAGGGTTGTATTTTAGCGCCGACTGCATCTGAATCTTGTATGTGAGAAAAAAAAATTCCGGCTTTTCTTCATTTCTGTAAACGAACGAATGATGACTGACAATCGAAAATTCAGATTTACGGATGGTGATGCTTGCTGCCAGCTCAGAACAAACCATTCCCATCCTGCTAAAGCCCGAATTTTTCAAAAGCTTCTGGTTTGAGGAACAACTAAGAGCAACAGAAGCGATGACTCCCATGTTGAACATGATGAAATTTCAACGAATATTAGAACTGGTCATTAGTTATTAGATTTTGTGCTTATCTTGCAAGGTATCAATCGTATCTTATTGATCAAGGGTTGGCAGATCTTTGGCGGGTCGGATGATAATGGAAATATTTTATGACTTGTGGGCCTTTTTGTTATCTGTATGTTGCTGAAGTACTCCCATCACACATCGGATGATATTGCATTGTATTATATTGTATTCTTGATTTGTATTATATATATACACACATATATATATATATATATATATATATATATATATATATATATATATATACATATATATATATATATATATATATATATATATATATATATATAGTAGAATTTGGATTCGCTACACAAACTAGCTCGTGTTTCTGCCCTCTTAGGGCCTCATCAGGCGAATATATATATATATATATATATATATATATATATATATATATATATATGTGTGTGTGTGTGTGTGTGTGTGTGTGTGTGTGTGTGTGTGTATAGATAAAGAGATAGAGAGAGGGAGGGAGAGAGATAGAGAACAGCAGGGATGTGTAATCTTAAAACAGTTTTAACAATAAAACATAGATTCGTTTGAAGTTAGACGCGCAGTAGTCAACCCTTCTTGATTCTTTGCTGAATTTGAAATAAAGTATTGCCATTATTCTATGAATTATTTGAACTAGTATTTCATCTTTGCTTTTTCAATCTTCACCTTCAGCCAGTACGTTCCCCAGCTCTCTTGGGTGCTATATATTCTGAGATGGCATGTTGTCATTTTCAGAGATTTATTTGAACTAATATTTTCATCTTAGCTGTTTTGGTCATTATTTTCTGCTAGTCACGCTTTTCTATCTTCCTGAATGTTGTCTGAAGTTATGAGATTGTCAGCAATATATAATCTATTTCGACTCAATTTTAATTCTTTGCTGGCATTTTCATCTTTTTGTTGTTATTTTTGTTTTTATCACAACATTATTCGTCAATCCGGTCCTCTTGACCAGTTCTGTCTGAACTTCTATGGCCAGGCAGGGTTTTCATAGTAATCTGTCACTTCTAAGTGCCCATTTTTCTACACCATGAACACACCTTTTGAGTTTTGATTTTTTAAATTTCAATTTCAATTTCAAAAGTTGCACTTTTGAAGCTTAAAAGGTGTAGTCATTCCCATGAAAAGTTCACGAATATATTCAATTTTCTACTACAACTGATCTATCATTAATAATTTTTGACTGCCGTTCTCTAATATTTTAGCTGTTTTTATGTCTCAACTTGACTCAGGCATTCGATTCACGATAGTAATAGCGCAGACAAGACATAAAGAATAAACTCTTTGTGAGACTCGAATTCACATAGCTTTTGGCATAAGGAGGTAGTCAAATAGATAATAATAAAAGAAAAAACTACTCAAGTATTTTCCGGAGAAGAGTCCATTATTTCAAATGGTTAGTAAGAGATATTTTTATCAATGAAATTCTCACATTTAAGGGGGAACCAAAAATATCACTCAGTTCATCATATAGGAAGATGATCCCATTTCTCAATCTGAGTATGCTTTTTCGCAGAAAAAAGGAGTTCGCAAATAATTTTAAAAAAATAGTATCTTCATTTTTTTGTATTTTGTATATCTATATCATCCGCCCCGCCAAAGATCTATATTTCAGTCAATGCGTTATCCGGCCTTTCTCGGGTGAATGTAACCCCTAAACAAAATCCCTTATCTCGTCCACAAATGGTCAGCATTGTTTTCAGGTAAAATAAGTTTTCTATAAGGTGTTTAATCGTTATTAAACAGCATCACTATAGAAAGATGCGAAAACACAACGCAGCTGAATTTAAACACATTTATCCTAAACCCTGATAAGATACCGTGCAAATATTTTTCTTCAAAAATAATTTTTTAATAGAAAGAAATTTAATGTCACGGTGATGTTTTGTTCGCATTAACAAATTCGAGTAGGTATTGCTTGAGCAGGTTTCGGTACTCAGATCCGAATTCCAGTATTATTCTCAACTAAAAACTTGCTGTATTGGCTTTTGTTAGCGTCTACAACCAACTGATAAGAGCCTTAATTTATGAAACAGCAGTCACAATGAAGAAAGTTCATTTCCTTTTTAATCTAAAAAAAAGTCGTAGAAGTATTTGAAACGGAAGAAGTGTGTTTCGCAAAAAGAATGCATAGTTCAACACATTCCACGAGTAATCATCTGTGTAGGTGACGGGTTCAAGTGATTAAGGCCATTTTGATCAGACATGCCTATAGATTTCTAAGGCTTCGGTCTTTTTCCCATGGAAATTTACAGACATTTTTTTTAGGTATGACAAGAATCGAGGATTTATTCTATGAACTATTCGATATTGTTGCCAATCTAGATTTTGTTTCTCTTTCCCGAATAGACTCCTAATTTCGAAAAATTGAAAGAAAAAAGAATACCTAAATTGGCAACACCACATTCTCAGATTAGAAATATTTTTTTTAAATGATTGGAAACGCTGCTTTTGGAGCTTGTACCTTAATCTTAGTAGTTATGGTCGCTCTTATAACCGATGCGCTATCTTCGATCCAACAGCCTTTTCTATTTTGAGATTAAGTATACTTAGTCATTATTTTATGGATCATTCCGCGAACCTAATTTAGTTCAACCAGTTTGATCATCACAGTACTCTATTGCTGAAGCCTTGTGTTAGACTAAACTAAGCTAAGTAGATATACATGGGTGTCTTGCTATATAGGAATGATAAGCTAGCCTTGACTACTGTTTGGTGAATTCGATCCTTGCTATGTACCGCGTACTTGCGACCTCGTACTAGAGAACGCTAAGTTTCTTGAATATCCAAATGGCAGTGGGCTGGCCATGTTGCCAGAATGGTAGACAACCGATGGACATCGCGACTCACGACATGGGTCCCCCCGAGATCGCATGCAGAACCGAGACCGGCTGAATATTAGATGGAGAAACGAGCTAGACAAATTCAGAACGTACTGGCTCCGCGACGCCCATGATAGAGAAGTGTGGCGAATCCCGGAGAAGGTCTATGTCCAACGATGGACGTTGAAAGAATGATGATGATGATGATGATGATGATGATGATGATGATGATGATGATGATGATGATGATGATGATGTCAAAAAAAAACAAGATAATCCCATTAGTTCTAAAAAGAAAAATGCACAACTGATGATGATGATGATGATGATGATGATGATGGCCAACAAGCCAATATAGAACACCAGTTCTGTTGTTTTGATCATTACGTTTTTGTATAAAGGAGGAAAGGTTGGAGGCAAGAAATCTAGAGCAAAAAGGAAATGCAAACCAGATGAAAGGAAGAAAGAAATATATTCACTATAGAGAAGGGGTAGGGATGAAGATGAAAGAAAGACAGAGAGACAGACTTACTGGTCAGATATGAAGAAACGATCAGTGAGAGACTGAAAGGGGGATAGAGACGAGATTGCAGTGCATTAAGTCTTCATTGAGAGATAGAACGAATGAAAAATAAAAGAGATGAAGTAGGAAGATATTTGCACATTCCTAATCCCTTTGTGGCATAAACAATACATGTTTGTATAACATTTACGCAAATAAAAACATGAGCAGGCAAAGAAGATTAGAAAGGGTAAGGGAGAAAATACTGACAAAAGATGAGAGGAGAGCACAGGCTTGAAATAATGGATAATCTCAACGGAATTTCCACGGGTCCCACTAGTCATTATAATTCTATGATTTGTCCTCATTTATATTCAAAGAATTAACTAAAACTAGACCAGTGTTCGTTCCAAAGATTCATGTTTGGAAGGAGTTGAGCAGCCTGCCATAATTGTCTTGTAAATGATTTTCTGTCTGTCGTACGAAACTACGACTTCAAAATATTTCTCGGTTTCTCTTCAGTGTTGCCGATTTAGATATTATATATCTAAATTTAGAACATTCTAAAGAACAGTAATCAAGGGAGGTAACTTATGCAAATTATGAAGAAAGACCTGCAATCTGTATTTTTTAAATTTATTTTCATCAGATTTCTCGAGAACTGCTGATCCAAAAATCTCTTAACTCGACACTGTTTATTACAACTAGCAAAAGTCAACTTCGTACAGTTTTTGAGTAATCGTGGTGCATACACCCAGACAGACAGAGAGAGATTTCTTAAATTGTTGATGTATATGGAAAATAAGAAACGATCTTCTGTTGGAATTCTACACTTAACTGTATTTAAAGTTGTTCTCTCTTTCAACGATAAGTTTATGAATGAGACTTAAGATAGTGATGGCTCTCATATTAAAAGGATTGTGCTTTGCCGCTGAAGTTACACATGACGAATAATAAAGAGTATATCACAGTTTTATTCAAACTTACAAGAACATTTATTTTTAAAAATGCACTATTTTCAAAATATGTGCATTTTTATAAAAAAAAAAATAACAATTACTTTTGAATACCTTCATACTTCGCGAAGCTGAAAATCTAATTGATTTCAAAGTAAAAAAAAATAGTCGGGTAAGTATATTATCGTAGAAGCTGAAAGTATGAGTGACTCGCTTCTTTCTTCCTCTCTCCTTCCTTCCCTCTCACTCTTCTTTCTCTTCTACTTTTACTACTACTTTCCCATAACTATGGCTCAGTTTAAAAAATCAATATATATATATATATATGTGTGTGTGTGTGTGAGTGTGTGTGTGTGTGTGTGTGTGTGTTTGAGGGTAAGCAAAGAATATCTCTAGGATGGCAAGCCTTCGACAGAGCAGACTCGACCTTCAAAAAACAAGATAATCCCAATAGTCCTAAAAAGAAAAATATACAACTAATGCATCCTCCCGATAGTCACCTACTGAACTGGAGACTGGCCCTCTAACTGAATGGAGAGATCACAAGACTGTACGATATATTAGGGGAAAAACTAGACATCATAGAATCAATTACAAAACTCAAATGGCAATGGGCTGGTCATGTTGCAAAAATGGCAGACAACCGATGGACATCACGATTCACAACATGGATCTACAGAAGTTACATGATTAACCGAGGCCGGCTGAATACAACTTGGAGAAATGAACTCCACGACGTTCAGAAAGTATTGGCTCCGTGATGCCCATGATAGTGAGGCTTGGGAAAGGTCTGTGTCCAATGACGAACGGTAAAAGACTGATGATGATGATTATGATGAATTAGTAAATGTGTTAGTCAATATAAATGTGTGTGTCTGTGTGTGTATGTGTGTGTGTGTGTGTGTAATTATAAAAGCATCATATTATTTGAAATGAACTCCCGTTATTATATGGAGAATGAATCACTTGGCCTAGACAGTGTCAATAGGACAAAAATTTTTTTTAAATGTAGCTGCTGCAGGAATCAAACGTGCGACCGATTAGGTAACCGTTTTAACGTAGCCTTGCCCTCACCATCGAACTAAACAGCCCAGTGGAAAGGTAAAGACCCAAATAACTGCCTCATTCCCACGTTCTCACTTCTGTCCATTCAATTTCCATATCTGCACTATTGTTTCTTAATGAGGACAATCATATTATTAATAAATGGATGCATAATACGACAAGATTATCATGGATGTGTTATATCATTCGTAACTCAATTTGAAAGGACCTCCTTATTACAAGGAGAATTTGTCACATGTAATGATCGATCAATGTGATTAATGGAAAAAAGGTGGTTAAGAGCATTGTCAAAGGAGAAAATTATGTTAAAAATGAAAATTTGTTGTGTAAAATAGATGCTTCTTTAATAATTACGTTACGGACTACACATGCACAAACACACACACACACACACACACATGTACACACATATATATGATACAAATCAATTTGACATAATACCTGATGTGTGATGGGAGTGCTTTAACAACATACTGATAACGAAAATGCCTACATTATGTCGTGCAAATTCATAATTCATAACTATCAACAAAACCGAAAAACATATCAAGCAATGACAAACCACTGAATAGAATAAAAGGAAAAAGAAAAAGGATATATAAAAAGAATAAAAGGAATGCCCTACAACCTAGAAAAATAGACACCCACCCCCAAAATATCTTAAATACGAATCTAGACTGAACTGAATCATTCGCCAAAAAGAGCCTGAACAGAAGCATGAACGTGTTTGTGTAGTGAATCTTTACTTCATTATACACGTATATATATATATATATATATATATATACACACACACACACGAAACAAATCAGGTATGCAATCTAATATAGTATGATATGATTCAATATCTGATATATGATGGGTTTATTGCATAAAGTGCTCGATACATTCAACATTAAGCATCAAGTTGATTTAGAGTAGAATTTGGAATACAATGGAGTGAGGATTTGCTACACATTTGCCTGAAGAAGCCCAAACAGGGCAGAAACATAAACATGATTGTGTAGCGAATCATTATAAATATATATATATATATATATATATATATATATATACAATTTAAATGCGTACGTCAAGTCTTGTATATATATATATATATATATATATATATTATGCGATGTGAAAGTTCATCTATCTAAACGAATTGCTAATAGTAAAAACTTCACTGCTTGTCTGTTCCGTCACCATGAACCAAACCGATGTATAAAAATGACATTTCCCTACTGTGGTTTTAAATCATGACCAAGTGATCAGTAGGTAGTTATCTTACCGATTGAGCCAAACTGAAAAGTCTTGTATGTCTACTAAAATTTATGGTAGAAATACCCAAGGGCTTATTTCGCACTAATGAATGAATACATTTATAATATATATATATATATATATATATATATATATATATATATATATATATATGTGTGTGTGTGTGTGTGTGTGTGTGTGTGTGTGTGTGTGCGTGCGCGTGTTTGTGTGTGGATGTATTTGTGTGTTTGTTTATGCGTTTGTGAATTCCAGCCCTCCTGGTAATACTGTTTTTTCTAGAGACTTGAAAATTGGCATCATTACTCCACTAGACTCCCTCTGAAGGGTTTGTCGTGTTTTTTAAAGATTCTCCAAAATTTAGATCTTTTTAGATGTTTTTTTTCAAGTCCATTTTGGGTTTTTCCCCTTTGGAAAACGACAATGAATCTATTCTGAATTTTTCTGGAATTTTTTCTACACAAATTCAAATTTTGTTCAATTATCGACTTTAATGGCGAGTAATTTTTGTTTCTTTTTGCTTTCTTCATTTGAGTATTTATCCACTGGGTAACATTTCACTTCTGCCCTCCACCTCTCTCTATCAGAAAGTGAACATAAGAATAGAACTATCAGACATTAGGCAAGTCCTCTCTCTCTCTCTCTCTCTCTCTCTCTCTCTCTCTCTCTCTCTCTCTCTCTCTCTCTCTCTCTCTCTCTCTCTCTCTCTCTCTCTCTCTCTCTCTCTCTCTCTCTCTCTCTCTCTCTCTCTCTCTCTCTCTCTCTCTCTCTCTCTCTCTCTCTCTCTCTCTCTCTCTCTCTCTCTCTCTCTCTCTCTCTCTGTTTGGATTTTTCAGCTTCTTTCTGCGGAATCTTTTGACCAGATAATATCCATAAAATTATTCTGCTTGTTCTTATCTGTAATGATAGATAATGGCTTTGAGCTATCTATACATTAAATCATACCTTATTTGAAAGATCATCACAATTATGAACCCTTGGATCATATTTAATTCAAATATCTTGAGGGATAAAAGACAAAATTTTAAACATTCCCAAAATCCACAGTCTTTTTACTTTAAAACCTTCACCTAGATTCATAGAGTATGCATGTCAAATTTGGTTGGGCGATTCAGACTTTGTATTGATGGAAATCAGATCATTATTACGAGGATGCACACAAATGCATCCCCCCCACCAATCTTTTTTTCCAAAAGGCGAAAATCTTTTTACTTCCCGTAGGTTTATGTGCATGGATAATAAATTTGGTTGGGCTGCGCCCATGTTTAGGTGATTTCTATAACATGGTATCCAAACAGATAGTTCTCTCTTATATATACAGATTTGTCGACAAATGTGAAATCAGAAAGTGAACGTAAGAATAGAACTATCAGACATTAGGCAAGTCTACTTATTTCACTGACTACATGAAATAACAATTAGGCTTCTAATAACTGTATCACCTCGTCTCTGGTGTTTGGTTAAAGCTACTCACAATCAAGGAATCCCACCTCCAAGGAAGAATAAATTGAGAGAAAATGTCGCTTCATGAATGACACTGATTGTCACCGTTTAGACTAAGGCTCCTTTGTTCGTCATGCAATGAGTTGAGCTTCTAAATAATGACTGCTTTCAAAAGCCTAGGGAATTTTACGAACATAACTTCATTTGTGTTTCACTGAATGCCGGAAAGTACTGGAAAATGATTGAATTTTCTCCTCTTTCTTACAGTCTGTAGTTGATTTACAACGTTTAGGAACAGCTAAACAGAAAAATTGCACATGGTTTTGTTATCAGTGTGAGACATGTAACCATTTTGCGTATTATTTACACGAATATACAGGGTGTCCCTGAAGTAACCGTCAATTCTTTTAAAATGTGAAGGGGGTGCACATCTATTATATCGACATAATTGCAAGCATCATCATTATTATCACCATAAGCCATAAATTTCACTGCTGGATAAAGGCCTTTCCGATTTCATTTCATGACAACTGCAATTGTGATAGCATCTGCTATTTCTTACTGGCAAATATATCTCATCTTTGTGTCTGGTCTTCAACTATGTTTTACTGTCCAATGGGCAACAATCGGTTAGACTTTTGTTCCAACTGTTGTCATCTTTTCTTAAGTGTACAGCCCATTTCTATTTTTTCTCCTTAATCATTTGTATAATATCCTTCACTCTGGTCTTCTCTCTGGTCCATGTTGATCCTTTTCTATCTCTTAGAGCTATCCTTAGCATTGCTTTTCCCATGACTCTCTGTGTGATTTCAATTTGGTTATCGGTTTCCTCTGGTAATTTTCATGTTTTACATCTTTAAGCAAAAGCTAGTGTTATGTATTCATTGTCTACTTTACACTTTAAGTACATTGCAAAGTGCTCTTCGATATGGCTCTAATCATACCAAATGAATTCCTGCTGATAGTTACGTGTCGTTTTATTTCACTTTCATGGTCTTTCTCAGACCCTATTACCTATACTAGCATTATTTCATTTTAAAAAATGGGTGCTTTCTTTATATCTAAATTGCTTAAAATCCATTTGCGTTTACTTTTCTACGTGTTTGTTTTTTAGCATTTGTTGTTGACAATGAACGTGCAAGGAAAATGTTTTGCTGTTAAGTGAAAAAAAGGTTATGAAGTGCAATCAAATTAAAGAAAAGTTTAAGACTAATTTCTATAAATCAGATTCCAGAGACCAGGCTTTCGTGACTACAATACTTTTGCGTCCCTTCCGTGAAACAGTTGATCACTTCGAGATCTTTAGCGACATTGGTGTCCCCACGTAGAATTCGATAATTAAACTTGAGACTCTTTAAGATACACGTATTTTATTTCAGTATATATATATATATATATATATATATATATATATATATATATATATATATATATGTGTGTGTGTGTGTGTGTGTGTGTGTGTGTCTTGAAATTATTCTTTTAAACTCATTTCACAAAATAGATGGTTACATTTGGAACACTGGGGGAGAAATTTGATCAGACCTATACCACTCTCTTGACACCATGACATAGGGGAAAAAATTGAAGATCGGCTGTCAAAATTGCTAACAAGAAAATCATATATTAAAAGATAGGGAATTTTATGTAGAATCCGAATCTGAATGTTAACAAGGCTGCTCCAGTCATATATCCGTGGTATTTGAAATACTAGTAAATTAGATTAAATTCCAAACTGAATTGATCAAAATGTAAAACAAAAGTATGAAAACTAACATGCTGGTATATTTCAATGCTATTTAATATGAGAATAAAACACACGAGATCTGACCGAAATTGCGGTCGCCACCTTGATTTTAATATGGCCTCCATTTGGCGATAAAAAATAGCAATATTGATTAATTGAAAGTGCCCTCAGAATTGCCCTATAAAAAGAAAAGTGTGAAAACTTGCGTACTCGTGGATTTGTGAATATCCTTTCATATAAAAACAAGGCATACCTCATTTGACGAAAATTATGACCGGCATCATAATTTCAAAATGTCCGCTATAAAAAGACAAAATTTGCGATATTCATCAGTTGAAATTTCAACCGAATTGATTACAATGTGAAAAAATGGCTAAAACTTAGATTCTGGTAGGCTTTCCGTATGCTCTTCCATATAAAACAAGAACACACCCGATATGATAGAAATTGCGACTGTCGTCTTACTTTCAAAATGCTCGATAAAGAAACAATATAAATTCATTGAAATTTCAACCAGAATTGTTCGAAATGAGAAAAAGACTTGAAAACCACCATCTTGAGTTCAACATGGCTACCATAAATTATAATAAGAAATTACAATATGTTAGGAATGATATTAATTTCAACCACTCAAGTTGCCAGTTGTTAGAATCACAAAAACCACAAAGTTAGTAATAATGGTCCAATACATTCCAATCCGGGTCAAATTCAAAATGGCAGAGTTTTTAGATCAGGCTTCATAGGCCATTCCGATGTCTCAGAGTATGAACATATTATATATCTTTGGAATTTGCGTTATTTGTGGTCAAAGTTTGATCAAAATTATTCTAGGAAATCGAATGGACTGTGATTTTTAAACTTGACTAAAAGTGAAGGAAATAATATCTTTTTAGCACAATAATCCCTTCCTGTATATAGGATGCTGGGATACTCATTTCCTGTATGAAGATACATGAAATAATAATCAGGAAATTAAACAACAGTTTTCTTTCATTTCTGCTGTCTTTATATTTGGAAATATGCAATCATTGAGATTCAAGCTTATCTGAGATTTGATTTTGTTACAGATTTTGTCACGAATCAAGGCAGGAACACATCTAAATAATCTCACTTTTTTTTAAAATTTTCTACAATTTTGAGGTTTGTTTTTACTCGGATATTCAATTTACATGTCATAAACTAATATAACCGAGTCATTCACTGGTCATTTTACTCCCAGTTAACAGTTCCTATCTTTCCTGGAGGGTGAGGATTTTTAGAAAACAGCGGTATGGAAATATTAAAAATATACAATCTTTTTCATATTGATTTGAATGAGATATTGGATACGGATTTGAATTGTCTTTGCTTTGCTAACTTCCTTCGAGTATGCATATGTACGGGCATTGCTGCAACAGCAGATGTATGCAAAGGAAAAAGGTACAAAGGCTACGGAGAAATTCATTTCTATGAGCCCGTATGACTCAGTGAATGAATTGCATCTTGAACCTTTCATGATCATGAACAAGTCTAAACAATACAAGTGCAGGGATAAAATGGTCACATTATAAACAAATAAGGAAACTTTTTTGAAGCTTGCAATAAGACCCCAGAGGAGATCTGTATATCTTCAAATATCTACTTAGTTCAATGCCGTTAGCTCTGACAGATCCTGACGATACATTGGAGAAAACATCTAAATCGGCGTTGGGGTATTTAGGGGTGTTTATTCGCTGTCCCACAGCAGCAAAATATGACACAAGGTCGAGCTTAACGTGGGAAGAATTGGAAACCATCCGTCCAAAAATGGCTCCAGCCGACGCAGCTACGGTTGCCAAGCGCACCGTAGAGGCTAGACAACCTTCGCCATGAAAGTGTCCACCAGGGGACCTGCTCCTTTAAGTGCAATGGAGCATTGCCGCCCCGGGGTAACGGATTACCCGCAGCTGGGCTGAGTAATAATAGGAGAGCCCAAGGACGAGTCCAAAGGCCTCCAATGCGCTGACACACTGCAACGGCGCACTCGGTCTTTGACACCACCCACACGCCAATCTCCGGCCCATTCGACGGGGAAGTGTCAGTAACTGCGCCTCAGGCTCTGCTGTGGAACAGATACTACACTTTGATCCCGAAGAAAAGGCCTGAAAAAGGGGGTGCTATTTAATCACTGACCCACCACAGCAATATGTGACACAAGGTCGGGCTTAACGTGGGAAGAAAAAGGAGCATCCCTTTCAAAAATGGCTCCAGCCGACGCAGTTACCGTTGAAAAGCTCATCGTAATGGCTAGACAACGTCACCCACGAAAGCATCCACCAGGGGACCTGCTCCTTTAAGTGCAATGAAGCAGTGCTGCCCTGGGGAAACAGAGACCCTGCAGCTGGGCCGAGTAATAATGGGAGAGCCTAAGGACGAGTCCAAAGGCTCCCCAATGCGCTTAGCAAACGCAGCCTCAGTAAAACCTCATTGGCCAACGCTTGCACCGGCGCACTTGGTCTTTGACACACACCCTCTCCGGCCCATTTAACAGGCAAGTGTCAGTACCGACTTCTCGGGCTATGCTGTGGAACAGATACTACACTTTGATCAAGAAGAACAGGCCCGAAAAAGGGGGCGGAATGGGTTGATAACACAAGTTTGGGGAAGTTTCAGATTTCGAGAAAAGTATCATTGATGGACATCCATTCATTGCAGATGGTTTGGTGTGCATACGTCAGCTCAAAGTTTTGTTTTGAAGTCAACGTATGCAATATAGAAGTAACTATCGTTTGATGTATTATTTTTCTAGTTAGCAATTCTATACCCTCATCTGTATAGACTGAAAATTGGCGAACCGTTGTTGCTAGACCATTCGTAATGAGTTTGATGTCTATTTTAGTGTCCCTGTACCAGACTAAGCTCTGCTTAGTAAATATCTATGGATTTGCACTCTGACATATTGGAATGCTGATCCTACCTTACAAAATTAGCGAGTTAATTGTTCAGCAAAAAAAAAAAAAATAAGTGATCAAAACCTCAAATGCTCAATCAATTTTCACCAAGTTCCTGTTTCAAATGAAAGGTCCCGGAGATCCTTCATTTCGACATCCCTCGTAATTCATTCTCAATCCCATCTCCGAAACAGTAATCAGCAATCGATATTCGATCCTACCTAAATTGAAAAAAAAGGGGGAGAAAAAAGAAAAGGGAAAAAAAACGAGATCCTGGCTTCGTCAGCTTTGTGTGATGAATCATGGGAAACACTTCATCTAATTGGAAACTGTATCCTTTTGATATTTCTCCACACAAGACGATCTGAAAATTATCAATGACAACTGGCTTTTGTTCTGCCTTTTTTGCACTAAACACCCTACCCCATTTGCGTCCAGGAAACCACAGACAACTAATTCCGGCTTATGGGAATCCTTGGCGTGTTATATGTCAGCCCCGCAACTAGAAGTCGGTACTGGCATTCAAATCATCTGACGTCAGCTGTCCAATGGGTAAATGTCAATTCATACCAAGAGTCAATGTAGGACGTAAATCTACTGATGTGACTCCTTGTTCTGAGTGAGCTATCAACATGACTGCTTTTAGACTGAACCAATAGCTACCGTTGTAGAAACTTGAATCGTAACTTGACGTTTGGGGAGAAATACAGAGGTAAAGTTTTCATTTAATTATTTTTTTTCAAGGGAAATATGATTAAATCTTCATTTGATTTCCCCCAGTGATTAGAAATTGGAGCGCTCTATGAAAAGAAAATATGCGAGCCGAAATACTGTGAAGTGAAGGAACAATTACTGTAGATTTATAGGAAAAAATCTTTACCGCTCCAAGACCTAAATAAAATGGTGATAATGGAATGTTAGGTGTAGGTGCTGGAGAATCAATTGTCTACCTGTATGTGTATCTGAGTGCCTACTGTAGAGCGATGGTTAGCAAGTAAGCAACTCTTGAAGACCATTGCTAGAACAGCTAGATCTTGATTGTGTTCTCAGTCCTTGTAGCCTTATGCCAGATTAGGTTTAGTTGACAACTATACACTCATGGTAAGAAATGGTTGTTCACTCTTAACTGATGGAGAATCTAAAAGCTTGGCTATTCTGTGTGATCTTATAACTACTGATGACTTGGTCACATAATCTTTTGAACTACTGTAGCCCTTTGCCAGACTGAGTTACGTTTAGTATGTATGTATGTATGTACGTATGTGTGTATGCATGTATAACTGTGAAGCTTGAAGGAAAAGCCATCTACGAAGTCATGAAAATAGACCACAGGTGAACTATCTAATAGCAACAAATCACAACACCTGTCTGTGGAAAAGAATGCAAGTCAACGGGTGGGCTGAGGAAGCATGCTAAAATACACGGAATTTATGCACCGGGTACCAGTACCATGAGATCTCTTGTGCACCGATTTCATGCCAGAAATTTTAAATCCCTAGCTTGGTTAAAAGCAACACCTGCTCTTGGCATAGCTGAATGATTCTTCCAAGTGATATCATGTGATCGCCATACTCAAAATCGAGGTGGAAGCTGTCATGTATGTACGTACGTGTTCACGCACATCTATCTATCTATTTATCTATCTATCTATCTATCTATCTATCTATCTATCTATTAAAAACGTGCTTCTTCTGACCCTGGGTTAAAATGCCCCCAAAGCAGAAAAAAGCTTATCAACTTTTGACGAACCTCAGTCTTCATCCTACTGTAGCTTTTTTTATTTTAATGTTCTATCCCGATTTCACGTTGTGTAGTTTAACGGTCGGATGGTATCTAACAGAGATGTGATGAATAGCAAAAAGAAGATACTAGACGAGAAGGAATAGTAAAAATGTGTCGTCTCAAGTAATTTAACGGATGCTACTTATTTATTCCTAACATTATAAGTGGGAGAATATTCGAACTAGAACGTTTTGATAAAGAGCAACAGCAGGGCGAAAAAATAGTCTAAAAATATGGAAATGTCAGAATGCAAACTACTCAGACTAGAACTGCTTCTAGGTAGTTCACAATCAATATGACGTGAAGAATCGGAAGGAAAAAAAGGAAATATGACTATATATCTGAACCTTGTCTCACCCTCAGGCAGTCGTAACTGAATTGGTGGAGGCCCTGTATCATACTCAATATGCCGTTTTAGTGTAGGGCGTTTTGTAGGCTTTTCAAGTGACATGTGCATTTTTTATTACCAACACCATACCTGGGTTTTTTTCTGTCTTTACTATATGTAAGCTAGCAGAAAAAAGGTATACCAATGTTTTATTTTTCATTTCCGACCTATATGGGGGTAACTTTCACACCGAACTATGGAAAATCGAGAAATACTAAAATTTCTATAAAAGCAATCTTTTCCTGGACCTGCGACTCTCAACATTTACACAAACCTTCTTATCAGAGCAGAAATATTCACACGCAGTTTGAAGTCATTGTCTTTCTGTTAATTGTATTTTACAGACCAGACTGAGTCTAATCAACCTTATATTCAGACCAGTGTGTGCAATTAGCACAAAGGAAGACATAAATGAGCTGGAGAATTCATGGCAAATACGCCAAACTGAACTACATACCCTTGTAACTAGTGGTCTGTATTCTACTGACCATACGAGTTTTAAATGTGACTATATTACGGACAGGTCTGTAAAATGCGGGCTGTACCTCTTAGATTCCCATATGTAATTCACATGACCCTAGAAGTTTAATGCACATTTCAAATTTGTCACTCAACGAGATCATAATTCTCATAAGTATGAAATAAATCGAGATCCCATGTCAAAAATGTTCATCGTAACCGTATCTCAGACAGAAAATCAGCCCTTTAGTGTCTATCGTTGGACATAGACCTTCGCCTTCACCAGACCTCTTTATCATGGGCACTGCAGAGCCAGTACTTTCTGAATTTATCTAGCTTGTCACGCCATCTTACTATCCGTTGGCCACAATTTCGCATATGATCCCTGGGGATCGACGTTGTGAGTCTTGATGTACAGCAGTTGTTTGACATTCCAGCACATTAATATTTGAATTTTCTAACTGTTTCTATAACATCTCGGACTCTTGTCTTTTCTTTAATATACTGTGCTGTCTTGTGATCTCTCCATGTGAGGTCGAACATGATTCTCTCATGTGCATGTTGCGTGGTTCTCAGTTTGAGTGGGGGGGAGCAATCCTTTGGTTAGATTCCATGTTTCAGCTCTATAGGTGACTATCAGTGGGATACATTAGTTGTACACCCTTCTTTTTAGGACTAGAGGGATTTTCTTATCTATATAACAAATCAAAATCTTCTATTTCGTCTTCGTCTAGGCGTGCATTAATGATTTCTTCCTAGCTGTTGTCACAATCTTCAAGGAAAACACATATTAAACCATTCTTCTGCACTTTTATCACATTGTTTTGCTACTAGTCTTGCATTTACAAAAATCTAGTTCTACTACAACCGTTGATACAGTGGTTGCTCTGTTATAAACGTTTCACGTTCATCGCCACGTTCAACGCAGCCGTACTCCACCGGGTTGGTAAGAATCAGCTTAATTTATCAAATTGAACATTTATTATAATCTAATGATATCTATATCTAAATTCATTTGATAGATGTTTTTTCAAAAGTTGATATATTTAATACTGGCTTCGTTCCTTAATTATGACACTAACTTTTAACCTGACAGTTTCTCAGATAGATATAAGCCGACTGAGATAGATACATACATACTATGCTAAACTTGCTTTAGCACTGGAAGGCGAAAAAAGAGCTGGAACTATTCTATTGTGTTAATATTCCGAATAGAGGGAGGGGGTTGATTGCAAGCTTATGGACTGGCATTCGGAATACTGACTTTCAAGTGGGCCCGAACAGCCACCTTTGGCTCCGGTGGAAAATATGTAGCTATTTTAGTTATAAAGCAGGGCACTTCTCGATATTTGCTAAGCTCGGTTTGGGATGGCACAAGACCAGATAATTAAAAAAAATGGGATGAAAGAATTGGCTTACGCTAATCTTTCGAGTTGGGAAGGGGAAACTTGTCAATCAGCATTCGATATCCTAACTTTTGAAAGTGCTCGAACACTGTTCTCTGATACCATTGAAAAATACATAACTACCTCAGCTATAAGGCAGGTCACTTTAGGTATTTATTTAGCTTAGCTTAGCATGGCAAAATGGAGTAAGGAGTCGGTCAAACAGTTTCAGCCTGGAAACTCTTGGAATCAGTTAACCCCGTTCAAATCCAGGCTAAAGTAGTTTGTGTTTATATCACATTAATATCCTTTGGAAAGGCATTAATCTAATATTCCAAGTAGGCCAGGTAAGGGATTACTTGCTGCTGCTGGAACTATGTAACTTAGTACAATCCGTTGCTTTGTGAGGAGGTGAGTATCACCAAGAAACTCCCATTGATGAGAAGGACCCTATGGATTATGCCGACCAATGACGAAGTCTCGGTTCCAGTTGCATGCGTCAGCTTGCAAGTCTCAAGTCAAGTCAAAACCAGGACTTTATACCAACAACCTTTTATGATCACCCCTTTGGCAGGGTGCAAGTTCACCAAAGGGATAACTCCACCCCTAGTGTACTCAATTAGCTGTTGAGTGCACAGGGAAATTTTTCCTAATGAGAAGTTTTCCACAACCCCGGAAATCCATTTGGGATAATTTGAATTTCCATGTACAGTACGATACTAAATGTTGATAGTATGATTTAATTACGTCAATCCTCTAGTAAGAAGCATATAAAGTCAGCTTTTGGAATCCTGGTTTTAACCTTGGCTCTGAACACGTACCTCTTGTACCGTTAGGAAACATGTAGCTACTTCTTCAACGAAATGGGCCACTTTTCAATATTTACTAAGACACGTCTGGTAAGTCACTCACTAGAAACCGTCATGTGACTGATGTCTTTTGGCAGCACCTCATGTTAGGGAGGATCAATTGAAAAAAATCGGAAAAGAAACGATCAATGAGTGAGTTACTTCTCTCGCTTTTTGTTGGCTAGTGATCACTAAAAGAAGACTGTATTTAAAAAAAAACTGTGTGAATGTTACCTGACACAAATTAAGAGGACAATTTAACAAAAACATACTCCGCAAACATCCTCTAAAATCTGATCACAAGTAGAGGTATTTTAAAAAATGTTTCTTTGGACATAATTGGGAGTAAATGATAAAATTCGTAGCCCTCTGGGTACTTTGTTGCAGCCTGTATGCGTGACACATACATAGCCAGCCAGTAAGACCAAGTTAAAAACTGAAGAAACCTATGTTGACAGCTTTGGTCACAGTTTGGTTTCTAAGTACGGCACGAGGCTCAATGGGTTAAATGTACGAAAGCCATCCAAGTTGAGAGGATCAGCCTTCTTGTCTACCTTGAAAATGAGCATTCGGAATCCTGGCTTTTACCTAATTCCGGTCACAGTCCTCCACTTCAGCAACAAAACGAGCTTCTTCACATTCTTCTACGCTTTGCTTTTTTTCATTAGACAATCTAAATTATTTATTTATAGTTTCTTCTTTCCTTTCAAAATATTTCAATCACCCCAAATCATTAAATGAATGTTCTAATCTCCACTTTATCCAGCTGTGGGCGAATTAGGGCGATAACCTGCCTACGTAGTTCTTACACAGCCTTCATTTGCTTCCAGATGGGGGACATTACTCCATCCTCAATACGAATCCATTTTCAATCGAACCACTTTGACCTTTTAAGACCGAAATCAGTTGATTTTTATTTTCTTTTATAATCGATGATTCAATGCCGATGGAAAAGAAACCCGGATGTGCCAGCCTGTTATTAATCAGAATCAATTCAACAATTTCCTTTGACATCCGCCATCTTTTGATATATCTGCCAGGATATGATCTGTCTAATGTCTGAAATGTTGTTTTGTCTTCCTATAGAACAATGATGGCGGATCTTTTTGTTGAAATTCTAAATCAACGAATAATCGTGTTATCGGAGTGTCACTTACGTGTAAACATGCACTCTAGTTTTAGGTGAATTCTTGCAGATAAGCGGCCTATTTAAAATATATACTCATTGAACTAGGGGTTTGATATGATATAAATTAATTTTCAAAATATAAATATAGAACTAAGAGTTTTTTTCAAGTCCAGTCTGTGTCATATAAAATCCAGTCAGTGATGAATGGGTTAACCATTACTGCTATAAAACCATTGATCATTCAACCAGTTTCGTTTCCTAATCTTTGAGCGGCCAACAGCATCCGGTAAGAAGAACAAAAAAACATGCCTGGTTAGTCACACATTAGAAATTGTCTTGTGGCCAATGTTTTTCGGCAACATGCAGTGTTTTGGGCTGATCAATTGGAAAAAATGGAAAAGGGGTCGTCGATGAATAAGTTATTTTGCTCGCCTTATATTGTACAATGATCACCAATAAAGTCTGAATTGAAAAAAAAATAAAAAAAACGAGTGAATGCTACCAGGCACAAACTGGGGGATCAGTTTAGCATAACCAAGTGAAAAAAAATTGTTCTTAAAGCATATTCTGCTGCATATGATTTCAATGGTGATCACGCAACTTCTACCCAGAACTTATTTAGATTCCTTCATTTTATTTCATTTTTTATGTTCTTTTGACAATTATTTTCGCATTTGTTATTTTTTGTTATATTGTATAAAGTGTATAAGTAAAAGAGTACACTCGGGTTGCTGATGAACCTTGAGGTTTAAGTCCCGCCTTGATTTTCAAGTCTTGCTTTAAACCGAAGCTGTATTTTTAGGAGAGCTTCGTTCTGGGAGCAATGACTGAAGTCTTTATAACCAGGAGTTAGGGGTGAGATGCAAGTAGTTCATGAGCGATCCACAGTGCACTATAGTTACAAGCCAAGTGACCGGAAATTCTTTGTTGCTTGGTGTGACCAGAGAACAGTATATATACAACACATTAGCCAGCCAGAGTTACGCCTATCTTTGTAGGCGATAAGGAAAATAGTAGATATTAGATTTATACGGATACATTTTTACTGGTCCCTTCTCCATTCCTGGTGAGCATATCGTATTTGACAATGAGCTTTAATTGGCTTCATCATTAAGAAACACCATTAGCAAACCGTGGACATCCATATGGAATTTGATTTTGCTGTAGTATTCTTTCTGCTGTTGCTGTTGTATTGCAATGCATTCCAGGTGACCCTCACTTCGACGTTTGGTTTGCTAGTTGAGAATGATGTCCAAAATATATCACGGGGTCATGTTTTAACCTACTAAGGTTCTTAATGCCAGATTTGCTTAATGCTGTTTGCTGGTAATGTTCAAATTTATGGGAGGCAAAGACTTCGATTAGTGTCATATTCACTACTGCACTCTGTATGAGTCGACAGTAGTATTGCAACACAGACTATGTGTAATATTGCTGCTGCTCTGTTTCAAATCTCCATGCCATATTGTTTGTTTCTTTTTCACTAATTTCGTCTTTTATAAGCAAAACTAGGGCAGATTTTTAGCTAGCGACAGCGGGAGGCCTAAATGGTTCCTTTGGCTGCAATTAGAAGTCGAAACTTTTTTGAGGCTTTCTATAATCAAATACCTGTCCACAATGCACTGTTACAGCAACTTACAAATAAACCAAATCAGATATTTAATATTATATAGTATCATGCTTATCAGGGTGAGCTCGAAAGCAGACCCTATAACAGAGATCTAGTCTCGCTAACCTAGTGGAAATAAAGTAAGGGCCGGGTTTTGCCTTACACTCACATTCTAAATCGGTTTCCCAGCTGAAAATGAGTTTTGAAAACCTCAAAAACTGACTTGTTAAGAACATGCCCTGGGATCCCATGATTACATACAGAAAAAATCAAGGGGATATGTTGTGTAGTTCCTTAGTTACGCAGTCAGATACAGCAGACGGACATTTGGTGAATTTTAGTACGATGATCCACTATACACTTGTTTTCGCAATGATTTCTGCTTGTTATTTAAATGAAGCTTGGCTTTGTCCCAGGCAAGAATAATTGTTTTTCTAAAGCGTCCGACAATAGAACAAACTATGGTATCTCTAGAACATGCCCCAAGCAAAGACATTATGTAGTGACTCTATATCAGTGTTAGCCTCAAGATTCGCAGACTCCGACATCATATCAGAATCTTAATTCGCAAAGATTGGCATTAGTTGTGTATCCCTTGGGTGTTGTATTACTTTTAGTTTCTGAGAACATCGTTTAGAGTTCTACCTCACTCTATCGATTAATTTATTTATCAGCTTAACGATCGATCAATTATTTTTCTCCACTCTGTTTCTATCTATCTATCCATCTATCTCAGTATGTTCATATCTAGCAAGTTACATCAGTATCTATCTATCTATCTATCTATCTCAGTCAATTCATTATCTGTCTCAGTAAATTCACAATCCATCTATCTATCTATCTATCTATCTATCTACTAATATTTTGCGTTTCTTATTCTATCCATTCGTCTACCTACGTATACTTATTGCTATCAATCTCTCTGAATACATGGAGAGACTGAGAATGCTTCACGAATCTCTTCAGGAACATTTCAAAGTTGCATATCCGTCTCTGTATTTTTTCTATTAATTGTATCCGTTATTCAATCTGTTCACACACACAAATACGTATCAGTTAAACGAATACACTAATAATAATCAGTTGTTTATACATATTCTTTTTTACCATAATATAACTTGTTATCAATATTTGATTAACCAGCATGAGTTGAGTGTAGTTTTGGTAATATCTTGGTATTAATTTACATTATCAGCGGGTCATTCTGCATCTGACATATGAATATCATCACCCTCTTAATGTCCGTTATGAGACATAGATCTTCACCAAAATTGGCAGGGCTTCTCTATCATGGACGTTGCAGGACCGATATTTTCTGAACTTGTCTAGTTTGTTAATCATCTTTTTTTTTGTCGGCCGAATTTTGCGTATGATTTCTGGGGATCCATGTTGTGAGTCATGATGTCCAGGGGTTGTCATGGGATGTTCTCATATATCCTGCATCGGAAGATATGTTGCAATACTGACATAAATGGGGTGTACACCCCTTATGATAGCATCAATAACCTTGGGTATTTCCACCAAGTCGAAGGCAACAGATGCTATGCTGAGTGGCATATTGTATTTTTCTGCTTTCTCTTCTAATTGATTTATCGTTTGAAGATGGTCAATGATCGAGTAGCTACTTCTAAAGACAGTTTGTTCCCGTTATTGGTTTTCAGCTAGTCTTTTGATGGTTTGGCTAGTGATCACTTCGATGAAAAGTTCGTCGATGCACTTGAATAGGCTTTATAGCCAGCAGTTGGTGAGATCTCTTCGATTCCTTTTTTTTTCTTTCTTTTTTTTTTTTTGAAATTATTTTACCAGATCTTTTAGTGAGTTGATACGGTGATTTTATCTGATCCAGGTACATCCCCTTTTTGGTTTGAAAATCGTCTTTTATCAGCCGTCAAATTTTGTATTTGATAACGGCATCCATGACTCTCTCTGGTCAGGCTATTTTACTAAATACTTTATAGAAAGCTCGAGTAGCATACGGTTAATATTATGAAAAATAAGGTCCCAAGAGAAGAATAAGGCGGGAGAGACAAACTAGGCATAATATATTGATGGTAATAATAAGTCGAAATATGTTTCCTTGGTGAGGGTGAAAACTATCGAGAATGTTAGGAGTATCCATTTGATCAAATTGAGCAGGTCTCTGTTGTCCTCTGTTGGTTAAACTTTTCTGATTAATCTCCATTTCTTGTTTTAATATTTTCGATATATGTGTATGTTAGTGTGTGTGCATATGTATACGAGTGTGTGAGACGTAGGTACATCAATTGATCTGGAGCCTAATGAGGAAAAAGGGATTCATTTTACTCAACGAATGTTTATTTTTCCGTATAATTTCCTTGTCAATGCACTTGAGTAGCTTATCCATTAATCAGGGAGATCGATCATAATACCGTGAAAATTTCTGGTGAAAATTCAGCCAATAACTGTGTCAGGCTATGGACTTACTGACCCAGTCTCATATGTATGTACATGTGTGTGGCCCCTGACTATGATACGATCGCATTCGATGCTGTGCTGTATTTGGTTATTTTTGTAGAAAAGAGATCTGAAATGTGAAAACACGACATGGATAATTAACCGTTTGTAACAGATATGTGTAATGTTATCTCCGTTTGGATAGATATTCATCACTTACTCCCCCCCCCCATAACAAATCCATGAAAATACCTAATCTAATATACATCAAATATCGCCATAACTGCTGAGATAGTTTGAAGAAGTCTCACTTTTTAATCTCGTCACAAAGTCCGCCTTCCAATTTTATTGACATTTCAACGTATCTCAATACCAGCCTAAAACGGTTTAGCTCTCTGGGGTCCGACATCAAGCGTCTACCAATAGAGATTCGGAATCGTTGTCTTTGGCGGGGCTTAAATGGGGGCGGTGGAAGAAACCAAACCACTATGGGATTACAGACGCTGTTACGCTAAAGGGAAGCGAAAACGGACTAATTTGTATTCGACTGTTTCGACCAATGAAATTGCCTGAATAAAATTTTGAAACAAAACAAAATGATGGCCGAAAATAATATTGCTTTGTGATATCGTTAATTATTGGTCAGGGGTAAAACAAACATATTTAGTAGAAAACTGCGCGTAAGAATCGTGGTTTTACATTCAGGGTTTAGAAATGTTTTTTGATTAATTAAAACAATCACGACAGAGCCCGTTTCAAAGGTGTAAGTTTGGAAGGGGCCTGACCTGCCATAATAGCTATGTAAAATGATTTCCTGTCCGATGTACAAAGCTACGGCTTGGAAGTATTTCGGTTACTTCTCTTCAGTGTTACAAATTCAGATATTTTATATCTAAATCTACGTCTATTGCCAATTCAGATATTTCATATCTAAATTCATTTCTATCATTTTAGATGAAAAATATGTAATCAATATTTTTTTTCATTTCTATTTTTATTAGAATTCTCGAGAACTGCTGATCGAAATAAAGATTAATTCTCAAGTGTTGACGAATATATATATCATATGTCAAATTCGTACAATGGGCAGTTATCAAATACTTGCAGTGCATAAAACACACAGATTTCTCCAGTTGCAGACAGATAAAACAATGAATGTCAATCTATCTCTCAACGATGACAATGGATAGAGCGATCACTTAACTACCACTACATAAGCAGACAAGATTTTGTGTAACTGTCTAAGTTCGTTCAGTTTATTGAGTAAAAAGCTTAATTTCTTCCGATATAACATTTATTAAACAACATATTTACCGTTTTATCTAACTTCCGCCATTTCTCGGGCGACCTGATAATACTACTACCCGAGAAGATTTTTCATCTTTCTGGGAAAATTGTTCGACATATCTTTACAGCCTTACAGTGAATTGAAATTTATTACATTAAATTATCACTGAAGTAACTAATTTCTGTCAAATCCTATATTTCTATAAAGGATACCTTATTTTTGGAAGATTTTTTCATTACAAAGTTTTCCTTTTGGCTGACATCAATCAAAGCGTAATTCAAATTAATTTTCGATGACGAAAATGGACATTGAAATTGTCTGAAACCTGCTGTTAGTCTGCAAAAATGTTTTAACTACTAACATACGTTATTTTCTTGCAATTGAAACTTTACAGAATATGATCGGTTATTTGCTTGATAGTAGTAGAAAACTCATTCCCTACTTTATCGATTCCAACTTCATGTACATAGACTCTAAAAGTGTCTAAAACCTGCTTTGATAACGTAAAAGTAATTGTTATTATATACCATTTTATTCGGACATATTTTGTAGTTATGTATATAAGATATGAAAGGTGTGTCCTGTGTACACTCTCAGATGTGAACGAAAATGTAACATGTTTTGAGCGTTGCAAAACAATGGACACTGGCTTTTATATAGATAGATATAAAGTGTTAGATTGGTCACTGGATTTTTTTTCTGCTTTTTTCCTTCCTAATTTTTGTTCCCTTCTTCGACCATATAGATATTTTATAGCTCTCCAATTACTAAAAAAAAATGATGATGAAGGGATTCGTTTAAGGAACCAAGAACTTGTGACCTGCATAAACTAAGCGTGAAATAAATTTATTTCTTTGGAGGCATCTCAGTGTCTCCCCCAGGCCTTCATTCTTGACACGCTGCCATGCAAACACCATCACTTTTAATAGATTTTCTGTCGTGACGTGCAAAAGTTTTGACGCCTTTTCACTTAGATTGATGTGAGCACCACCTGCCGGTGGCGTCTATTTTTACCGTCAACGAGCAGATAATGGCCATTTGCAGCAACACTAACGTTGTAAAACAGAATTGTTAGCGATGATAAATTGTATTTCACATTTAATGTGAAGTCATTTAAAATACATTGTTTTGTTTCCCCGTTTTTTGTGAACTTGGAATCACGCAGTAAGTCTGCTAAATGCTATTTATATAAATGATACTGTTTTGTCTTCTTACTGACGAGAAAACGTTGAAGGATCAAAGGTTGAAAGTGCAGCTCAAATGAAAGTGAGTTTCATCACTTATATTTTCTCACCAAAACATTATAAAACAGAATACATGTTTTCTAACCAATCAGAAACAGAATACACTTTTTCTAACCAATCAGAAACAGAATACGCTTTTCCTAACCAATCAGAAACAGAATACACTTTTTCTAACCAATCAGAAACAGAATACATGTTTTCTTACCAATTAGAAATAGAATACCTGTTTTCTAACCAATTAGAAATAGAATACCTGTTTTTTAAACAATCAAAAAAAGAATATATTTTCGAAACAATGAGAAACAGTATACATCTAAGGAATATGCAACTATCTAAGCCACTAGACTGGTCTTAGAATACCTTGCTTTATATGTTCAAAACATCACGCGTATGGCTATTAATATCTGGATTCTGCATAAAGATTTCTACATACGCCCATGTGCGAAAAACTTTTGTACAGATAGACAAAAAAGCACACTGATTTAGTTTGTGTTTTTTCTTAGGTATTTTGCTCTTTGGAGATTTCCTCCATCTTGTTACGAAAGTTGTCAGGACTGCCACTTCTCTCAACCAGAGGGAATAGCCACAGCCGAACATCTTACTCAACACTAAAGAGTGCTGTAAAGAAGAATTAGAGACAAAAATAAGCTATCGTCTCTCCTATACATGTTCTGTCTCTTGAAAGTTCTGGTATCTAGAAATATTAAAATGCAGTGTTTAACCAGCATACAAATACTCCAAAAGTATTTAAAATGTATTGGTTAAACAACATATACATTAGAAATAAACACAATAATGAAATTGAAAAAATATTTTTGTTTTTTGATTGAAAAAAAAATTAACAAGCCTCTTTGGTACGTCGGATGGACTGTTTCCATCGTACCTTGATAGATTCATGGTTCATAGTCAGATAAAAGACATAATGCAGGCGCTTGATTTCATTATTACGTCCATTTCTAATGAATAGGTTGTTTAATCATACTTTTCTTCTTTATATATGTATAGCAACGCTCTTCCAACTTTTGAATGGAGAACTCTGGTGGATGGGGATATTGTGCATAAATAGATATATCGCTTATGATCAGCCTAACTGACCGTCCAGTTCTGCATAGGGCAGGGGTAAAATGCCAGCCTCTGGGTCTTAAGCGAAGGTTTCGATCATTCCTCGTTGTGCTGGATAGTCTATAGCCACACTGAAGAGTTGTAATAAAACGAAACAGCTGTCTGCGGATGACTTATATATATATATATATATATATATATATATATATATATATATATATATATACGTGTGTGTGTGTGTGTGTGTGTGGATAACTTAATTATATATATATATATATATATATACGTGTGTGTGTGTGTGGATAACTTAATTATATATATATATATATATATATATATATATATATATATGGATGACTTAATTATATATATATATATATATATATATATATATATATATATATATACATATACATAATTGAGTCATCCATATATATATATATATATATATATATATATATAATTAAGTCATCCACACACAGCTGTTTCGTTATATATATATATATATATATATATATATATATATATAATGATAATCTGTACGAAAAATGTAAGGAGCTTGAGCATTTTGAGGATGCTACAATAATCCATATCCCAATTCTCAAAGCTAAGACTCAGTAATGGTGGGGTCGATCATTGTCATTGGGGCATTTCGTTTAGTTCATTTGGGACACATTTTTCCAGTTACATTGAGATGACGTATTATAGTCCTTGTTGGAGTCCTAAACTGCCTTACTATGGTCTGTGGTGTGTCGGCCATTGCTATCGATAAATCGGCATCATTAAAAACAGGTTTGGGTCTAATAATCGATGTCACTATTTCTAGACCTAAACCTATTGATCTTTAACTAAACATTGACTTGTTCGGATCAGTTTCTTTGACATTACTTTCTTTGTCACAATGTTTAGGCCGCTATATCCTCTGGCTTTCTTTTTGAGATAAAGTGTTGGTAATCCTATACGTTGATTCTTTCGGATCAGTTCCCTCGTCCTTGTTGTCTTCATCACAACGTTCCGATCGTTGTATCTTCTGGCCTTTTTCAGCTGTCCGTCGTTGACAAACCCATGTTGAATAGAACCCTTTATTTTATCCATTGGGATAAGTTCGGACATGTTATGTAATGGAATTCGATGTAGTTGTATCCGCAAGTGCATTTATATGAACAGATTCATCATCAGATAAACAGTCGTTGTAATTCAAACGATGTCGCTAGAACAGAATGATAGCTGGAAAACGAAGTTCTAAAAGAAACTGCATGTCTGTGAAAAGAAACAAATGGTTCCATTTTTGATACGAAGAACGAAAGCCCGTACATAAAATGAATGCATACTTATTTGTTCTCTTCTTTCCAGAGGTACGATGGTCCTATAACTTCACCCTAGTGACGGACAGTGAATTATGGCTAGCAGCGTAAACAGAAAAGTTTCACATTTTGCAATTGAACAAGCGTTGGCCAAATTTACACGTAGTAAACTTCACAATGCGAAAATCTTCTCTCCTATAGGAAGATGGGCCGGACAGAAACTGGCTACAGCCCTCTCATTGTCTGATGTAGCCTCCTAAGAGGCAGGTGGGGAACTAAACGAAAACCATCTGCTAATTATTCTGTCTATTTAATGCGTTGACTACCATTTGATTTACTCTATCGACACTTACATACACATATCCACACAGTACACAGTGGACATCAGAACATACACAATCTTCGGAGAGTTGTTGACTAACACATCGCACGCTTATGACCTTTTGCTTTCCATCTGCATATTTCCTAACACTACCCAGTTTTCGTTAGAAAATTTAAAAACTCATAACTGCCAATTTTCACGATGCCGAGCGGCTCATTCGCTGAGCTTGGGTATAGTTTGTCAATACCTGACCCAGAGATTGAACTCACGATTTCTTGTGGAGCAGATTAGCTTTATCCACACTTTTATCCATCAAAGACAAATCGGCATCATGAAGATGAGGTGACAGTAACTAGTTCTGAAACTCCCTTGTAAGGGCAGCGGAATAAAAACAACTTATCCTCGTGTATTGAATAAAAGATTTCGAATAGGAAAGTCACTCGATGAATGTCGGGGTGTATATCTGTGGAAACGTTGTGAAAGAACAACAAAGGAGAATAACCAAAGAAAATTAATGTATAATAGCAACAACACCTCGTCTCAGGGAGAAATTAAGACAGGTTTCTCAGCTTGCTATACCTCAGGTTTCTTTACCTATTAAGAGAAACTCATTTATTTTTCGATATTATTTGCAAACAATTGGCACACATTTAGATGTCGAAGTCGTGAACATCCTGAAGCGACACGAAGCCACACGAGAAAAATTCTTATAAAGGGAAGTTTAGTATAATGGCGTCGCATATCGCAGACACGGTGTCGACATTTAAACGATAGTCTGAGAATTTTCCCGGGGCTATTTTTCTGTTCTTTTCATTCAAAAGCGAGATTCAGTAAACTATAAAATTCAGACAAAGAGCCAGTTTTAGGAAATGATGATGATGTTTGTAAGATAATCATAACGAATGTGACTCTGTCGTAGCGTGATGTTTTGCAAGCAGGTGATATTTACCAATCCTCCCACCGATATTATATATGGCAAAAAGCATTTTTTTTTTTAGCCACATACATTTGCACGAGGGTGAGTACGGAATTAGGGGTATAGGTGGCCTAATGGCTAAGAAGAAAATGGAATCGGCCAACCGAGTTCTAACTCTGGCCGAGATAGTTTGCGTTCACTTCACACTGATGCCCTTGGGAAAGGCATTGAATTTATTATTTCTCCTCCAGCTAAATTGCGAAGCAGACTGGACTCTTCAGCCTTGGTTGACAACTAATCCAAGAGATGGACAACTCAGAATTCAAACTGCTTGCCGGTCCCAGGCCAGGGTGAAATGAGAATAGTTGAGCATAGTGCTGGCAACTCCACTCCGTAAAAATCCACAACTATATTCTGGGACTTTACTTTGTTTTAGGCATAAGTTGAATAGGACGGCTAGTTTCTTAGTGATGATTTTTCCCGCTTTTCTGAATAGGTCGATGGTACAATCATAATGCTTTTATATAAAATAAAAAAAAGGAAACCTGAAAGATCTTAACAACTACAGACCTATAAGCCTACTCTACTGCATATAAAAACTTTCCACAAGAATTATCACCAACTGAATCACGAAAACTTTAGATGAAAAGCAACCACGAGAGCAAGCTGGCTTTAGAAGAAGCTACTCGACTATGGACCACCTGCATTCGATAAATAAGCTGGAAAAAAGCAGCAGAATATAAGCTACCATTCGTAGCAGGTGGACTCCAAAAACGCCTTCGAAGGTCATGGAAGCCATTATTCTACAAGGTGTAGATCCAGTATACGTCAAAGTGCTGCAACACATATACAGTTATAGCAGCTCTTTCATCAGGCTACATAAAGACTCGAACCCCTTTCAGCACCAAAAAGGGGTAAAACGAGGTGATACCAGCTCTCCTGAAAACTTCACAGCATGCCTCGAGATGATCTTCAGAAGACTAGACTGGGGAAAAAAAGGAATCAAAATAGTCGGCGAATATCTGAGCAATCTCAGATTTGTGGACGACATTGCCCTTTCTGCACAGAATCTACACGACCTCCAACTTATGCTAGATGAACTAAATGAAGAGAGCAAAAAAGTCGGCTTACACAAGAACTTCAGCAAGACGAAGATCATCAGCAACAACCACGTTGGAAATAAGAACAATAAGATCAAAATCAAGGACACAGAACTGGGGAAAGTAGACCACTACATCTACCCAAGACATGTCTCATATCCATGAGACCCTCAAAAGGAGAAGAAATCAAGCAAAGAATCATCATAAGATGGTAAACCTTTGGCAGAGCAAGCTCAACCTTCAAAAACAAGACGATCCCATTAATCCTAAAAAGAAGGGTATACAGCCGATGCATCCTTCCAATAGTCACTTATGGAGCTGAAACATGGAACCTAACCAAGAGACAGACAAATTGAGAACGATGCACATGAAAGAATTATGCTCAATCTCACTTGGAGTGACCACAAGACAGCACAGTACATCCGGGAGAAGACAGGAAATAGATACATCATGGAATCCATTAAAAAAACTCTAATGAAGATGGGCTGGCCTTGTCTGAAGAATGGGAGACAACAGATGGACACTGCGACTCACGACATGGATCCCCAGAGATCACATGTGCAACCGAAGCCGTCAGAGTACTAGATGGAGAAACGAACTAGACAAATTCAGGAAATACTGGCCCTGCAACTTCTACGATAGAGAAGTGTGACGAATCTTAGGGAAGGTCTATGTCCAACGACGGACGTTAAGAGAAGGGTGATGATACCTTGATTAGCGGTATTAATTTGTTCAAAAATTGTTCTGTACTGTTTAAAACTGCAATGTATAAGTTTTATTATAATCTAATGTGTTTTTGTTTCCAGCTTGTACTCAGTCACATCAATTCGTACAGTAATACCAGAACAGCACCAAATAAAAACCCGCACTAATCAAAACTGCATTATCCAAGGTATTCCTGGAATTGTTGCGAAACTGCAGCAAAAAAGGCGTGGTGTCGTTACGGGCCCATGCTCCACAAAGTGCTAAAAAACAAAACAAGGTCCAAAAACAACCCACTTCCACCGGCATATTGAAGAAAAAAAAGAAACAAGTCTGGTTAGTCATTCAATAGAAACCATGATGTGACCATTGCTTTTTGGCAACATACTGTGTTGGGAAATCAGTTTTAGAAATGGAAAATGGGTGATCAATGAATTAGTTACTTCCCTCGACTTTTAATGGGCATTATTTGCTAAAAAGGAGTCCAAATTGAAAAAAAAAGGAAATAAACGTGAATGCTGCCGGATACAAACTAAGGGACCAATTTGGCATAGAATTGCATTGCAAATTAAAGCCCTCTCTAGAACCCTATTTAGAGTCGAATGAAAATTGATACGCACTTACGAACATAGATAGCCAGAGTGACTATCTCGAAAACTAAAGGAGCCGATGTTGGCGATTTTGGTGACAGTTTTCTTCGACGGTTCCTAAAAGAAAGAAAGGAAGAAAGAAAGAAAGGAAGGAAGTGGTGAGGAGACAAAGCATGAGAACTCATGAAAAACGAAAGAAGAAATGAAGGATGCATCGATACATCAAAAGAGAACAATGAATTTAAAAATGAAGGTGACAGTTGTGATGATGATGATGACAATTTATAATTAAACTATACTAACGGGCGGAGTAAATTGCTGCCCAAAAAAGAAATAGAAAGATAAATGGAAATCAGATAGCGTTCAACTTGATTTATTTTTAAACAAATTAAGAAATTTTACACCATTAGAAAAAAAGGGAGGCTAATGTTGATGTAAAGGAGGATGGACGGTTAATGTGAAAAAAGGGCGGAGCTAACGTAAAAAGGGGGGGGTGTAATGTAAAAAAAGAGATTCAATATTAAGAAATCGGAGTTGAAAACAGGAGTTACTGCAATAAATAATTGGGGCTAATGTCCAACAAGAGGGAGGTAATGTGAACAAAAAAGGGTCAGGTGTTAAAAAATGGTAGAACGTTTAAAAGTAGAGGTATAATGTGAAAAGGGGGCACAATGTTGAAGAAAAGGGGAGTAATTTTAAAAAAGGGGTTAGGGTTAGGGTTAGGATTAGGGTTAGACCATGAAATGAAAGTAAACGTCCTCTCTCGATTTTGACCCCTAAAAATGAGGGAAATTTTCACCCAGCGATTTTAGAAAAATTCCACTTGAATTTGACTAGTAAAAATGAAAATTTAAGTTCCCACTCGATCGTCCACAATTCTGAAGCCCCTAAAAATGAATACCCCGGTTGATTTTGACCCCCAAGAGTAAAAAAAAATATCCTCCACGATTTTAAGCCCTAATGTAATTTCCTTGGATTCTGTCCCCTAAAAGCGAAAAAAAAACTCCCTAAATGTAAAAAAAATCCCTTTGATTTTGACATCTAATAATGTGGAAAAAAAATCTCACCTTCAATTTTGACCCCGATTAGGGAAAGAATACTACCTCCTATTTTAACCCCTAAAAGTCGTGTTTTTTGTTATTGTTTTTTTCGAATCCCCGAAAAGTGGAGAATTTACCTCTCTATTCGGAACACTGAAAGTGAAAAAAGTGCCTCCCAATTTTGCCCCCTAAAAATAAAAAAAAAATAAAAAAACATTTTTTTAATCCCTTCGATTCAGACCCTTAAACTATAAAAAATCACCCCCTTTGATTTCGACTCCGGAAAATAAATAACAATTACACCTCAATTTCGACTCCTAAAAGTAAAATTGAAAATCCCCCTTCAATTTTTTGTCCCATGAGGAAAAAAGAATTTACCCCCTCGATTTTTATCATTAAAAATAATCCTTTTGATTTTGATCCCTAAAAGTGGGGAAAAATCTCCCCCTTGATTTTGAAGCTAAAAGTGAAAAAAAATCCCCCTCAACTTTTAGCCCTAGAAACGGAAAAAATTCCTCCATTCCCATTTCGGTCCCTAAAAATAAAAGATTCACCCCAACCTCCTCAATTTCGAACCTTAAAAGTGAAACGATGACAGTGCACTTCATTTTTTGCCTCCGAATAGAAAAAAGAACCTCTGACACTTGTAAATACAAAAATCCCTGAAAAAAATACATCATCGATTTCGACCCCTTTAAGTGAAAAAAAATCCCCTCAACTTTGAGCCCTAGAAGCGAAAAAAAAAGTTTCCTTGCCCCCATTTAGATCCCTAAAAGTAAAAAAATTATCCCTTCAATTTCGAACCCTAAGAGTAAAAACATGAAAGCGCCCTTTTTTGCTCCAAAATTGGAAAAAAATCTCTGACCCTTAAAAGTAGAAAAAAAACGTGAAAAAAAAAGAACGTGAAAAAAATGTTACCATTTTCATCACTTAAGGTGGAAAATATCTCTTCTCACAATTTGATCCCTTAAAAGCCAAGAAAAAATTTCCCACTCGATTTGACCCCAGAAAGAAAAAAAATTCCCCACGATTTTGACCCCTGTAAGAGTAAAAACCAATTCCCTTGGATTTTGACCAATAAAAGTGGGAAAAAAATCCCCTCTAATTTTATCCCAAAATGTAAAAACAAAAGTCGCTTTCATTTTGACCCCTAAAAGTAAAAAAATCTACCCCCTCAATTTTGACCCCTAAAAGTGAAAAAACTCCTCCCCATTTTAACCCCCAAAAAATTTTTAAAAGGCTCTAGGATCTCGATCTCTAAAAGCAGAAAAAATCTTCCCCTTGATTTTGATCCCTAAAAGTGAAAAAAATCTCCCACTCAATATTGATCTTTAAAAGCGAAAAAAAGTTTTCCCGCCACCAATTTTGACCCCTAAAATGAAATTGAAATTCCCTTTAATTCTGGCTCCTTGGAGAGAAAATGAATTCGTTTATATTTTGACCCCTTAAAGGTAGGAAAAATTACCACTCAATACGGACCCTTAAAAGAGGAAGAAAGGAATTATCCCTCCATTTTCATCCCTAAAAGTTAAAAGAAGGAATTTCTCTTGGATTTTCTCCTTGATTTTGACCGATAAAACTAGTGGTAGTAAAATAATTTAGTAATACGTATCATGAATGAATTAATTCTCTCTTGTGACTGGTCAACTGAACTCATCATTGAAAAAAATCATTGATTAAAATTTATTACTATTAGCGACACCAGTTGAATTATTGATAACGTGAAAAACATTACCGGTGTGTGTCTGTCTGTCTGTCTGTCTGTCTGTCTGTCTGTCTCTCTCTCTCTGTCTGTCTCTCTCTCTCTCTCTCTCTCTCTCTCTCTCTCTCTCTCTCTCTCTCTCTCTCTCTCTCTCCTCTTTTCTCTCTTGGTTTTCCATTTTCTCTTTCTTCCTTCCTTTCTTTCGCTCTCTTTCTTTTTCTCTCTCTCCTCTTTCACTCGTATTTTTATTCTTCGTTTTTTGACTCTTTCTGTTCGATTTTGACCCCTACAAGTGAACAACTCCGCTCGAAAAAAGAAAAGGAAAAAAAGAAAAATCAAAAAATCCCCCTCTCTTATTTTGACCCCAGAAAGTAAAAGAAAAGGAAATTTCCCCTACATTCCATCCCCTAAAAGTGAAAAAAAAAAGTTTTCTCCATGTGGTAGACATAACCTTTAATCCCCAAATTTTGTGTTTCGGTAAAATGTACCTTAACCGTACTACATCTAAACATGCACTAATGAAAACACCTCTATTCATGGTATCCACGTACAACTAATAAACATCGCGATATTAGATATGCTGAAAAAATGTTCTTGTTTCTTTCTGAATTAAAAATTTACATTTTCATCTCTGAGGATTAAGTTGAGGAAAAAGAATAAAAAGTGTTTTTTTATAATGTCATATTTTTATCTCTGAGGATTAAGTCGGGAAAAAAGAATAGAAATAGTCTTTTATTACGTTATCCTAAAAGTATTTTGTATAAATACACATACATACATACATACATACATACATACATACATACATACATACATACATACATACATACATACACATCTGACACCCCTTACATATTATGGGTGTAATTCTGGAATCTATTTTGCTAAAAACATTTCCTGGTTATCAAATCCGAATCCACTGAAAATTTCATGGATTTCTATCAAGTTGCTTTTGTGGTATGTATACATAGAGACAAATAGACAGACTTTTGACGAATTATCATAAGATGCATTGCCTCTCTAAAATTAATTTCACTGGAAGCATGCATTTTGGCGACTAACGTTTCAATGAACAATAAACCGGCGTGAAAATAAACGGAAGACAAGGCTAAGGAGAAACTCAAGTGCTTTTGATCTGCAGGTAAAAGGAATCCAGGCGTCCAGCAGATCTTTCATATTTTTCCAAATGCTTCCACCATTTTAGGTAAAAACATTCTGCCTGGAAGCCAATAAAGTGGTTGCTATCTTTAAAGAGGCGGGAAAATGGAATAAACATTGAAACGAAAACGTAGATAATCGTACCTCGCACAAATGAATCACCGTATCCTACACTTGTACCAGAACTAACTATCAAGAAAAATAGACTTTTAACAGAAATTATCTTTAAAAAAAATATATACCTGTACGAGGTTTGGGCATTGTTGGTCCAAAATGGCAACAGAGACTAAAAAAGCACTAAAAAAAAAAAAAAAAACGTTTCAAACGGTTGTTAGTGGTGTGCTCATGCAAGGTTTCATGGCTGTAGCCCCAAAAATGCGACTAGGTGTGCCTGGACACACACTCACGCGGACGAGCAAAAAGAGAAGAATCTTTAGCCCACTTGGCTGGTTGGTCAGGCCGGCCATTAGTAGAGCTATAGAGATTGTTGGATTATATTAGTAAAGATGACTGGCCAAGACATTTGACTCCGTATACTATCATTGACCGGGTAAAGTGAGTGACGCCAGTTCGGACGCTTGTCACTTTTGAGTTTGTCACATATCGCAAATTAGGGTGGAGTAATATGATATATGGAGCCCTAACAGAGTTGGTTGAAGTCGTAGCCACCGTAAGGGCATTGTGCTATCATAGGAGACAGATGAAAATGCGATGATTTTTTTAAGTTTCTGGTTTAACTTTTTTAATACAAATAACCTGCAAAGATGCCTAAAACGTGTTTATCTCTATTCAAAGATCAAAGAACTATTTTATCATTAAACTAAAGATTTAACCATATTTTGGAGAAACAAAACCACAATGGGATACATTTGTCCCATTAGATATTTATTACAGAATAGACGGAAATGCGAAATTGGTAGATCATCTACACGTTATTCATGTTCAGTCACGTAATGCGAGCTAATCTATCCGTACATTTCATTCTATGACTTAAATAACTGAAAAGATTAAATAAATTAGTACCTTCGCTGAAGAGAAAAAAAACAACATATATTCTTATTATCCTCGGGCTACTAAAGATGTCATTAAAGCTGTAAAATTCATAATTTGATAAATTGTCTGTGGTAGTAAAATCTGGGGAAATCTGTTTCACTTTACTTGACACATACGTCCCAGTAGACTTTTAAGATCTACTGGACACAGAAACCTCGGGATATCCCAGAAGTCTTGTTATGATTAAATCGGGATTTTAAATTCCAAGATCGGTATTGTTAATGAATAAAGGAAAGGTTGGGCAGACAGTTAGGAAAATATTTAAGCAGATACGAAGATAGAAATCAAGATATGGAAAATCATTGAGATCAATATTCAGTTATACAATGTACTAGAAAACGTATTATTGTAGCAATCAGAAATATGATAAAACAAAAATGAATTATACCTATGAAAATTGTTTTTTCTTTGAAGAGTTTCAACTTACTATTATATTCTAGATAAATCAAATTAGTTCCCGATGACAGGCTGTTTATTCTGTCTCTTCCGATTATTGTACTTAATATTATGATGAATTATATTATCAGTGTTATTATGAAATAGTATAAGTTTATACTTACAATATTGTTATAAAAACTTTGAAATTGAAAGATCTAATAAAAAGTAATGCAACCTTGATTGAACGATAAAACGATAGATGTTTGGTACTTTGAACTCATTAATTGAGATAGTTGCCAAGATTTTATTTATATGTGTGTGATATGCTGACATTCTCAGTTCAAAAACATATACAAAAATTTTGTTTTTAGGAAGTGGCGATTTCATAAGCAGAAATATATACGATATTGAAATTAATAGTATACGCCCAAAAGAAAACTAGCAAAAATTAATTTTAATGTAAATGCGTCGTCTAAGAAATTTACAGTTTTAGACTATTGTATCTACTAAGAGTAAACAAACAATATAGCGTGGATTTTTTTTTTAATTGAGTAAAGACTAATATAGCTCTTTGGCTGAATTCGAGTGATTGGTTTGGCACTCCGCGGGTAAAGGTTCAAATCTCGATTGAACCGTGCTGCTTACTTAAGGGTCGTATAATGTAAAAACCTGAGCGTTGCGATAATAAGCAAGTATTAAGATGAAAAGAAAAACTAGTTGAAAAAATATTAGTGACAGGTCTAGTTAGTCACTAATAGATCCTGCCAGGTGACCAACATTTACTGGCAGCACTCCGTGTTTGTGTGATCAATAAAAAGAATTGAAAAAAGAGGGATCAATGAATATGCTACTTCACTTGCATTTTGCTGAGCAAAGATCTCCAAAAAGTCTGAATTTGCATAAAACAATCACGAATCCTGCCAGACACAAACTAAGAGATCGATTTAGCATAAATTTACATCGCAAATCGTATCCCTACTATGGGGGTTTAAAAAACGAAAGGAACGTTTTCTCTCGACATGATGAGTAAATGTTGAAATTTTCAACCCTTTAGCTCCTGCGACTTGTATAAGTGATACATACATAGTCAGCCAGACCCACTTGAAAACTGAAGAAATTTGTATTGACAGGTATGGTGACAGTTTTGGTTGATGGTTTCTAATTGCCATTTTTTTCGACTTCATAGCATTTCCATGAGAATCAAATGATTTATTATTTACTAAGCTTAGCTTAGTCTGGCGCAAGTCGAATTAGCTGCCTGGCAAGGATCGAACCCACTGTATTAACGAAATGCTTGCAAGACTAGCTCATCGGCCATTGTGTAAAGTAGGTACTTTGGTAAATACCGTATTTAACTTGGATGTGCGGTATCCATTGAAAATCAAACTTACACTAGCGATTCGGTGTGCAAGACGAGTTTGCTGTCCAGCAGACTACGGCAGGCGCCCAAAATAGGTATTTACCGAGCTTAGCTTAGTCTGGCACAAGGCCACTACAGTGTAGTGTTTGTTGAAGACTGAATTCAATACAAAGTGGATAAAGTAAGCGCTCTGGCAATAAAAAAGTGTCGGGCGCCCACTGGAGATTGAACGCACCACAATCAGGTCTACGAGACAAATTTACTAACCATCGGGCCATGGTTAGTCCCCAGATAGGTATTCACGAAGTTTAACTTAATTTGACAATAGTTGGTCACATTGTTAGGATCAAAATCACTACCATTGTAATGGTCTGCAAGATAAGTTTCATAACAATCGCTCTACAGCAGGTCCTTTTCAGAGAAATTTTAAAATTCTACTTTGAAACTAATTAGTAACTGCAAAATTATTATGGTTTAGTTTTATAAAGTTAAAGTAGTTTTCTATGTAATTTCTATTGTCGTCAACAAATTTAGTTTGGTCAACCACAACAGTAAGGAAATTTCTATAGTTGTAATGGGACATGGAACAAGCTAGCTAACTCATGCTTCAAGATAAGGCATCGTATTTATCGAAATACTGGGGCCTTGCGCTAGTCTAAGCTAAGCTTAGTAAATAAGGGCACTCATTGAAGCAAGCTAGTTTCCAGGATAAAACTGCAAGTATCCTGACCGGTATCCCTAATATGTAGGCCATTAGCGTGATCTCGAACCTAACTAAGCTAAGCTTGGAAAATACTCTACCTTAGTGTGTCCACTTAAAACATGATAAACAAGCCCGTCTCAAAGACCATTGCCCGTGTAATTAGTTCAGTCCTCTCTGGGTCCCCCACTCGTGTGACTCGGTGCTGGACTAAGGTAAGTTCAGTCAATCTTTTAGGCCACCGTCGAGGAATGATGAGCAATCTAGTCTCTTGGGGCATTACTACCGTAGTGAAACTTGTGGCCTTATGCCAGACTAAGTCAAGCTGAGAAAATATCGGTAATAAATAAAGTGAACAAATATATTATCAATTAAAGTGTGACAGGGTGGCCCACCGGGCATCAGCCAAATAAAGGGAATCAGCGACCATGATAAATTTCCAGTATTCATTTTACACTGACAGAAAGTACGGTGCAAGGTATTTTTTAATTGGTTTAATGACAAAAGATACCTGGATGTTTGAGGATTTTTTTGTTTTGTTTTGTTTTTATTTTCAGCTCTCTCGAGAACTGGCTGGCATATAAGCGCTCAGCTGGATTATGCAGTCTTGTGATGAACTCCTATGAGCCACCTTATTAACCTCCACAGTATGGATTCTGTCTATTGAAGAAAGAAGGATTCTGCCTATTGAAGAAAGAAGGATTCTGTCTATGAAAGTGAGAAAATGAACACAGAGAGGAAGAAAGATAGACAGAAAATTGTGAATATGGAACAAAAAAGAAAAAAAGGAAAAAATATGGAAAATAAAGATAGAAAGAAAGAAAATGGGGGAAAAAAGTTGGAAGAAAGAATATGGGAATGAATAAAAGAAAGAAAGAAAGAAAGAAAGAGCGAGAGAGAGAGAGAAAAGATAGAAAGGATATGGGAAAAGAAAAAAGAATATGGGGAAAGAAAGAAAGAATATGGAAAAGAAAGAAAGAAAGAAAATGGGAATAGAAAGAAAGAAAGAAAAAAGAAAGAAAGAAAATGGAGATGCAAAGAAAGAAAGGAAGGAAGGAAGAAAGAAAGAAAATGGGAAAAGAAAGAAAGAAAGGATATGGGAATTCAAAGAAATAATGAATACGAGTGGAAGTAAGAAAGAAAGGAAGGAAGAAAGAAGAAAATGAGGAAAGGAAAGACAGAAAGAAAGGAAGACAGAAAGAAAATAGAAGAAAGGAAGGAAAAAAAAGACAAAAGAAAGAACTGGGACGTGGGCACAGTTGTCATAATAAGAGCTGTGTCACGCTTGTTCTTAATCTTTGTTTTCTAACCGCCTTTAGCCGGCTTTTTCAATTAACAGCAGGGAAATGGCGAACAGTTACAAAGACAGACGCAGCAAACGTAATGGTTAGAACAGATGAAGAAGCAACAGCGAAATTGTTTAGCTTCTCTCATCGAAGAAAGTAATGCACCGTGAAAACAGTGAGAAAACATCAACTGTCGGAAGTGAATATAGCGCTTTGTACAAATAGAGTGTGCAAAAAGGCAACATCGCTTTAGGAATTGAAGGCAGGTCAATGAAATGTTAATATTCTCAACATCCTCTTCATATGATGACCATACAGAGTGGGCACAGAGTCACTTGGCGAAATTTGATTTTTTTTCCTATCTCTTTATGTAGTCCTCTTTTCTGTTATAAGAATGTTATCAAGAAATGGATATATGATCCGGCAAATCCATTTTCCAGCAACATAATTGCTGCATTCAAAGAAACAAATATAGCAAATATAAACTGAATTTGAATGAGAATTTGGAGTTGAAACAGTTATTTGAGCTTTTGCATAATTAGCGGCTGTTTAGCTAAACGGCAAGAGCATCGCTACGTTGAATCGGATATCCTATTGGTTGCAGGTTCGTACGTTGAATCGGATATCCTATCGGTTGCAGGTTCGATTCCTGCAGCAGTCCCATTTCCTTTAATTGTTTATTCTATTTACTTTGTCTGGGCCAAATGATGTATTCACCGTTTAATAACGGTGGAATGGAATATTTCAAATGGAGTTTCAATATAATATAACGCAACTTATAATCATATATATAAATATATATATATATATATATATATATCGCACTGCAGAGGCATATTTTAGCATGATGGGCGGAAAGATGAGGTCCAGTTGAATAGTATGTGTACATCGTAAATAAAACCTCTTAACAAAAATGAAATTTTAAGAATTTCATTTCTTGGGAAAAAAGTTTCGGTCTTTATTGTGGTGTGCACATGAAACTCCGATGCAGAGAAGGTGACCATGGAAAATTCCTGGATCCGCCCGAAATTTATAACCTTTCTCCTTATTGTGAACAATTGGAATGTTCTGTTTGTACTAATGTGACCTCGGGAAAGGTTTTCTCCTAAGTTTTTAAAATCACCCCAAAATATTTTTTAAGGGGGTGGGGTCAATTTACAATGTGTGTAAATTCGTACCAAATTTTTTTCCACTGAATATATTGACTGTCGCTTCAATGCTGCTGGAAAATAGCTTGTTTGGTTTGCGAATGGCTACTTTATATCATTCTTGGAGAGGAATGAGTTAGAAGGTGAACGGTGGGTACTTTCGAGGTGGATTGAGAGAAAGAGGAAGCTCGGGGTTTTTTTTGTTTTTGTTTTTTTTCGAGATGGTAAAAAAAAATCTCTAAAATTCGCAAAAACACATACCATAACCCTATTAAGTTTGCACTGATGTGACCCTGAGAAATTGGCTTTTGAAAATCATCCCCCAATGTTCTTAAGGTGGGTCGATTTACAATATGTATTCATGGTAAAATAGACAACTTTGTTATGCCTACTTTTTGTTTATTTTTTTATGTGTATTCTGGAGATCATTAAAAAAAAACTCTAAAAGCCACAAATGTCACTTTCAAAAAAAAAATTTCAATAGAACATTATACGATTATCTATGTATTAATCCATCTATTTTATTGATTCTTTTACAGGCATTTATCTTGCCTGTCAGTGTGGGTATTTATTCTAGTTAATCTTTAAAATAGGATCAAATGGGAATAAAAGATATTCCTTCAGATAAACAGCTTATCTATTTGTAAGCAAATACGTTTTTTCACCCAACTGTTAAAAGTCTAGGCAAAAGAACTCCGCAAGCAGTTTCACGTGTATCTATGCCTATATCAAGCAGCTTGTTAATGCAAGATGGTTTAAATAGTTTCAACCTTTGATCATGTTTGATCTTCGTCATTATCGGTCTTTTAATGTCAGTCGTTGAACAAAGATTCACCAGATCTCTCTATCGCAGATATTGCCGCGCCGGCGTTTCCTGCCGACAACAGTTTCACATATATTGGTGTGAGTCGTGATGTCCACGTTCTCTCTCTAATATACTGTGCTGTCTTGTGATTCTCTCCTGTGCACGTTGCATGTTTTTTTAATTGGAGTGTCAGTCTTTTAGCTAGATTCCAGGTTTCAGCTCCAAAGGTGACCATGAGGAGGACGCATTACGATCAGGAAAAATTTCGAGGCAATCTTGAAAGTGGAGTTCCTGTATTTTTCTGAGCAACCAGCGAGACACAATATTCCAACAGAGCAATCTTTATTTTCTCATAGTTTCGCACTTTCAAAGCACATTTGTTAAATCTTTACAGAAATCGTTCTCGTAAGTTTCTCTCGCATGATCAAGACTGAATATTTCTTCTATGATATAGACACCAGTATCAACTATGACAGTGGTTCCCAAAGTGATGTCCGTGGATCACTTTTGGTCTTCGAGACCTATATGTAGGATACTTGAAAAAAAAATCATTTTGGAAAAAATAAAGTGAAAAAAATCAAAATATCAGTTAACAAAAAAATGGCATAAAAGTGGTCTGATTATCCATGCTATAGAAACCGTCGAATGACCTAGGAATTCTACAGCAGGCTTATTTGGGGGATTAAATTTTTGAAAAATTGAAAATAAAGGGTGACCAATGAATAAGTTACTTTCTTTGTCTTTTGTTGGGGAGTGATAACCACAAAGAGACCGAATTTTAAGAATACAAACATGAACGCTGCTAAGCACATTCTAAGCGACCAGTTTGGCATAAACTTACATTGCAAATTAAATTCCCCCTGAAAACATATTTGAGGGGAGGTGAAAAAACGTTTTTTCTAAACCTGGGGAGTGCATGTTGGATTTTTCAGCCCTCTAGTTCTACTGATGTGGTCTGAACGTTTTATACCTGAATGTACACATAAACGGTCAACCAGCCAGCCAGCCAGCCAAACCTATTTAAAAACTGAACAAAGCTACGTTAATGTTGACAGTTTTGGTTGACGGTTTCTGAAAAGCATATCTACAACAATCAGAAAAGCCAATTAATGTACTTCTCCCCTTCCCAATTACATACATATGTGAAGTAGGATTTTCTACAAACACAAAAATAGAAAAAAAACGATCATCTTGATAGATTGAATACTGAGGCTCATGTGAGATTCTAAATGTCCACCATTAAGCAAGACTGCAATGAGATCAATAAAAAAAAGAATTCAAAACATTTTCATTCATCCTATTGATTTTCTTTCATTTTGATTCCTTTTTAGAATGTATATATTTTACAAAATAAAGGTAGTTTTAGAAAACTGGTGATGGCTCACTTTTACATGAAAAAAAAACTCTTTTGGTGTCGGCTCATATTTTTGAGAACATTAAGGGGTCCGTAGGGGAAAAGATTGAGAACTATTGGACTGTAACACCAATTCTATCTGAATATCACGGCTCTGCTAAGATCGTCTTTTCTCTAACACAACCATTTACAAAAACATTAGCTATTAGTCTTCCCCTTTTTTAATACAAACATTCATAGCAAGTATTTGGTTATACGACCGTGTTAAAAGACAGTCAACTTTGGAAAAGCTGTGTTTTTCAGACTGAATCGGTGTTATTGCTGGTATCCGTAGTTCACATTTATGAATCACCGTAGCCCGTTTGTACCAGAACAGTTATTCAAAAATTATCTAAATTATCTAAAATATCTCGACTTTGCTGGTTGGTTAAAAATACCCATAGAGACCTAAAAAAACATGGGGGTTTTTTGTAAAAGCCAAAGAGGCACTTTAGATGGTGTTTAGAGGGTAATCATGCAAATTTTCAAAAATGACACTAGAGCTATTATATAAAAAATTATCTAAGATAATCTTGAGAAATATCTCTCAACATTGAGGATTGTTGGTTGATCAAAAATGGCCATAGAGAAGGAAAAAAGCAATTGAAAAAAAATCTTTAGTTTGTGCCTAGTGGTGTATCAATGCAAATTTTTTTTAAACCTGAGTGCCTGGAGACAAGAAGGGCCCCCTTCCCACACACACACATGAACAAAGAGAGAAGATTGGCTGGTTAATCGATCGGGTCATTTGTGGGGTTACGGTGATGCAATAGCAATGTCTATATAATTGAAGAAAGATAGTGTTTTTATTTTTTAGATTTTTAATGGATTCTATGATTTCCCTAACTCTTGTCTTTTCTCGGATGTACTTTGCTGTCTTATCTCAAATGGCAGTGGGCTGGCCATGTTACAAGAATGGCAGACAATCGATTGACATCGCGACTCACAATATGGATCCCCCGAGACCACATGCGCAACTGAGGCCGGCAAAATGTTAGATGGAGAGACGAGCTAGACAAGTTCAGGAAGTACTGGCTCCGTGACGCCCATGATAGGAAAGTGTGGCAAATCCTGGGGATGGTCTATGTCCAACGACGGACGTTAAAAGACTGATGATGATGATGAGTGTTTTTATTATATGGGGATGTTCTCGTGTTAGAAAAAGAATAGGTTTAAGAGAGGCTTATGATTAGCAATTAAATAATGACCTGCATTGTGATCGGAATATCAGCATACTCGTTCGCGTTCGAGCCCCAGTTTAAGTAAAAATTCAAATGCTGATTTTCAAACCATAGAAAACAAGGGAAAATACTTTGATGACTGGATAACGATTTTATGATTTCGTATGAATAGAAGATTTTGCCAAAATAATTCGGCTAACTTCTTGATATTCCATCAAATAGAAGCTGAAAACTTTTGAATCAACGTCATATGCTGGAATACATAATTCAGATGAAAAGAGGCGTGAGGCCAAGGAAAATGCTTTAATGACTGAATAATGATGCTATCTATTTATTTGAATAAGATATTGTTGCATCAACCTGATAATTATAAAAGGGAAGCAGAGGAACGTAGAAAGAAGCCTTCGGGTGGATGATTGGAAATGAAGAAAATAGTTTTGTAAAAAGGGAGTTTTGTTGGTCATTTGACGTCTGCATGAGAAACCCCGGTCACGAGCTGATGAAACCGGGACTCTGGCGACCGGAAGGAAGTGCAGTGCTTAAGGTGTAATTGCAGCTCGTCTCTATGGTAGATCCATTCTTTTGAGAAGCATCAGCCGATTGCTTTCTCTGACATCGGAAATTAACGTGACGTTTCTCGCTCTTGAACTGTATTTTCATCTTGTTTTGTTTGTTTGTCGATTTATTTGTATGGTAGCCTAGAATTTTTCCTTTCTTGTTGTTTTTGTCAACTTAACTTGAGAAAGAATTACAGACCAGCTATATCGTGTCTAAATATCTGAAAAAAATATCAACTTCCTGATTCGTGTTTTAACCTATCCGCTGCCAAATACATTTTTCAACATTGTAATTATTGTGCTGGGGTTTCCTCGCAAAATATGAAAATAGTAAGTTTTCATTGCATGTTTAAAACGGTTTTATTTTCATACAAATTAACCGTGTAAGATGGAATACCTGATAAAATGTAATATATACGTAAATGTATGTGAGGAAAAAAAGTAAAACAAACTATTCTAAGACTGTGGCATTAACTGATGACTCGGTAAGACGAGTTATCTCGTCTGTGCTACTGATTGATATTTGCTAAGACGAGTTAAACCAAAATATTACTCATCAGTCTATTTGGTGAGAACTTTTGGCTCTGCTTAATCAGTTAGATAATTGCCTTTTGGGACGTAACGCAATCTTCCGGTTCCTTACCCTTTGTTCCAAATTAGGCCAACCTTACTAAATATCGATATCTTGTCTTTCTGGCCTCCTTTGGGGCGTAGATGTATCTGCCATCAGCGTTAGCGATCTGGGCTCGAGCCCAGATTTAAAAAAAACAAAATGTTACTTGCTGATTTTAAGGGCAAGCAGGCCATACCCACTTACAAAATTGATGAAAAATAATCTTCATACCTGCATATCTCTGTATCAGGACTTGTGTCTCACTCAGACTAGATTCGTAAATAACTATAAGGATCAGTCTCATGAGATAGTTGAAATGTGACACTGGTGCTTGTGGCCAATTAAAAAAAACAGATGAAAACCAGGTGGTTTTCAAGTTAAGTGTTAAACAATCTCCCTACCGCTTTCCATCTGCCATGGGACCTTGTTCCGTACAAAGCCAAGATTACTAAACATCAATGGGGCCGGTCTCATAGCTGAGATAGTTGTAGATTCGACGCCAGTGCTAGTTGTGGTCAATGTTCATGACTTTCGTCTCAATTTTCTGTCTTTTAATTGTCTGCCGAGTTTTCACCTATTGTTCTTTCCCTCTTGGTTCCTTTGCTGATGTTGTTTGAATCTTTAGACCTGAGATAAGTCTCTTCCATTCTTCAGCATTCTCGTCGGCTTTTCGCTTAGATCAACAATGTTATAATCAGAATCGTCAAAATTCTTCTTCTGATCTTTATTTCTTCCGATCATTGAGTTCAAATAGAATTTACGATATTTTCTAGTAGATAAGATGCTGCCTATAATTAGCAAGATATTTTCGAAAAATATTTGAGAATTAGATACTTTGTCGTAAGTCCAAATTATTACGGTTTTATTTTTCTTTCTGTTACGGCTAATTATCACGTTTGACTTATTATCAAATATTTTTCAGGAAAAAAAAAACGCATCTTACCATCCTTGAAATATAGTATATCAGTCGCTGACAAAATGACCGTCTTCATCAAATAAGTCTCCTTTGCTGTAGAGAATTTCGCATGTCATTCGCTTTAAAAATTACTCTTCTGGAACAGCATCTGGTGACTTCCAGAAACTTCGAGGTAGATTTGTAGAATGAGCGACAAACAAGGAATGTCTTGGACTACTTCCATCGATTGTTGTCCGTGCGGAAGAAAAGTTGGTTTGGGCAGAGAACATGACAAGGAACAGACTATCTTCATAAGATGGCGATGCAGTCAGTTTGCAGGGAATTAATTAATTTGTTTTGGGCTTTCTGTGATATTAGACAGGGAGGGGAAGAGAGGAAGGAAAAAACAAAGAAGGAAAGAAAAGAGAAGGCGGGAAGGCTGTTTGACGGAATACAGACTGGGCTGGTAGAATTTTATTATGTGTATTATTGAATGAGTGTATCAGAAGAAAAGAGAAAATGAGAAGCAGTGAGTGGATGAAAAGGAAGAAGATTGTAAAAATGAAATAAATGGAAAGAAAGAAGGGAAGGAAAAGTGATACAGGCTGGAAAAATAAGTTTTAAAAAAGTAGTAAACTAACAGAAGAAAGTAGAAAAGAGAAGGGAATGGAGAAGAAAGGGAGATAAGGAAGAAAAAAGAGGAGATTGAAAGAAAAAGAAAAGTTGTTTTTTTTTAAATTATTAGAAAGAAAAAGAAAAGTTTAGAAAGAAAGAAGATGGTAGAAAAATAAAGAAGATTGAAAAGGGGGAAAGAAAAATGAAATGAAATAAGATAGTAAAAAAACGAAAGAAAGAAAGAAAAGGGAAGGAACACAATCAAGAAAGTAGAAAAAGAAAGAAAAGAAAAAAAAGAAAGAAAGTAGAAAAGAAAAAAGTGGGAATACAGAAAGTAGAAATAGAAAAAAGAAAGAGAGGAACGGGAAGAAAGAAAGAAAGAAAGAAAGAAAGAAAGAAAGAAAGAAAGAAAGAAAGAAAGAAAGAAAAAAAGAAAGGGTGATGTAGATAAAGTGAGAAAAGAGAATTATGACGTAAAATTAAGGATATTTATGGATGAAAAAACGTAGTAAATAAACAGAAGGGGGAGGTGGGAGAAACAAGTGCTCTTATAAACAAAGAGAAAGAAAAAGTGAGAGAGAAACAAGTTCAGAACTGGTCTGGTTGGTCACTCAATAAAATCTGTAACATGAGCAACGTTATTTGGCAGCATGGGTGATCAATTAAAAAAATGAGAAAAGGGGAGATCGATGAATAAGTTACTTCTCTTGCCTTTTGTAGGGCAGTGATCACTAAGAAAAATACTGAATTTAAAGAAAACAGCAAGCGTTGATACTGCTGAACATAAAAAAGGGTCAATTTCCATAAACTTACTCTGAAAATTGAACCCTAAACTAAAACCTACTTAAAGGGTTCAAAAACCAACAAGAACTTTTTGTTAAACATATTCAGGAGTAGATGTTTAATTTTTCAGCTATCTAGCTTGATTGGTGCGGTCTGTGCACATGGGGTCATAGATGGGTTATTTAGCCAGCCAGCCAGCCAGCCGAACCTTCTTAAAAACAGCAAAAACCTTTGTTAACAGTTTTGGCTGACGGTTTCTAATAACGAGAAAAGAAATGTTAAGGGGTGCCGGGAATGATGTCGCATCAGAGAAATCGAGAGACATCGAATTGTGCCCTGGATGAATTTTCTGTCGTGTTTACTGAAAAGCGGCCGATAAGAATGTCAGATTTCAGCCGCACGTCACCTTCCGCATAATAATGTAGTCTGTTATTAGCGTCTCCCGAATACATCTTCAGACCACAAGACACAAACAATTACCAATTTTCTTTTAGCCCAAGATTTTCTCACTAGTATTTTCTTCTTTCTCTCTCGTATTTTCTCTTTCTTTCGCTCTCGTATTTTTCTTTCTCTTTCTCTTTTTTCTTTCTCTTTTTTCTCTCTCTTTTTTTTCTCCCCTTTTCTCTCTATGTGTCCGTCATCACATCCGGAGCGTAAGCAACATCAGCTCTACTTAAATAGAGGATTTTCTTGTTAGTCTATTGTTTATTCCCCAGAGATAGATAGACAAGAGAATAAAGATCTGAATTCCGATGTTAATTGTTCTGTATTATAACAGAGCGACAGACGGATTGTGACAATATCTTCGTGTACTGGGGCATCTATGTGCGCGAAATACAACTCTGATAAGCTTACGGCCGTGGTCATTGTGCTAACATTATATTCAGACTGATCGCGGTTGTACGGCTGCAAATGAAACTGGACCATAGATTTTGTGATAACTCATATCTACAATTCTTAAACCAATGCAGTGACGTCACTAGGGTTGTTGTCATCCTGTGCAGAAAATCACAGTGTCACCCTGAGAATTGCCACCCATAACAGACCATACAGAGTTCTTTTTTTGTACTTGAGTTACTTGTGAATCGCAATTTTCGTATAGTAGTGACTGTAATGGCAACAGTAGTGACACAAACAACTTGCAAAATTAGAATTACTCTTTTAAATCACAATATCAAACGTACAACCTAAATATATTTGCATTTACAGTGAGTGTAAAAAGTATCCGATTCATTCCAAAAAGTATACTATAACATCTTTATATACCTTTCAAAAAGACTTCTGATTTTTGTACAGAACTTAGAAAAGTTCTATCTTGTTTCAATATTCTTTGAGTTTGGTATTCGTTATTTTTTTGCCCAAATTTCATCTATTTTGAAGCTGTAAAGCAGAATGAAAATGAATTTTTTTTTAAATGTATGGGATAGACTTTGCGCTTTCAGTAAATAGATTTGTGTGGTCAAAGGGAAAATTATTTAAGAAAACAATAGAATTCAAAGTACAAACGTTGGAGAACTACATCAAAACTATGTTCATTTAACGTAAACAAGAACAATCCTAACCAAAATTAGGGGAGTGAACTCTTCATTGTTTGTCTATCATTTAATTATTACCTCCTTGTAAGAAGATGTTTTACATTCATAAAAACTAATTACCACAATATTGTAGCCAAAACAGTAGAAAATATGACAAAATTAACGACTATGAAACATTTCACATCTTTATTAACCAAAATGTTCTTAAATATACGTAAAGCCCTCTACTTATTCTTGAATATAAATAAAGTACTCCTCATGTTCTTAAATTTGAATAAAGCACTCCCCATATCCTTAAATTTAAAAAATGTACCCCTCATATTCTTAAATTTGAATGAAGCACTCCCATTATTCTTAAATTCAAATAAAGCACTCCCCATATCATCAAGTATGAATAAAGTACTCGCTATATTCTTAGATTTGAATAAAGCACTCCCCATCTCATAAACAACTTTATCATATTAACTAAAATCTCTTCAAGTGATCAGGTTTCTTACTCAGGGCAGACTCGTCCCTTAGGTGAATAGAGGCAATCACCTAGGGCGCTAAGATGCTAGCCTCATCAGTCCCTTAACGTCCATCCTTGGACATTTGACGTAGCTGGATTCGCTACACTCCTCTATCGTGGACGTCACGGAGCCAGTACTTTCTGAATTTGTCTAGCTCGTCTCTCTGTCTTGTACTCTGCCGGCCTCAGTTGCGCATGTGATCTGTGGGGATCCATCGGTTGTCTACCATTCTTGCAACATCGCCAGCCCGTTGCCATTTGAGTTTTTTAATGGATTCTATGATATCTCATACTCTTTTCTTCTCCAGAATATATTGTGCTGTCTTGTGGTCTCCCCATGTGATGTTGAGCATGATTCTCTCATGTGCTAGTTGCATGCTTCTCAGTTTGCCAGTCCGTCTCTTGGTTAGGGTCCATGTTTCAGCTCCATAAATGACTATTGGTTACCCATTTTGGGGGATTAATGAGATCTCTCTTTTTTTGAAGGTTGAGCTTGCTCTGCCAAAGGTGATTGTTCGCTTGATTTCTTCTTTTGATGGTCGTTAAGCTTCATAAATATCTTTCTTTGGATGTCTGTCTGGGAGCAGTGGTTAACAATCTAGACCATTACTACTTTTGTGAGTTCAATCATCACTGGGTCCGTCATTATTGTGACTTTGGGAGGGGCGGAGTATTCCTAGTCAGCTGAGACACTGAACTCAGAGATCTCTGAGAATTTCAAAGAGTTTTTCGGATGATTTGTGCTCTGCGTTGTTCATGCTGTTCACACAGCCGGGATGTCTTCTCTAGATATAATGGTAGTAACATCTTTTTTTCAATAGCAGCACTGCTAATAATGTAGGATTCCTGAGTTTTTCTTTCCTACTCTCCTCATCGGGCAAGGATTCCCATACCTTGTATTCTGTTTTCTACCATCACATTCTGAAGAAGGCTGTATAATGGATCGGCCGGAATGTTGTATGAACGGCATTAGAAATAAGAACGATTTCAATCATCTTAAAGACTCTTTGAATATTAATGACCCTTCTTCAAAGCTGGACAACTCTTGAAACTTTGATTTTTGAAACAAGTCTAATGACGTTCAAGAGAATTTACAGTGGCCAGTGTCAATCAGGACTTCCGAAAAGAATTTTATAAATCGATGAAAATCTGTCCCCTGCACATGTACCCTCATCTTTTAGCCATCCTGTTCTTATCTATTATACCATAATATGTTTGCCCACCGGTAAAAAATGAAGTCAACCTATTTTATTAATGGACATATCGCATTTACTTAGAGGTTTCGAGACACGGCTCTTGGCCCTCTAACCCGCCAGGCCCCAGTGCGACGCAACAGATGCCCCCCCCCCTGTCAGGAGCCCTGCCACAAAATAACGTGAATTCAATTGGCCTTTGGAAACTTCAGGGGTCAAAAATATCGATACGGTTTTTAGAGGGCAGATACGATACATCACTCGTCTCTCTTTCTTCACCAATGTTGGCAGGCCAATTCATTAGCTTTTATCAAAGGTTAAAACCCCTTGTTGATAATTTGCTTCTCATCTTTTAATGTATTAAGTAAGTATGATAAAACACAATTCGGTTTATGTTACCGATCCGAAATACTCTATTAATGTCAAAGGATAAAAGGTTCTTTGACAAATTAAACAATCGAAGTGTATGTTTGATTCGTTTATTCTTGGATTATTCATAATAGATAAGAGAGAGTGGAAGGTTTTCTGCTAATATTACCATATAAACGTAAGAGTACCTTGCTTGTTTACTAAGATACTTACGTATTTCCAATCGATGCAAAAGGTCGGCGTTCGATCCCAAGTAACGTTCAGGATATCAAATACTGATTTTTAGCTTAGGCAGGTTGACCATCTTCACTTGGAAAATAGATAAGAGAGAGTGGGTGGTTTTCCGCTAATTTGAAGTAATCACATAAACATCGGTTTGACTTCTTAGTGACGAAGATAGTTGTGTAATTCTAACCGGTGCCAGAGGTTGGTTTTCGAACCCTGGTTGCATCCAGGAAATCCAATACTAATTTTCAGGTCAAGCATTTACATGGAAGTCTGGCGCAGCACAGTTTTCCCACCTCATGTTTCTCAACATTTGACCTTGTTTCAGACTAATTTATACCTAGTAAATACAAACTTCAAAATGGGATGGCCTACCCGGTGGCTAAGATGTTTATTTCCAACCCGTTCCAGAGGTCGATGTTAGAGTCTGGATTTGAATGACTGGTCCAACACAGTAACCTGCTTGATGATTCGGGTAATTGCGTATTTTCCACTGATGCCAGAGACTGGTGTTCGAACTCAGATACAATCCAATATTTTGAATGCTGATTTTCCATCCCCACCTGAAACATTGATACCGCATAATTTTCTTACTTAAGCAGCTTATAGTCCGGTATTTTAATTTAGACAAAATTAAAAGAGAACACTTGAATTTTCTTCATGTCTCAAACGTGGTGGTCAGTCTTATAGTTGGTGATCTCTCAGTTTTGTATGGTATTTAGCTTATAGTCTTGGCACTAAATTTTAAGAGGTATATATTTGTGATGGAACCAAGCGTGAAAGATCGAACTGTGATCAGTTATGATGGATTGAGGGTCAGTAGTTCATGTGAAGGCCAACTTTCTTGCTTTTTTTTTATTCAGTTCATCTAGCATTAGTTGGAGGTACCGGAATCTCCATGAAATCCCTAAAATAAGGAAGCAGGCCCAACCTTCAAGAAAAAGAAATCCCATTGGTCCTAAAAAAAAGTTTATACAACCAATACATCACCCCGATAGTCACCCATGGAGCTGAAACATGAAACCTAAACATGAGATAGACCTGCAAATTGAGAATGTACAACGTGCACATGAAAGAATCATGCCCAATCGCACATGGATATATCACAAGACAGCACAGTATATTAGGGAAAAAACAAATCCATTAGGAAACTCAAATGATTATGGGATGGTTATGTTGCAAGAATGGTATTCAACTGATTGACATTACGACTCACAACATGGATCCCAAGAGATCACATGTCCAGCCGAGGCCGATAGAATACAAGATGGCGAGACGGAGTAGACAAGTCCAGAAAGTATAGGCTTCGCGACGTCCATGATTAAGATTTTTGGCGAATCCTGAGGAAGATCTATGTTCAACAACGGACAAAAAAAAGACTGATGATGATGTTGGTCGGTACTCAATTAGTATTCACATGGCCCCGTATAATCCTACAAGATCGCTAGGCAGACACGACCTGAGACTCACAAATGCTAGACAATCGGCTGAGAACCAATATTAAAACAACGTACTTGTGTGAGCAGATTTTATCGATCAGTTATTCAATTCATCCCTTGACTGCTATCGTCGCCGAAGGGGCCTGGGAGCAGAAGTTGAAGTCCTTTTCCATACTGGTCTATCAGCTGTACGCACCAAAAGTCCTTTTGCTTTCTCTCCTCCATGTTCTAGGCTCGGATACCAAGGATTACAAGGTTGAGTTTAGTAAATAAACTTCAGGCATGAGATAAATTAAGTCGAATATTGGAAAAAAAGTAGAAAAATGTATTTTGTAAGTAATCTTTGGTGCTTCCAATCCTTAAAGCCTTACTCACCTCTACTAATTTGTCATTTTTGAGAATGAACATTCTTTTAAGTATTACGAGGCGGTTCTATATAAAATGTAACTGTAATGCAAAAACTGGGCACGTATTTTTCTCAGTTCTTGACCGATTACGATGTTAATCTCCCTAGATCGGTGCACTTGACCACTGAGTCTCTCTTGGGACCTTTAAATCCTAGTTGTTGACCGCTACCGCAGCTCTGACTCCCAGTGGTATAGTGTAAGCACTGCATATAAATAAATCGATATGTTATCGATATCGATTCCAGTCGATTGTAATGATCCATATGACTCTGTGATATACGATACGCATTGGGCCCTTTAAGGGGTTGAGACTTGGAAATATGTGAGAAGGGTTATAAAAGCGAAATGGTCGCAGAAGTCAGGTAAAATGAAATGGCTTTTACGATGGAGTAGAAGTTGCCACGAAGTCTCTTCTCGGTATTTATCTTCTCAGTGTGAACTCTTGATGAATAATTTCATCAATTGCCATGATCTTTATATAAATGCATGTAATGAGTGCTGTATTATGAGTAGAAATAAGAAATTATTTGAAGAATAATTTCAGTCAGAAATATATGGTACAAAATGAATTATAAATTGCGTTATTTTGTATGGAAATTTATCTGAAATGATTTCCCGTCGTTGCACGGTTAATATATCATTCAAATTTGACAAAGTAAGTAAAATAAACAATTAGAGAATATGGGGCGGTTGCAGGAATCCTGCGAACGATTGGTAGCCGTTTCATTTTAGAGATGGGCATACCATTGTGATGAACAGCTTGCTGATAAGGCAAAAGCCAAATAACTGTTTTCAACCCAAATTCTCATCTCGTTTATACTTGGTCTTTTTTCATCTCTTTCCATACTATGAGAAATGGACATTTTGGTCCGACAGAATAAATCATAAATTGTGTCTTATTATCTAGAAACTCATCTTAAATGATTTCTCACCGTCACTCGGTTATTATATCATTCAAACTAGACAATGTAAGTAGAATAAACAATCAGGAAAATGGAGCTGCTGTAGGTATTGAATCTGTCACCAATAGGTAGCTGCTTCAATGTAGCGATTTTCTGCAGCAGCCTCTATATACTATAACACAATTTATAATTCATTCTGTCGGACCAAATATGTCCATTCCTTCAACACATAGTACAAAATGTAAAGAATACAAATATGACTGAGGTAAAACAAGAATTATTTTTTACTTAATGAACAACTAGTCATTTGATATTAACACATAGTAGCCCACCAAGGGCAGTGGAAAGTACCAACTCATTTAATATTAACACGTAGTTACCTACCTAGGGTAGTGGAAAATACCTAGTCATTTTATATTAAAACATAGTTGCCTACCTAAGGCAGTGGAAAGTACCTTGTCATTTGATATTAACACATAGTAACCTACCAAGGTCAGTGGCGCCTTACCTCACTTGGGGGGGGGGTATTTATTCGCTGTCCCACTGCAGCAAAATGTGGCACAAGGTCGAGCTTAACGTGGGAAGAATAGGAAACCATCCGTCCAAAAATGGCTCCAGCCGACGCGGCTACCGTTGAAAAGCTCATCGTAATGGCTAGACAACGTCCGCCACGAAAGCGTCCACCAAGGGACCTGCTCCTTTAAGTGCAATGGGGCAGTGCTGCCCCGGGGAAACAGAGACCCCGCAGCTGGGCCGAATAGTAATGGGAGAGCCCAAGGACGAGTCCAAAGGCTCCCCGATGCGCTCAGCAGTGGCAAACCAGTAAAACCTCATGGGCTGACACACTGCACTGGTGCACTCGGTCTTTGACACCACCCACACCCAATCTCCGGCTCATTCAACGGGCAAGTGTCAGTATCGACTCCTCTGGCTATGCCGTGGAACAGATACTACACTTTGATCCTGCCGAAAGGCCAGAAAAAGGGGACCTCACACACTTACCCCAGTAGCCCTCCCACTTTTCAAAACTATCTGCGAAGTCCTCTATATAGGAATCAACTAAGGCAATTTGATAAAAATCGCTAGAAAGGAAATTTAATGAACGGGGGAAGATTAACTGAGAAGCTCAGAGAGTGATGGAGAGACTAACACATTTATGAACATATTGAGATAGAGAGACCAAGAGAGTGGATAAACAGACTGACAAGGAGAGTGAGAAAAATGAATAGAGGAAGAGACAGACAGACAGATAGATTAACAGAAAGAGACTGATAAATCGACTTGAAGATTTTTCTGGACAGGATTAGCTCGTATTTATGACAAATATAGTTCTCAGAGTTTGTAAGAGATAAGCAGTTTTCTGGAGCTGTCAATCAAATCCAAAATTATGGAGGAAGAAGCCCCGCCCCAAATATGTATTTGGCATAAATGGAAACATGGCGAAAACATATTTTGAGACAGTTGACAGGTAAATTTCAGCTGGGTAATGAGATGTACTATCATTTTGCTCTTGGCGACAGTGTGGCTATCTGTGACCTGTCATAGATTCTGTCAACGAATCAATTCTACCAATTAAACTCGAGTACATATTACCCACATTCCACTTGTAATATTCGAATTGATATCCTGTATTATGTTTGATCGTTGCAGCAACATGAAGTCTCCGCTTCGTATCTCTTCAAGGAAAATGGTGAAGCTTTGTTTGATACGCCTCGACGATTGTATCTTCTGCTTTCTTGAAAAAAAAAAGGATTTTTTTAAGGAAATAAATGAACACATATCACGTTGCGAATTATAGTCCGTCCGCCATTTCCATACCGTGAACATTTTAGTCACGAGATGTGTTTCTACATAGAAATGAACAAAATGGTGCCTTTTGTGCTTTATCAAATGCCTTACGGTTCTTTTCCCTGCATTTTTTTTTTCATTATACAGCTCCTTTCTTTACCGGTATGAATTTGGGGCAACTGTGGCTCCTGTTGAATGCATTTTCGATAAAAACGAGAGCATTGACGAGTTTTGCTGTTTGTTATGAGGTGTTGAAGGAAGACAAGGTACGACGTGCAAGAAATCGCCGTGTAATTGTACAACTGCTTCCTTTTAATTTTGATATTTACCCTAGAAGCTTATTCTAACTCAGGGCCATTATTACTAAGTGTTGAGTAGTGTGGAACACGGTCACAATAGTGACACGTGAGTAAGGATCGAACTCCCTACACTTGCGAATTGGTCAGCAACGAGACAAGTTTACTAACCATCGTTCAATGGTAACTGTCCAGCTCTGTCTGAACTGTACCCTTTTGCAGGAAAATTGAAAAGTGGAGTGAGCATTTTTTTTAAAAGAGCAAAGAAAGAAATAAAACAAAAGGTGAACAAATTAAAAGAGAGCGAGTAAATTTTCGAAAAAGCAAGCAAATTTGAAAAGGATGTGACCAAATCAAAAATTAGAGTCAACATTTTTTTTTCAATAGAGAGAGCATTTTTTTAAACAGAACTATTATATCAACAAATAAAGCGAGCAAATTCTAAAAATATAGCCAATGAATTGAATTAACTGAAGATAATGGATGTATATAAAACAGTCCGATTCTGTCACTACCATTCGCCTTGAATCCTGACTATTGACAATCTCTTTTATTCATTATTATTATTATCATCATCATCATCATTATTATTTGGAATCTCACACCAGTTGCCTGGTGGTAACCGTTGGAGTTTGAGTGACAGCAAGTCTCCTCAAGTCTCCAGCCCTCCTCTCCTAGTACTCATAGGTCGCAGTAATTCTGCGATTTACAGTTTCACACCGGTTGCCCAGTGGTTATCGCTGAAGGCTGAGTGACAATAAGTCTCCTCAGGTCTTCTTCTTCTTCTTCTTCTTCTTCTTCTTATTATTATTATTATTATTATTATTATTATTATAATAATAATAATAATAATAATAATAATAATAATAATAATAATAATAATAATAATAATAATAATAATAATAATAATAATAATATTTTATGATGAAATCAATAATAATGTAACTGCCGATCGAGTAACTCCGTGACAGTGAGATACCATTGAGTGAACTGTACGACCGTTGCATTCATAGTGACCAAGCCTGCCCATTCCTCACGTCTCCTACAGAGATTTTTCAACAAAACATTGCATCACCTAGGACTACAGTCCAGATTTGGCACACTGTATCTTCTGGATTAAGCGAAATTAAGGAGAACGTGACGAGGCAGGAGTTAAGGCATCAGTGCCGGAGGTAGGCTATTTTGTCGTTAGCACTAAATGGCTGGATACTTTCCAGAACCTCTTATTTTGCAACTACCGGTCATTTCGTGTAGATTTCAGGACAAAAGCAGGATATAACGGGAAGACGGATTTATAAACTTAACATATATTTGTGTATATTATGATTACATTGTATTTATAAATGTTTGTGCATAATTCTAGACAGGTTCCAGTCGTTGTCAGATTTTTGCTGGAAGAAATAACCAATGCAGTCAAAAGTTTGAATAAGAAAAAGATTATGCCCCATGTGTTAGGGTTAAGTTTAAGAATTTGGTTTAGGATTTTTGTTTTCATGATGGGGACTTATGAAAATGAGCCTGAGTTTAATTTCAGTAATCCCATCAAATCATTCCATCTTGGGACTATTACTCAAAAGACTTCTCTTATTTCAAGTTTCGTATCTTTAATTTCAGACTTGTTCACCTTTTATATTTCCAGTGGGGGGGGGCGTTTTGTTTTTTGTTTTTTTTCGTAAATAATTTCACGATTTCCACATTTTTTTTTAAATCATTGTCGAAAAGCCCAATCTTGGAAAATAAATGAAACTCGATGTTAAAAAGTGCATCATGATAAAACGAATCGTTTGATATTAGATGAAAAAAACACTATTTTTTTCAAGCCATAATCATTATTTTATCTATGCTGTACGTTTTTGGTTTTTATTGGGGTTTTTTTTTCCATAACTGTTTTCTTTGCTTTCATATTTTCAACGTTGAGGCCACATTCTGATTCTCTTTGTTGTGCCAATGTAAAGCTTTGACATCCACAACTTTTTACTTTCTCTTACCTGGAGTCTTATTTTATTTCATGGTGATTTCATGTCAGTTGTTGTTTAGTCCATATTTTGGAATATATTCTTTGCTCCGCTGTTTAAAAAAAAAAGGAGTAATATCTATGGTTGACTGGTTTATTGTTATTATTCTGTGGCCAGACACGTACTTTAGTTCTGTTGGAACATGGCAATAGGCTTTGTGTTCAAAAGCAGCCTCGTTCTGAAAACAATACGCAACTTTCTTGCTTTGTCATCCATTATGTTTTTATTTCCTCCCCGGTGTTGAACGAGAAAAACAGATCGAAAAGCAACAATACAAGATTTATAGATGCGTGTATTTAGTGCTTTCCTGTTCATTCGTGTTTTTTATTCATCCTTTTTTAGAGATCTATCTGTAGTAGTCAAAGATGTTTGTCTTTTCACAATTAGCAGCTTAAAAATAAAACTTGTTTTCAAGGAGTTGCATCCCATGAGAGAAATAGGCTTTAGGAACTAGTGATATTGTCTTGCTGTACCAAGGATTCGTGCTCAGGGATCACATAGGGTTCCATCAGGGATTGGCGGAGTGAACTCATACAGTTGGGAGTTTCGGAGCAGTGTGGATATTTTTGAGACCATATAACCTACACAGAAATTGAGTTTGTTTATTTGCATCCCGACGACTGCAAATGTGGCATGAAGTCGGATCAAGGTGGGGATCCCACACGTTCGAAAACGTGCAGGCACAGGGTGCAATGAACCCGATTCCTTGCGCATGATTTCACAAGGAAGTCGGGATAAGCTGGACTATGTCCACAGGACGAATCCTGTAGTATAAGAGTCCCTAAGTCTCGACGCGTGATTTGGTGGAGTCATTAGGGCAGGCTTGACTTTGTTCACAGGACGAGCCTGAGCATGCTGGTCAGTGATTTGGCGATGGGGGACAATCCCAGGAAATGATCAACTTCTTAGCCCGAGGGCGTCAAAGAACAAATACTACACTTTGATCCTAGTTGAGAGGCCTGCGTACTCTCTCGCTTTTTGTTGAGCAATGATCACTAAAAAAAAGTCTGAATTTAAAAAAAAAAAAAGCCTGAATGTTGCCGGGCACAAACTAATGATCAATTTTGCATGAACTTGCCTTGAAAAATGGAACCTTTGGTGCAGTCTGCATGCATGACACATACATTGGTGACATATACTGTTGATGGTTTCTTATTATGATAAATCGATTCCTCATTTGTAATGCAGTAAATGTTATCTAATCTATAATGATATGGTCCATGTGAAATAGATTAACAGGACTAAAAAAACAATTGAAGGGTCGTAAAATGAGATGAACTGTGGCCGTTTGTTTGTTTCCCATTTTTAATTGAATAATATTCAATTTGAATTTGTTATGAAATAAGTTATATTTTTGATGAATTAAGTTTCTTCTTATGACTTTTTATTCATACCGTACCATATCAGTGGTGACTTTTCTTACATGACATTTTGTCTTGATACTTTTTGCCTGATCACCTTTTGAAACAGCTTGAGTTGAGTTGTACTTTTACAAAAGCTTAGGATACTTGAATTAACGAAAATAAATTGCCTGATAAATTAACTTCAAGCCCCTTCAATACCTATCCATACATGAACAATCCTGTAATTCTTACGGGTATATGCTGATATACTTATAATAGTCTTGTCTTAATGCCTGATCACTGAAAATCTTTTTCTCCTCTTACAATGCATTTCTGGAGTAAATGTTCATCTATTATAGATATGATTGCCCTATTCTGTAAGACTTCACCCAAGTCGAGTTGGACACATCAGTTCTCGTAAGATCACTGTAGTTGAGTGACGTCGAATCTAGAATACCAGATGCTGTATGTAACAACACTCGAATTAAGTGGCAGCAATCAGACTTGCAATAAATCCCGACCACTGAAAATCCTTTTCTTTCTTATCTGCAATACATGTCTATAATAAATGTTATATCTATACATTATTCATATATATATATATATATATATATATATATATATATATATATATATATATATATATATATATATATATATATATATATATATTAATAATTAATGCTCCTCTATTCAGGGTTGAGCACTCTTTAAGTGAGGTAACTCATCCATTGTAAGCTTACACAATCCTCTTCCATAGGAATAGAGCACTCTGGTGGATGAGGAATTTCTGTGTAAATGGATATATCGCTTAAATTCAGCCTTACTGACTGTCCAGTTCCGTAGTCCAGAGGTAGAATATCGGTCTCCGGGTCTGATGTGAAGGATTCAATTCTGCCTCGCGATACTGGATGGGATAATGGATAGTCTATAGCCACACTGAAGAGATGTAATACATCGAAACAGCTGTCAGTGGATGACGCAATAATATATATATATATATATATATATATATATATATATATATATATATATATATATTCTGTGACACATGCATAAATTCCAGACCACATAACCTAGATTAAGAGGAGCAATTTTTAGTGACGAGTTAGAAACATAGAAACTGAAACTAAATTAAAGCATTCTTAAAGCCTATGATTAAGACAAAAGCATTCAGATAACATCTAGCTAGAACAGTACCCATTCCAAAGGTGCGTGTATAGAAGGCTGTCAGACTTCATAGAGTGGCGAATGATAATTATCATATAAAATGATAATAATAAAAATAATAAAAATATTATGATAATTATCATATAAAATGATTTTTGTCCGTCGTACGAAACTATGGCTTTGGATCATTTCGATTATTTCTCTTCAGTATTACAAATTTAAATATGTTGATCTTCAACTTTTTATTTATTGAATCACAGTAGCCTTACAAATTGTCTGCTCGACCAACCAGTCAAGTGGGCTACAGATTCTTGTCTCTTTGCTTGTATGGGTGCGTGTGCTCCTAATCACTTTTGGGGGCTATAACCCTGAACATTTGTATGAATAAACGACTAGACACCGTCTAAAAACGTTTTTGTGGTGTCTTTTTCACAAAAGTACTTTTTGGGGTCTTCATGATCAATTAGGCCCAACAATGCCAAAATCTTATGCTGGTATTTTTTAGATAATTTTCTTGTAAAATATCGGTTTTTTCCAAATAATTTTAGATATTTCTTTTGATAATCAGTTCTAGCACATGCATGGGGAACGGTGATTCATTCATGCGAGTTGCAGACATTTTTATTTGATTTCTCGAGAACTGACGATCACAAACTCAGCACTCGACACTGCACTGCTTAGTATACTAAGGAATATATCTAGAGAATATCAACGTCGTACAATGACCAGTTGCCGAGTAATCGTGGTTCACGCTTTCATACAGAGACATAAACACACAGATGTCTTTGAATGTAGTTGAATAATTCTAATCTGTAAGTATCACTTACCGTATTTACAAATAACCTTTTCATTTTTTATTTCCAATTCACAACATACGTGGGGATGCATGGTCGGATCAAACGTAGAATTGGAGATGGCCTTAACAGTGCGAAAAATAGAATCGAAGAACCGAGTTTCAATCCCAGACAGTTTGTGTTCACTTCGCACTAATGCCCTTGGGGAAGGTATGAATACATCTTTCCTCCCTTATCCCAGCTATTGGTAAATATAAAAGTGGACTGGGCTCCTCGGCCTTGGTTAGCGACCAATCTAAGAGACAATTCTGATCCACAACTGGGAAAGTCCAACCTCTCATTCAGTGGCGTGAAAGGCGAGCCCCAGACAAAGTCCCAAATAATCTAAGTCAAGCACACGTTATGAATTCAGACCCTGCAGTATATTGCAAATCCAGTATCATTCAGCACTGAAACCATGGTTATCTTCGACTACGAAAGATGAACATGATGATGACATTAAGACAATCCAATATACCGAATAGAATACAATGTTTTATTTCTACAGTTGCTGTTATAATGTACAAACCACTGCACCATCATCTGATATAATTATTATTTATTTCTATCATACAAATAAGCCCGGGGAAAGTTTTTACACCAATTAATAATTTAGATTATTGCAATCAAATTATGTGCAATTTTTGTCTCGTACTCATATTTTTAGTTATACAAACAAAAGCCTAAAATATTTATTCATTTGAGCAAGACTTAATATTGAAAAAATGTTCTAAGATTGCAGGTGTTTTCAAGATAGTTGTCAAAACCATCTTGAAAACACCTGCAACCCACAGACTAGAACAACAATAGTAAAAATATTACATTGGCAAAGTCTGGTTGCTTGCAATAACCCTAAATACCAATAAATAATTCTGAGATTATTTTTCTTTTACGAAGTCATGTGTGTGATTTTTTTCCTTAAACATGTGATGAATTTTAAATTTTCAAAACCATTGCTGGAGTTGTAATTTTTCCGAATTTAACAATACAGGTATACCTTGATTAGTGCGATTAATCCGTTCCAAAATTGAAAACTGCACTGTTCAAGGTCACATTATATTTTTGAATTGTATTTTGTTTAGGGTTTGTTTTTTTCAGCTAATAATTCGTTGCATCAATTTTTACATCGATACCTTAACCGTACTAAATCAAAAGCCGTGTGAATGTGACTACACAGAAGCACTCACACATATAAGCAGATATCTATGTTATTCTCTTTGTTCCTATCTGCATTCGAATGTTACGCTTTAAGTAACTGCAGAAAAAATAGTTTGGATAGTTTGATAAGAGGGTTGGAAAGGATACGACAGAAAAGAATGTTTGGTAGTTAAATAAGAGGGCAGGAAGAGAGATGTCAGGGGAGAAATTTCGTTCCAACGATATTGCTAAAGTGCGTAATTAACAAGAAAAAAATATACATTATTTCTGTTAAATGTCTGTACTCTTGAGGGTCTTTACCTTTCAGCGTGTTGTTGTGTGTATATATGTGAATATGTTCGAAGGTACGTTTTGTAGTGGAGGTTTTTTGAGCTCCCCAAACCTACATGGGTTCAAAGAGTTTGGAGCTAGCGTATCTTGTCACTTAGGCTGTCGTGAGCAAAGCTAGTGGTCTTCAAGATCGGTGCCCGTCACCTGACTGGCTTCCAGTTTTCTCATTGGATAGCTAGCCAACGTGCCAATACAGGAGGCTGCGGTCAGGAAACTAGCGTAGAGAAATATCTACGGAAGGGGAGAGAACTGCTACTTCATTTATTTATCACCTTTGTAAATATATATATATATATATATATATATATATATATATATATATATATATATATATATTGATCGTTAGGATGGCTTCGAATAAACTGATTCATCACAAATGTTCATTGATGAAAGTTCAAGGTTGAACGGAAGCTCATTCTTTAGTAAAGGGATTGTAAAAAAAGGTTTGTGTTGAATCAAGTATGATTCTTTAAAGATTCAAAGTTGAATGTGTATGAGAATGTCCAATGGTCTTTCGAAAGGGGATTAGTTTTGTGAGGTTGAGTGTATGCGTGTCTGGTAAGGTACTGTCTTAGTGGCTAAAATTCTCTTCTTTTATCTCACACAGTGGGCTCCCAGCGAGCTGATCTGGGTTTTTTTCGATAACTATTCTCATCGGTTGAAAATTCGTCAAAGTAGTCATTTTTTAGCTGGCGGTTTATGTTTTTGAAGGAAATCTCGTTGTGGCTTAGGGGAGGAGCTGTTTTTGCACGAAAATCACTTTTCTTCAGCTTGGTGGTCCCACGTGTGTAACTGAATGCGCATGTGCGCTGAATACACGTTAAGCGCATGCCTGAGCCTACATTTGTGGAAGCATATTCATCACCTCAAGATCTTTAATGATCATTGCATTGCATTTAGAGGGAGGAAATGTTGAGAAACTGAACCCTAACTAAAATGAAGCAATTTGATACTCTTCAATTGAACTTTTTTTCATTTGTAAAGAAGGGTTTTTCGTTTGAATTTTCAACTTAATAGCTACTACATTTAATTCATTATGATCTTCTGGGCTTTCATAAAAAAAAAGAAAGAAAGAAGAAAGAGACAGACACAAAATCGCATAAGATTCTTTTAAAAGAACGAGATCTCGGGAGGGAGAAAGAAAAATTGAGACAACGGAAGCGAAAGAGTGCTGCCTTTAATTCAAGATTCAATCAGATTCGATTAATTTTAAAGAAAACATGCGCCCAAAAGACCAAGGGAAGAAGTAGGGGTCGCTAATGACGGTTGAGTGATACGAAACCTTGTAAGTTCAAAGAATCGACTTTGGATCAAAATTGCTGTTAATAACATGAGTCAAACCGGTTGAAATAACAAATGAGGGATTCAAGAGTGACTTGAGACCGGGAGAAAAAAACACAACCAAAAATAAGATGGCGTATATCTGCTTTGAATTACCTCGATGGGTGCTACCGGAAAAAGAGAGGCGTTTCGTTTGATTTTTTTCAACTCTTATCTCGGTATGTTTGTAATAATGTAATATATGCTTGGTTTATCTTTCTATTGATTGCTTTATATTTCTTGCATGTATCTGACTTTCTAACTGGTTTTTCTCATTGCTTGAACATCTAGATTAGGAAAGAAGTGGGGGTTGTCTTGCTTAAGAACCGGAGATGATTTGAGAAAATGAGCGTTCCGTAACCAATTTTCGTGACTTTAAAATTTCAAAAACAATTCGATCCATATTTACAAATAAAAATCGTAGACGAAGAAAATTATAACTAAAAATCAATGTCTTCTGAGCATTTTTACATTTACACTAGCTGAGATACCTGACGTTGACCAGGAAAAAAATCATATAAAACAATACAGAAAAGCATCTGAAATTTTATAGAGATTTCATAAGATAAAAAAGGAGACTATGCAAACCCACGCACACTCACGGGCACCCTTGAGCAAGCCTACGTAGTCACTCCCAAAACCTAAAAAAATGATTTTTCATAACTGAGAATTATGTATTTAGCTCCCACGTCAAAGCAGACCATCGGATTTAGATAGTGTCCATGTTTTATTGTCAGGTTAGGCTTAGATTCCTACCAAATCAGCGGATGAACATAAGGTAAGGGTGCAGTTTAGCATTACAGATACATTGTAAACACCCCCTTTTAGAACCCATTGTTTTAATTCTCAAAACTGATAACTTTCCAAAAGGTTTGAAGGTCTAAAGAAAGAGCATAGAATTAAAAGAAAAAATGTAGTCTGCCGATTCCATTTCCAATGCTTTAACCATTCAGCCATTGATGCTTCAACTGTTGTTCTTTTTATGAATGAACCTTCAAATACAAGCTTACAAATTAGAAGTAGTTTTGGATCTAGATTGACCTATAAAACGCTCGAAAATCATCTCGACCTATCTTATGCTAATTATGGGGTCAACTTGAGCTTATCGTTGCAGCCGCATCGGAATCTATTTGATGTATACATGCGTGCAAACAAACAAGCAATCAGAATAACAAATATCCACTGTCTTTATAGTACTGTAATACATGTATAAAACGTTCATATCAAGATGTGGACGTTGAAAAGAATGAAATATTCACTTCTGTGTTAAGGAGGCAAAAGTACTCCATCATTTGTTGAATGTTTCTCTCCATCTTGGAGAGAACCTTATTTCACGGGAAGAACCAGTGTTGCCAATTTTGATGGGATTTTTTTCTAGATCTAAATATTTTTAGTTGCCAAAAAAGTTGTCAAAAAACGCTGTTTAGATTAATTAATTCAAAAAACTAATTTTTTTCTATTCAATTAAGGGATAAATGTTTTTAATAAAAGAAGTAATGAATAAAATGTTGATGATATTCCCTTGAGTTAAGGTATGTATCTGGAGAAACTAAATGTTTCAATGTGTTTAGGGGCTCAATTTTAGACGTAAACTGTAAATAGATTTGGCAACACCAGGACGAACGCGTTACATTACAAACGATAACACTTTTTACAGATATATTGCTTATCATTTGAGAAGCCCAATATATTCCCTGGCGTATAAATCCATGTGTCATGAACGTCAATTCGTCTTGAACATCAAACATCGAAAAATTATTTTCTCCATCGGAGACAAATTAACGTTGCTTTTCATTCGTCTCGTTAGTTTCAGCTGTTGGAGTTTGGAGATATTTTGACAATTCTAATCAACCGGTCTTCGAAACACAACAACGCCACTACAATTTCGTTTGGCACTGTCATCACCATCTTTACTAATTGCCATCAAGGCACTTTGTAATATTCCACTGACTTTACAGCTAGGGTCGTTTTCATTGGTCCCAACCAGGGCTGCTTTCTCGTTAGTTCCCACCATGAACACTAAAACTTAAGCCTGACCCAAGCCCCGACCCCTAAGACTAACTTAAACTTTAACCCTAACCTCTAACCCTAGGGTAAAGATGAAATAAACTTAACATGTCAATTTCCATTTGCTGTTAAAATTCTAGAACATAACATTGATATACTTGATGATTTGAACTTTGGGACAATTCTTGACTACCAAGAGTGAATTTCATGTGAAACTTTTTAATACTATATGTCCTTTATAGTCAGTCTTGTCTGAAAATTCTCTTAAAATAAACCATAAAGTTGGATCAATAGGACAACGCCTACAACAGGGCAAACAGATCTTCGTGAAGAGAAAAAGTAAATGAAATATACGAAACCGAATCAGACGAATTGATCCGGTTTTATTTATCGATCTTTGCATTCAATCAAATATCATTGGGTATATTGATCTACTATTTCATTTGATGAGAAATATAAACCTTGATAAAATTCTGTAAGAGCCAACTAGGACAGAATCCGTTCCAAATGTGCATCTCCATGGTGTGCAGATGATGTAAAATAATGTTCTGTCCGTTGTACGAAACTACGGCTTCGAATATTTCTCTTTGGTGTTACCAATTTAAATAATTTTACATCTAAATTTGGGCAATTTTGAAGAGTGGAAGCCAAGGGAGATAATTTCTGGGGACTATGTAGAAAGATCTTAATACTTAATTTTTTATTTATTTTCATCAGATTTCTCGAGAACTGCTGATCCAAGCAACTTCAAAATCGACACTGTACTGCCTTGTCTGCTGACTGACACAGAGCACGTATATTTCTTCAGTTATCGTTAGATTTTTTTTAATTGACATTCTACGGATCTTAGCAGCCTTGTCCCATGTCAACCAAATCTTTAGTATATAGTGTGCATTTTCCTAACGTACCAAAATGAGAATTTCGGAGAAATTTTGATAAATATGTGCAAAATTTATATTTTCATGTAATAAAAGGAATCAGATTTGAACATCTATTTTTTAATTACAGGTAACTTCCGCTATCCGAAAGTTCACTTGACACAGCTTTTTCACTTTCACGAAAAAGGTGAAAAGCAAAAATAGCGTTCTATGTCCCCTCTGAAACACGACGTACTCTAATAATCTCTAACCTATACCTCAATCTCCTGTACCACCCATCACCACAACCTCTAGAGACTCAGCAGAACACACCATCACCATTCTGACGGCCTTGTGAATATTCAAAATAATTCACCATATAAATTAATGGTAGCTGTTTCTTCGCTTGACGCTATTTCAGCTTACACAAGTTTGTTTTTTTTCATTGAAATGATATAGTTCCCGATAAGTGTAAAAACCTGCTTATCCTGGGGCGTATAGATTTAGGATTTAAATCTTTGTGATGTCTTTCTCCTCTGGATGTAACATCATGCAGTTTTATCATGCAGTCTCCTAAAACTACCAAGTTAGTCATGGGTGACGGCTGCCACTTTCCCAGAGGAAGTGGGGGGGGGCAAACAGATATATTCAGACTGGGGTATAGATGCATTCGGTGGCAGGGGCAAAAGGATATATCGCTTAAATGTCGTTTAACTTTGGTTCTCGTACGATCACCGAAGTTAAGCGACGTCGAGCCTGGTCATAATCCAGATGGTTGACCATCTGGGGATACAACATGCCGTGTGCAGCAACAAGATTGTTCTACAACTGTCTTATCCAATACTCTGTCACCGATTAACAGAACATCTTGACAAGCTAGGACCGGACTGGGTACCCGGTCCTTTCTCACGCAGACGCTGCGCCATAGAAGACACATGACACACACACTTTTCCATGGGGGACACATGATACACACGTTTCTCAATGGAGGGCATATGACACACACACTTCTCCATGGAGGACACATGACTCACACGCTTCTCCATGGAGGATACATGACACACACGCTTCTCCATGGAGGACATATGACACACACGCTTCTCCATGGAGGATACATGACACACACGCTTCTCCATAGAGGACACATGACACACACGCTTCTCCATGGAGGACACATGATACACACGCTTCTCCCTGGAGGACACGTGACAGTGTTCTCTCCTAGAAGGCGCTAAACTCGTAAGATCGAGTAGCTGCGATCCTCATCGGAGAAGAAGAAGAAGAAGAAGAAGAAGAAGAAGAAGAAGAAGAAGAAGAAGAAGAAGAAGAAGAAAATTCCCCATATCTCTAAGTTATGTAGAATTGATAGGGAAGAGGAAACTTATATGAAGAAGGATTTGACCTGAAATATCAAGCGTTACCTTGAAGTCTCAGGTGTTGCGTTGAGCGTTTCTCCCAGAATGACCAGCGTGGTAATAAATGCGTCTGTTTAGATATCTTCCCTGACGCCGGTGTGTAAGAGTGTTGAGCCTCTGTTTTGTTGTACATGACACTCGTGAAAATGATCGAATGTACTTTTCTGGGAGTTATAGAAATTTTAACTGAAAACTGATGTGCAGCACTCGCAAAATCATGTAAATTACGTGGATCCCAGGAAATTCGACGAGTGTTGACACTCTCATGTCTCTGCCCTTCTCTCACCCTTTGTCTGTATCACAATGGAGAAGGGATTTTATCTTGCAATGGATAACTATTACACTTGCCACCTTCCGTAGTTAACGAGCAGAAATTTATACGGGATACAATAGATATTTACATGATAGATATTATTAAGCGAATTCGAAAACGAGTGAATTTCAGTATTTTTCTTTACCTAAGACGAAGTTCGACGGGTCTATGAATGCCAAGAACTTTTTCGTTCAGACCAAGTGTGAATTGGTTTATTTTATTCATAAGAAAGGAAGGATAGAGAAAGTGGGAAAAGAAAGAGAAATATCTTTTCTTTTTCACCTCACACTACGTCAAACAAGTTGTTTTGTTTTTTTAGTTTTTTGTTTTGTTTTGTTTTTTTCAAATCAACCCCCAAAATAAAAAAAAGATGTGATGTAAGAAAAAAGCGTTCTTAATCCAAGAAGCTAAAACATTTTTTTAACATCCCATATTGTAAGCGTAGAGTTATGACTTTATAAAGGAAACATCAATAGATACACAATTCTTGGATACAAATAAAAATGTACTGAGCTTCGAGAAAAACAGCCTGTGTTCATTTTCAGAGAGTCTTCTGTAAATCTCTCAACGGCTTCATATCATTCGTTTTGTTTTAGTCAATTGGAAACAAATAGTTTACAGAGATAAATGTTGCCAAATACTATCAAAAATTGTGTGAAAATCGGTTTTGAACAGAATTTGTTCCCTATCTTGTCTTTTTAAATCCATTTTCTGCGCATCATATCAAGATTGTATTTCCATTGATGCCTGAGTGAACGGATTAACATAGATACAGGATTCCCCCGTTTTTTGAAAGTTTGCCTTACACCACTTTTACGTTAAAAGGCAAGAAGCGGAAATAACATTTGTTTTGCAGCGAGCTCTTATGTAGGCAGCACATCTCTCTCTCTCTCTCTCTCTCTCTCTCACTCTCCCCCCTAAACTCGAGTCTTCTGTCCCTCTCACCGCCCCAACCCCCGTCGATCATCATTTTTGTGGTCTTTTTTTTTAAATTTCAAATAAATTGTAAATTTTACGTGATTTACGGAAGGTCATTAGATCAATAGTATGTTTGTTAGATACCATCAACCACCAACCAAAACTTGACCACGGTCAATATAGGTTTCTTTAGTTTTTAAATGGTTCTGCTGCCAGGCTGATTATCTATTTATGTGCCGTATGTACAGGTCGTGTCAATGAGTCAATGAAAAGGTGAGAGAAGTAACTTATTCATTGGTCACTCCTTTTGATTTTTCATTTTTTAATTGATCACCCCTAACATGACACACTGCTTTTTGTCCCTTGATCCCCTCTCTCTCTCTCTCTCTCTCTCTCTCTCTCTCTCTCTCTCTCTCTCTCTCTCTCTCTCTCTCTCTCTCTCCAAATTCCCCTCGATGTTCCCTCTTGAAATGAAGAAAATGCCCTTGAATTTTATACCAAAAAGTGAAGAAAAAAATTAACTATTAATTTGGAAAAAAATGCCATGGACTTTTTTTTCATGTTAAGGAGCCAACCATAAAAAGTAAAAAATATTCCCCTTCATTTCGAACGCTGAAAGTGGAAATGAAACCGTCCCCTCTATCTTAAGCCCAAGAAGAGAAAAAATCTCTTCCCACCCCATTTCGACCACTAAAGAAGACACACGCCCTCATTTAACCCTGAAAGCAGAAAAAAAGATTTCATTGCATTTTGACCCATAATAATGGGGAAAAATCATCTCTCAATTTGGACCCCTGAAGATGAAAAAAATCTCCCAATTTTGACCGTCAAAAGTTTGTTTTTTTTTAATCTCCCCCTCCCTCAGTTTTGACTCCTGAAATCGCCTGCCTCCCTCATTTAGAAGCCTAATAATTAAAATTAAAATCTCTTACATTTTAACACTTGGGGAAAAAATCTTTCCCTCAATTTTGACCCCTAAACGCGAAAAAAATTTCCCCTGAGCTTTTACCCCTGAAACTAAAAAAGAATACTTCTCAATATTGATCCTTAAGAGTGGAAAGAACTGCCTTGCCTTTTGATCAGTGAAAATGAAAAAAAATCCCCCCCCCCGATTTTGATCCCTAGAAGTAAACAAAAAAGGAATTTGCCTGGAGCTCATCATCTAAAGCTAAAAAAAAATTACCCCTTAATTTTAACATTTAAAAGTAAAAAAAATCTTCCCCTTGATTAGGACCCCTAAAAGTTCCAACCGAAAAAAAAACATAAAAAATGACTCCTACATTTAGACACCTGAAATCGACCCCCTCGAAAAAAAGGAAAAGAAAAGAGGGAAAGATGAAAAAATCTCTTTCAACCCCTAAAAAGAAACGAAAAAAGAAATTTCCCAAAGATTTTGACCCCTCGAAGTGAAAAATCAAAGTTCCTTATTGAATTTCGCCCCCATAAGTGAAAAATAAAAGTTTCCTCCTCATAACCTCTGATTCCCAAATGTCGTGTTTTGGAAAGAAAAAGTACCTTCACCGTACTATATCAAAACTTACACTAATTAAAATACCACTACTCAAGATTTCCATGCACAACCACAATACATTGCCTGTGAGATATGTTAAAAATGTTTTTGCTTTTTTTCTAAAGAACGCAATCTCTGAGGATTGATTTGAGAAAAGAAGAACCAGAAATATTCTTTTATTATATCATCAAAAAGTATTTTCCATTATTGAATAATCATATGAATACCCCCCCTCGGAATTTGGAACTCCCCCTTAAAACATTTTTGTGGGGTAGCGGGTGTCTAAGAATGAATTTGCTAAAACATCTCAGAGGGATCAATTCTGTACCCACAGAAAATATTAGTGAATTTTATCATGTAGTTTTCATGGTAGGCCTGTACAGACAGACAGACTGGCTGACATACGGACTTGGACTTCGTTTCATAGTTTTCCCCTATTCTCTTACACTCTTTCCATTTTTCTTTTCTTTCTTTCTTTCTCTCTCTTTCTCTCTCTCTCTCTCTCTCTCTCTCTCTCTCTCTCTCTCTCTCTCTGTCTGTCTAATTCTATACACATTCGTTTTCAGTGGTTTGCGGGTGTGCGTACGCACGTGTATGTGTGTGTGTGTGTGTGTGTGTATGTGTATGTGTGTGTGTGTATTATTTTTTTCTGTCTTTTGCCTTTTTCTCACTACTAAATCCTTCTCCATGTCAGATTCCAACAGTCAGAACATCACTTCTTGGCATTTCAGTCTGTCTCTCTTTCATTTGTTCCGCACCCCTCTCTCTCTCTCTCTCTCTCTCTCTCTCTCTCTCTCTCTCTCTCTCTCTCTCTCTCTCTCTCTCTCTCTCTCTAATTCTATACACATTCGTTTTCAGTGGTTTGCGGGTGTGCGTACGCACGTGTGTGTGTGTGTGTATGTGTATGTGTGTGTGTGTATTATTTTTTTCTGTCTTTTGCCTTTTTCTCACTACTAAATCCTTCTCCATGTCAGATTCCAACAGTCAGAACATCACTTCTTGGCATTTCAGTCTGTCTCTCTTTCATTTGTTCCGCACCTCTCTCTCTCTCTCTCTCTCTCTCTCTCTCTCTCTCTCTCTCTCTCTCTCTCTCTCTCTCTCTCTCAAAATCTTTTGTCTCTCTTTTTTTTTCCAACTGATCTTTTTACTCTCATTCCTTTGACTATCATTGTCCCCCTCTGCCCATTGGGAACAAAGATTTGACGGCCATGCAATTCGCCCACTTCATCTCCTCTTGATGTTAACTTCCTAATATTTAATGAATATTTTAGATAATAAAGAAAACCTTCTTCCATTGCTTTGCTTATAAAAGCATACCGGGGGCTAAATACCTTAGCTTTGTGTGCTAAACTACCAAAAGTTTGAAGAATGGATATCAAACGAGAAATTGTATTTGAAAGAGAATAACTAATAATAATGGACAACGTTAATAATAAAGATAATGACAGAGGTGGAAATGATAACGAAGAAGAATAGTCATTATGTTGATAATTACGATAATAACGACTGAGAATTGTTATTAAATAATAATAATAATAATAATAATAATAATAATAATAATAATAATAATAATAATAATAATAATAATAATAATAATAATATGTCTGGATGGTCACTCAATAGAAACCATCATACGACCAATGTTCTACCGTAGCATGCTGGGCTGGGGCGATCAACTAAAAATGATCCTATAAATGTAAAAACAAGAATCAAAAAGTCTGAAGAAAAACAACTACGTGGACATCCCAGAAGGCAAATCAATGAAGTCGCAGATTAGACAACGGCTACGCGAAGAGAACTTCAATATCGTTCCTAATAGCATCCCAGAGCAATGCAAGAAGAACTAACTAAGCAAAGGATGAAATAACCGGAGCACAGAGGAAAACAAGTTCAGATCATGTGGAGAGAAAGATGAAACAATCAACTATATTGTATGAGCCTTGCAAAAAGTTTCAGAAGAATTGGATATCGAGGGAAAATCGATGACGATATGAATAAGATACTGAGGAGAGTACTACTGTATTGAAAACACTTGTTGTCATTTGATCTCTTGTGAGGGATAATGTGGGCAGTAAAAACGGGTACAAAAAATATACATACGAAAGAAAGGAAGAAAGAAAGAAAGAAGAAAGAAAGTTAGAAAGAAAGAAAGAAAGAATAGGGATGAGACAAAGAAAAAAACGAAAATTGAAGAAAGACAAGAAGAAACTAACCGAGACAAATAAAAAAAAGATTGGAAGAAAGAAAGAAAGAAAGAAAGAAAGAAAGATGTGAATCAACAATTCAAATTTTGCATAAACGAGAATGAGTCTCTTATCGCTATTTTTCATTTAATCTCGAAATTCCATTAATTCATAACTGGCGGCAAATATTGTGGTCTTGAAATTCATATTAAATATCAGGATTAAAAAGATTCTCTTGTAATAAAAGAGGAGGTTGGAAAGATGCATAATTCAAACGTAAAATTCGGATACATACATACATATATATATATATATATATATATATATATATATATATATATATATATATATGTATGTATATATATTCTCAATTGACAAAAATGCAAAAAGAAAGAAACAGAAAATATATTATCTGTTGTAGATCACGGTGCTAAATATTGAACACGATAGATAGAGCTATTAATTTATAAAAATGAGAATTACAAGGATATAAAACTGGTGAATGTTAACATTTCGTGCCTACCGCACTCATGTTTGATCACAGTGCTGAGTATTCAACACGGTAAATAGAACTATTAATATATAAAGATAAGAATTACAAGGATATATACCGGGTGAATGTTAGCATTTCGTGCCTACTGCACTCATCTGCAATCGGCAATATGTTTTTCTTGTAATTATGAAAACAAAAAGCTCGTTAACAGTTGAATAACGTATTTTTCTGTTATCCAATCAGGTTTGTTTTTGAAAAACTAACGATTCTAACAAATAATTACCACGTATGTAAGAGGCCAATCCATCAGACCTACCTCCCTTTTTGCTGAATTATAAAACAAAAATATGCCATTATTTTCTCAATTTAATTATCTTTTCTTTTCCCTATGTATACATATAGTTTATTCTTGTGAATTTTCACGTTACTTAAAACCTTTTATTATCACTGAATTCTTTTTTAAAAGGTTTTCGGTAATATGATTTGAAACATCAAGTAGGAATTGGCTCATAAGAATTCTCAATTCAAAATTTATCAACCCATATTATAGCAAGTATATTGTTGATATTTTAAGAACCACCAACCCCTTGTGTAAAATACCGTTCTAAAATATTTTGTGGTTAAATCGTTAATAAAAATTAAACGATTTTTTTTAAATATGTTAAAAGATTTATTTGTATTACTTATATTCTCCTGCTTTATTTATCGTTCCATTTTAATTGTTAATAATTTTTAAAAAATGAATAAATGTTTCTACAACTGAATAATAAGAAGAATTGTACTGTATATAGAACATATATATGTAGGTACCTCAAGTGAGGTATTAAGCCGGAATTGATTCCTTCACTACTCATTATCATCATCATCAGTCTTTCCACGTCCGTTGTTGGACATAGACCTTCCCCAGGATTCGCTACACTTCTCTATAATGGTCGTCGCAGAGCCGGTACTTTCTGAATTTGTCAAGCTTGTCTCTCCATCTTCAATTCTACCGGCTTCAGTTGCGCATGTGATCTCGGGGGATCTCGCATGTGATGTCGTGAGTCGCGATGTCCATCGATTATCCGCCATTCTTACAACATGGCCAGCCCACTGCCATTTGAGATTATTGATGGATTCTATGATGTCCCTGACTCTTGCCTTTTCCCGGATGTACTGAGTCGTCTTGTGGTCTCTCCATGTGAGACCCAGCATAATTCTTTTATTTGCATGTTATTGTTTATTTGATGAAATAAAAAAAATAATTCTGTTCTATTTTCACTATTCTCATTTCTATATGTATTACTGATTTTTTTTAATGGTGAAAGTTTCGATCGGTGCCTAATTATTTGTAAATTGATCTGCTGTTTATATTACAATAATATCATTCATTATATATTTCTAACAATTATTTTGTTGTATTCTGTCAGAAGTTTAATGAAATTGAAGTCTTTTTGGAAACTTCTAAACTAAACAGTTTCTCTGTTAAGTTTTTTTTATAACAGTTACAATGTATATATATATATATATATATATATATATATATATATATATATATATATTATCGCTCTTGCCATTGAGCTAAACAGCTCCCTGGTGAGTCAAAATTCTAAATAAGAGCCATACGTTAAAATCTCATTTTGTCCATAATTGCTCTATTGTTTCTCAACGCAGACAATCATATTATTAAGAAATGGATATATAATCCGATAGAATGATTATGAATGCATTTTATTATTTGAAACTTTATTTGAAATGACCTCCCGTTATTATACGGAGAATGTGTTAGAATAGAATAAACAATTGAAGAAATGTGTTATGGTGTGTGATGTATCACACAGTATGTTGAAAAAATGACGATCTAAAAACCAAGTGTGAATACAAATGTATTATTGTTTTCTCATATCTGTGGTGATAATTTTGCCATGAACTGGCTTCATCAGATCAAGAATAAGTAAATGATAGCACAAACCTGGAAAAACACAGGGCAGGAAAAGGGTGTTTTTTTATCTATATGGTGGCTAAGGAAAGGCCATGTTGATATGCGTCAAGGTTAATAATAGGAGAAAGAAAGAAACAAAGAAAGAAAGAGATAGTCAGGAACATTGCTGAATGTGAGGGGCTATTTCGTGCATGGGTGTGCATGTATGTGCACATGCATGCGTAGTGCGAATGTACGTGTAATTCTGCTTGAAATCTGTGCTCTGGTATTCATGAATGCGTTATATTTTTTGAAACTCTATTCACACTGTCTAGGGCGAGTGACTCGTTTCATGTAACAACAAAAGGTCCTTTCAAATAGAGTTTCATATAATTTGAAGCATATATATATATATATATATATATATATATGTGTGGGGGGTGGAGAAAGAGAGAGAAAGAGAGAGACAGACAGATAGACAGACAAACAGGCATGCAAAAATAAACAACAGTTTAGCTTTAACAACTTGATTTAAGCATTTATGTCAAAACATGAAGTTTTAAGCAAATGTATTATCTTATCCAGCTCTTTGTTGACCTATAACTCAGCTTGGCATAGTATTATTAAGTTCTGAAACTGCCCTTCGAAATATAACAGACAACGTATGGTGTAAGAAAGTCAAAAAATCTGATGGTGTTACTGACTTTTTAGACTTCTTACACAAGTTCTTATCAAATATTGCCCACACCTGTTCCATGGGATTTATGTGGGAGGACTGACTTGGCCCGGGAAGTCGTTTAAGTATGAAGGAAGTGTCTGAAAATTGCGCAAATGTTCATTGGTCATAAAAAAATGTATGCTGTACGAAGAAACTAAAGGCTTACTGCTCATTTCAATTGCCTACTCATTCTTCTTCTTAACATTAGTTGTGGTTTAAAGAGGCATCCTCTTGGCTGTTCGTCCATCATAACCAAATTGACGATAATGTACCTCTGTCAACGAAGTATTTATAGGCTATTGGAGAACTGTTCAGATGTTATGGTGGATCCATAAACAATTGCCTCCCTTGCGTCGTTGTTATTTGTCCAAACCATATAATGTCGATATATCGACAAATTTCCCATCTGTCTGTGAGATATCTCCAAAAGTCATCCACAAATCTCAATCCTATTTTGTGGAAGGGTGGGCAATAATCCATGGAAGAACTGATTGAAATGTGAAGCGGATCAATGCACAATTATCTCCCCCTAGGTCGTATGTATATGCCCGAACCGCATAATATCACCCAAATTACATGCCTTTCCACATGATACCGCCAAGAGATCTCAATGAATTTCGATGATATTTCGTAAAAGGGTGGGCAGTAGGCTAGGGATAAAAAGATTTAATTTGGAGCGGATCCATGCACAATTACTCCACTTACAATTCGCTCTGTGGGTGGTTTCTTTCATAACCTAATTAATTTTTTTTTGCTGTTTTAGGGCTAATTTGGAATTTTTCTTCCACTTCTGAAGATTTCAAACGAAATATTGTTTTCAACGTGAAACGAAGGGTGTCTATTTACTTAGGGGGGTGTCTCTCTCTCTCTCTCTCTCTCTCTCTATCTATCTATCTATACATATATATATATATATATATATATATATATATATATATATATATATATATATATATAAGATGCAGAAGTGAGTGAGCTTCTACTTATATATGCGCGTACACAATCATAGCCTTACAAGCTCACAGAGACACCTCTCTTTTACATATACTGTATTTCATTATGAAAATTTGCATCTGTCGAAAACTTTGAGCTTAAAGATTCAGGAGTGTATTATGTACGGAAACATATATTTGTATAGATAGTTGTATACAAAGGATATCGAATTTTTCATTCGAAACTGAAGCTCAATAGGGGAGCACGCATTATCTATGGTAGAGGATAATGTTGGTGAAACACACACACACATATGCACACATACACACATACACCCTCCTACGTATACACGTACGCACAGTTACATACTTATTTGCACATGAATTTGATTTATCTTATTGGATTCTGTTTTATTCCAATTAATTTAATAACAGTGGGCATTTTTGCGATCGTCTAAATCAACGCATTTTTATTCATTGGTTCTAACAGTAAAGAAGAAAGAAGGGAATAAGTAACATTTTCGGCAAATTCATTTGAAGGAAGATTAAAATGCAACTCAAAAGTCAGAAAAGAATTGTGCAGTTTATGGAGAAGGTACTGTGAATGGTCGGAAGTGTCAAAGGTGTTTTGCAAAGCTTCATGCAGGATATTTTGCCCTGAACAATGTTATTTAAAATATCCAACGTGTGTGTTGAAAATTAATTCGCACTGGTTTGATTATATTAGCCTCCTTGGTGTGTAACTTCCACGTAATTCAAGAAAAAAAAACAGTGGGTCGTATTTAAACGTTGCGTTCTTTTGTTTTTTTGTTTTGTTTTGTTTTGGGGTTTTTGTTTTTTGTTTTTTTTAATTATGACGGGCGATGAAAAGTGGATAGTTTGCAACAATGTAGGATGCAAAATATCGTTAGGCAAGTAAAATGAATTATCACCCACCGATCTTCATCGAAAGATGGTTATGCTGTATACATGATGAGATTAGATCAACCTCGTATTCTATCAAACATTCGTAGACAATGAACCACACAATTGAGTCAAAAAGTACTGATACCAATTAGATTAATTGAAGGCAGAAGTCTTGGAATTAGTTAACCTAAAGGGTATAATATCTATCATAACTCTGCTCTGCATGATTTTTTGGTAACCGGGAGACTACAAAAGACACTTTTACTGAGGAAGATAAAAAGTTCTTGGAGGTTGGAGTTATGAAGTTGCATAAAAGCTGATAGAAGATCGTGAAACAAAACTGTCCATATGTTTTTCAATAAAGATCCTTTTCCAATCATTTTTACTTTATAAACCTTTTTGGTTACCCAATATATATTAGAAAAAAGGTCAACATGTAATAGAGGGAGGACTAGACTGGGAGATATGATACAAATAACTGAGCAACAAAAATGGATATGGGTTGGACACTTGAACAGAAATGACCACAAATAGAGCAACAGGGATGTGATAAAAAGGGATGCTGGCAAGACATGTCAGAGGTCAGTGCAATCGCAGTCGCCCTGGAAGGAAATGGGAAAGGCCTTTATCACGCAGTGAACTTATAATGACTAGTTATGTTATTCTTCAGAATGACAATGTAAGAATACACTCAATAAAATGAATTCAGGAAAAGCTCAAATCTTCATTTTACAACATAATCTTCTTTGTTAAGACACATAATCCAACACTTCTTCATCGATCACATACCGTACTTTGCCGAGAGTAATTCGCACCCCCCCCCCCATTGACCTCCAATTTCGAATTAAAAATGCAATATCCCGTATATACAATTCTGTATGCAAATATGTACAATAACAATAATGTTTCCATAGATAATATGTATCAGAATTTTTTAGTTCAAAATTTCCGGAAATATGCAGATTATACATGAAATATGGTAAACAGAACATTATGCAGTGAAATTTTCAGTTCAAGATTCAGCTAATAACTGGTTCAGGCCATGGAATTATTGATCAACCCTCGTATTCTATCAAACATTCGTAGACGTTTGATTTAACTGCTTCGCATTTTCATCTATTCAAATCAATGGAATACTTTCTTAGTGGTAAAACCAGGAAAGAGATTAATTCGCACTATCAATATTCTTTCTGTCTAGAATTCCAGATTCCTTTCCAACAAGGGATAAAAGAATTGCTTCCATGATGGCATTTTGTGATTGTTATTAATGATGAAGGGTTTTTTTTTTGTATTCTGTAGCCAAAATATGATATTACTTAAGGAGAAAATTCGGCGCTATCAAATTCTTTTCGTCTTGAATCCGGATTCTTTTTCAACAAGTTATAGTGGTATAATTCTGTATAGTTCTCGGGGTCGTCAGATCTATGTGGCTCCTATAATGTGTAAAGGGAGAGAAGTAATTGCCGTTGGTTTCTGTAGCGACGAGAAGATGTAGTTTTGGGGGACAAAGGATTTCGCCTCCACGTGGTTTGGTTTTTTAGCGTTACGCGCCGACGTTACAAGAAATGTTGAAGGAAGAAGGGAGATAATTACCATTGCAGCATGGAGAATATGCACGCCAAGTTAGAGTGTGGACGCATTGATTAAACAGAGTACGAGTATCTTGACGAACAAATAAAACATACATTTGATGAATAGACATTTATAACAGTATAAGACTGAAAATGAATACCTGTAAGGGAACATTAATACTATCATGAAGAGAAGACGAGAGAAGATGGGGGATAGCTTCAATGCATAAGGTTGGGGCTCTGTGTCAAGTAGTAGTTACAACCGTGTGTTAATGAAGCGGAGGTGGCTGAAATGCTTTGAATCCATTAGGCTTAGAGAGGACCAAGGAATGATTATGGAGACCGGGTATCAGTGTAAATGCCGAACTGCCAATTGGTGGGCAATGTATTTGTGATCGCCTATGAGCAACTTGAAGTGGGGGCATTCTCAGACGCTGAAAAATACACGACGGACAGACTATTTAAGTCACAGAAACACATGGATGTTAGCCCATGTGCGCTTCCCAAAGTAAGAGAATTCAGAGACAGATAATCATACTGTTGTGTAGAAAATGTATCGCCATTTCATATACGAGGGATGGAGTTGAATACGCATTTTGAGCTAGAAAAGAGGACATGATTGAGTCTCTGAGCGTATGTAATTGCCTAGACATCTGAGAAATAAAATGTGCAATGTTTAGGACTGTGATTGGTCACGGTGGAAAAAACGGTCAAGTTTGGATCGACCGGGAGGACAACGAAATGATACCGATCCTAGGAAGAAAGGAGAGAAAGCGTAATCGGCTAGGAGCGCCGGGGCTAACAAGCAAGTGAACACGTATGTTCAGAGTGGGGGGTGACATTTTGGATATTTAGCCAAAAGTGGGGTTTCGTACTAAATTTCAGTAAAAAATAAAGGGACCGCCACAAAGGAATAAATATCTGCATTCCTTTAAATTCATTCCTTTGATTTTACCAGTTCTCGATGATCGTCACATTCAGTTCGCCTTTATAATCTCCATATCAAACCATATTAGTCTATGAAAGGGTCAAGTGTATATTGTGGGACCATACATAGAATTCTTAAGAGCGATCAATTCAGAATTATCGGAATGATTTTCGTTCATAATTCCAGATCTTTTCAACAAGAAATAAAAGAATTACTTTCATAATTAGATTTTGTCATTGTTAATAATGATGATTTTGTTTTGGACAAATAAACCTAACCTTTGTTACATTTGAAAGTATTTTCATATCGTTGCCAAAAATATGATATCATACCCTAATAGCTAGTTAGATAGATTGATATACACATACTACATTACTTGATTTGGATTGCCTGATTCCGATAGTCATATCTATGAATACACGTCCACATGCACACACACACATATAGTTTATTTTTGTGCATTTGTATGGAATACATAGTGCTCCATATTTTAGAAAAGGTAAATAACAATAATTCAATAAAACAGAGCTTATAATAATTAATAATTTTATTATATGAGTTGCACTACCACTTGATCTATTGTTTCAATTCTATTGCATATTGTTAAGTGTAGACATTTTCATTATCGTTTCGGGTATTTTTTCTTTGCTTGATCAATTCTCCACATTTTTAATTTTTTTTTTTTTTATACTTGTTTCTACTTTTTTAATTCTAGTTTTTGAGAAGTAGATTTATGTCGATATCAGCTTTCTTTTTGTTCTCTCTTGCTGTCTATCTACCTGGGTTTTTATGTCTGCCGCTAGTAAAAAGGCGGGAAAAGAAAGCAAAGGCGGGAAAAGAAAGCAAAGGAAAATGGAAGGCAAGAACGGAAAATGAAGAAAAGAAGGAAGAAAAGCAAGGAGAAAGTGAGAACGGGGAGAGGAGGGGGGGGCTGACTCGAGCGGCAAACGTAAAAACCCAGACAGATAGATGGCAATAAAGAAAAAAACCCTAGTGAAAATCTGAACATTGCTAGTATGCAATCGCATTGAAACAATAGGCCAAGTTGAAGTGTAACCTATATAATAAAATTACACACACACACACACACATATATATATATATATATATATATATATATATATATATATATATATGTGTGTAATTTTATATATATATATATATATATATATCACTTTTCGCTTTTCCCCAAAAAGTTAAAAGCAAAAATTGCACTCAGCTTTTGTTTTCCAACGAGGTATTATATATATTCTCTTCATCTTAGTCTCCTGTAACTCCGATCACCACCCTGCCTGAGATACATTCCTAACCATTTGGGCTGGGATCTACAGATGCTCGAAAATTCTTTGCATATGAAGTAATAATAACTGCTTCTTCACAGTGCTTTCTGGTAGCAAGTGGAACCCGAATATCCGTGATTTTTTGTTCATGGGTATTAAGTAGTATATGGACATCACGACTCACGACATGGATCCCCCGAGATCACATGCGCAACTGAGGCCGGCAGAATATTACATGGAGAGACGAGCTAGAAAAGTTCAGGAAGTACTGGCTCTGCGACGCTCATGATAGAGAAGTGTGGCAAATCCTGGGGAAGGTCTATGTCCAACGACGGACGTTAAAAGACTGATGATGATGATATATATATATACATATGTTACTGTTATAATCTTTAACATTATGTTCACTGAAAATTTGCTGTGTAAAATTAATTTAGAACAAGAAAAAAAAACAGACTCAGTTCAAAACCTGCGACGAAATTTATGCAATTTTTGAGAGAATTTGTCAACATTTGTTTCTGATATAAAACTATTTCTTTCCAATTGAATTATCAAGTTAATCCCCTCTAAAAGGCCTGAAGCAAAAATATTTAGTCACTGCATCAAAAATAAAACAAAAGAAATGTCGTCCGAAATTCAATATAATTCATTGGGAAATGAAAATACATGGAGTGTATACATTAGTTATAAGCATTATGCATTGAATGAATTCTGGAATGTTCAATCAGGTATTTACAGTTGAGTTAGTTATCACCTGATGGAAAACCATGCAATGTTTGCGATATTTGATAACGTTGAAGATTTACCTAATCTGATGTCTTTTATCTCGCCGCACACAGAAGAAAATTAGAAGCCAGTAAAAATCAAGCCATTGCTGTTTTCTTATGTTAGAGCAATGCGCCAAGCAGAAGCAAGAAAGAGACAAGCCTGGTTGCTACAGAGTCAAACTCAACTTACATTTCTATTCTGACTGAAGATTATTGCAACGTTTGTATCGTATATATGATAAATAAAAAATGTAACAATATACATATTTTTTTAATATAAATGTGTTTATCTATTAGAATGAAATAAGTACTTGCGTATTTCTATAATAAATTTTAGAAGTTTTGTGACATTTGTCAGTTTGGCTCAGTCGATAAGAAAGTCGCCTGCCGATCATTTGGTCGTCATTTCAAATCACAGTGGGGAAATGATGATGTTATATATCGGTTCCGTTTTACCTTGCCAGGATAGACAAACAGTGAAGAATTTAACCCTCCTCCCGCCTTTAATTAGATGAAGATTGTTGTTCTTGTAGTTACGGTAGAAAAATAGAGTCAACTCTAGACTTGGAAAATTAGGTGAGAGTCATTGTTGTTGTTGTTGTAACGACAGAAAAACTATCAACTCCAGACTGCAGTTTGACAAAAACACCTTTCAACATTTTGAAACAATAGTAGGTTGAGTTGAATCTTATATGAAATTTCGTCTTCCAGTTTTTCGCTTAAACAATTCTCTTCAACTTTTGTTACATGTAGTTTTTTTTCCTTTCTAAGACATATGATTTATTAATTCTTACCAATTCTTATCTTTTACATCTACCATTGAATTTAGAAGAGCAATATGCATTCACTCATGTTTCTTTGTCCAAACCATACCCCAAAACATTTTCAATAAATTTCAATTATTAAAAAAAAACATCATTTTGGTGCAAATCCAAATCTCGATTGAGAGATTTTTTTTCATATATGGTGAAGTCTAATACGTGGAAAATCGAAACACAGTTACCTCCCTTTTATTCTGATTTTCATTCAGTTTTTAGTTGGTGTTTGACTTTTACAAAGGCATGCGCTCTCTGAGTACTCTCTAGCTCTTTTAAAGAATTCATCCACGAAACACAACAAAATATAAAATATACATTGCCAAATGTTTCAAAAGTATCAGAAACCATCAACCTGAACTGTCACCGAAACTGTCAACATAGGTTTCTTCAGTTTTCAAACTTGTCTTACTGGTTGGCTGGTTGACTGGTTAGCTATGAATGTATAAGGCGCACAGGCCACATCAACGGAGCTAGAGGGCTGACATTTGAACATTTACTCCTTATTATGTCAAGAAGAAAACTTCTTTTTAAGTTTTGACTTTTATAATTCAACCCCTGGATAGATTTTCAGTGGAGGGTTCAATTTGCAATGTAAGTTTATAATAAATTAATCCCTTAGTTTGTGTCACGCTTGTTTTGAGATTGTTTTTTTTATTCTGACTTTTTTAGTGATCACTGCAAAACAAGAGGCGAGAGAAGTGACTTATCGTTCAATCACCCCTTTTTCCCAATTTTTTAATTGATCATCTCCATCATGGTATCTGCCAAAAGATATTGGTCGCGAGACCTGTTTTATTTCAATTTATCTTTTATTTTCTCTTTCTTATTCATTCATTTATTCACGTCTTTTTTGACAATTGTTTTTGTTCTGTTAGCGAGGCAGCTTGGCTTAATATTACCTAATACTTGTACATTTTGTGATCAAAGCATATAATTGGGGACACATAGCCATTCCAATAAATTTTGGATATCGAGCCATTATGAAATTTCAATATCTTGCCCATGGCAGCCATTTTTCTTCTTTGATTATAGCACTCAGTTAACTTTTTTTAGAGCTAATCTATAAAATAAATGCCTTTACTGCAAACATCTATGAATTTAACTGGTAGGTGTTATTTTCTGATTAATTTTGTCTAAAAAGTACAGGACATTTCAATCATTCCTTTCAAACTTTCATGTGATTGTTTGTCTCATTTTATGCGATCAAAAAAGTGAAAATTCTCCTGTTGTCCCATTGAAAATAAGTATATTTCAAATTTTCATTCTCTTGGTCCCAAAAGCACAGTTTGAAGGGAATGAAAGCCATTTTCTATAATTTTTAGACCTAACACTTATCACCAGAGAACAAGTTTCATGATGTAATCCAACTATTCAAGATTTGTTACGGAAAATGTCAAGAGAACAGGCAGAGTAAAAAGCTAATATATTTTCAAGTAAAAACTAACCCTCCGACTCTGCTACGAAATAATAACTATTCATGCCGCCTCTTTTTCATCGTTTTTCCGATTTCCATTTTATATTTCATTAAATATTTATATCTTATATAGAAATACCTTAAATAGTGCAGTTTTGATCAGTGCGGGTTTTGATGTAGTACGGTTGAGGTATTGTTGTATAAATTGATGTAACTAAGTATAAGCTGGAAAAACTCATATAATAAATCTTGAACAGTTCTGTTTTGGACGGAAAATTTTGGAACGAATTAACTATTCCAGGTATACCTATATTTGTGTACCCCTGTCGTAAAATAAAATTATGACTGTCTTTTTTTGATTATTGAGGATTAATCATAAATAGTTTGAATTTTTAAGAAACAAAATAATCTCTTTCAAAAAGTCTCGCCTGTGCTCTTTCCACCTCTTACATTGGATAGTTCGGGGATTGTCATGTTGATGGGGGTTGCGGTGTGAATGTCCTGTTGATGGAGGGCGTGGTGTGAATCAATGACTGTCTGGGTGGTGAAAGGAAGTGGAGCGTGGTGAAATTTAAATTTAAATCTTTTACTCCTTTTTCTCTGTGACGTACGAACCAACCGACCAACACACATTGTGTGTCATACAAATTAGATGTAAGGGAAGTAATTCAAAATCTAACCTATACAAGGAATGCATTATTAATTAGAAACCGTAAATCAAAACTGTCAACATAGGTTTCTTTAATTTTCAGTTTGGCTTGCTGTGCACGTATCATGCTGAAAATTCCATCATTTCTCCGTATTATGTCTAGAAAAAACTGTTTGTTTGGTTTGGGGTTCATCCTTTCAAATCCTGCCATAGTTTTTTGAAAATTCAGACTTTTTTAGTGGTCACTTCCCAACAAAAAGCGAAAGAAGTAACCTATACATTGATCACTACTTTTTCCATCTTTGAATTGATCGTTTCCAACACAGTGTGTCGCCATGACAGTTTCCCTTGAGCGACTATTTCTGATTAGTTTTTCTTTCATCTCATTTTTGTTGCTTTTTATTTCAACGCTCAGATCTTTTTTCATTCTCCTACCATTAAATAAGCAGTATAGATCGGAAATGAAGGAGTGACCTCCGACTAGATTTGAACTTGCATTTTGTATCCTGAAAAGCCGTCTGATATGGATGACACTTTACCGATTTGGCCACGGACACCAATCATCAGGCCAAATCTAAATTTAATCAAATACTTACATTCTTCTTAATCCGATTCTTCACACCAAAACCTATGCAAAATCCATAAAAAGAATCACTAGCAAACCGATAACAACAACAAGAGAGAACATTGAAGCAAATAGGTCCAACAAAACCATCCAAAAGAAACGAAGACAATACAAAAGAGGGTTCACAAAAGCAGTCATCGAAAGCATTCTCGAGAAATAAACTATTAAAAAGCTCTCAGTATAGGACAAACACGAATAACTAGGGAGATCGAAGAAACTGGAGACCTCTCAGCGGATTGAGATAGAATTGTCTAATGCACCCAAGAATTCTACAAAAATTCCCTATTCCTCCAAAGGAGAGACCCAAGACTACAAGCAGAATATACAAGTTACGAGTAACCAGTTTGAAGAATGCCCAGAAGCTACTTTATGAGGGATGGGTGAAACAAGCCATCAAACAAACGGAAAAAGAAACAGCCCCTTGACCAGATAACATCACCATCGACCTATTCAAAAATACTGGTTGAGTAATCGCTGAGAAACTAACCATCATATTCAACCTAAGACCAAAAGTGAAGTCCCAGAGGATAGGAACGATGCAATCATAAGTAAGAGAACCCGGAAGATCTAAACAATTACAAGCCAATAAGCCAACTCAATTTGCTCTACAAACTTTTTATCAAAGTGGTCACCAACCGAATCACTAAAATTCTAGATGAAAACCAACCACGAGAGCAGACGGGATCAAAAAAGAAAACTACTCAACAATTGACCATTTCCATTCAGTAAATCAGCTGAAAGAGAAAGCAGCAGAATAAAAAATGCCACTTGCTGTGGCATATGTCGACTTTAAGAAGGCTTTCGACTCAGAGGAGATCCCCAAACACATCGATGCTATCATACAAGGCGTAGATCCTGTATATGCCAGAGTCTTGTTACATATATACCGACACAGCAGTTCCTTTATCGGGCTACATTAAGACTCTAAACCCTTTCAGCTCGAAAATGGAGTAGGATAAGTTGATACCAGCTCACCAAATTCTTCACAGCCTGCATCGAGATGATCTTCCGAAACCTAAACTGGGAAAATAAAGGAATCAGAATAGACGGTGAATACCTAAGTAACCTTAGAATTGTAGACGACATCGTCTTCTTTGCAAAATCCTTCACGATTTCCAAATGATGCTCGAGGAACTAAACGAATAGAGCGAGAAATTTGGACTGAACACATGAATACATGAACTTTAGTAAACCAAAAATTATGTACAAAAAATCTGTTGAGGACATGCATACCTGTAAAAAGTAGACCACTAAATCTACGTAAGACAACAAACCTCTATGAAAGCCTCAAAAGGAGAAATCAAGGGAGGAATCACTCTAGGGTGGCATTCTTTCGGTAGAGCAAGCAACCTTTAAGAACAAAAAAAATCCCATTAGTTTTAAAAATTAGAATATATAACCAATTCACCCTCTGGATAGTCACCTATGGAGCTGAAAGATGGAACGAATCCAAAAGATTTCCTCTCAGACTGAGAACCATACAACGTGCACATGAAAGAATCGTGCTCAAAATCACGTAGAAAGACCACAAACAGAGCAGTTTATAAGAGAAAAGTCAAGAGTCAGGGATATCACAGAATCCATTAGAAAATTCAAATAGCTGTTGACTGGTCATGATGTAAGAATGTCAGATAACCGATTGACATCACGACTCACAACGTGATCTCCCAAGAGATCATATGCGGAACCGTGACCCAGAGAAATGTAAGATGACGTGACGCAATAGACAAGTTCAGAGAGTATTAGCTCCGCAACGCCCATGGTAGAGAGGTCTAGTGAATTCTGGGGAAGCTCTATGTCCAAAGTGACGGAGTTATCCGTGTATGGATCGGCACTAGAGAGGTTAAAGCTATTCTATTACGTAATTTATTTCTTAATGATTCAAGTATCCTAATTTTGAGTTTTTTCAAGTCTTCATTCAACTGAAGCTGTTTTAAAGGATGATCAGACGTAAAGTCCCAAGCCTCAAGTCTCAAGTATAACATTAAACTAACATTAAACATTTCTTCTGGTCACTCACGCACTTTTTTTTCAGTTTCACACGATCAGCGTTTTTGTGTCCTCCTCTTCGTTGCTTTTTGCGTTCATGACTTTCACATAGATAGATTTATTTCCTGGACCGGTGCTTCCAATTAGGTTAAACTGGACAGCTGCTCAGGGCGCAGACCTCAAAGGGGCACAGTTCTGACCTTTCAGGCGGAAAATTTGAAAGAAACTTAAGCAACAGTACCAATTTCAAGTCTCGCCAATGGGGCATAAAACCGGGACGCAAATTTTAAATCTCGCCTATGGCGTATTAAATCTTTGCATCGGTCCTGTTTATATCTTTTATAGAAGGGAATTTATTCAAAATGTTAACTGCTCAAGGAATTTATAGACATCATGAGTATGTGTGAGAGAGAGAGGGGGTGTATGAGGGTGTGTGCGTGCGTGTGCGTGTATGTTCTTAGGTTGTGATTTTAGAAGTACACGATTGAAATAAGTCTATGATTTGAAAGAACTGACCAATAATATGCCAATGCTCGTCAATCTGAACTCGCTTTATCTATCTTTATACTGCCATGAGATGCAGTATTGAAATGTATTGAAAACAATAAAACCTATCACTTCACGTATTCTCATTATTGAATGAAAATGTTTACTCAAAACTCATTCGATTCTTTCATTACAACAGTATCTCAGATATCTCATTGTGTACACATAAATTTCTTTTGTGCGCTGGTTGCAAAACGTGTGTGCACGCACAGCTTTGAGAGAACTATGCTAGACAGGTCCAAAAGCCGTACGAATATGATCGCATTAAAACACTTTTAATCTATTTGGAATGCATTAATTTATTGCTTGAACGACGTAATAGTCGTCTGGTTTCTGTAAAATGGAAGCTGTTGTGTTAATACTGACGTTTCATTTGACCTTTACGCTTTACAAAGGAAGTTATTGAAGACCTTTTAGCCTGTGAGGAATGTCTGGACAGAAACGGAATCAATGAGTTTCACGAGGAATATTGGACAGGAAATCTTTTACAGATGCCGTGTGTTCCGAACGACGGACACAATGGTTTATATACATGTACAGATCGTAGAAAATTCAGCTCAAAAATATTTGCCCTCTCTCTCTCTCTCTCTCTCTCACACACACACACACACACATACACACACACACACACACACACACATACACACACACACACACACACAACTAATTTCACTATATTCTGTCACAAAAGTAAATGAAAGAAGTAGGAGATTAAGAAGATCGTATTACACCAAATGAAGTGGGACCGTACTTCCCTCTATAAGACTTACTGAGTTTTTATTGAGAAACATTCTGAGGTACGTACATACTTTCGTCTCTAGAAAAAAAATCGCACAACCCAAGATGTTTCCACCCACTAACTACAAAACATTAGAGGGAACGTTAGGTGGGACTGACAAGAAAAGCAACGTTCAAATTAATGGTTTCTTCACTAAGGCTCAAACAACGACCCTGGTACCTGAAGGGAAAATCAACAACCTAGCTGGACTCAAGCGCGCACATACGGAATTTACTAATCTTAACTTTACACAGAAAGAGCCTAAATAGGTTAAATGAGGTCTGGAATATTTTGTTGGGGCGGAGGTCTGTCGAAATCAGTTTTCGAAATCATGGCTTCTTTTTTTATATACTTGGGCTCGAATACTGACATCTGTTACTAGTGTAGCTATCTCAGAAAGTTTTGAAGTGCGAAGGGCTTGGGCGAAATTCCGTTTTTGTTAAACTCCAATCAAGGTTAGAATTGATTTCATTCCCCTACCCACGTAACAACAACAAGAACAATTCTCACCAAATTTCGGGGAGTAAGTTCTTCACTGTTTGGATATCACGCCACGTTAAACCATACCTATGGACAAAATTAACATTTCCCTACCGTGGTTTGAAATCAGGACGATGTGATTAGTACCCTGGTATATTTACGAATTTATTCATAATAAATACGATACAAAGGTTGCAGCAATCACCTTCAGTCGGAATAGAAGTTGGAATGTTTGGGTTTAGGTTTTTCCCTCGTTCGGTACAACCGCTGCCGAGACAGTGACGATGCCTGAGCAAGATTTAGAATATCAGACAAAATACTGATACAATTTGTCTGGAAAGTTATCTCTCATCTGTAATATTCACCAGAGAGTTCACCCCAAGATAAGCATTCAGTCTGGTCTTTACAGGATTGTCTGTACAGAAAAGCTTACAATTCAATTCAAAAGGTATATAGACTATCCCATTATCAAGGAAGATTAAATGTCCTGAAGGGATTGAATTTTGAGGTTGTCTGAAGATAGTAAAACAAAATGGTGAATAATTAATAAAGTCGCTGTTGTAGCGTCCCCTATACTTTTATTTAGGAATTAAATACGAAACCCTCCTTTTAGCTAGGTATCTAAAACGTCACTTCCTTCGATAACCTTCTACAAAAGCCTTGAACGTGCATGGTCGAACACGTCTATGCCCTGGTCTTCGAACCGGTTAACTTCTACCTTTTTGGCCCCGGTATCTCGAGCCGGTTATCTTCCTTTACTCATCTCTAAAACTCGCTGCTGGTGCAATCTCTAGTCGTTAACTGTATTTAGATATATATTGTCTTGTCACTTATCTTCATCGATTTGAGTACTCGGAAGCATTTCGTAGCTATTAAATGCAAACACTGCAACTAATATTTTTGGCAACCACGCAAACGCTGCGTTCATTATTTCGCCTCCTTAGCTCCTTCTTGCACTTATCCTGACGGACCATTTTTTTCTAATCTAGCTTGGTCAACTATACCACCCATTATAACAGGCACAACTCACCAGGCTCCATTCGATAGATAGGCGAAACGACATTAGACCCTTTGTGTCACGAGTCCCTTAAATTCTTATTCATTCCAGTATTTCGTTTTTATGCCTAGGAATAACCTAAACCTAACAGGCCTCTACGCCTCTCTTCTTTGCACAATCGAATGTATTGATGTTTCCATTCAATGTACTTCTCATATATTCTTCATTTGTACATTAAATATATTTCTCATCTTTTTACTTCTAAATATTCGTATGTGTCTTTTTACTTCATTTGATATCCACGTCGTCACTGCTAACACTAAACCATATGGAATCGAAATCCTTCATCTATGATTACATCTCGCTGCATCTCACCAGCGGCTTTCATCTATTCTCTCCCACACAATATAAAGACCATAACCCTTATACTGTCAAAAATGAAAACTTTATCTTTTATTTTTTTACTTAATAAAACGAAAATACATTTTGGCAAACCCAAAAATCTGATACACTGCATCACTCCTGCCAAAGTTCTCTGTCTTAAATAGCTAATCTATCCACACATAATATGCGTAAACATGCATAAAATACTAAAAGTTATTCCTTCATCTTTTGTTATCATTAAAATGATATTTCATCTTTTTTCTAAAAACGATTTTGAATTAGGCGATTGTTTTCTGAGAACTTCTAATGATTTCAAGTTCTTTTGATTTATCTTCCATTTAACTGTTTTGATGCAATTAGAATAATTTCATTTACTAGAAATGAAATTAATTTTATTTCCTTTGACATTTTTGTGTTGGTTTTCTAAATATAACATCTGTGAAGGCAAAATCACATGAGTTTTTTTTTTTTTCCAAAAGATAAAATATTATCAAAATGATTATAAAAGAGAATAACTTTTATTCTTTTTCGTATATCATGTATTATCATAGTACCAAATTTCTTCTCTGTCAGCTACACATTTCTTGATACTTACAAAATCGGATGATAGGAGCAGAAGGTGGAAAGACTGTGTAGCTTCAGTGGAAAATACGCAACAACTTTAATAAAGAGGTATCCCTACGCTACGCCATTCTTGCTTGAGATATGACCGTCATCCACATCGTTCAACATTCCATAGACTCCATTTATTTACAGTGTCTCCCAAAAGTTAAGCAACAGATTTGAAATGTAATTCGGGGACACCACATCAGTTTTCCGTCAATCGATGATCCGGCACCTCTTTTAATCCGGGTAAAACTATGCGCTAGCACTTCAATTACTTGTGGCTAAAACACTAGTTCACTAAGTGGCCATAGGTGGCGTTGTGTGTGAATTCGTATGATGAAGAACTCAAATCAGAACATGAGTGTAATTACAATGAAGGGTGGATTCAAATGTTCAAGAAATGTCATGGAATCTCTCTACGTAAATAACAAGGAGAAAACGTTCTGCAAACAATTAAGGTGCTGCCAATATGTACACGATTTGCCAAATTCGTGGATGACGAGAACCTGATCCCCGGACTAATGTATAATGCTGATGATACTCCTTCACATTGGCGATGTATCTCTAGGATAACTTTCGATTAATATGCCTGTATCTGTTTCGGTTAAAGTACTGTATTGCATTAAATCATTTAGTTCATACTTGATATTGATTCAATTTAAGTTTCTAACATTCCCAATGCGTTTTTGGTTTTGGGTTTTTTTTTTCTTTTCGTTCATCTGCATTTTAGAACTTTCCTCATATTAATGATTATTAACAAAAAGAAATGATATTGGATTTTTCATCCTGTTCTGACTTTGAGGACATCCGTATTAATATTTACTAAGCTTGGCTTTGTATGGCACAAGTGAGGATTGAACTCACTACATTATTAATGGTCTGCAAGATGAACTTGCAAACCGTTTCTCCACTATCAGGCCTTTTCTTTATCTTTGTCTGGCAAAAGGCCCAGAATGAAGATCATCCAATGAATATAAAACTCGATACAGTAGCTGTAATGATCTGTGAGACTAGCTTTTCAACGGCAAGGCGCATGGGACAGCTGTATTTATTAAATATTCACTATAGCTCCAACTGGTAAAAGACTGACCGAAGAGAGAAGGTGATCATTTGCCGATTAAAAACATCTATTTCATGTTTTTTTATTGGTATCATACACTATTCCTGAATATAGATATGCTTATGTAGAATTCCAATGCAGAGACTAATTTGGGGGCAACAGTCCTGTTGCACGGAGATCCGAAACCTTTTTTTGCACTTCAGATCATTGAATATTGATAATATTCTTGCAGGCCACCCGAAAGGGATGGACAGGTTAATCACGATCGGAATATAGGTGATAAGGCTACTATAAGCCACTTTTAAGTCGCTAATACGTTTAATTTCGTTTCTGAAAGGATCTATCTATTATAACACATTCAATATCAAGATCCAAAGGAAATATAAAATATCACTAAATCATACCATTTCTTTGCGGCCTGGTAGGACATGCTTTGCTACTCCAGTCGCTGTTCATGGCCTGCTGGTTAGGGACCACAGCTGTTGGGGGATATCTTGTCTGGTGGTTTGCATTTGAAAATTATCTGATAATACAAGGGAGGTAACTATTTCGGAAGGGGTTCGGAAACTAATATCGCATTTGTGGAAGTGGAATAAATTGCCAAAGATGAATTTATCTATCACGACCATCATCACAATTATCAACAACTAATTTACCCATGTTATAAAAAATGACAGTATTCATAAATTTATGGATATACACATTGCATTCGCATAACAGTGAGTTTGGAGAATAGCGTTCTGTTGACCACAAATGGATATTCATTTTATTTTATTTTTCATTTACAAGCTTTTTTTTTTTATTGTTCTCCTTTAGATTCGGTATTTTTTTTAATAAAGTTCTGTTTTACTCCACCAGTTACACGAATGAAATTCAATTTACTACGTCAATTGTGTCCCTTAGTATGAAAGAAGTTAGCTGTATATTGGTAATTATTATACGTACGGATGTCATTTGAACCACTTTCCAAAATCTGGGTCGCTCTTCCTGACTAAATTTTCGGTGCCAAGAAGCGACAATTGGAGATAGAATAACAAGACAAAACTATATTTCAATAAAATTATCCACAAGAATGCATTTGGTAAAAATATCTCCCCATGTTTCTATGGAGTTCAAGCAGTTTCTTCAATTCTCCAACTTGCTTTGAGACTTGATAGTTCAATACTTTAAAACTGTTAATAGTATACATTGACCAATTTTAATTGGTGGCTTTATTAAAAAGTGGCTGAACTCGTTCAAGGGAAAGAGTCTATAGTTTCAAACGTTGGATACGAGATGATATAAGCTTTTTCCTGCTTTTATCATGTATTACGGACAGCGAAACAAAGGAACAAACAGAAAAAGGTTAATTTGCTCACTAGGTGTGTGTGTGTGTGTGTATGTGTGTGTGTGCAACTGGTCATTCTTTACAATTTGATTGACTGTCATATATATATATATATATATATATATATATATATATATGAATGAGTGTGTGTGTATGTTGTGCGCGCGCGTGTGTGCGTTATGTTGTGCGACATTTTTGTCAAAGGAATAAAAACCCATTTAAAAATATTAAATCTTGACTGTGTATTAATCAAGAACATAATCAGCATTATGAGCAATGACAAAGGCCTAGAATGAACTAATTGATTTACTCATAGTTGAAAGGATCTAAAAATGTTTTTCGCTTGCTTGCTTGTTTGTTGGTCTCTTTAATCTTCGTTAACTTTTCTGGTTTCCGTACAAAACGAATGTCTGGATACAATGAATGTAAATATTGTCTAAACTTTTGAGGTCTAATGCTTTTGGCCATTATCAAAATCAGGGAAAATATAGAAATTATCCTTTTTTTTTAATCTTTAAAATACTCTAAAACTCGACATTATAGTATGGCGTCATGCACAAGGCAACACACCAGCGATATTATTCACAGAAATAAATATATCAGTTGTTAAATACATTTCAAAACCCAATTCCCAAACTGAGGAAGATTTTATTTAGCATGGGTTTCTTGATTTTGTTATAAGAATTTCAAGCGTTTATTCAGAAAGTAAGACTGCATCGTTGAGAAAGAAATAAAAAGCTGTTTAAATGTATCAAATGATAAAAAATATTTCTGGAGTTCACCTGTGCCATCACAATGACTGCATATAGATACACATTGCATTTTATACAAGTAGATAATAGGAATTCGGGTTACAGTGAAACTGAAGAATAGATTTGTGTTGATCACAAGTATATTTTCTTTTTTTGATATATTTTTATTACATTTTATAATCTTTAAATTCTGCATTTTATCACGTCATTAGAATATAAATAAAATCCTATTACTACGTCAATTACGTCCCTTAGCATGACAGAAGACATTTGCACATTGCTAAGTATTATATGAGTGGATAACATTTTTCCAGTTCATTTTACTTATTTACTTACGTATTTTTATTGTTAGAAGAATTTTGGATTCTAGAAAAATATAAGTCAACATTGAAGACATTAACAACGATGATATTAATGATAATAATAATGATATGTTGGCGTTGTGGTTTACTAATGTCTTTTTAATAAGCCATAGATTCGATGGTCTGGATAAGAATAAGTAAACTACGCAATTTTTTTTAATTTCTTGCCACCAGTTTGAAAATAACTTTTAAATATTGCTGTGTATAATATCATCGGCGTAACAAATACACCGGGGGAAAGATAACACCAACCCTGTTCGTTACGATTGCAATAACCATGCTGATGGTGCAAGGGAGATAACTCCTTCAAAACACCATAGCATCAGGTTTTGAAATTTGTGTTTCCGAGGCGGGAAGAAAACCCGTAATGTAACAGAACTTGAATTTATTATGCCTAAAATGAATCACTGAACTGCACTGTGAAAAAGATGAATAAATATTACAATATTTTTCATAGAACATATATTTTAGTGTGGAAAAAGGTATACAAATTGTATGCGCAAGAACACATCATAACAACATTTACAATTTTGAACATTTATAGTGATGTAATACACAACATAATTCTTCTTAAAATCACTTACATCTATTGATAGCACTGTATATTCTAGTAATCTATTGATAGTTCTACGACCCTACAACTAAAAAGGAATTTTCTGGTGTTCAATCTACTTCTCTTTACTTCTGCCGTATATGTGTGGCCTGTCAGTCCCTTGTATCACCTTTTAGTAAAAAATACACTAGGGTCAACTTATTCTAAACCACAATAATCTTAAACATTTCTATCAAGTCTCCCCGCTCACTTTTGTTTACTATTTATGATTTAATAACTTTACAGTACAGTATTATATCTATATTCTGATGATCTGATATCTGTTTATATGCATGTTGGGGTAAAACAGCCAAAACAGCACATTGCAGCTGAAGTTTTGTTAATGCTATATCTTTAGGTGAGGCAAGAGCTGGACACATCCAAAATAAGAGGAAAATATGAATTTTAAAAATAGGAAGTGACTCAACATCGAACTAAACGGTCGTGTCCTTTGGGTGAATATTGTATTGAAACCACCTTTTACATTGAAAAAATTGTTTAAAAAATGTCTCCCAGGTTACATTTGGATTCAATGGACTTTAGGCATAAATGGACACCAATTCCTTCCGAGTCTGCTAAATCAGGGTTTATTTATACTTATTGATTGACATTATTCACTGAAATGCTGCTCAAAGTTCGCTAAATTTGAATAGACTGATGATTTTTTTCTTCAGTCAAGTTATTCAGTGTTTCCCGTGTCTCACTGGTTATTTCTAACATCTCTCGAAATCACTCTAGCAAGAGATGAAGTACTTAGTTATCTATCAATTTTTCTCTGTTTGTAGAATCCCTTGGTTGCTCATCGTATCTGATCGATGTAAGGGAAATAACTTTTGATAGACTTACCTCCCTTTGATCAAATGATAGCTAGAATTCCATAGTGCCCACCTAAAATCCAGTCTCCTACAATCTGTTGCAGAAGTACATTCAATGATATTGAATAATAATAATAATAATAATAATAATAATAATAATAATAATAATAATAATAATAATAGTGGTAGTAGTAGTAGTAGAAGAATCTATGATATTGCTTTCATAGATTTACAATATTTTTTAGGTCGATAATCAAAAATAATTTATTCTATAAATTAGCAATAATTTCTGATATTTGATCAGGTTAGGTATAGTGATACTTAGCCCACCTAAGTTTAGATCAAGAAAGTTTCTTCGATAGAAATTTACCCATTTAGAACTTTGAAAAAAAATGGAGTTTCCAGGGATTGAATTTATCTTAAAATGAATAAAACTGATGTTGTTAGGTGTTCATGCAAATAAACATAAATATTAAATTGATTATAGAGTGAAGACTTCATGACTGATAATCTAAACAGCTTTAAATTTAGGAGTAGAGATAGTTATCTGTTTACAAACCTCTGACGGACTGTTTATTTATTTCTCTGTTTGAATACTTGTTTTAATTCAATGGTTTTCTCACAAGACTTGTAAACTGCTCTTCGGAAGGAGTTATCTTATTTGCATTGTGCAGAACACATTAAGAGGATCAGTTTTGTATTGTTATTCAGTGACTAAGTTCATTAAATATTGGATTGAAAGCATTTATGATAGCTTGCAGAATTATAATCTATTTATATAATGGACAGTGTAATTTTTTCTTCCTACCCACCTTTTAAAACAACAGACACTCCTCCTTGTTCAGTAACTTTTTAAGTCAACATCAGATGCAATCAATTAGACAAACATTTCACCGGTAGATATTCTCACCAAATGCATCATGGCCTCCATATATATATGATGAAGTGAGGATTCGCTACACAAACATGTTTGTTTCTGCCCTGTTTGGGCTCCTTTAGGCCAACAATTTGTTTTATTTCAGATTCCTATTTAGAACATTTCGGGGGGTTGGAGTGTCTATTTTTCTAGGTTGTAAGATCTTTATTCTATTTATATATCTTTTTTCTCTTTTTTTAAGGGGTTGGTTATTTGCTTGTTGTGTTTTTCTGTTTTTTTTTAGTGGGGATCCTGTTCTAGTTGGTAATTATAAATCATAAATTAGGAGGATACAGTGTAGGCATTTTTGTTATCAGCATGTTAAACCTTCAGCTCTTTGTGTTGTTTGTTTGATTAATCTAGGTTTGGTCTGTTCCTACATGTCTAAGATAATTATGATAATTGGGTTGTTCTTTAAAGCAGCTGGAGGTATGAAATAATGATAACCTCCAATTCTAAGAATTTTTTAGCTCTTTTAGTACATTTAGTGGTTGCAATTTGGTGAGGAACATTTTTCTGTGTTCTTTGTTAGTGTTAATTTGCATTTTACATCTCATTCTGTGGTCACTTCCTATGTTGACTTGATTGAGGACTTGAACATCTTTGACTGTGTCACTTTTGTCCATTAGGATGTAATCTATTTCGTTCTTAGTTTCATGGTTGGGGCTTTTCTAAGGACATTTACAATTGGGTTTCTTCGTGGAAAAAGTATTCATGATTTTGAACCCATTCACAGTGACTAAGTTTTAAAAAATCTTCACCGTACTTTATAGCTGAACTTGCCAACAAAATGTTCATTTCTTTGTCCTACCAATGCATTCAAGTCTCCCAGGATGACATTGAAGTATTTTCTGGTATCTTTGGAATAGGAAATTCAAGTTATCATAGGAATAGTCCATTTTCTCTTTGGTTGACTGCAAAGTGGGCGCATAGATTAGAATGATATTCAGTTTGTACCTCTTTGAAAGTTGTAAGGTGATGTTGGCTATTTGGTCCGAGACAGGTTTGAAACCTACCATGTTGTCTTTGAGTTCCTTATTGATGAGAGAGCCTACTCTGCTTTGTTTACTTTCTCTTTTCCATAGTTGTTAAGAAGATGTTTGCTCTTTAGTTCAATAAGTCCTTCCCTGGCTGATCTCATTTCACTAATGCCAATATTGTCCCATTTGATGGTTTTGATTTTATTTTCTAGTATGTTGTTAAACCATCAGCTCTTTGTGGTATGCTTCCTACCAGGAAGCATTCTATTCATACTTTCATCAGCTCCCCATTGTTAGGGTTCACTTTTAGGTGACCATAGTTGATTAATTTTTTTATTTATTCTAGGTTTGGTTTGTTGCTACATATCTAAGTTAATCAAGAAAAAGTGATTGGTTTGTTCTTCAAGTGGCTAGGGGTATGAAATAATAATAATGCTGATGCTGATAGTAATGCTCCTACTACTATTATTAATAATAATAATGAGAGGAATAAGATAGTTATGGTGGTCAATTTATGCTTACCTGTAGGGGGGGTTAAATTATGCTTTTAATAGAATTTTTGAGCGGTGCCGACATTTTAACACTACTTCATTTTGTCAATTTAATAATTTTTTTTTTTTCTATTGGTAAAGGTGAGGATTTCAAATTTCTCAATATAGACATGAGTAACATAGGGTTTCAATATTCTGGCATATGTGCGTTTGTTTTAATATTTTCTTTTTTTACTATGGGTGTGAGGTTGCTGTCTGTTAGTCTCTAGAAATGTGTTTACAATGATGTACTGTTTTTGAATTTTTCGTTTGTAAATAATGATATATGGTTAGCTAATCTTGGTTTAAAGGCCGTTTTAGGTATTCCAATAAGGTACTTTGCTTCTAAGGGGTTTCTCTTGGGTTGATATTTCAGCATGATATACAATATTCGATTTGAAACATTTGTTTTGCAAAGGGCATCTGTGGCTGTTTGTACAAAAATAATCTAGTTTATTTACATTTTCCCCACCGGTATTATTTCTTATCACTCTATCATTATGTTTTGTTATGAACTTGAGAAAATCATCCATACACCTATAACCTATTTTCAGTTGGTTCTTCTTAGATATTTTACACAGTGGGATGCTCGGGAAGGAAGTGTTTTTTTATAAGTTGGAGGAATATTTTCCCTATGTTGGTTTTTACTAGTAGGTTGAATTGCGGTATATACCAAATGATTTTCCAACCTAAACTTTTTTTATTGTAGCTATATTTTATTCTGTTGGGATTTACTTTTCCAGCATACTTAAAGCTAGTTTCTATAAAACTGCCGTCCCTTAATACTTGAGGGTATTTATTTCTAACATTATGGAATATTATTTGATTTGAGGAGTTGTTTATTAGCCTAATTTCCATTGATTTAGGGATCACTTTAACGGTACAGCACTTTTACTGATATTATTAGTACAAGCAACACAAATGGAGAAATTGAACACCAAACACTCCCTATCTCTAACAAACACCACTAATACAGTTATTGGAAAAAACAGAAAATCTTCTTGGACGTATGAGGTGAAAAGCCTTCTTTTACATTATCAAACCAAACAAGCAAAACGAGGAAAAATATTTTTTAGCTTCAAAACATAAAAAAGCCCACCACATTCAAGCTATTGGAAAGCTTTGAGCAGGACCTACTTATAACCATGAATGTGAATGCCGTTAACTCTCACAGGAATTAACAACACACTCTTTTGTTTTGCCTCTGAGATTTTGTGATAATTTTATAACAAGAGTAATGAAACAAAATTCTTTTTTTAAATGAAATATACAGAAGTATTCTTTTGAATTGTTTTTGTCACACTTTCTTTAGAAGACTTAAAGACTAATGAATATGAATACTAAAACGGAAGACCATAATGAGTATAAATACTACTGCTATACATCCAAATCCATCACTACAAGACAAAAGTCATTCCATTTATCGAGTTGAACTTTTTCAAAGCAACTATATTCAACAGTCCTTTTTCATAAGAAAGGAAAAAAATACTCATTTAATTCAAAAACATCCTACAAGAGAACACACTGCTCATGAATGTACATCAATGTGCCACAGAAAATTATTACATTAATGTCTTCCATATCTGCTGCTGATATATTTTTTTATTGAGTTTCATGTATTTTCATAAAGTGAATTGATGTATATTTTAATGTTGAATACTTATTTCTGATGTAAATTGTTTCTAGAGATGCCCGAAGAGGCATTTTTATTTTTATGATAATAATGATGATAATCCTTTTATAAGAGCAGTCTACTTTCAGATACTAGGGGCTTGATTTGCCCAATTTTTTTCACACAGTTACGCCAAATTACACTGATTTTCACAGAAGTTTACAGTTTTGCCTGACTTTTGGGAGGCAGTTGCTCCCCCCAGCTTGTACGTCTTTGGTTGGCACATCCTCGCTGATATTAATGCTAAGATGGAAATCTCTTGCGACTTCTTAAGAACCATAAGTTCAACGATGCGTCCACCATCCTTACATCCATGTCTATACAGTTGCCTCAACTACTAGCAACCTACAATTAGTGACTTTTTAGTAAAAGACTTCTCAACAATACCCAATAATGAACTTTTATACTGGAATGATCCGGCAATAATAAACCTCTATTTGGGAAAAAAAACTCACCTTATGAAACATAAATTCTAGTCTCATGACTATTTCAACACCAACAATGATTTTTATGGTTAAAGTCGTTGACTTTTCTTGGTTGCTGAGGAAAAGCAGAAGAAAGAGAGAGAGAATTGAGCCCCCAAATTATCAAGTTCTACATCCTTTGCTGTCCACTTTCCTCAGCAACCAAATTGATTTTCAATATATCAGAGAAAGATCGACCGAAAAGTGTCGTGGACGCATCTAAAAAGCATTTGATCAATAGAATCAATGGATGAGAAAGCTTTCCTGTAATAATTAACTACAATCATTAACTTAAGGATTATGTAGACTTTGGAACAAAGGTTTATATAGGATTTTCCACCATGGAACCAACACTTAACACCTTCATCTCCATCAAGCTTTTCCCCTGTCTTTCAGAGATAGAAACAAAATTAGAAAATCCATTAATGCATTTCATTGATCTTTAGCCTCTATCTGAATCTTAGCTGCACACATTAGTCACTGGGGATGAGTGATTGAAAATAATTACTGATAAATGAAAGAAAAATGCAATGATTAAGTTCACAAGTACAAAGTATACAAAACTTTTTTCTGTAAAGGATATTGTTTATCAAATACAATTAAAAATTCAATAATCTCGCCAAGAGGCATTTTTATTCTCTTCCAAACATTGTCTAACAATGGTGTTATAACTTCAGAAGAAAGTGCAAACAATCACCATTGTTATCAATTTTTTTTTGCTTGAATTGACACTCCAAATCAACTGGGTACGTTGGGTTAATAAATAGAAAGGAGGCATACATTGCTCACAATACAAACAAGTCAAAACTAGAAAACGCTCATTGAGTACAAACCTCTTCCAATGCCAGTCAGGGGGAGTAACTGTGCTTGGATCTAAAATTTAGTCAGCTCTTCTGTAGTCGTCCACCTAGCCACTGAATTCAATTGATATTCATTGAGAACTTTTGGAAATATCATGTGGACAAACATGAGCATATACTAGTCCATAACAAATAACACATAGTTCAGGTTCAGATCAATGAAGCACATTGAAGGATTTTCCAATTGTTTTTATTTCTCAAAGATATAAAAGAAAGTTTGATGAGGATAGATGTGTTGAGTGTTGGTTTCACTTCACAAAATCCCATATAAACCTTTTGTACATAATTGTAAAGTAAAAGTTTGAGCTAAATGTATTAAAAAAAAAGTTTAAATCAGAGATATATCTCTAAATCAAAGAAAAAATTCCTGTGTCCGCCCCATAACTACCTGTTGTCCACTCATCAACAAAATATCATTGAAATCCATTCAGCACTTTCGGAGATATCAGGTGGACAGACAGACAGATATGACCATATACCTTACCTTACAGTGGTAAATGAAATAGATACAATACAATAACAATTTGAAAAGAATTTTATTCATTTTGGCAGTTAACAAGCTATGAACAAGCGCTCTGTAATCCATGTGATACTGCAACAAAACATACTAACTGGATTAGCAGTAGATTTTTGAAACCTAGCCAGAGGTTAAAACTATTGGTAAATAGTTTTCTACAGTCAATCAGTTGAAGTTTTATATTAGATATTCACTTCTTTTTATTGAATACTGATTTGAATTTTACTGTAGGCAGTTTTTTTGTTGTAGTTGGCTTCCATACATTAAAAAAAAATGCAAAAAAATAAAAATATTAAAAAAATCGAACATGCTGTACAATAAGGAACTTCACTGTTTTTTTAATGAAATAAACAATACTACGACTAATAATAATACTAATGATAATCACAAAGACCAAACATCACAATTTCTCTGAAAAAGACATTTAAAATTTGCATTCTATAAGAATGATGATTAGTGTTGACTCTTGTAATAATGTTATTTTTATTTATTTCAAATACATGACACCAATAGATACATGTATTTGTATATGCATAAAATTTTCACTCAATAACTTGATTTGATTTCATTGTTCAGTTATCCTTCAAATATATAAACAAATAAAAATAAGCGTATTTATCAGTAAGATCTGAACCTATGACTTGGACTACAGGAACAAGTTTAATAATGTTAATTCAAGTAATAATTGATGAATTAATGAAGCAATAGTATATAAGGGCTATAATCAATGTTGACCTTCTAAATTTGAAGGAATATGGATTCACAGAGGAATCACATGAGTAATACAAAATATTGGATTAGTTTGCGAGTTTTTGAAACAATATATCTTCATCTTCATAGCAGTACTGAATTTACACACAGGCTAAACTAACTACAGCTTGGGGCATAATAATTCAAGAATTTTAGGTTTTCTTTCTTAGGTGGGGAGTATATACACACATACTTCTGCATATATATGCATATATATATATATATATATATATATATGTGTGTGTGTGTGTGTATATATATATATTTTTATCACACACACAGGTATACCTTGATTAGTGTGGTTAATTTGTATCAAAATTTTCTGCACTGTTCAAAACCACACCATTCAAGATACTACAATTTGATGTGGTACTTTTTTAGCTTATACTTAGTCGCATTAATTTGTATAGCAATATTTTAATCGGCCTACATCAAAACCATACTAATCAAGAAATTCATATATATATATATATATATATATATATATATATAGGAGGTGCAAGTGGCATAACAGTCAAACAACGCAGATAATGGAATTGGCAAGTAGAGTTTAAAATCCAGCCATGGCCGTTTACATTCACTTTGCACTAATGCCCTTGTGAAAAGCATGAATCCATCTCTTCTCCCAGCTACAGTTAAAATAGTAGGGCAAACAGGGAGCAACCAGTCTAGGAGAAAAAAAATTCTAAATTCAAAACCAGCTAACCACTACCTATCCCAAAAAGCAACATCACTATGAGAGGAGTTGGGAAAGGCCTTGGTCCATCAGTGGACCTGAAATGGATGATGATGGTGTGATTGTGTGTGTGCACACATTTGCCAATTTGAAAATTTGCGATAAAATTAAGATACTGTCTTGTTTGGTAACATTTTTTGCTGCTTTTTTAACTAAAATATATTCTAGACTTTTGGGTTAGGAAAAAAGTTACTGAAAAATTATTTTTCAAAGATTTATTTTGAAAACTTTATTAAATTATGTTTTTTATGTTTCAAAATTCTGTATTACTATTCTCTTTGGATGCTTCTGGAATGTTATTAAATAATAACAGTGTTTTAATAATCAAGAAAATCCAAGTTACAAAAATCCAATGAACATTTTGATTTTATATAGCTTAGAGCTTCAAGTCTGAATCCAGCACTGCTTAATGGCTGGACTTGGTTTAGTTATTTTCAAGACATAGTTTCATGAAGGAGAGTTTAGGGGATAATGTCAGTTTTAAAAGATGTTCAAATTTCTGTGGGGATGGGTAATATGAGAGGGGGACATGCAGGAAGGGCGACATTGTACTCAGGCCCCAGGGATCCAAAGAGGGTGCAAGAGCTAAAGTGGATAAAAACTGGATGACAAATGAAGAGGGGAAGGAAGTCCAAAAGAGGCCTTGTACTCTCTGATAAAAAACAAATGCCTTGTTCCCTCTTATGAAACTGACACATTTTTGTCCATAGCTTTGACAAGAGTCATAAACATTCCAAATTTGTTTTCAGACAATTGAAACTTATTTTGTGTCCTCAATGTTATCAACTCAACGTTTCAACCAATTCATCTACGGCCTTTTTCTGGTCCACTATCCATATGTTAAGAGAGTGTCTCTTTTTTAGGCTTTACACAAGCTGTAAAAAGAGACACTCTCTTTCCATACAGATAGTACACCTTTAAAAAACCACAGAATGGATCGGCTGGAATGGAAATTTGAAAGTTAAATCAAGATAATTTCTTATTAAAGTTACTTCCTTGCACTTTTTTTAAAAAATTCTTCTTTAATTCAATTCACAAAAGAGTTTGTTTTTTTTTAATTTCATTCATTGAAGAGTTCCACAGCATTTTCAAGTGGTTCATGAATCTAAGAGTTGATTAGAGATACATTTGTTGAAAAATAAACTTGGAACGACACATTTTTGTTATTTTGAAGTAATATCTGAACAAATTTATTCAACAATGAAAATATACTTTCATCAGTAATCAACAAATGATTTTCAAAATTATCATTTCATACATAAGAAAGAGTCAACAAAAATTCAAAAAACTAATACGTTTCATCTTTTATATTATGGGAAACTGAGGTGATTATAGTGCAATACAATATTTAGGCAGGCTTCATTATTAGGTGAGGTAAAAGGTTCAAATCTAACTGAAGATAATATTCTTGTTTTTTGTTTATATATCAGACATAAAAATATATATTAAATGTACAATTAAAATTATCAGAAAATGATACCATTTTATATCATTAATATTTTTTTTTTGTTTTTTCAGGGTTTTTTTTTGTTCAGAATAAATTGTAAAATTTGCAATCAGGCCAGAACATATCAATGGGAAAAAATTGAATGAAGCACACAACACACACCAAAAATAGATCGATAAAGTCCAAATCCAAATCTAGAATCAACAATGCATGTACAAAATAAGGCTGGTGTTTTTCTGTCACAGAATACTTTTTTAAAAATTTTTATTATTGAAAGTTTCAAATTGTATCTGGAAAAATAATTGGTAATTACCTACCCTTAACATCTAAGTATTGTGTAGGTGATTATTATTATGTCCCTAGTCATAAAATTTCAATGTAGAAATTATTTATCTGAATATATATATATAGAATAGAAACATAAAAGATTTAGATAAGTTTATAAATATTCATTGGCTCATCATACCAATGATATCACTATAAATACCAGAAACATTAGATTCTAAAAATATATATGTATATAAACATAATGAACAGTGTTACTCTTCAAGTTTGTTTCTTTGACTGTAACTTCCACTAGAGCATACAGATACTACACTTTGATCCGTATTTAATCGCTTCCCAATGAGAGCAAGATGTAACACAAGGTCGGTTTAATAGGGGGTACCATACAGAAAGCTTAAAAAATTGCCCCGGTTTCCGCGAATGGTATTGTGGAGGCGTCAAGGCAAGTCCGACCCATGCCTTTTAGTACATGGGAAGGTGCTGCCCTGGGGCTTACTGATCTCTGAGACTAAGCAAAGTTATTTTTTGAGGCCACAGAACAAATCCAAGGCCTTTGGCACTTGGCAATACTGAGCCTCAGTAGGCCATCATCAGTCACTGTATTGCACCGTCACAAAGCTACTGAAAAATGTACTGTGAACAGATACTACACTTTGATCTGTATTAACTCGCTTCCCCACAAGAGCAAAATGTTACAGTGAGCAGCAAAAAATTGCTCAAGTCTCCACAACTAGTGTTCCGAAGACATCAGGGTAAGCCCAACCCACCCCTTTCAGTATGATGAAATGGTGCTGCTCCTGGGTTTACTGTTCACCTTGGACTGGGCCGAGTATTTTTTTCAGGCCTCTTGCACTTCGCAATACTGAGCCTCAGTAAGCCATCATCGGCCACATTATTGCACTGGCGCAAAGCTACCAAAGTATATACTGCAAACAGATACTACACTTTGATCGTAAGCCGAGGGCTGGAGAACAAACCTTTGATCCTAGGCAGAGGGCACTAATACTTTGGTCTTAGGTAGAATTGTTCATACATATATATATATATACGTTATGGCTATGAGAAATACTGGGGCCAGCAACCCTTAGTTTTTGTATTACAGAGATGGAAAGATATAGTATATCAAATGCTACCTGTCTTCTCTTCAATGCTTTTAATCATGTCCCTTGACACATAAATATTGCCATCAGGAGTTTTGTAGTTTTCTAGAAGTTTGAAAATTTATAAGACAAGCATTGTTAATATTGAAATCAAGATACATGATTGTTATTCAAGTTTGTTTTAACTCTTAAATTCATACAAAGAAGATAGAACTTCAATTTCAAGGAAAATAGCTTCTGACTGGAATTATCTCCCTTTGATGGTTTGGTGATTTTTTTTAATCTTTTTATCCAATTCATAGTAGAATTCCACTATTTTTTAGCTATTCATTGAAGAGTTCCACTGTCAATCACAAGAGGTTTAGAGCGGTTTATGAATTTGATAGTTAATTCTTCTCAAAAGAATTACTTGAGCAAATGTAATCATGTAGTTTATGGTATATGACAAGCATGATTCCAGTATTTTGATGCGAAAGAAAAAAAAAAATGGAAGATACTTCTGGTTAGAGGTGTCATTTTATGACATTAAAAAATTGGTATAAATCTGATCACTGGTTGAAATACGAAGGAAGACATTTACACAACACATTTAAAATATTTTTCTGTTTGCTTACTTTTAGCAATGTTTTTTCTTTTCTTTCTTTTCAATGGATAGTGTCAATTTTGCTTACTAAATAATTGTCACGCAAGCAAACATTGGCATTCAGCTTATGTCTTTTTTTTTTTCAATGAGAGACAAAAAAAATTTACTAAATGATCAAAACATGTACAACATGCAGACATCACAGATGAAAATCTAGACAATGCATTTCAAAATATTTCAAAAACACTTTTAGTTTCTCCATCTAACACTGTTCATTAACTCTGAACTGAAGTGAGATTCAATTTTGATAAGCTCCTACCCATAACCACAGAACTACATAGTATACTTTGGCAGTAAGTTTTCTGTTGTACATCTTTCATTGAATATGACAAACAATCTTTCTCGTTTTCATACAAGTGAATGGACATATTTATATACATTACTAAAACAGAAAAAAAATCCAATCAAATATCCACTATACAAAGAAAAATTGTCTAGGTATGGCGAATATATTCATGAAGCACTTCTCTACATAAAATTATTATTGCATCACTTTCTGTCTTAATTTGGACATTGAAGAGAGAAACCAAAATCCAAGTAGGTCCCTTCATTCTATATTGAAGCTTTGCTAACTAAAATTCAACTCAGTCAGCTCAAATAACCGATATTATAATGAACCATCTTCTATATGTTTATTTGTGAGTTTGTCACTGTAACACAGCAAAAACTGCACATCGCAAAGTGATACTTCTTACCCCATTACCGTTAAAATGTTAAAAAATAAGGCAATTTTCAGTCCAGTTGGGTCACCAGTTTCCAACTAACTAATTTGATTAAGTGTAAATTGACTAGAAATGTCTAAAGGAGATAACTCTAAGTCTATCAACTGCTAATTACATTTCTTTATAAGAAAATAAAAGGAATCAGCAAATAATTGCAGAATAAATTCTATAAATAAAATCTCAAAGGCTAGGAAAGGTGGCTTCTAAGCAAATGATGAATTAAAAATTGTATAAGGAAGATTGAGTATCTAGTTAAATGTAATATATTATGTAATTTAAGGGAGAAATTTTGTTATTTTTCTCCAAGTGAAAAAAATAACTATGATAGTCAAAATCATATTTAACACAAAAAGAGTTTGAGGAAAGTATTTTTAAACTAGTCATTTTATTGGAAATATCCGTAAAATGGTCGATTTGAATCATGGCCGATACAACCATAAAAAAAAAAACACTTGAGGGACACTCTCCCTGTGAAATGTTTAAATGTATTTCTCAGTTTATTTTTATACAGGTGGTTATCTATATTTGTTTTCAATGATGAAGAAAAATTCAAGTATTAAAATGTAGCCAAGACCGTCTGGTAAAAATGGATATATTTGAATACTGATGGAATTTTTTATCTTTTCAAAAGTTGAATTATGCTTCTTAAAAGTGTGTTTGTGGGGGGGTAACTGTTTAAGCATGTTGTTCCGTTCTGATTGGTACATCAAAGAACTATTACAATCTGCATCCATAATATCAGTGGAAGTAAAAGAAAAGAAACACACCATTTTATTTTCTATGATTAGTGTTCATCTAAAAACATGGAACAATTACTCAAACTCTCAAAATCTATAACTTTCCAGTTAGTCAGCCTATAATCTGTGACAAAGTTTGTATTTTTTTATTACCTCTCATAACTTTTAGCATTTTTTTCAATTGTAGAAGCCTAAAAACAATTACAAAAGATGCAAAGTTGAGAATTTGTCAGAGCTAAGTTCTAATAGTTCTAACACGCCTCAGATAGATCAATTTACAAAATCAGGGCTGATTGGAGTAAGTGATATCTAGAAGTATGAATACAAATGAACAGCTTCTAATCTACATCTATCTATATTATAATGATCTGATTTCTACATGCTTGAGTGTTAGTTTGTTACTGGAGCACAGCAAATACAGCACATTGTGGACTAATTTTTGTTAATGCAACACCATTAAAATGCTCTAACTTGGAAAATAAAACATTTTCCAGTCCCATTGAGTCACCGGTTTCCAAGTAAGTATAAATAAACCAAAAAAGTTAGGGTTTGTTTCACAATTCTTTATAACAAAATAAGAGAACAAGTAAATAATTATAACATAAATCCAAATTTATTTGAGTCTAGATTCCTTTTCAAATTTCACATTCTAGCCACTAAATCACCTCCCTTATATATTCTTTTTCTTGAAAAATCAATACAGCAAAACCTTGAATAGTGTGGTTAATTCATTCCAAAATTTTCCAAACTGTTCAAAATCTTATTATTAATATTTTTTCAGCTAATACTTAGTTATACTGCATTAGTTCATACAGCAATACCTTAACAGTATTTCATCCAAACATGCACAAATCCAAACTGCACCATCTAAGGTAAATGGAATTACAAATTGGAGGTTATTTTTCATTTTATTTCTAAGTAAATGATTATTTATCTTTGTTTTAGATATTGTAATGGGGATTAATTACTTGTTATAAAGTAATTAAACATTTGTGACCAATAAGACTTAATCTATAAAATAATTGGAAAAATAAATAAATGAATTATTTAAAAAAAGTCAGACTTACCATCATCAGATTTGAAAAATTGCATCAGGAATGTGACAAAAATAGCATACAAAATTCAACATAATTTATTTCATTTACATAACAACTAGTTAATCCCCATTGAAAAAACTGATAAAAAATAGATAATCATTCCATCAAAAATAAAACGAAAAATAGTATCTGAAATGCAGTATAATTTATTAGGAAAAATATGAAAAATATTTTTTTAAAAATATAAAGGAGGTGATTCAGTGTTTGGAGGACAAAATTTGGAAAGTATTATAGACTCGAACAAAGCCATAAATCCTATAAATAAGAAATGACTTTACATTGAGCTCAAAGGCAACCAAAGGAGGCTTTCAAGTGAATACATACATATAGTCAGTGGTATAAATCATTTGAAATGTTACCAATGGATTACTTTCTTAAAATATACGTTCATAATTAAATTTTTGTCAGTGATATTTAATATTTGCTTTTTACATCAAGAATAAGTCAAAAAATGTCATCCAAAATAATAGTTTGGCTTTTTTCATCAAATGCTAGAAATTTATAAGTTTCAATATTTAATAAAATTTTCATCATGATATTGATTTTCACATAGTCAGTGAATAGATACTCCTGCCCTGTATTATGTAAATAGCTTGATTAACAAGTTGAATTTTCTTTAAATATTGACCTTACATTGATACCCTTCATCAGTAGGCCTTATATTTCACTGCAATGATCACACAGGTTTTCGAGCCCTTCTGTTACTCCCGAGAAGGTTTTGTTGGTTCCCGAGAAAGGGCACTTTGTATAAATGCATATATCATTATTATTATTATCATTACTATTTGTATTATCATTTATTCGGACTAATTCAAATCTGCCACTAGGCCACATTTTACAGAGTACTAAGTATCAATCATACCAGAAATGGTTTGTGGGCTAACCTCATTGATTGATGCAAGATAAGTTGCTCTAATTTTGGTCAACTGTAATTACTAAAATGTTGATTTCTTTATGCTGTTAAAAACAGAGTATTGTCAGAATTATTAACCTTTTATTCATTAGATAACAAACTAAAAAGACTACCAAATTATCGTAATTTAGTCAAGTGGTTATGTTGGTTAACTACAGTATTGAAAGGCCCGAGAACATTATTATGAGAAGAAACACTGAAGTCAAAAATTTGAAAAATGCCAACATTTACATATAATATTGATTTTCAACTAGTTTGCTTGTTAAAATTTTAAAAAGCATTCATGAATAAATTGGCTTTTTTTCACATCTTTTTTTTTTAATGTAAAAACTACCAAGTTGCCCAGATTTAATTGAATTCAATTTCCTTCAACAATATCAGAAAAAATAAAATGGCTTCTTTAGTAAAAATGGTATCAATTGGAAAAAAAACAAAGATATTTTAACAAATCAATGTAGAAAGATACATTAATATGTGATCAGGGGAAAAATGTAAGTCATTATAATCGAATGGATTTTAATTCTGAAGTAATGATGAAAATGGAAATGAAAGGAATGAAATATTCTGCACAAACACCAAATGGATACTGTAAGATTCATGTGATAGGTTTTCATGTTCGAGCAACTCTTTCACTTAAAACACTTGTTAGAGTTACTTCCCTCCTAATGTTATTCTGATCAAAATATAATGGTAGTGTGTTTAATTACTATCTAACTCTAATCACTTTGAAATGTTATTTTTTGTGGTCTAGTTGAATATGATACCACTTATACTGTTACACACTTGAACATATTTAAACGGTTTCAGTATCCATTTTATCAATTTTATATTATACTTAAAAGGTAAAATTATCACAGGAAAATTAAATTGCAGAAGGCTCCTAATTGTAATATCTTTGATCTTGTATTTGAAGGGGGAGAATTTGTTTTAGTTGTTTTTGTAGTTGAAGGGGGAGAATTTGTTTTTGTTGTTTTTGTATTTGAAGGGGGGGGGAGAATTCGTTTTAGTTGTTTTTGTATTTCAGGGGAGAGGTTTTGTTTCACCAGAATTTTATCATTGGTTTTAACCAAAAGTGTTGTATAATGCTCATTTTTAGAATACCAACATAAAAAAGAATTATTGGATACAATATTTTCAAGAGGCTGGATATGGAGGAGGAGGCTGAGAAGGCATGGGACCAGGCACAGCAAATCCTGGAGGTGGTGGTGGTGGGGCCTGACCTGGAATGGCTGTTGGGTAGTTTGGAACACCTGAAATAAAAGACAACAGAACAATCAATACAGAAAGGGGGAAAAAAGCAATGTTATCTGAAGCTCTCATCACTTCCTTTAATTCTTTCAATTGTCATAGATAATCCACACATGATATAATAATTAGCAATGAGTGTTTATACTTTGTTAGTATAATAATTAGCAATGAGTGTTTATACTTTTTTAGTATAATAATTAGCAATGAGTGTTCATACTCTGTTAGTATAATAATTAGCAATGAGTGTTTGTACTCTGTTAGTATAATAATTAGCAATGAGTGTTTATACTTTATTAGTATAAAAATTAGCAATGAGTGTTTATACTTTGTTAGTATAAAAATTAGCAATGAGTGTTTATACTTTGTTAGTATGATAATTAGCAATGAGTGTTTATACTCTATTAGTATAATTAGCAATGAGTGTTTATACTCTATTAGAATAATAATTAGCAATGTGCTTATACTCTGTAAGTATAATAATTAGCAATGAGTGTTTATACTCTGTTAGTATAATAATTAGCAATGAGTGTTTATACTCTGTTAGTATAATAATTAGCAATGAGTGTTCATACTCTGTTAGTATAATAATTAGCAATGAGTGTTCATACTCTGTTAGTATAATAATTAGCAATGAGTGTTTGTACTCTGTTAGTATAATAATTAGCAATGAGTGTTCATACTCTGTTAGTATAATAATTAGCAATGTGCTTATACTCTGTAAGTATAATAATTAGCAATGAGTGTTTATACTCTGTTAGTATAATAATTAGCAATGAGTGTTTATACTCTGTTAGTATAATAATTAGCAATGAGTGTTTATACTCTGTTAGTATAATAATTAGCAATGAGTGTTCATACTCTGTTAGTATAATAATTAGCAATGAGTGTTCATACTCTGTTAGTATAATAATTAGCAATGAGTGTTCATACTCTGTTAGTATAATAATTAGCAATGAGTGTTCATACTCTGTTAGTATAATAATTAGCAATGAGTGTTCATACTCTGTTAGTATAATAATTAGCAATGAGTGTTCATACTCTGTTAGTATAATAATTAGCAATGAGTGTTTGTACTCTGTCATGCCAAGGAATTCATCTCATCTCTGATGACATAAAGGTATGATTTTGTGTTTTGATGACATGGTAAAAATGCTGAATTTATGGAATAATGAAAAAAATATAAAAAGTATGATAAAGAAAATCGATAAAAATCTGTGATCAACAAAACACTACAGTTCATGCTCATTGCTATGTAAAACTTAATTATCTATTTATATAAAATGCAATGTGTATCCATATATTTTACAAATACCATCATTTTTTAAGGCATTGGTAGAATAAGAATATGACTATATAGATAAAGCTTTTTTAGCACAATGCCTGTAACCTCAAGTATGTGGGCCACATATTTGATACCCTTGGCTATGATGGTTTAATATTCTTATTATGTGATCATAAAAAATTTGTGATGTATGTAAAAAATGACTATAAATAAGATACAATCAATTTGATTCAAACTCTATTTCATTAACTTTACTTAAAATTAAATCTAACCATCTGTTCCAAAAGTTTATGCACAAAGAAAAAAACAGGCAGTTATTTGTAATATGATACTAATTTATTTTGTTATTAGATGCTGCATCGTCAACCATTAGTTTTTTTTACAAGTATTTTTTTTTTCATCTTAATTTCAGTTGCTTTCTCTCGCAACTTCTCAGATCATCAATCTACAGCAGTGGGTAAACCATACAAATCAGGAATGCACAATAAGTTCTGGGTTAGACTCACACTCGTATCCCTTTTGCCACAGGAACCATGCCTATGTATGGCAACTGCTCAACTGACTGAGCTACAAGAGCTCGTATAAGAAGCAGAAGATCAAATCTAACCTTTAAAGTCATCCTTCATTTTTCACTGATTGTTTGATGCCATATTTGTAATTTTATTTTTGTATACTAGATGCATTAGTATACAATATACTGAACATTTTCGGTTTTGTTATGTATCATATTTTTCAAAATTCAAAACAGTCTTGTTTTTCTCCTTTCTATCAATAGTAGTTATATTATCCTCATTAGAAATTAGATTAAATTAGTCAACCATTGATTTTTGACTAGTATTTTCAGGCAGTTATTTTTAAACAAATTTGGGGCTATTGGCATATCAATCCTCCAAGGAAAAAATCAATCTTGAAATGTAAACAAACAACTTGAAATTTGCATAATGAAGTATAATTGATACTGCTCTCTTGATTGGTTTCTTAATCCCTCTTCTTTACAAAAGTTTAGTTTATGGCAGTCAGTATATTTTTAAATTCAGCGGCTGATTTTCATATCCAACACTGAACTAAGATACAGCCCATTTTCTTTGTGTATTCAAAGTTAATTTCCTCTCTTAACTTCTTTAGTAAACTAAAAATTATTATGGGAAATATATAATCTAAATTCACATGTGTTACTGCTCATGATTTTGTGAAAACATTTTTCAAAATTTTCACAAGAACCAGATTGCATTTATCAACACAAAAATTAGATTGGAAATTATCAAGTTAAATTTACAAAATTCCAATATCTTACCTGGATAAGGTGGTTGAGACATATCAGGTGGGCCATAAGCAGGAGGATAACCAGGACCAGGTGGTGGAGGCTGTTGAGGGTACCCTACAATAAAAAGACATTTGTATGAGACTGTACAAAGATTCATATAACAACAGGAATATACTGAACATCATGACCATACAGGATTGGAATAACAATACTTACTGTGTGAAAGGGATATTTTTGAAATGGTTCTCAAACCCACAAAACATGTATGGAAATTAAGAATTTAAGAGAAAAAAATATTAGCTGATGTACAAAAGTCTAGTCCAAGTCTGGAGTTGACTTAGTTTTTCTACCTAACAAGAACAACAGGAACAAACCTCATCAAATTTTTCAATGTTCGAGAGCAAAACTCATTAAATCTTCAGTGTTTGTGCCATCACATTAAACCGTATTGATATGTAATATTGACATTTCCCCACTGTGATTTGAAATCATGACCAAGTGATTGGTAGCTGGCTCTCTTACTGACTGAGCCAAACTGACAAGTCTTACATATCTATGAATCTATTTAATATATATACACTACAAAAGTTGCAGCAATCATCTTCAGTCAGAATAGAGGAAAGTGTGAAGTTTGATCCTGCAACAGCCAGGACTGTTCTTTAAACTTGGGAGACTGGTGCATCACAATCTTCCTACTACTACTCATATCAAGTTTTGCAAATATTAAAAATGGTAAGTTAAATCATAGGTGAGGAGTTATTTTCAGTTGGCTCTTTTTTTTCTTTCAAGTTAAAATTAAAGTTTTATTTTAATGATTGATGTTGATAAAAGTTTTGATAAAGCCATCCAGAATGCATGAGAAAGGAATTACAATTGTCAAAAAGCATTCTTATCATAAGATAAGAGAAATTTATAATCAAACAACCAATACAATTTATCAAGGTAAATTTCAAAGATCCAATATCTTACCAGGCTAAGCTGGTTGAGACATAACAGGAAAGGAATTAGCAGGAAGGTAACCTTGACTTGATATCACGGACCAGTATTAATGAACAAAATTTACAAAATTATCAATGTTTAATCAAGATCCAGAAAGTTCTTCATACTTGTGTCATGTTGAAGAGAGAAAAATCACAGATGTCATCAAGTAAAAATAATTCATCTTTCAGATCAACAAATCCTAGGCAAATTAACAGTTATGTTTATAGGGAATATGATTAGATCACAGCCTAAAAACTAGAAAGCCCTCAGATAGCACTTACCTTTGCGAATGCTATTGTCACAAAAAACTGAATCGAATTCTATACGCTAGCAAAAAACTTGATAAAAATTGGCTCATATATAGCTACAATGAAGAGGAAGTAGCCGGGTAAGTTTAAATTTTTCAAGTTTAGGACTATGAAAAAATATCTCTCCATGAAAAATAAATTCCCAGATCTGCCTCCAATCTTAATCAATTGTTCCTAAGTCCATGGCCCACCCTATCAGAAAATGTCATCAAAATTCACAGAGAACTTTTTCAGATATTCTGTGGACCAACAGACAAATATGAGTGAATACATATACCTCTTCCAATTTTGTTAGTAGAGGTAAACTATTTTCTTCATTAATCATTGATTATCCATTAAAAAGGACACACATTTCTTTAACTTGTTGAAGGCTTTAGAATGCCCATCTAAATTTCTAGATTAATAAATAACACCATGAAATTTGAAAGTTCAATTCAACAACAGTGGCCACCACAATTAACAAGGGTTCTTCCCTCGTTTTAGTGTGTATTTGTTTGTTTGTTCTAACACTCCTGGCAATACTGTTTTGTCTGAAAATTGGTATCAGTATTACATGAAACCCCTTCTAAAAATGCGTTTTTTTATTTTTGGTAAAAAAGCTTTTTTGACCTTTTTCTGGACAGGTTTATAATTAACATGTTTCTAGATATCTACTGCAGCAATTTATACATACCAAACAATTTTGTTTTTCTGCTCCAGTTCCTTTAATGATGATTAACCACTTGATTTAATCATAAAATTTGCTGTGCATTGTACACTATACACTAACAAACAGACTTTATCAAATGTCTCGGAATAAAAATCCTCAATTAGCAAATTCAAAAGATATATGCTAGAGAGCAAAGAATAGATATGAATTGAAAGATATTTTGAAAGAGTTTTGTGTGCAGGCAGAGACAGAAGAGGGTCAGTGTAGCCATTTGGTCTGGGTCTATGGTTTTGAGTGGAGGGGCTACTTCAAAGGCATACATGTATATACCCATAAATGAATCATATGTACTTAGAACTGATTAGAAAAATAATTTACGAGCAATTTGAGATGGGGGCCTGCATTTACCATCTGGCCCAAGTCTATAACCAACTCAGCCCGGCCCTGTTTGTGAGATTACATTCCACAGTTGGTCTTTGTATAGCCACATGTTCAACAACTGATTTTGTGTACTTGAAATATTCAGGTTAAATATCACAAAATTTGATACTCAGAAATTTATGCCAATGTGTTTTATGCAGATTTCCAAATTCACTCATTTGGGAGTCTTATAATACATTTTTGAATGAAAAAAATATTCTTGAGAAATTAACTATAATGTATTCATTAACAAAACAGATTTATTTCAGCATCAATAATCAAATTAGTTGTACATCACCTTTGATATGATGGGCAGAATTTACAAAATAAATACATCAAAACATTCATTTAATATAACAAACCTGGATAATGATACACCAAATTTTGGCAGTACAGAAAAAAAAGAGGAGTGTGTGTGCAAAAAAAAAAATTTCTACATACTACAGGGCAAAGTCTGAATACATATATACATATAAATGTCAGAACACATGACTAACTCATCAACATTGTTTAAACTCTCCTGTTATTGGTAGCAGTGATCAACATGCACATGAACAATTCGAGAGCTGTGGGGGGGGAGTAAATATGATTATACACATCATTTACTTTTCTTTTCATAATTATGTGAGTATGTATTTGATGTTTATTTTGGTCTCCTCATAGTAAATTAGATGATGAAACAATATCTCGATAGAATTAAAGAATTAGTAAAACAGATGGATATATTCAAAATACAGAAGAGGCCATTTATCATAGATGCAAATAATGTTATCAAACTCAGTCAGACCCAAGCACTTTGAACTGAGTGACTTAAAGATCATTAAATCTAATTATATTATTATTATTAATAATATTGTTATTATTATCAATAATATTATTATTGATAATATTGTTATTATAATCAATAACATGATTAATGATAATCTTATTGATATTATCATTATTAATAAATTTTGCATAATGTAAAGTTGTTAATAACATGGATTTAATAACATAACAATGATGTTCCTAGTTATATGCTACCAGCTGTTTATTTTTATCTAGAATATCCTATCTGACAGTGATCACAATAAGCAGCTTACTGTGCGTATACATGTGAACAATTCTAGATAGGTAGAAGGGAAAAAAGTTAATGCATATAAATATATATATAAGCAAATTAAAATTATATACAACAAACCTTACATTTTTTCTGTATTTTCTAAGCTAACACAATTGAACAAAGGTTAACCCTTATCATAGATCAAAGTTCTACATTTTGTTTGAATACAAATACAATTTTTCAAGTAAATATATCTCATTTAACTTTAAAACACACTAGTTTGACTTGGGCTTATACTTTGAGTATCTTTTTCAAAACTACAGTTCTCTCACTATCTAAATATTTGTTAGTTTTAAGTAAGTAGTTTTCAAAATGAATCCCAAGTCATTTTTCTCATTCCCAATGACTCCAAATACTATGATGAGCCTGTAATATAAAGAATTAGGTAACTGAGTTTAGTAGACACAGAGTAATCCAATACCATATGAAGCACCATTTGAACTGGCAACAAATATGCAAGAATACAATAGTTTGTGATAAAGTGCATTTGTTTATACACAATGCAACTAGTGCATAATGGAAGCAATCAAGAGTAGCTTTCATAACCTTCGATATCACCCACCCGATCAAAAATTCATATTGTTAGATTATTAATTAGGCATTTAGCAAAGATGAATTGTTAGTAACATCACTAGAAATGATTTTCCATAAAAATGGACCTAAAAAGAGAATCAGAAATGATCAGGAAATGGATCTGAATACAATACTCAATAGAACGGATGTGCTGAATGGTATACCAGTTACCAGCATTGAAAACAGAATAAGCAGACCAAGTTTGAGTTTTGTCCAAGGCTGTTCATGTTCATTTTGTACTAATGCCTTTGGGAAAAGCAAGAATCAACTTCACCCCAGCCATGAGTATATAGCAGGGCAGTTGGAGCTCTGTAAGACCATCTAAAAGAAGGTTACTCTGAAAGGAAAAACTTCAACTTGGCAGTCATCACACTTGATCCAAAGCAGAGGAAAAATTCAGCACAAGGCTAGCAAATCCACCTCTAAAACCTATTTGCAACTGAAATTGAAGCTGATTAATGGTCGCCCTATGCTCCACAAAGAGTCTCCAGGAATAAGCAACTCAACAGAATATTTCAACAGTTTGAAAACTCAATCTAGCAATTAGTCAGTAAAGAATTTTTCAAAACATGACCTATAGAAGAGCATTACATAGAATCAAGTTTGTTTGTCCATTGGAAGATCAGGTCTGAAATTTTAGGATCATATTACAATCCACATACTTCAACCACAACCTACGTCTTTTCAAGAAAACATTGTCATAGCTAAATATAAGTATTGTTTTAGCTACCATTTGCTGATTTTGTAAACTTCGATCTTTTAGGAATTAGATATTCCAGCAGAAAGCAATTTTGGAACTAACTTCAAAATCCTGAATAAAGTAATCAAAAGTAATAGAGTAGGACTATGCTGAGTATGGAAAAAAAAATCAACACACAACAAATTTCAGACAAGAAAAAACAATTCTTTAGAGCAGTGGTTCCCAAACCATTACAAATCATAGCACCACTAGTGTATAAGGTCCTTTTCATGACACCCCAAATCAAAAAATACAGAACAATTGCATTTACATTAATCTGATTAGGCTACTTGGGTAAAAAATAATGAATCACGTAATTTGAACTCAGAAAAAAGCTATGTATGTATTTGTTTCCTCTTTTAATCATTATAATAACTCGTGAGATGGGTGAGCCTGTTGATCACCACTCAGTTTCTTTTTTATTTGTGCAAAGACAAGAGCTAAAACCTCAACAAACATTTAAAAGGCTTTTCAATTCATAACTTACTTATAATGAATAAACTAATAGTTTTATTTAAACATTTAATTTAACTTAACAGCTTGATCACATCACCATTCAGTAGATTCAATCTTCAATGAGGCCACAAAAAATCTGAGGCAATCTAAAATGTAAACCTTGTCTATTGACTGAATGGCAAGTCATGTTGAAACAGTTCGATACTAGATGGACAGAATTGATTTGTAATGTACTAGTTAGATGTTGTTTCATTTCATTGTGACCATGGATCAGTGCACTGAATTATGATTGCCTGGAATTATTTGAATTTTGGAATAATTCTAAGTGCCTCAGGTAAGGTAGCTAACTGTGGTGGCCTGGTGAGCTGAACGTGGTGCCACTTTAGAAACGTATAAATGGACAATAATGATACAATGACATTAAAATGATTTTTTTTTTATTTAATAATAAAAGCAGAAAATAGTTTTGCAAATTACTCAGCTGACAAGCACCCTGCTTTCCAACAGAACAATTGTTGGTTAAATATCATTGCATGACACCACCACAAGTAAAGACAATAATTCTTTCATACTATGAAACAAAGATTACCAAATGTTTTTAGTCTTGAATGCTTTGAAATGAGCTTGTTTTAGGTACAAAGGAATCCGCTTATCATATTTTAAATAACAGTAACTAGCTGATAACATTAATTAAAAGATATAAAAATTGGAATATTTGCACACATTGTTATAAATTCGTTGTTATGTCATTTAATTCATTGTTCATTTTTTTGCAGAAACTGAGTGGTTCAATGATTACCAGGATGTAATAATTGAATGTTACTAAAAGGGGTGGTATTTTTAAATATTAATCTAATGTGCCTTATGCTCATCCTTTGTGTGCATTTATAATATTATTAGTGCATTATTTCCAATTTATAGCCAAACAATTAATGAAATCTGCTAGGTACATTTATTTTTTTTTTTTGCACAGAGGTGTATATAATATTCATATAACATTTGCATACATGTGAAAAAAATCTTTTAGTGTACATATAAAGAATAAATATAATTAATATGTAGAAGATAAAACTAAAGAATTGAACTTCACAAATACAGGACTAACCACCTATGGGACACATGGCCTAGTGGATAAAAGCATGGTGGTTTAAGCGTATCAAGTAAACTGATTGGTGGATACAAGTACAATCCCTGGGTAAGGTAGAACAAAAAAGTCATATAACATGGTTCAGTGGAGGAGGCAAGTAAGTGACATCTTAATGATTAATTAACTAGGAAGAATTAAGTGATATGAGATAACTTCTGGCATGGACAGTGAAATGAGAACTATCTACCATGTGGATTGAATAAAGGGTTTGTTTCAAAATTCCCAGAAAGTTACAGACTACGATAGACACCAGAAAAAGGCTAGAGGGTACAAGGCCAGAACCTTGTGACTGTAACAACCAAGATGAAAACAGTAGTCAGTGAGAATTTGAAACAATGGACTTTTCCACTTACATGAGTTCCGTCACTTTTTGATAAATCCTCAGATGAAATTGATTAGATGTATACATTTATTTACACTGTCAACAGGTTTGATGTAGCAAATTATTCAGTCTTGAAAAAAATTGCTCAAACTCCACAAAAACATATATCACAGCTTTAATTATTTATATATAAATACATTTTGAAATGATGGCTGCTGAATCAATGAGAGAGCAATGCATTAACAATAACTGTATAAAAATCATTGAGAATGTACACAAAAATGGCACAGCAATAATTTGACCTTACAAAAATATAATCACGATAAATATTAGAAAAGGAATGAGACAAAAAAAAGTGAATATAGACAGAATTTCTGAAACATTTATGATTTGCTGATGACATCGCAATGATATCAGAAATATCAGATGAGTTGCAAACCATGCTAACTGATCCAAGTTGGGAAAACCTCAAAATAGGGTTAAAGACAAACAGAATCAATACATAAGTAATATTCAACAATAATGTCCTGAAAACAACCATAAGAATAGATGATGAAAATTTGGAAATTATTTAATGTATACATTTAATCAGGTCAGCTGATAAAGTCCCAAAAAGACAGTGAAAGTGAAATAAAATGGTGTATAACAATGGGCTGGACAGCATTAAATAAAAAGACATTGAAGAGACATATTGAAGAGCACCTTTCTAATGCTTAAAACATGAAGTGCGCAATGGATGTATAATACTAGCCATGATGTACTGATGTGTATTATGGAAACAAACAAACAAAATTAAAATCACACAGAGTAATAGAAAAAGATCAACATGGATTCAAGAGAGAACTGAAGTAAAAGACATCATACAAGATTTAATTTAACCCTTTTTAAACTTCTGAGACATAAACATCACAAGATTTCTATAACTGCTGGAATATATATGTCCCATAGATCTCTTTTCGAAGTCTACTGAGAAATTTCAATTCAGGCATCAAGCACCTTGATAGGGTTAATCTTGAAAGAGTGGAATGATCACATCAGCTATTGTTTTACATCCTGATACCTGCTCTGGAGCAATAAAGGTAAGACAACAATATCATAATATATCATATATGTGAATATTCCAAGAGACTGCTTAAGAACGGCTGTGGAAGAAAAGATGCAAATAGTGCTTATAAAGTCAGACCATGCAAGACTTGAGGCTGCGATTTAGGCTGGTAAAAAGCACTATTGACAACAAACATTACCTTGTGCATGCAACAAAGGATCAAGTTCTGAACAGCCACCAACAAAAGATGAAAGGAATAAAAGAGAAAAAACAAAAGCACAAGCATCAATATAAAGAATGATATAAAGAGATATTAAAAATATTAATTTCAAATCAGCAGAAAAACAATCAATAAAAAGCATTCCAATAACAACGTACAAAAATTATGTACGTAAACATTTGATAAAATCATAAGATGATATTTGCCAGGATATGCACACACACACACACACATATATATATATATATATATATATATATATATGTCTGCACACACATACTATCATATTCCAAAAGTTTGCTTTACAACACTTTTTCACTTTTATAGATAAAAGGCAAAAAGCAGAAAAAAAAGCATTCAGTGTTTGTTTTGCTGTTATAGAGGCAGTTGACACCATCTTTCTCTTATACCCCAATCACTTCTATTTCCTATCACCTGTGTCACTGATGGCTCTACCTAACATATTATCACTATTTTGGGGGGTCTGGGAATGCTCAAAACTTCCTCCTATATAAATTAATGCTAATTGCTTCTTTATTTTATGCTATTTCAGCTTACAAAAAGGTTTTAATAGGAATGCACTATTTTTGAATAACTGGGGAAATATATATATATATATATGTATATATATATATATATATATATATATATATATATATATATATATATATATATATATATATATATATACATATACATATATATATATATATATATACAAATTATGCTATATTTTTTAAAACTTATTTGAAATGATCTCCCGTCATTACGCGGTTAATGTATCACTCATCTTAGACATGGTTTTTATATAAAATAACGCAATTCATGATTCATTCTGTCAGATCACATAGATCCATTTCTTTTTATATATATATATATTACACAAATGTTCACATAGCTGTATAAACTATTCAGTGTTTTGTTTTTTTATCAAAAGAAGAACAATATGGGTATAACCATATTAACTAGTTCACTGTTTTTTTCTATTGACTTTTTACCTTCATCTCAATTTATTTGTTTCTTTTTTTATAATAGTTCATCCAGGAAAAATGAATAAAAACATTCTAGGTAAGTTGGCAAGTTAGTAAATATTTTTATCACTCAATTAAAATGGAAATAGTTCATTGGGTCAAGCGGCTTTTTCACTCTTGATTGAAATCAGAGTTGATCTTGTCTTGAGTTAATCCTATTACCTCCATCAATCCATCATTGTAAATCCAGAAATTTTAATCACACATAAAACCTCTTTATCAATTGAGAAATAGTCTATTTGTACTACTAAATGCAGTATAATTGAACAGTTCTGGTAAGTCACTTAATAGAAACTGTCACATGACCAGTGTCTTTTGGCAGCACATTGTGTTGTGGGTGATCAATTAAAAAATTGGAAAAGGGAGTGATCAATGAATAAGTTACTTCTCTCACCTTTTTGGGGCAGTGATCACTAAAAAAGTCTAAATTCTCAAAAAAAAGATAGACGTTAATGCTGTCAGGCACAAACTAAAGGATCAATTTAGCATAAACTTAGATTGCCAATTGAACCTCTCCCCATCACACATGATACTTACATAGCCAGTCAGCTGGACCAACTTTAAAACTAACAAAACCTATATTGACAGTTTTGGTGACAGCTTCAGTTGACAGTTTCTAAGAAATAGTAACCAAAAATGATAAAAAATATCTGTACCTTCCATTAATGGATCACTGTGGCCTCTACTAGAACTAATTATTTTAAATTATTTAAAAGAAAAAATTTTTCAAATAGATTTTCTATCAAGAATTATCTTAAAAAATACCAGCACAAGATTTGAGCATAGTTGGTCCAAAATAATCATAGAGACCCCAAAAAGCACTTTTTGGGGAAAAAAAATAACGTTTTAGATGGTGCCTTTTGGTATGCTCATGCAAATTTTCAAGTTGTAGCCCCCAAAATGTGATCAGGAATGCTCAGAGACACGCAGACAGGCAAGCAGAGAGAGAAGAATCTGTAGTCCATTTGGCTGTTTGGTTGGGTGGGCTATTTGTGAAGATACAGTAATTCCATATTATTTGATAATATTTTCTCACTCAAGAAGAGCAGAACTTTCTAGCATATAGACATTTGTTATGCATCATGTTATGGCAAACATCATCTTTTATAGCAAAATATTACTATTCTTTTGTTGCCTTTTACAAGCTGAAGAAACAAAAACCAAATGAAAATAGCAAATAATCTGCAGAATCAGTCCTGAAAATGCCCCACAACAGAAATTGACCTTTACGACCCATTCTTCCAATAAAAAACTTGAAAATGTGCTCCATTCGTTTCCTTAAATCATACCTAGTAGATGACCCAACCCTATATTACTCACACAAACTATTTACAGAATCTCCTCCACCTAAGCTTTTCAGAAACTCCACCTTTTCAAGCATAGATAATGTCTTATGCTCATGCTTTTTCAGCACTACCACTATCTACTGCACTTCTCAGTCTCTTTGATGATATCTCAAAGAGCTAATATACAGTTGAATATATGAAATTGATAGTCACTAAAACACTTAGGTGACTTAGTGCTGTTAACAGCGCTGCCCTGGTGGCAGACTTACAAACTATCATGCTAGACTACAAAGTTGCCAAACCACAGAATGCCGGTTTAAAGAGGTTTAATCAGTAGGAGAATTCCTCTAGCTAACAACCACAAGCTAAAGAAATCCTTTTTTTACAAAGATAACCATCATCATCATCCTTTTAGTGTTCATTGTTGGACATAGACCTTCCCTAAGATTTGCCAGACCTCTCTACCATGAGCATCACAGAGCCAGTACTTTCTGAACTTATCTAGTTTGTAATGCCATCTTGTATTTTGACATCCCTGAAACAATTGTACTAACAATAAAATGCATTACAGAATGAAAATCTAATCAAAATAGAATACCATGATTGAATGTCAATTTTTTCAAAATCCTGATGTATATATACTGATATATGTCATAAGCCTTCAATATCAGTTGATGCTTGTTCATGAAAACGCCATGCAATATACAACTGAACATGCTTGGAATTATATCTCTTCAAGATAAAATATATGTACATGCATATATTTCATCTTATTCTTCATTTTATTCTAGTATGAATTGTAAAATTGTTTAAAGCAAAATGGTGCCTTGTTAGTAAATAATTAGTAAATTTGGCTGGTTAATGAACAATTTTAAAAAATTGAAAAAAGAAAGAAAAGCACAGCACATGGATTATTGTTCAGTTTAGCTAAAACTGATTTGCTTTTGATTACAAAATATAACAAATATAACACCAGAGGCGTAGCAATGGGGGTGCAAGAGGGGGTAGATACAAATATGGAAGGGCGCAAAATTTCCCCTGGCCAATAATGCCAGTTAATTAATGATAATATTTCCTGAGGATATAGCTTAGGTACCCGGCTATCTTTCCCCTCTGGCGCTTGGAACCCATGCTACGCCACTGCCAAGAACCATTCCAATGATTCTGAAAAGAATTTAAATGTGCTTAAAATTAAGCAAATGAAAAACAAAAGGACAAAAAATATTTAGTAAGCAAAGCAATCATTAGCAGAAACAAGCAAGAAAACACTGCAGCAGTAGCATTTTATACCTTGTGGCGGCATATATGGTTGTGGGCCATATGTGGCACCATAATTCATTGGCACACCTGGAGGAAACAAAGAAAAAATAGCAGAGATTTTTAACAGCCTTAAGCAGCATGCCACTGTCTATTTCCCTTCTATGTTGGATACTCTCCTCTCCTGACTTTTTTCCAATATGAATTATTATGAAAAATTAACTATTCAAACTTCTGGGTTTATTCTGAACGGTATTTTCATCTTTTTTGCTTCTATCCAGTAGAAGAAATGGACAAGAGATTGGTATTAAAAACTTTTCTACACTTGAATTTTGTCTTTGTGTTGCCTAAAAAAACAAGGACATGGAGTAACACAGTTCCAACATAATTCACATACAGTTAAACTCTTTGTAAAGATTACATAGAAAATTTGGAGTTCATAATATTTTCTTCTCCAGACAATCGAAACCTGAGAATTAGCAATTGTTGAGAAATGTACAATATCACCCATTGTGCAATGGTCTGCTATCACAGTTACAAGGGCTCATCACCTAAGGTGAAGTGCGAAAACTTGGTGGCAACATTGAAGAAGCAGGGTTAAAAAGTGGGCAGTTGAATTGCACAATGAGCGGTATTGACTATTTTTTTCACAATTGCTGACACAAGTTTCAATTTTTCTGGAACAGAAGAAATAAAACTTTTTTGGAACCATTCAATGGATGTGAATTTAATCAGAATTCTGTAACTCCTGTTCTTCTACCTTAGGCAATAATCTTATCAATCACACCTAGTAATTCTATCATTATCATTATCATTATCGTAATATCTTCACACCAAACAGACTGGAGGTTATCACTGAGAACTGAGAGGCAGCAACTCTCCTCAGAATTTGTCTCAACCTCAATAGCACACTCGCCATCAAATCTCAAACTAATCCAATATCCTAAAAGAGACTTGAAGACCATTCCCAGCACTCAAAATACTATCAGTATGATTGTTATTTTCATATTCCATAATTTCTGCAGCTACAGGTGAGGTTCTGATATCTATACTATTATCTCAGTCAAGTTCATCCGATATACCATTTGTATTATTCATCGATGATCTACTTGAGAGAATACCAATAAAATGTAAAATGTTTGTAAATGATCTCAAATTGTACCATTCTACCTTGTCACTGGTTGACCACATGAGATTACAGGAGGACCAAGATAAATCAATGCTATGGTCAAGAGAATGGTTAATAGCTTTCTATGAAGATAAATGTAAGGTTTTAAACATAGGAAATAGAAATCCATGTTACAATTACTGGATGAACAAAAATATACTAGATTTCATAAATAATGAAAAAGTTCTTGGTATCATAATAACTGATGAGCCATCATTTTCCAAGTATATTGCCAGTGCTACTACTAAGGTGAATAAAGTACTAGGACAGATTAAGCATAATTTTTTCAAATAGTGACAAGGATTCCTTCCTTACACTATATAAGAGTTACGTCCATCTCTATCTCAAGTACAGTGCACAGACCGGATCACTGTACTCAGAGAGAGATTAAAATCTTTTAGGAGGAGAGACTTATTGGAATTGTTTAAGATTATGCATGGTTTAGAATTAGTACAGCCTGATGTATTTTTTACTGGAAGGCAATGAAAGGATCTGAGAGACCACACATATACGGTAGAGGTAAATAGAAGTAGATTGAATATCAGAAAATTCTTAATCTTCAGAATATTACCAGAATATGTGGTGCTATTTCCAGATGTTAATAATTTTCAATAGAATTATGATGTTTATAATACCATGGCAAATGTTTAAGGCCTTAAATATCATGTAAATTATTACACATGCTTGTATATACAATTAGTATTTTTTTTTCACAATATCATAAATGTTTTAATGTTCTATGGTCTTCCGGAAAAAACCATATCCACAATTTGACGGATTTTTCTTTTCTTCATGATCACAATCCCATCATAATTCCAAAAACACAATGATTACAAATTATTTTCATTCACCAGTTTCTGAATTAATAATGAATCAAAATTAAAGATTGAAGAAAAATCAAAAGAAATGCTACACACATTTTGTTTTACTTTGGCGAATGAAAAACCGGAAAAAAGGAAATAACAATTATAGATCAGACGTGTGAAACAAAGAAAAAAAAAATGGCCTTTTATTGGTGATACATCTAAAATCGGAAAGTTTCTCAGGCTCTAGGGAGTAACTGGCAAGATTTCTCGCAAGAAATTTCTTTATTCATGAAGCAGCTGACAAAATCTTGGTATCTTTTTACTCTGGCAGTAATTCAAGACAATTTATAGATGATGATGAAAGCAGTGAAAGCCATGATTATCATGGAACAGCTCAAGAGACATTGTTATGTCAAAAACATATCCTGGTCCAAAGTGGTTAAGAGAGAGCAATCATTATTATTTTAATTTGCAATCTCCAACTCCCTTGAGGGAGGCTGCAGTGTAATTTAACTAGAATACAGTCACATAACAATGGTATCATTAAATAAATAGGTCAAACACCAGAGAAACCTGATGCATGTGCCTATTTTCTTTTTGAATCTTTCAAATCTATTGTTTTTTTGTCCTCTATTCTTACTGACCCCAGTCAAGGGTAACAGCTTTTGGATGGGCTAATAAATCACTCTCTCATGAGTGTTCACTCACCCATTCTCTTCTCCAGTAACTATGGCAACAAGAAATTTTGTCAAGATATCTGGTGATGGGACAGAGTGCACGGAGGAGTGGATCATGCCTTTCCCCAATGGTGCCAGTGTCAAATGAATAGAAGCAGCCTGAGCCAAAAGTAACAACAGACTATGGAAAATATTAATCTAAATAAACTATTGTAGTAATTTTCCTCTTTATTGTGATCATAAACTTTTCAACATTAAAAGGACACCTTATACAACTTAGAAAATGTCCAACTTTTATCAAAAGAAAGAAGCCAGCAAAAATGAAAAAATAAAAATAAAATCCAGCCAAGCTTCAAACTGGCATTCAATCTGCAGAGACAGAGTGAAGAGCAAAATTTAAATTTTGAACCTGAAAATCAAAACATTCAAGTATTTTTCAAGAAAAAAATAATAGGAAAAAATTACAGAAAAAAGCATTAACAGCAAAAAAAAATGACGATGAGCAAAGTCAGTTTGAAGACATATTTTATCTATATAATACTATCATAAATTCTCCCAAGTAGTTACATATAGTATATAATCTAGAGTTCAAGATCATTTTAATATGCAGTCATTGAACAAAATTCAACATAGTATTGCAAAGAGCAGAAAATTCACCAGAGTAGCTTATTCTTCTAAATAATTCAAAAAGGTTTATGAAAGGAAGAGGAAACTTTTAGAGATACAATATGCAAACATAAATTTCCTTTTTTTTAATAAATGAAAGAATTATCAATATAGAGTTTTTACACCTATAAATGATCAGATAAAACTAAAATTAATCTCCATTGAACGCATTAATAAAGAGCAATACTACTATTTTTGCAGGTATTTTCAATGTTCGTTTTGGCTGACCTTTCCTTCATTTTATTGTTGCATGCATTGATAACTTTCTAGGTCTAATACCATCCAACTATAGAAGTAAATACAGTTCACATGATTTAATAGGTTAAGCAGTCGGTGAAGAAAAGACTAACCAATAATTTTTAGTGGAAATGAGAGGATCTTCTATATTGTTCAAAACATTGTATGCTCACTAGTTTTAACAGCAGTAACAGTAACAACATATACCCCTTACCTGAATAATTACTGTAAACATAAGTTAAAACTCAAACAAGGAATACATTAAATGCAATTTCCCTTAGGAAAAGTGAAAAAAAAAAAGGTGATTTTTAAAAACTAATAAACAAACAAAACGGTTGTGTTAGTAATGACGCAGACTTTGAGAACACTCACACACATTGTATGTGAGTAACTCTTTGAACACTCACAGGTGATATGAGCTGTACTGCTATGGCAAAGCATTACATATAAGATAATTTTTTACTTGGGATATTTTTGTAGAGATAGACTAAACCAAAGTATAGCAAGATCAGATGCTTCAGTACAGTTATAGTTCTAGGTGAATTTGTATGTGTATGTGTGTATGTTAGTATATTTGTGTATGTGTGTATGTGAGTATTTATGTCTGTATGTATATGTGTGTATTCATGTCTGTATGTATATGTGTGTATTCATGTCTGTATGTGTATGTGTGTATTTATGTCTGTATGTGTATGTGTGTATTTATGTCTGTATGTGTATGTGTGTATTTATGTCTGTATGTGTATGTGTGTATTTATGTCTGTATGTGTATGTGTGTATTTATGTCTGTATGTGTATGTGTGTATTTATGTCTGTATGTGTATGTGTGTATTTATGTCTGTATGTGTATGTGTGTATTTATGTCTGTATGTGTATATTCATTTTATATCTGTAGACAAATTGTTGTTGATGGATTGTTGTGTATGAATTTGCCAGGCATGACACACTTCAGAACTGGGCTTGAAAAACCCAGACATCCTTTGTTTCATTATTATAGATAATAGGAAGATAAACTCTTTGTCTCTGTTTATCAGCTCAAAATTATCCATTTGAGAGACAGTTTCTACATATAGCTGAAAGCCAAATCCTAGTTAAATATCAATATGCATTAAGCAATAAAAGTGCAAATAATTTTTCTTTAGAGATGATCCTTAGAGGATTTTTTTTACAAACAGAGGACACAAGCACTGATAGCAGTTTATATTTCTATAATACTGTGCAACTTTTCAACTTTATTTTGTTCTGAGGTAATAAGTGTTATTTTCTGATCGATTATGTCTGAGAAGTACAGAGATTGCCAATTATTTCCTTCAAACTTTGCATCCACAACCTGGACAGTGATAATTTGAACTCTACTTATTTTCAATTGAATAGTAGGTAAATTTGCACATTTTTTAATCACATAAAGTAAGAAAAACAATTACATATGAATAAAACTATCCTGGCCACAAAAGTAAAGTTTGAAGGGAATAATAGCCATTTTCTATACTTTTTACGAATAAACAATCAAAAGATAACACTCACTACCCAAGAATAAAAGTTGTATTGCACTGCATAATATATCAGTAATCATTTTTCTTTTTTTCACTTGAGATTTCACTCATATCATTTCCCTTAAAATCATCATGAATTGCATATTGTTATAATAATATAATGAGAATATATCTATTTCGGTTAAATAGAGAATATAATGCAACATGTTATAAGCTTTGATATGATATACATTGATTTTAGAAAACAGATTAAAACCTAATGATTATAACAAGTAATGATAGAAGTATCCTTTTTCTCCCATTTGACACATCAAGAATATTTCTTTCTATAGATGAGAGAAAAATCTAATTTTAACAAGAAAAAAATTTTAATTTCTATTCTAATATAAAAAGTAAAAAGTAACAGAGAACATCCTTTACTTGCGAGTCAAGTACTTACTTGTTATATTAACTATAAATTTGTTCAATAAGAGACATGTTTTTTATAAACAGCAGTGGTTATTCTCAAATGAACTCATTCAGTATCAATTGACTGAGAGAATGTAAACTCACAGTTATTTTGATTCATGACTATATAATTGAAATACCAAGTACTTTTATCATGTAATGGTAAGAGTTTCCTGGCACTTGAAACTTGACAATTTCCTATGCTGCTTGTTGCAAGTTAAACAGGTCATATAGTACCCAACATTTTCTTTCCTGTATTGAATATAATATACCTTATATTAGAATAAATATAAACTGTCATTTCTTTTTGTGCTCATAAACCTCTTGAGAACATACATGTATTCCCACTTACCTCACTACAAACAAATAACCCAGCATCTTCATGAATAGTAGTAAGACATTTTGCATCCATTGAAGTTTAAACCAATATATTAAAAAAATTTCAAAATGAAAATTGGATACAATTTTTTTTGATTTCATATAAATCAATATTAATAGATTGTGATTTTTTTTCCATTTTAAAAAATGATTATATATCATGATTCGAGGTGTAAAACAAGAAATAACTTAATTGGAGTTACACACCTGGTTGATTTGGGTCAGGTCCATAACCCATCATAGGACTTGGTTGAGTTCCATAACCCATAGGTTGAGGTGGGATTGGTCCGTCCATTCCAGGTGGAGGCATTGCCTGTGGTGGTGGTACCAATATTGTGCCAGGTTGTTCATCTGGTCATAAAAAATTCAAAAAAATGGTGATCATCAAAAAGAAATCAAAATGAAGAGGGAAATTGTTAAAAACAACATTGGCAAAATGTTGAAATTCAAACCACGCTAACTGGAAAAAATATACTGTATTTGATGGCATATCAGACTCCCCTAACTCAACTGAGAATATTAGGAAAGAATTTCAGTACATTTATAGGTAAGCATTTGATGTTATTAAAATATGTAAATACAGAATAACAGAAAAAAACTTGTACAAAATATGCAACTAGAAAAGCAGGAATTGTTTTCAAATAATAATAGTTATAATTAATAGAGGTTTGGTAAGTCATTCAAGGAAAAATGTCACAAGACTAACATCTTTTGACAGGATGCTGCATCGAGGGTAATGGACTAAAAATTGGGAAAAGGGGTGATTAATCTTTCACCTTTTGTTGGGCAGTATACAATAATTAAATAATTGAGTCATCCACAGACAGCTGTTTCATTGTATTACAACTCTTCAGTGTGGCTATAGATTATCTATTATCCCATTCAGTACCACAAGGTAGGATTGAAACCTTTGCTCCAGACCCAGAGGCTGCCATTTTACCTCTGCCCTATGCAGAACTGGGTGGTCGGTAAGGCTGAACTTGAGTGATATATTTACTTATGCACAATTCCCCATCCACCGGAGTGCTCTATGTCAAAGTTGGAAGAGCATATATATATAGCCAGCCAGCTACACCAGCATAAAAACTGTATGAACTTGTGTTGACAGTTTTGTTAATAGTTACTAATGAGAGCACCTTAACTCTGCATGTGAGATCCAGGGGATATTTGTTAAACCATTTTTGGGAAGGAAAAGTGTGTCTTATGTATAATATCATAAACTTGATAGCTCAATATTTGGGGGGAAAAGTTCAACACAAAAGACTGATAAAAACTAGTTTCATACAATTCACAACATAATACACATAATCAAAAACAAAGTGCTGAAAATACAAAAAAGTATTTGTTGAAACAATACTTTTCCAGTTAATTTCTTTTTACTTCAACATACAAAAGCAATTCATTGCATTACTGCACTTTAGGATGAACACAGGTAAGATAAGCATAAGTGAAAAAAAAAAAGAAATTCATGTAACCAAAAATGCTGAACTCATACTCAAGGCTGTTTAACAACCAATGTTATCTACATTATAAATACCATTTTTGTGTGAATGTAATAATAATACAAAGATTTTGCAACTTGAATGGAAAAATTTCAAATTCACAGAGAAAGAATAAGATATTTTCATTAAACTTTTACTGATTAGAAATATTAAAATTCAAAAAAAGATGCTTTCTCTCTTCATTGACAAAAAAAGAAACGAATACTAGTCTGTGATTTTTAAAAAATCACAGGAAAACAATTCTGCAGTATTGCACAATCAAAGAAGCCATCAAGCACATCTCCGATTCAACTTCACCATTAAATGTGTCTGCTATAGTTATATTTATGAACTGTTAGCTAAACGCTCATAAAAATATTCATGAAGTTTATTATCGAACAGGTTTCATTTAAAATAATATTTTTCCCTTCATCTCTACAAATAAGTTTCATTTATATTTATATATATCAGAAAAGGATGTAATTATTTTCTTCAATTTGATAATTTATACTTTGCAAGAACTAACTCGAGAGTTATTATTATTTATTACTGAAATTATTGAAATAATTTTAACTTTGCAGTACTACATCTTACGGCTTAATGAGTTGAAAGAAGGTACAAACTGATCATACAGCATACAAGAAGTGTTTGATGGGTTGTCTGGTCAATCGACCACAATTTTTGAAAAGTTCAGACTTTCTCTAATATGAATATATTCAACATACAAGCATGAACAAAAAGCAAATTAACCAATGATAAATACTAGCTGGACCCATGGTAATTTCGTGTGTGTTGACAACCAAGATATCATCATTACACTGGCATATATATTTTTTATCTGTAATCGAAGGTAAATTATTTCAAATTTCTTTCCATGTTGTCTTTTTAATACCATACATATTTTTGCTGTTAAAGTATATAATTTCATTATAGTAATTTATTAGCTATGGAGGATATGAATATATTAACATGCAACAGAAAATAAAACTAATATATCAGTTGTTATTATCATTATTATTGGTTACATTTGCTATCTGTCTCTATATATGATGTAAGCTTCAGACTTGTGAGGGAAGAGTAATGAATGAATGAATGAATAACACTTATAGTGAAGGTTGAGTTCGTTTTGCTCCCGTACAAGCATAAGTACCCTCTTATTCAAGCATAAGCACCCTCTTCCATCTTTATTCTTATTGCAGGGGTGGGTGGTGTGAGAAGAGAAAGGATGAAAGATACGAGGGAAATGAATAATAGTCAGGAAGCGATCATACATACTAGCAAGCAGAATAATAGTATACAAACATGATTGCACCATAATATCTAATCTGTTTTCTAATCTAAGAAATGATGTCATGTTGAATTATAAACCTATTAATCAGAATGTTTTCATTTTCCTTCTAAAGGGAACTCTCATTAAGAAAAAACTCACATTTTAGCCTGATTTCAATAATGCATAGCAAATTGAGTACCTTCAGTAAATTGAATCAGCCTCTTTTGCAGTAAGCAGTTAACATGTCAAACATTAGGTAACAGAACATGGTTACTTTTCTGGCCTGCCTACTATAAATACAATAAAACTGTGATTTTCAAAGTCATTTCAGTTCACTGCTAACAAAAAATAGAGTAATGGAGTTGTTTATAATATAAACTTAATCAGCTATTAACCATTATTTATTTTTTACTAGTATTTCTTTCATCTTAATTCTAGTAGCTTTTTGTCATAACTACTCAGACCATCAGTTTATGGGCGTGAGTAAACAGCAAAGATCAGAAATAAAGAAAAGGCTCTAGACAAGACTCAACTTTGTATCCCTTTTACCTGGAAAAGCCTACCTATATACAGTAACTGCTCAATAGATTGAACTAAATCAGCTCCAGTAGCTTAATTGGTACAGCAGTTACTGTATATAAGTAGGCTTCGCGGGGGAAGAAGGATACAATTTAGAGTATTTCCTAGAGCTTATGCTTTATTTCCGATTAGCATTCTTTACTCACTGCCGTAGACTGTCGATCTGAGTAGCTGCAATCAAACACAACTAAAATTAAGATGAAAGCAATACTAGTCAAAAATTAATAATGATTGGTAATGCTTCCTCTAATTTTTTTAAAATCAAGAGTGGCAGCTCCAAAATTAGCCTCTACATCTTTTAAAACTCTTTGATTATATGGTATATCACAAACTTATTTATAGAAATTGCAGTGGTGAAAGCTTTCACTTATAGTATCTAAAATTCTCAAATGGTCATCCATTATAATATTGAATATGATTGAATTTTGCAAAGGTTTGATATGTTCTTAAAAATCTTAGATTAACCACAGAATTCATAGGAAAGTGAGAAAAGTACAAAATCTTATTATCTAAAGTTTGACAATTATGTATAACTAATTAAAAAAAAAACTGTATATTGAATTATGCTTTGAGTGTGCAAGGATATAGATATGTGCAAGTCTTTGAAGAAACTATAGAAACCAAAAAGCATTAATAGATAATATATTTAGTAAGTACAGGGAAATGGGTGAATTATTTTGTTTTATTTGATATTTGACAAAGAAACTTGGGAAAGGAGATATGGAAACAATTTCGTTTTCTGGACCATTTATACAGTCATTTTTCAAGTGCTAGTGTTGAAGCAAAATCTTAATCCATTCATTGCTGTGTTCTAAATGTGGTAGTAAATTAGATTATACAAGGTGGTGCAAAATTGGCTGAACAGTTTGTTTTCTCTGTAAACAATAGACCCTTCCACTTAAAGTTATAGACAGAGAAACATGGAAATGAGCAGAAAAAGTCATTTATAACTTCAAGTGGAAAGGTCAATTGTGCAACACAGAAATTTCCATCATTTGCACTTGAGCCATAGAACTGCAAAGACTGAAATTTCTGTCATCTGCAGTTAATAGGTTAATGACAAATCGACAATGAATTTAGAAACAACTTAATGCACATTTCTTGGATTCAGAGAATATGGACAAGAATATGAATTTAATTTTTCATCACACTGGCCTCATGAACAAGATCATCAGGTCAACACGAGGAATAGGGCTAAGTACACTGAGCTAATAAGGAGCAAGGTGCAAACTCAATGAGGTGGGTTGTGGAGACTCAAAGGCCAATCCCTCTGTAGGGTAGGGCCTATAATAAGCTAGGCATCAAGGGGCTCAGTTGACAAAAGACCATCAAGATTGCCACCAAGACAGCAGAAGTTGCTTCAAACTGACTGTGGATCAGAAAAGAGCATTGGGTAGATTGCTACCTGGACACAATCTGGGGCTTGATCAACTCAAGTTGGGCCACTTGGGTGAGAGTGTCTGATTGTTAAAAGTCCCAAAACACCCAATGACCTCAGGAAACATCGCTAATGATATGTTCAGATGCTTCACAAAATGATGTTTAATTGAAAAATGAATAGGCAGCTACAACAATGAATTTTTCTCAATTTCACCAGAGTTTTGCAAAGGCAAAAGTATAATGAAAATGATACAGCTATAAATAACTAATTAAAACAAAAAGAGAGAGTGCTTTGTTATTTCCTATAATAAGTCTTCAGGTTTTGAGAAAATAATAATGATCTTGAATTGGTGCATTCGGAAGGAATATGGATAAAAAAAATGAAATCACAAGTTATTATCATATTTCACAGATGTAGTCTGCATAGAGATTAGCAATTATCACGAACAAAAGAAAATTTTAAATTGTGTTTTAGCAAATCATCTTTGATTAACAGACAAAATTCATTTCTAACATGAATGTCTTTTCTTCTATTTGAATATTCTGTTAACTACTTGACTAGCTGATTAATTTCTTTTACTGCACTTTACATCCAAATAATGATTCAGCAAACATTAATGAAAAAGAAAGATATCTCCTAATAGTAAAAATCATTGACCTTTTGCAACATTTTCAATGATCAGTCAATAGTGTTGGCTCATCATGAGATATTTCAGATTGCATTTTGCAATCATTTCAGAATCTTTCCTCTATTAACAAAGTTGGATAGAGGTTATGTATTCACCTATATTAGTCCACACAATATCTCAAAAAATTTTCCATGAATTTTGATGACATTTTGTGGAAGAGTAGGCAATGGAACAATTAATGGACCAAATAACAACTGACTGAATTTCTTTGGGGAGGGGGGGGAGGACCGCAAATTATTTTTGCAATAAAAGACAATATTTAGTCATTTTCTGACGTAATAACTCAGTAATGATTTTATCAGGGTGACATCATCATAATATAGGTGTAGTGCAATAACAGCAGTGGTATCATTAACATAATAATTAAAATTATTATTACAAGCTTTTGCCAAGGCATAGTCTGGGATCTGTAACCCAATTGTTCAGATTTTAGTGACAATGGCATTAGCAGAAGTAGGCGCTCACAGTGTGCTTTCCAGCTATATATGGAGTAATTGGGTATATACAACAATGACTGCCATTGCCCCTTGCTCAGTTTGCACTATCTAGAGCTAGAGAGAGTCAAGTCATGCTTATTTAGAGGTAACAAGCGACAGACTTCATGGTCTAATAAACAACAAAGTGAATATTTTAATATAAAAATTGGGACTGAGATATAAATATACAGCCATGAAAGGTTCATGCATGATATATATTTATCCTGAAATGTTGTCCATGGATTTGTACTGAGCGAAGGTTAATATGCAGAGAAAAGGAAGAGAAAGACTCCGCTGCTTTGATCTGTGCTCAACACTCACCATCCAGGCTGATCATGAAACCCTTCAGCCTCACAGCCTCTAATGTATTTAAAAGAAAAGATCTGGAAATATAGGAATAAATTAATGCTACGTCTTATACTAAATGTAATGTGCTGTAGATAAATAGTGACCAAAAAAAGCATATTTGCTTTTCAGCATATGTTACATTATAATAGAATCATTTTATAACATTTGATTACTTTTACAATGCAATAAAGTATTCAGTAATCAGGTCAATCAATTAGTCCACACATCAATATATATCCCATTTTATCTACAGGTTATGTTAGGAAAATTACAATATTTTTCCTACAAAGAGATACTGATTCTAAAATGACAAATAAAAAGGCTAATAACATTTAGTATATGATAATTTCATTTTTTTTTTCTAAATAACAATATGAAAAGACTTTTTAAGACAAATGATTCACTAATTTGACATTTTGCTCATTCTAAGCTTTGTTGATGAGCGAAACATTGAAATAAAGAATTTATCTTATTTCATTCTCATATTCTCGGATTAACCGAAAATCCATACCAAGATATTCTTCATAAAAATGTGGTTCATCTAACTGTTTAGAAAAGTAACAAGTATTGGGTCACTCAAAAAGTTCATCCCGTTTCTTAAATAAAAGTAAGACATTTTTATTCATCATCAACGTAAACTTCATTGAACAGCATATTTTCCATTTTGTTCCACTATCTTTTACCATCTTCCAAGCATCTTCACACTTTCATTTTCTGAGAACTTTTTATCTTTCCCAGTAAAAAACTGTTCAAGGCACCTACTGTAATCTTCCAGGAAATCAAAAGACAATTCTGTAACGACCAGAATGAATAGTAATCCAAAGGTGCAATATCTAGCAAATATCGTCGATAAATAAAAACTTCCCAGCCAAGCTGCAACTATCATTGACTGATTATCAAAGCAATATACAATCTAGCATTATCCAGATGGAATATTACGCCTTTTATCTAAACAAATTTCCAACACTTTTCATTGACTATGATCAATTGATCAAATATGGAGCAGTACTTGTTCAAATAAATTGTTTGTTTCTGCTGGAGATTATTCCACATTGTTGTAGTTACATTTATGAAGTGAATTGCACCCAGAAATAGAGTCAGGTAGATTTTTTTTTTTGCTTAGCTTACTAGGAAGCCACACATTAAAGTATCTAACATGATCAAACTTGTGCAAATGATTTACAACACCTGGTTTGGATATGTTTATGTGTATATATATACATGAAATGAGAGAGAGAGCAACAAAGAAATTGATGAATGAGAATATACCTTGTAAAAAATTATTCCCCCCCCCCCAAAAAAAAAAATTCTGATTGAAAATGTTAACAAAATGATGAACTCATTATATTGAAACCCTTATTTTAAATGATCTCTCATTATTACACAGTGAATGTATCATTTACCCTAGAAAGAATAAACAATTAAAGAAAATGGGAATACAGTTAGAATTGAATCTGTAATCGATAGGGTAGCCACTTCAACGTAGCATTGCTCTTACTAAAGCACAAATAACAGTTTCAACTCCAAATTCTTCATTTGCCTATTCACACTTTATATCTGCTCTATTTGTTTCTTTCAGCACAACAATTATGTTATTAAGAAATGGATCCAACAGAATGATTAAAAATTAAAAATTGCATTTTGTGCCTTTGCATTACTGATGGCTGTTTAGCTCAATGTTATAAGCAACACTACATTCAACAATGATACATTCACCAAGTGATAACGGGAGATCATTGCAAATAAGAGTTTCAGTATAATATACAACATAATTTATAATCATTCTGTTGGATCATATATCTATTTTTTAATAACATATATTAATACATTTACATATGTGTGTGTGTACATACAGAAGATTAGAGAGAGAAAATATCCAACACTGTTTCATTAATCTAATTATGTTGAAATTTCCATTCAGACACAGTATTTGAAATCAACCCAAATAGATTTTGTTACTATCATGGTTATATTGATATCAATTATCATATACATACATATATATATAAATATACATATATATATATATATCAGGGATTTTTGTTGGGCTGGGAATTCAAACACAACTATTTGCTATTGATTACACTTGATGCATTTTATTTTTTTTACATTCATGAGGGAAAAAAAAAGTCATTACAGGGTTATATTTTCATGAACCCTCCAAGAACTGTTATGGTAAATAAAAGAAAAATAAAATCAATTTTAAGCAAAATAGCTAAATATATTCTTCTCATTTTAAAAGACTTAGCAAGCGATGATAGAAGACGGTAACATTGTAGATGAGAGTGAGTGTCAAAATTTCAGTGCCTTATAAAATAATTCTAAAAATATCCTTTCATTCAAATTTGATAATCAAATATGAATCATATTGTAAAGTTCTGCTCGTAGTCCTTATAATGGTTCAAAGTTAATTAAGATTTTTCCAAGAGAAAACAAATGTATAAAATAATTAAAGCTATAAAATAACTCAATATATTTCATTCAATCTAAAGAAATGGGATTTTTCTTCAGCCTCTTCAAAAGCATGCTAAATTGATTCCATTTTAAAATTTTAAAGCATGCCACAAAACATCTAATGTCACGATAATTTGTACATGAAGAGTAATAATGCTTACTCTGGCGATTAATTTAATGTTCTTTAAATAAATAATCAAAATGGAAAAATTATCTAATCAATACATGCAAACAGAGGGTTATGTTTCTACACTACAATATTGATGAAAATGAATGTTTTTCCCACTGTGTTAATAAGTTTTTAAAAACAGTAAACCTTTGATTTAACAGACCCTGGTATAACAGATTTTGGACTTGGATTTTTTTCATTAATATTTTATTTTCTTTCCGTGCAGTTGTCATTAATAAAAAAATTGCAAATTACTTTTCATTTTTCTTTCATAATAATTAATATTTTTAATTACGCCTGAAATAAATTTCAATTAGGAAAACATTAGTCTCCATGATAGATTTTAGATAAGATTTTGGGTCATTGCCCAAAAACGTTGATAACCACTGGCCAGTCAAAATGGCGAGTAATTGTTAAATATTCTTTATTATAGTTTAATAATTTTATGTTGTGCAATACTGCATATTGGATAAAAGCTTTTTTATATTCTTGAGAAAAAAATGTAAAAAATGGCTTCCTAGGTTGCATTCGGACTTGATGGACACTTGGCATTAACCAATACCACTTCTCTCTTATAAGCCCGATTACTGTATATATTTGCAGCCAACAAATTTTTGTCATCTCAGTCCATTAGTCTTTTCTCAAGTATGTACGGATCAAGTCATAAAGTAAGGTAACATCTGAAAAATCATATCACCGTAGCCTCACAAATGGGCAATCAACCAGCCATCTGGGCTACAGATTCTTCTCTTTTTGAGTGGCCATGTATCTATATGTGTCTCCAAGCACTCCTGGTCATATTTCTGGGGCTACAAGTTTGAAAATTTGCATGATTACACCACTAAGCACCAACAAGAATAATTCATTTGTTTTAACAAAAAAGAGTTTTATGGGGTCTCTATGGTCATTTTGGACGTTTTATGGATAATTTTAGATAGAAAATTTATTTTTTTAGATAATTTCAGTTAGAGATCTATATTTTTAGATTATAATAGATAATTGTTAGTTTTAGTACACACGGAGGCTACAGTGATTCATTTCTACATGGTACGAGTATTACAAATAATTCTTTTCTATGTACTTGTTATTTAGTAAAAATAATCTGAAATAATAAAATTTCTTTAATGTTATCAAACTTCAAAGCTAACAGACATATTTTTGATTACCTAGCAACATATTAGCAAGAATTAAGACTAGAACCCACAGTCAGTTGAATCAATTGGATATTTCCAGTTTAGGGTTTTTAGACACAAGGTAACAAGCGTGGTGTCAGTAAAGTACAAGAAGCAATGAGAAGCAAAGGGAATGTAATTTAAAAAAGCTTTCATAGAGAGGTTTGTGATGATTAATCAAACAATTTAGTAAGGCTAGGGTTATTCATTGATAAAGCAATTGTTACAAGTAATAGATGTTATCTTAGTTTTACATCACATTGCTTCCCGTTGGTTCTCATATTTTACCATGACCCTGTTTAGTATCAAATTCGAGTAGATCATTTCTATTTATCACATACTTTGATTTCTTTGAAAAAAACAAATAAATAAAAATTCTCAATTCAAAAAGTATAGAGTAGTAAAGAAAAAAAAATAAAAGAGAAGCTTTTCAAGAAGAGTTCTCCCACAGGATTACTCACCATTTTTGCTCAGCACCTCACCTCTCTGTTTTTTCTTGTGACGACAAATACAGTAGATGGCCATTCCAATAATTGCCACCAATAGAATGGCTCCAATAATACCACCTATCACACTACCACCTCTGAAAAAGAATCAATAAAAGATGATGTTATGTATATGATAATGTAGCTGAGACAGAGAAACTTGTGATATGTGAAGCCAGGGACAGCTGTAGCAGTAGCCAGCATAAGAGCACTACTTTACATATATGATTATATTTTACATACTCAAGGCTTCATAAAGAAAGCAAGCAAAGCTAAGCACAGAAAAAATACAGAAAAAATAATTACATAATCAAATTAAATTTACTTTATCCTAATTTTCTCTGACATTGAAAGATCTAAATGTTAGATGCTAATTATTTTTTCAGATTTGTCGCATATCTCAATAAAGCGTTTTTCCGTCAGTCAGTTCCAGTTAGGTTAAACGAAAGAAAGAGCAAGGAACAGAATATGTGACATCATCAAAATAACATCTATTCTGATCAATAGATTATGTATCGAGTGTTTGTTTTTTTAGTGTTGCCAAGAATCATTTCTTATCATTCAAAAATTGCTAAAATCAGCTAAACTTCTCAAATAAATGTAATACATACTCATTCAAAGCTCACTTATCAAATAAAATAACCATACAGAAAAATTAATTTAATTTAAACTTACTAATTGTTTTTTTTTAATTGCCACATTTTGAAATTATCCTCACCTTCCTCTTCCGCCACTTACTACAACTAGTAATGTTACTCCTATTTCTTTTACAATCCTTTTGAAATCAGAAATCATAGACATGGAAGTAAGGAAGGTGGACACATTGTTGAACTAATGGTTCTTGTAAATGCTTTTGAATATATGCTAGCTCTAGATTTCACAAGATTTATTGTTTCATTTCCATCAGACTTTGCTAATAAAGTTTCAAGAAATTTTCATCTTTTATAGGAAAAATATCTACACCAAAATATGAAACACCATTCCAAAGGTCTGGTTAGTCACTCAATGGAAACATTAATGACCAATGTCTTTTGACAGCATGCAGTGTTGGGGGTGATTGATTTAGAATTAGAAAAAAGGGTGATCAATGAATAAATTACTTCGCTCACCTTTATGAACTTCAGTAAAACGAAAATCATATGCAACAATCACACTGAGAAAAAGGACTTAACTGTCAAGATTGGAGATGCAAAACTGAGTAAGATAGACCACTACATCTACCTTGGACAACGAATCTCCATGAGATCCTCAAAAGAAGAGGAAATTAAGCAAAGAATCACTCTAGGATAGCAAGCCTTCAGCAGAGCAAGCTCAACTTTCAAAAACCAGACAATCCCAATAATCTTAAAAAGAAGAGTATACAACCAATGCATTCTCCCGATAGTCACTTATGGAGCTGAATCATGGAACCTAACCAAGAGATAGACTCGCAAACTGAGTAACATACAACGTGCGCATAAGAGAATCAAGCTCAACCTTACATGGAGAGACCACAAGACATCATAGAAACTATTAAAAACTTGAATGGCAATGGGCAGGCCTTGTTGCAAGAATGACGGACAACTGGTGGACATCAAAACTCACAACATGGATCCCGAGAGATCACATGCGAAACCGAGGCCGACAGAATACATGATGGAGAGATGAATTAGACAAATTCAGAAAATACTGGCTACGCAACGCCCATCACAGAGAAGTGTGGCAAACCCTGGGGAAGGTTTGTGTCCAACGAAAGATGTTAGAAGACTGATGATGATGATGATCATCATCATCAGAATGTCTAATTTCTTCATCTTAATGTTATCAAAGTCAAATACATTTTGTAATACTGGAGGTACACTATTCTAAAGATTACTTATTTAATCAAAATTTTTTCTCTGTAAATGTATTAAATATACATTCTCATCCTAGAGTATAGAAAAAATTATTAGTTTGAAAAAACACATTAGATTTTCATTTCGAAAAACATCATCAAAAACATCAAGACAAAAAAATGACTAGTCATTTGAAATATATCGAGAAACTTATCGCTAAAGAAATAAAGATTGCATTGTAAATCATTTAAAAAAGAAAAAAATTTCGTAATGAAAAATATGAATATATGAAATCTTGTGGATTAATGTGAAATCTTAATGAAAATGATGAATTAATATTTGTCAATGAGATAGGAAAATCTCTAAGTGATCAAGAGTTTTAAGTTAATTTAAACAATATACAACAGTGTGCAAAATATTTCCAAGATTTGATTATCTTCTGTAACATATTAGAGAATGAGTGAATATATTAAGTCTGCTCAGATATTGTAATGGTTAGTTCTATTCCCACTATGAGTGAAGAATGTGGAAAACTCTTCATTAGGAAAAATTTCCATGTGCACTCAGCATCTAATTGAATTCACTTCAAGCTGCATAATTTGGGTGGATGTATCTCTCCAATGGACTTGCATCCAGCCAACGATGTGGTTATACAAACTTGTAAGAATAGAGTTCAGGTCTCCATCAGACTTGACGCATGCAATGGAAACCACAATTTTGTTACTGGCCACATACTCCAATGGGAATTTTCCCTTAAGACAACTTCACTTTATATACCAAATATTTTGGTAGATAAGACAACACTAGAAGCATCCCAAAAACATCCCAGAAAATGGGGTTGTCCAATAGGCTAGAAACAGGAACAATTTCATGGAATTAAGACCAAAATTGAGGTCTGGTCATATCCGAAGGCTGCTCTATCTGCCAAAATACATGGTACATTTGAACCAATACACATCCATTAGATGTGTATCTGAGCATGAAAAAGAAACAAATAAGAGAAGAATACAAAGGCAGGTTTCTCCAGCTATCCATAAGGAGAGCTTTCTAATAAAAATCTAAATGGTGATGATGGTATATTAGACCAAGTCATCAGAGGTTATGATAGTGAGAGATACAGAAGATCGGGGTGTGGGAGAGAGAAGATGAGGGTTAACATTGTCTCTATAATGGCTGACAGAAAAACAAACACTGGACACTAATTTTGCTTTTTTTCATGAAAGCAAAAAATCAGCATGAAGCAACTTTTGAAAATCAGCAGACACCTGTATATTGATTGTAAGACGATGTGAATAAGTCTCAAATCACAGTAAAGCTACAAGAGTAGACGGATTCAAGTAAATGAAGAAAGAAAGGAATGACTGACAGATACAAATGTGTGTGCGTGCGTGTGTGCATGCACGTGTGCACATGAACATTTAAAGGAATTAACACTTTTAGTTTAAAGTTTTGCATCAGCAGAACAAAGTCAGCAAGAGAAATGTATAATCAGCTTTTATAGGAAATATTTTCAGCTACAAGTCAGATAAGGAAATGCATAGCATGCAGTGTTCAGCTGAAATTAGGATACAAGACAGCAATTGTAAATCATCTGGTACAAATGTATATTTACTTATTATCATAGTTGAGAAATCAGGTTTCTAAGGAAAAAAAATTCCTAATAAGGGGAGTTAAGCTTTCAGGATTAATTTAAAAAAAAAAAAAAAGAAAAGAAAAATAAAGTAAGATGAGGCTACCTAAAATGCTTAGGCCTCTACCACTGAATAATCATTAAATTATCTGACCTTTCAAATTTTGTTAAGGTTCAATTGCTTAGATGAAATTTAGAATATTAATGATCCTTCTCAAAGTTATAGATAATGATAATCTGATATACTTACACTTTTCAGTATTTCTCAATAGCTTTGCCTTAATATTGTAATGATCAAATTTTATGTTTTACAATCTTGTTGTATAGATTTTGAAATTTCAAAAACATACCAAACCTTTGTCTGAATTTCTGAAATGAGGAATTATCATTATTATACACTTATTTAGTCTAACTAGTGTTGTCATCTCAGTTGTTGTAGTCACAATGTTTGAGCAATTATACCCTCTGACCTGTTTTAGGTGTGTGTTATAATTGTAAACTGGGAACTCATATACCCTGGTTCAATGGAAGAGGTAGATAAGTGATATTGTGAGGACTAATTAACTAACATGAGATATCCTCTGGCATGGACAGTGAAATAAGAACATTCTACCTCTGTGAATTGAATAAAGGGTTCAGTTTAAAATTCCCACGTTACCAACTACAACAAAGTTTGGAGGGTATTGTCTCAATAACAACCAAGACGGGGACACCAGTTCGAGTAAATCACTTAATAACAAACCTTTTCAACTTTATAGAAAATTTAAATGAAAAGAGCAACATATAGATGAAAATTTAAATGAGTTAAAATACATAATCTCAAGCAAAAAAAAAATTTGATTATTTCAAAAGCATCTCAAACAGTAAATTATGATTATTTCTGTGACACCATAAACTGCTTTATTGTGAATTCTTTTAGGATTATTGATTTGGTATAAGACAGAGACATTACAAGAAAGGGGCAAAAGGAGATAGTCATCCCTAAACACAAGCGTGAAGAGGTGCAATGCCTGTTAATTAATAATCATGTACCCCACCCCAAGATATAGCGCAACTACCCCTGGGAGTGGTCTTTGCCCCTGGAGGCTGTGGACCCTTGCAATGTCACTTGTCAGCCACTCTCCTTGATTAGTTATGAATATTAGCATGATATTCACTCAAATATGACATTTCTTTGTTTTATAACATAATCAGATCTTTGAAAGCCTGATGGCCACCAAAATATAAAATATGGCATCAACTATGATTAACGCTTCATCATTTCAAGGAATGCCACACAATCAAAAAAGATTTCCTTATAATATGGCCAAAACAACATTTACTAATAAAATCATTTAATAGGAGAATGTTAACATTAAAGCACCCAAATATTTTATGCTAAGCTGCTTGAGGCTATAAATGGCAACTGTTAGTAACAATTCCAGGAAAATATGATAAATTCCTTTGAGGCTTTAAGCAGCTATCTTCAAGTCTTACCTCCACTTTCTACTTTTAGACCATATCGAAGGACCACCAAATCTTTCCTTCCAGTACCTCTTTCTAAGGTATTGGGCCTGGGCTTCAGGGGCTTCTGGAAATGGTGTACTCATCCTAAATGATAGTTTACAGGTGATGTTTCTCAAAGTGCATAGCTGGTTGTTTTTGTAATAAGTTGATACAGATCATTTTTTTATTTTTTGAGAATTATTTATCAACAATTGATTTGTTGAGGGGTGGAAGCAGAAGTTAAGAAATTTCTTTGAGAATCAGTTGAAGAGCATACATAGAAACCTGTAAGTTTTTCAAAAGCTGAATATTGCCAAATAATGAAACAGGAATTTATTCAAAAATTTTTTTTTAAATGAAATTAAGCCTAGAGAATCAAATCAACTTTTACCAGCTGAAAAAATGCTTCAAAATCTAACAGTGATAATATTCAAGAAAATAATATAATTTTATTTTCTCAGAAAATATATCTGTAGCTAATTAATTTCACAGGTACATAACCTCTTATCTGAAACCCTTGGGACCAGACACTTTTCAGAACTCAGAATCTTTCAGATTTTGCAGTAGCATCAATATTGACAAATGCTTCCTTTGTTGCTTCTCACTGTTACCCACATGGAAATCTGCTGCTCTTTTCAACATTTTCATACTCTTCAGAGTAAAAAAAAAAAATCACCAAAAATAAACAAAATATCTGTGAGCATCAGAGCCACATCTGACTAGTAGGAGCACGAGATAACTGTGTGACATGGATTGAGCCAAAGCCATATTTGAATGATGACGTGCAGCAGAAGTGAAGAAGATGACTTTGTTCAAGAGTGGGTTATGTCAGTCAATATTTGGCAGCTTTAGTGTGCTGATAACATACATGGAAAACTGTTTGGTTTTCAGAGTGTGGGAACTGAGAGTACGGTAAGGCTTGGTTTTGGGAACTACGTAAATGGTAATGTCCCTATTAATTGACACTGAACCCTGAAGCCTGGAGATTATGAAGCAAGAATATTCTGTACCCGTGTGTACTTTCAAATTTCTATCCCTGTTCAAAACTTGGTAACGATACTATGATGAATAAATATCAACAAAAGGCAAAGCTTTCCTAAAAATAAGATAAAATGCTCCAGTGATGTTGATGATGGAGGTGTGAGATCAGTATTCAATTTAAGGTGTATTTCAAAAAGTCTTTTAAAAAGAACTTTTGTCAATTATGAGTTTTTCTCACTTCACTAGATCTAACAAATTAAATATCAAGTTGAGATTTTTTCAAATATATATTGCCACCTCTGCTTGAAAATGAATCAACCAAGCCAAGTGGATTCATTCATCTCACTACTTCCCCACTGTAAGTTCTTATCTCTGCCACCCTAGACTTTACTGACCCACCCATCCTGACTCTCCACACAGTGATAGAAGGTCACATAGAGTAATACATAACTTTACAAGATCGAAGGTGCCGATTGACTTGGTCAGTTTCAAGAGAATCGGTGTAACAGAATCTGTAGAGCATAGGAGGATGTATTTTTTATTTTCTTTATATTGAAATTTAACCATATACTCTCTCATACACTCTCTTGCTCTCAATCATTCCAACCAAGCTTCTCCATAAATGTCTGAATGTCATGCCAAGGCAGCACTGGCAAAATATGTGTCCATTTTACTAAGGATTATTATTGTAAATCAAGCACTTCCCTGAAAACAAGTGAAAAAAAACAAATTTCAAAAAAATGAAAAACTTATGAATAGAAGGTGGCTACTGGACTACATGTGTAAATTTCCAAAGATCTAAACCAAAAAATGAGACCAGAAGCAATGGAATAAATGGAAAAACACGTGAAAAGGGAAAAATACCAAGCCTATTTATTTTAGTGATCTGTCCGGTCAGTAATTGTGTGGCTACAGTGATTCAATAACAGCTATTATCAAAATAGTATACTCTTAACAGCTGTTTTAATCATTGGACCAGAGGATTTGAGTCAACTGGCTCAATACAGGACACATAGCTTGGTGGATAAAAGTGTTGGTCAAGTTTGTCTAGTAACCTGCCAAGTGGTGATGAGTTCAATCAGGTAATCCAGAAAAGTAATATACTTTGGTTCAGTGGAAACAAGGGATTAACTATGAAGAAATGAGTGGTATGATATATTCTCTGACATAGACATTGGAATGAGACCAATCTACCCCATGGATTGAATAGAGGGTTCAGTTCAGAATTTTCAGGTTTCCAACTACAATAAACACCTGAAAAAGGCCAAAATGTAGTGAATGGGACAACCAATGTAGGGACACTGATCTGAGTGAATCAGTGTATAATAACGGTTCAATAGAATATTGTATTGTGAGGTTGTTAGAATACTGGTAGTCACTAAAAGATTTTGAAGTAATTTTACATTCTTATGCTTCAATTTTGTGCGAGTGATTATTTGATATTTTTTTTTTTAAATACTACAAAAAATTTGAAGGTATTTTTACTATTCATTTTTTTCCATCAATGTTTGAAGAATTATTACCTCCGGTGTACGGCTACAGGGCAACACCTTTGTCTTCCTTCAGGTCCACAACATACAGAAAAGGAATCCATTTCATAGTGCCTTGGACATATAAACATTTGGTAGATTGTTCCATTATCATCAGCATCCACATAATTTGAGCAAATTGAAGGTCCTGGAACAGAGGAGACTAGTTAGATAGCAAACACATCATTTATTTATTTTGATGAAAATAAATAAAATGAAAGATTTTTGTTTATACATACATGTGTAAGATAAATCAAGGAGCTGACTATTACTTTCGTGCACAATTGAAGGTTACCATAGATAAAGAGTAGCATTTCTTTTACTTACATACTAGGAGATTATAACTGGACACACAAACTCTAGAATGTTGAAAAAGGAAATAACTTCTGTCAAACTCCAGATAAAATCAATTTTGTTTTCCTTCTCTAACATATCCCTTCACTGAAAATCAATGTTATACCCAACAATGATGAAAATAAAAACTCATGACGAGTTTACTTAGTTACTTGATGTAAAATGATGACAGTGTCAGATTTCTTTGATATGTTGCTTTTGGATAGATTTTTTTTTTTTCCTTTTCTTTCTTCTCTACGATTCTCAGCCCTAAACATCCATATGAGAAACTTGCACACACACTCCCCTCAATGAGTAGAGAAAACATTTTCCCTCAGATTTGGCTGAAATAGTTGCATTCAGAGAAGAGTTTGACCCTGAAACAGCCAGTCTCGTATTTATTAGGACAAAATGTGAGAGGAGATCAAGTATACTGTGGAATATCACACACAAATGTGTGTGGAGAGAGATAAAAGATTTCCAGTTCTGCAGCCATCAAGGCATACTCACTGACCCTACCTCTTCAAGTGCAATGTCAGATTAATGCATCAGACTTGGAATTTCCAGAAGTAATCATCTTGTTTTTGATAAAATTGCATCAAGTCTGTTATCTGATTTTTGTCCATAACTCTTCAATGTTCAACCTTTACGATAATTTTTTGATATTTGTATTTGTTTTATTAATATTGATCTCTAGCCCAAGTTTCATGAAATTTGAAGCTGTATGAATACGTTGCAATAAAATTCCTGAAATGTATTGGATACTTTGTGGACTCACAGTAAAGCAATAAGTAAAATCATGCAAGATAGTAAACAAATGAAAGTTTCCAAGAGAAAAAATGTAAAAGGAAATAGATGTTCCATCAAAATATTTCTGAAAAACTTACGTCTATAAGGATGATCATGATAGAGTCGCCTATTTAAGTAAAAGCGGGAACCCAAGTAAAGCAGACCCCCAGCCAATAAAGCTTTCTTCCATCCAATACGACCAATTTGGCTCCTTGTTCGACTAATAGAGGTGCCATAACGTGACCGATAATCTGGAGTCCTTGAATACCTGCTTCTACTAGAAGTTCTACTCCTGCTAGTGATTCTGCTACTAGATCCTCCAAAACGTCGTGCCTCACCACATTCCAACACTGAAAAAGAGAAGAGTATATAAACATGAATGTCATAACTAATTCTATACAGATCATAGACAATATATGATAAGATTGCTTAGTTACATTCGGTGGTTCATAACCTTTTCAAGGTCATTTCCCATTTTGGTCAATGAGATTGATAGTTTTCCTTCCTTCCATTCAAGTAAGTTGCAACAAAGAATGATTTAAAATGATTAATTTATTTTGTGAATGATTAGAAAGCTTTACAATAAGAATTAGTTTAATTTCATAATTGTACAGCTGCTTTGTTATTCAAAAAGCAAGCAAAAATACTGGGGAGTACATCATTTGAAATTCCAATTTATTACAAAAAAAAATGAGAATTTCACTATCTTAATTGACCTAACACTATAACTAAATTTAAAACAATTTAATAAACAACACTGGTAAGGAAAATTTTGTAAGGACTTTTGTATGCACAGTTATACTCTATCTTGCATCATACATCCCCAACTACCCGTCAGCCAAAAACATTCACCATAACTTTTATTTTTACCTAATAGCTTTATTCCCACCTTGGATTACCTAAATTCCCCCGGGTTGGGAATCACTGTTAACAATTGAGACGAAAGTAAATTGTAGCAAAAAATAATAATAATAATAATAATAATAAGGTATTCTTATGTATAAAAAGTACAATGACTGTTTCCAAAGGATTGACAAATTTGGCCAAATTTCATAAATTGTGTACTCAACTGTGAAATCTTTTATATATATATATATATATGTATAAAAATATAAAAGAGCTGTGTCTGTCACATTTGTAGTATTAGTAGCAGCCTTCAACTCCTCTCTTCTTATTCTTTTATTAAACCTTTTTAGTATGGAATTCAGTCTAGTCTCTATTTAAAGAAATGCATCATTTTTTTAAATTTGCATTTTGAAAGGACTTGAGAATAACATAATAATTTCAGTGACTAAATGGGTACAAATATTTCAGTGTACTTGGGGCACATTGGTCATAGCCTTCGCTGCTTTTATGAAAAATATCTAGGAGTATTTAAATAAGCTAATTACCATTCAATGTCAGTTATTACTAATATGTGGGAAAAAAGAAACAATAGAGTAAAAAAAGAAACTTATTATTTATAGTAATCATGTAAAACAATGTGTCTACAAAAGAAAAGAAAATTATATCATTGGTTAAATTCCAACTTCAAAACATCAATTTCACAAAATGAGATTAATTTGGCTATGTTCCTTATAGTGTGGCCACTTAGCCAAATAATAATGCATTTGGTTATGAGAGTGTAAAATTTGCAACATATATAGCAAAAGGCATTCTGAAAAAATTTGGATAGTGAGTCATCATTTTCAATTTGTCGCCCATTGCAGTCATTTCAAAATGGCTGCCAGTGATATCAAGGATATAATGAGCTGAATTTATTTGCCATACAAAGTTTTGGGGTATTGCCATTGGAATAATACAAGCAAGTCATTATCTGGTATGAAAATTACTTATTGCAATAAAATCATAATAACTAGTCTGATATGAACAATATTGGTGGAAAATCATATTTTTTTTAAGATGCAGAATTTGGATTTGGAACCTTAGAATTGCCCAAAAGCTTATTTCAATCGCACAATTCAAGATGACCACCAGATAACATTGGAAACTTGCTTCTCTTTCTGTTCTTTTTTACAATGTTATAGAAAGTAAATGGACTGAGATGATGCCAATCTTTCCATTATTGGTTCTTGAAGATTCATAATAGAAACTACTTCGAAACTGTACATAAATAGATTTGATTCTGATAAAAACAAAAAAGTTGGCAAAGATTTACATTTAAGCTGTCAAAAATAGATTGTTTCAACAAGACTGATTTTGAGCAATCACTGTATCTTATAAAAAGAAGTATTTCTCTTATTGTATCTAATCGTTTTCAAAAGGTTATGTGCCAAACTTGAAATATATATACATCTTGATTCAACTTTTTAAATATATTTTTTAAACAAACATTTTTCTAATGTTAAAAAGACAAAAAATATAATATCCCCACCTTGGCTCTTTAAGGTTTTGATAGCCTGAAGGAAGTTCAGTACTCATACAGAAAACAAAGAAATGATCAATAGAATTTAAAATTAACTTCCAATTTTATCATTTCTGAACTAAAAAGGGGTTCACATATTTCAACATGAATAACTATAGGAAAGTCTGTGATATTTTAGAGACAAATGATAATTGTGTAAATAAATAATGAAATGAATAAATTACATTTCATATTATTATGGTTCACACATTTTTTATATTCTTTTGAAAAAATAATTAAACAAATAAATTATAATCTCATACTTCATATTGTTCACAATTTTTTTTAATTCATTTTATTGAAATCCTGAAAATCTTTCTTTCAACAAAAAAAAAAAAAAAATCAAGTATGAAAAAAAAAATGTGCCGATTGCTCAAAATCATTCTCGATGAAACAATTTTTTTTTTTTTGACAACGTAAAGGTTGAAATTTGCTAAAAAGTTACTCTTGGCATTAAAACATAAAAAAATTATGAAAACAGGTTTGGTTGGTCACTCAACAAATATCTTTTGGCAGCAAGCCATGATGCGATGATTAATTTAAATTAAATTCAAAATACAAACAAACAAAACAAGTGTGAACACTGCTGGACACAAACTAAGTGACCAATTTAGCATTAACTTACATTGCAAATTGAGTCCCCCCACCACTAATGAACTATTATAGAGGGATTTTAAAAAAACAGAATAACTATTTTTCCTAGGCATAATAAGGAGTAAACATTTGAATTTTCAGGCCTCCAGCTGCTTTGGTGTGGTGTTCACAAGCAATACATACATAAACACATACATAGCCAACCAGACCAACTAGAAAACATAAGAAACCAATGTTGATGTTGACAGTTTCGTTTGATGGCTCTAATAATCAAGGTAAAATAAGCCACTGGTTATTGGTGATCTTAATAAATGAAACTCTGTTTTCCAAAGGAATTATACAAACTCAACAATATCACATTGTTTTATCAAAACCTCAAATATCTATTAGTGATCACTAAGTAGCTTGGTATTTCTAATACAAACCAAATGCATTACATTGCTTTGGAATAAAAAAAATACAATGTTGAAATGAAAGATATCATTATTTTTCTTTTATTCTGAATCCAATCCATTCTGCAGCTTGCATACTGATCATCTTTAGCAGATGGATTTTAAAGGCCTCACCCACTCAATTTTTTGCTATTTTTACCCTAAGCTGAGGATAAAGTGGAATCCACCCTTGGTTTTGAATTCAGAATTATCTTTCTCCTTGACCGGTTGCCAACCAAAGCTAGAAAACCCAGTATGACCTGCAATTCTTCCCATAGTTGAAGGGAGAATAGATGGATAGATGCTTTCCCCAAAGGCTTTAGTGCTAAGTGAACACAAACAATCATTTGAACTTAGCTCGACATTTCCATTTTCCATGCCAGTAACCGTAACGCCACTCTAACCTCCATATTCTTCTTTTACAGAGGTCAGAAATATCTATTCTTACATAATTGTCAAATTTTTTCAGTTTTTGGCCCAGTCAGTTTTTGAATGCATAACTATTTACCAATTTTAAGTGCAATAAACAAGATGTGTATTCCTGAGGAACAGAAGTTCACATATAGTTGTCTTATTTGATGCAAAAATCACATTTGAATCATTTTTTTACTTCTGGTAATTGTAGTTTGGGTACAGATATGAACATATATGTGCTTTCCTTGACATTGAAAAGATTAAATGTTGTCAAAAGCTTTTTTCAGAAATACGAGTCATTTTTTTCCAATCGGTACTTGATGAAATGCAATCAGGATCACAAATCATTTTCCTCATCTTGAAAATTTGTGCCAAGGTTGATATAAATTTAGTAGGAGGGAAGATGCTATTTTATTCCTTTTGAAGTTACGGTTGAGTTTTTATTGAGACTTATTCCAAGTGTATCGCAGTAATTGATCATAATCAGTTAGCTCAATGATTAGAGTATGAATCTTGAAAATTAAGTCAATAGCTTGTTACCCAACATAAAACAGATAAGATTAGCAGTTGTTAATTCACTCAAAACTAAGGTATAGGAGGTGCTGAATTAAAAGCAATAAACTGCAGACAGTAGGCAATAACAGTTTATGGCTTCATGAAGCCTAAAAACAGCATATATAAAGTCACTATGAAATAATAGATATGTGGTATATGATATCAATAATCAGAATTCCACCATGACTGTCAGCATAAGTTTCTTCAGTTTTCAAGTTGGTCTGGCTGTATAAATTGCACATAAGGCCACGTCAATGGAGCTAGATGGCTGGAAATTTGAACATTTATTTTCCATCTTGGTGAAATTATCCCCAAAATAGGCTTTTACAAGTAAATTTATGCAAAATTGGTTCCTTGGTTTGTGCCCAGCAATATTCACAGTGGCTTTTGAAAATTGGGACTTTTTTCGTGATGTGAACAAGTATTAGTAATGTGGCACCACATGGTCACTGAAGCAGTCAATCTTTGGTCTTTTATATATGGTTATCTTATTGATTGTTCTGTGTGACGTCAAAGAGGAAGCAACAAAGAATATACCATTTCTGAAGAGATTTTCAACTGAGTTAGGAATTGCAGGTAGATCCTTGCCAAGGACAGATAACTCTATATATGTGTGATTTTTTTATTGCTAAAAAGGTCGGTACTTCACTTGTCTTGAAATGTATAGAAACAAAGTATTAATTCAACAGGACCTACAATCAATTCATAACCCTCCCATGACTAATTATGCACTTGGTCAGTCAGGTTCTAACCACAGTAGGAGTGGTTGTATGTGTAAGTGTGTGTGTCAATCAACTAACGGTAGCAAGAGGTATCCCAGTCGGAACTGCCAGGTAATAGCAGGCTTGAGCCTTCGGTCTAGGGATATTGGTACAAGTCTTTTGAGTTTTTAGTTCTTATGCTGTCAGCTTTTATGATCAGGAAAACATAAGACTTTGACTTCTTAGCTCAGTTTCTCTTTTCCTGGTCACATGGCTTGGGCTACGGGCTTGTCACAGATACATCCAACAAGGTGTGTCTATCATCAACCCTTCCTGTTGAAAAAATCTTCAGGGTTATTTGGAGGGGTTTAAGGAATTTTTTCAATAAATACTTTTTATGCCGAAATTCCAATTTCATCCAGGAACCTTCTTAATTGAGTGGGGATATCTCACCCACCAACTCCAAAGATTTATGCATAAAGAGAAATTGCCAATTCTCGAGCCAGGCAAACCTCAGTGGTTTGATAATTACCACTTTACAATAATTTCTCTATCCTCTGCAACCAGGTTAGTAAACCTCTAGATGTAATTAATCCAAGTTACCCAACCTGTCATCAATTTTATAAGATGTATAAAGAAAATCCTAAAATGAGATAAAGGTTTCAGAAACATCTTAGCTAACTTAACTTCCCATTCTCCACTCCTATCATTAAATGAATCAGCTAAAGGATGTGAAAATGACTATCATAAATGGACTAGGACATTTAAATATTTTTGGTATTTTATCACTACAAAGGTAAAGCCACTAAGAGACACGCCTAAAGAGGTATGAATGGCCAGGGACAAAGTTCCGATTTCAGTTGTATGCATCAGCATAGTGATCTTTCAAAGTTCCAAGTTTGGTTGAGACCAGGACTTTATACCTACAAGTTTTTATGACCATCCCCTTAGCAGGATACAAGTCTACAAAAGGGATATCTCCATCCTAATCTAGAGCTCACAGAGTACTCGACTGACTGCTGAGTGCTCAGGGAAATTAACCCTTATGAAGAGTTCCCCACACTCTTTGCTCATACCAGGAATAGGATCCGGGACATTCTGCATGTGAGGTAGACGTGCTAACAATTGACTTTATTCAAATAGTTATTTGATATCTAAATACTTTTTACGGAGAATTGAAACCATTAAAACTCTTTTAAAAACTAATCAATTACCACAATTATTACCAATCTTTAAATAGTCTTTCCTTCATTTCAATTTTAGTTGCTTTTCATCACATTTAGTCAATGAATAAGTTACTTCTTTTGTGGGACAGTAATAACTAAAAAATTCCCAATTTTCAAAAAACAAGTGTGACTGTTGGCGGATACAAATTAAGAGATTAATTCAGCATAATCTCTCATTGTAAATTGAACCCATCACTAAAACCATATTTAGGGCAAGAATTTTCAAAAAACAAAAATGTGTTTCTTCTAGACATGATAAGGAACAGATGTTTAAATTTTTAGCCCTCTAGCTCCATTGGTGCTGCCTATACTCATAATGCATAGCCAACTAGACTAAATTGAAAACTGAAAAAACCTATGTTGACATTTTAGTTGATGGTTTCCAATAATATAACTACAACTGTTTTGACTAAATTATCTACAGAGACTAACTAAAATTAGAGAGGACAGCTATGAGTCATTTCGGAAATGAAAGTCAACTGATCAACTAGAAGTTAAAATAAGACCATCACAGCTAGAAGTGTGGGAAATGTTCATTTATGTTAATTTTATTCATCAACCAATAAGGAATAACAAAAAAAAACTGTTACATCATCAGCTCATAAGGCTATTTCTAATACTACTAGCTTTTCAAGCTGACAAGTGTGGTAATCATAGTTGTGCTTACCCACACATGTTTTGCAACTAGCACTCATACGAAATCAATGTGTACACAAAAGATTTCAAATTCTGTATATAGTTTCCTGAACTTTTATTGAAAAAAATATTCATACATTCAAAAGTGCATACATATATTTGCATCTACTGACTACAAAGAATTAGAGGAAACATTAAAAGTGATCAGGAAAAACAAAATTAGATAATTAATAATAACCCGCCATCAAAGTCAACGAACCACAGCGTCAAAATTTGAAGTCATATAAAAAGATTTCATCAAAGAATGAATATGGTCAGAATGAATTCTATCAATTACGCCGCTGGCATTTTCCACTGAGAAACATGTAAAATAGTGTAAAAAATACATTCTAGAGAATCTGGATGTTACCAATGAACCAATCAAAATAAGATCTTAAAAAGGTCAGAAAAGATTTTTTCCAAAAATTAAAAGAACTTTTTAGAAGTAAAGTATTGATGCCAATTTTTGAGTCTATAGGTAAAATGATATAGCCAGGAGCACCAGAAAACACACAAAAGGGAGAGAACCCTTCACCACTTTTGTTGGTTACAGTTGTTGAATATTCAAGGAAAGTGTAGAGATTCTATAAGATTCAGCAAGAAAACTGTCCAGAAAAAAATCAGTGGACAAAATGGTATCCTAAATTACTCTTGTAATCTTGGACCTCAACTTGATGACCACATGCTCAGTGCAATGAAGTCTGTAATTAAACCCTTGAGTCAGAGGTTCAGACCATAATTTCAGTTTCTTTGAAACTGTTGAAATGATTCAGAATCAGTCTGACACTAGCAAACTTCAAGGACAAAATCAGCTTTAAGGCAGAAACAATTGTAAGAAGTTGGTCAACCAGAAAAAAAAATGTTTGCAATTTGCTCAGAAAGAAAAATCATTAAGAAGTCATTTTCAGAACCAGAAGAAGCCAATAGTTTGTATTAGAGCAAGAAAAGTCTATTAGAAATTTTAGTGCAGATGCATTCTAATTGAATATGCTGTTCACTTTTTGAGAGCCTAGCACCTACCATTTGGCTCTCTCTGGAAACATTGCATAAGTGGTTTGCTATTTATTACTGGTTAGTTACTTAGAGTTAAATCAGCAATAATTCATCGTTTTTCCACAACTATACTGCAGAGAGCGTTCATCTACAGAATGTCAGTATTACACACTGACTACATATTTGATTTTAAATTAATTCTCTTCCTCTGAAGTAAATGTTATAAAGAACTCTAATCCACCCAATATATAGGATGGAATCTGAGACATCATCTTCAGTAACCAGCTAACTACAGATACAGCAACAAATTAATGGTTTGCAAATAATCTTATCATATAAAAGCCCTTTTTTCATTTAGTTTGTTAATTTCTGTCATGATAAAGCAAACAGAAAGAGATGAAGAGGAAAAAGCAAAGCTTAAGTTTGCATGTTCACGTCTGCATCACTACTTCTTCTGCTGATGTCTTAGTAGCAGGATGGAAAACAAGTATAGGCATCTCTTATCTTTCATGAATAAAACTGATGATTTTCTCATTGAAAAAAATTCATTTTTACCCAATCCTGTTGCCTTATGGTTTTTAAATTATCAAGCAACTAAAAATATGACAAGTCGTCAAACATTGATTGAATAATTTTGTTCAAAGTAAGCTTGGGAAGGGCAAAAAATACATTCATACTAAAATATATATTTGTATAATTTATCCATGCATAAATAATCCCCACATAATGCATGGGCACAATGCTAATATATACATAATTATACACACATTTACAAACTTTATATATCACTTGTTTCCCTTGTCTTTGAATTGATGCAGATAAGCAGAAAACAGAAAATTGATCCTGATGCTACGATTGGGAAGGAAAAATCTCAGTGGGACAAGGTACAGAGAAAGTATAAGCTATAATGTGTTAATGTAAAATATCTTCAATTGGCTAGTTTTCCTTTTTTTACATTCAAAAATAGGTGCATATTGCAGAGGTAATTGCCTCAAAGAGATTCCCATAGTTTAGGCACAGATATGATATTTTTCAATATAAGTAAGCTAACTACATTTTCAAACTTAGTACAGCTACCATGATTATTATCATCATTATTCATTTACTATTTTTTTTTCAATCATTTTCCACAAAAGATGAAATTGAATGGAAGTGAATAGAATGTAAATCAATAGATATAAATGAACATGTTATCACACTTATTAAAAATCCTTAAGGAAGAAATAAAAAATACAATCATAATTAACTTTAAATACTACAAAGCAACATTACTTTTGCTACAGGAACACAGTTCATAAGAATCCTTTTTATAACAAAAAGTTTTGATTGGAAGATGCATTTATTATTATGAAACAGAATTGAAGTTTCCTTCATATTGAAATAAGTTTTGTACTTTCACTTCTACTATGAGAGAAAAAAAATTATCTACCATCAAATTATTCATCATCAAATTCATTGACTTCCAATATTTTTAATGCTATTCAATGAAGAGTTCCATCATTGATTACAAGTAGTATCAAAAGGTTAATGAATTTGAGAGCTGATAAAACTATGCTATATGTGAATTGGACCAAATTCACAATGAAAGTTAACAAGTTATTTCAACTTAAAATATTAAATAGCCTTGCTAGCTATTATCATCCAAAGAAGATTATTTCTTCTCAACTAAATCTTTATGGTCATCAACTAAATAACTGAATTGTATATAAAGTTTCTGTCTTATATCTTTCACAAAAAAGTGATTGAATACATAAAAAACATGAACATGTTAACTTTTAAATAACTCCTGAAATTTAATCAAAGTTCTAAAACATGAAGTGATAATGGAATGAGCAATAGCAAGTCTAAAAACGTAATTCTGGTAAATCTAACTACGTGGTTAGAATATAGAAAGCAAAAGAACGTATATGAGAGATTACTTCATAAGGAGATTAAGCGTGGAGAGATTATGAGCAAAATCAGTTCGACAAACATTGGTCATATATGTCAATATTTGTGTCAAGTGATCTCTATGAGATAAATACAATAATTTAGAGGTAAATATTATTCACATAGATTGAACACTATACAGGGAAAATTTTAGATCAAAATCCAGCTAATAATGGTGACAGGCACTAACTTATTGATCTATTGTTGTTAATACAAAGATAATATCTATTAATGCTCTAATTAATGTTGCTTCATCAGCTCTCTAAGAAAAATTTGGCAAGACCTTTTTAAATGATGGACACAAGAACACTTGATAAATATTTTCATTTAATCTGATCTTTTCTGTTCATTCATGTGTGAACAATTTATTGTATATTACAGGGATGACCAATGAATTAATGTGATTTATCCAACAATATTAGAGTTAAATGACAATTCAGTAGTGAAGAAATAAAATTTCTTCTGTTTTATTTTGACGTTTTACTAGTTCATCTTGACTTCATGTCTGGTTAGGAACCGGATCAGTGATTAATAATTAAATCAAGAGGATTTTAAGTGTTCAAAAAACTAGCAGTTGGAGGTAGTTTGTATGAATTTATGAAAGGCTGCGGTAGTGATATATTTTTGGTGATTATCTGAACTGTGTTTGTCCTGGGAGGTGCAGGCATGTACCATTTGGGTGTGTATATGTATGAAATCAGCTAGTGGTGTATAGAACAGAAGAGGCAACTGAAAATGTTGAGGGTGCCCGACTTCTAACATTTTCATCATTAATCAATCCTTTTCGAAATCAAATGTAGAATGAATTGTTACTCTTGGATCTTGGATAAGAATCATGAAAATAAACTCCAGAACATGTGCAAGTACAGATTACTATTTATTTAGTTCTTCTCCTCTTATCTTCCATGTGTACTGCGGGTTGGATGGTAGGGGAGGAGATGATGGTAAATGGCTTGGTGGGTTGCCTCTGGGATGGACAGACCTTACAACTTGTATGTTACTGCCACATCCTTATTTACTTGTAAAACAGAAAATTGGATCTGTTGCAATTTTTTCCTTTTATCCTAGCTATTTCTATAACAATAGCTTTAAACAAGTATCATAATTTGATTATACGTAGATTATTTCTTTCAAAGTGTCACACTTTGTAATATTCTAAACCACTTTTGGACAAAATATAACACATGATAGCATATTATATGACCAAATATTTCTATAGAACTTTAGACAAAGTTGATCTGATTTTGACTTTTTTTAAAAATTAGTTAAAATCTAGTATCGTAGCAGGCTTCGAACTTCCTTAAACTAATCTCAAATATTTTCAGCGATAACATTTGTATTAATATTCAAAAATTCAGTATTTCTATTACATCTATGTAAAAAATGGGTTGACAATTCCTACAAGACATTCCATAATTTTCAAACATTCAATTATACCATGTTATAAATAGAATTTTAATTTATCATTTTTTCATAAATGTCATTATACTGATTTTTTTAAACACAAAAAAAAAACGATTAAGCATAAATTCTATTAAAAAATTCATGAAACAAACGAAAAGCATAAAATGGGACAAGAACTCAAAGAATATTATTCAAATTGAAGATGTAAAAGGCTGCAAACCCTCCATCTAGATATGACCAGTTGTTTCATAAGGCCTAATTTTATGTGCACATAAAGACTTTGAGCCCTTTCAACTAAAAAAGAAGTGAGACAAGGTGATACCAGCTCACTCAAACTTTTCACAGTCTGCCCTGAGATGATCTTACGAAACTTAGGGTAGGGACAAGAAGAAATCAGGATAGACAGCGATTACCTGAGTAACCTCAGATTTGCTGACAACATTGTCATCTTTGCTAAGAACCTTCATGATCTCCAAATAATGTTAGACAAACTGAATAAAGTGAGCAGGAAAGTTGGCCTCCACATGTCTTTCAGCAAAACAAATGTCATGTACAACAAAGATGTTAGGGACAAATAGGACTGATATTGAGAATGCAGAATTGGAGAAAGTAGACTACTACATCTACCTCGGATAGCAAGTTCTTATGGAGTGATCAAAAGAAGTTGATATACAGCAAAGATTTACACTAGGTTAGCAAGCTTTCAGTAGAGCCAGCTCGACTTTCAAAACAAGAAAATCCCATTAGTCCTAAAAAGAAGAATGTAGTGACCCCTGTATCTCAAGTCAAGAATTAGATATGATATTAGATATGAAACCCTTCTTTTAGCTAGATATCTGAAATGTCAATTCCTTTAACAAACCCCAATAAAAGCCCTGAATGCATGTGGTTGAACACCTCTTTGCCCAGGTCTTTGAAGCAGTTGAATTCTACCTCTCTGACCCCGGCATCTCAAGCCGGTTATCTTCCTTTACCCCTCTGTAAACTCATGGCCGGCAGAGTTCCTTGTAGTTCCTCCATTGACCGTGACTAAACATATATTGTCTTGTCACTTATCTTCCTCAAAGAACTTCATAGCTATTAAATACAAATGCTGCAACTATTTTTGGCAACCACACAAACGCTGCGTTCATTATTTCACCCCTCTTGCTCCCTCTTGTACCTATCCTGACTAACTGCCTTTTTCTAATCAAGCTTGGTCAACTATACCACCCATTATAACAGGGACAACTCACCAAGCTCCATTCAATAGATAGGCGAAACAACATTAGACCCTTTATGTCACGTGTCCCTTAAATTCTTATTCATTCCAATATTTCGTTTTGATGCCTAGGAATAACCTAAACCTAACAGGCCTCTACTCCACTCTTCTTCACATTATAGAATGTATTAATGTTTCCATTCCACACATTTCATTCACAGTTTTCATTTGTGCATTAAATATCATTTTTCACATCAAAATATTTGTATGTGTCTTTTTACTCCATTTAATATCTGCGTCCACTTTTTTACTTGGCACACACGTTCCTTATACGTCTCCCTTCCATCATCAACATATCCACTGACGCCCACATGGACTCACTAAGTCCAGCAGGTGCTCATCTTCAACCCAAACTATCCAGAACCATAAGTACCACAAACCGTTGACTTTCCAACCTGGATATTTCCCGCAAGAGTATGCAACCAATGTATCCTACTGATTGTCACCTATGGAGCTGAAACATGGAACCTAACCAAAAGATTGACCCTCAAACACAGAACCATGCAACGTGCACAAAAGAATCATGCTCAACCTCTCATGGAGAGATCATAAAACAGCATAGTATAGTACCATGGGCCAAGAAATAATTGATCAAATTTTGGGCAGATCCAGGAATTTTCTAGTGATTTTATTAACATTGCATAATAAGACAATTTGGGGGGCTTTTCAAATCAGATAACACCGTAGTGACATCATCACGGTAATGTAATCATAATGGAAGTGTAGTGTAATAACAAATGATTACAGATGATTATTACAGGCTTTTGTCACAGCTTAGTCTATGATCTGTAACATAATTGCCTAATTTTTAGTGACAATTGGATGAGCAGGGATTTCACTCACCAAGTGCTTCCAAGTTCTGATTGAGAATTGATAAGCTACAAATATGTTCCAGTTTTGGCAAAAAGTGAGTCAAATATCTACCTTCACATTAATCTGTACACTTGATAAAAAAGAGAGAAAAAAATCATCTTAAATAATTAAGAATTTCATGGTAATTCTGAGAAATCTGATGAGGAACGGTGCTCAGTGGATCAAAGCACGTTAAAACCTGATTTTTAAACTGAAAAGACTTTCTACATTTTTTTCACGATGATATATCCAAGACAATATTTCACTTGTGCTTTCAGCATGAAATATCAAAATTGAAAATTTGAACCTACTACTTGTGGTAAAACATTTAGAATCCCCTGTTCAAACAATCAGTATCACCAAAACTGAAAATCAAAACCAGTGACATTGAACTCATTCAAATGGTGGCTACTGACAAGCTTGATGCTATGAATCACTAGTAACTTTCCTACCAATTATTCCCAACCAGAAGTTAATGTCTTCAAATGAGAAATGAATATTTTTCCATTTGAACATTATAAAAGCAAGATTTGAAAAATATCAAAGAAATTATGAATTGATGCACCCACGAAGGATCCCAACCCACTAGATTCTCCTGACTGACAAATGTCATTGATGTGTGGTATTTATCAACAAAAAAGGAGAGGGATTGCTAGATAACCATAGAAACGTGAATGCTATCATCTAGCCAATATATTCATCATTATAGTAGTTCTATTACTTGCACAGTTCATCTACATAAAGAATTCAACAAGCTGCTTTTGTTATTTTTTGTTATTGATTTAATGTTTTGCATATGATCTATTCATAGTAACTTTTGCTAACACTCAAGCCTTTTTCATAACCAATGAAAACAACTACACAAAACATAAATTTCAACCATAGCTACGAAGAGAGGAATAGCATGTTTTTACCCGTAATATGATTGCGTGACATAGTACATCAGCTCATAAATAAGGAAAAGCACAAACAGTTTAGATCAGTAATTCCCAAAGCGGGCACTACTTGGGGGTGCTCACAGACTCAGTGGGGTGCCATTAGACAAGGGGGTATTAGGGACATTGAGAAACAAAGGATGGTGAGGGGACAAGGGGCAAAGAATACAAATTAATACATCAATTTTTTTTAAATTGAATTTTTGTACAATTATACATTTTGTTACAAAATAAATGTTCAAATTGAAATTAATTTCTTCTTATTAAAATTTAGTTTTCAATTTATTTATTTTTTATTTGTGTGAACACAACCAAACACTGACTAGGGACCAGTTTAGCATGAACTCATATTGCAAATTGAAACCCTCCACTAAAAACCTAAAGTTTCTTCTATACATAATAAGGAATAAATGTTGGAATTTTTAGCCTTCTAGAGCCATTGGTGCAGTCTCTATGTGTGGTACATACAAAACCAGCCAGGCAGACCAGCTTAAAACCTATGTTGACAGTTTTGGGGACCAGTTTCTAAAAATACCAAGTCAGTTGAAAAAAAAAAAACTCAAAAGATGAAAAGTTTAAGTTAAAATCGTACTCAAAATCATGAACAAAATGAAATGGGATATTTCTGCAAACATGCTACTTAAAATACCATGGTTTTCTTATGAATCTAGAATTGCTGGAATTTAGTAGAGCGAAAATTCCATACACTTAAGAAACATGCCTTTAGTTTCAAGAGGTTGAAAAAGAGAACAGCTTTTAGAACAGAAGTCTTTTTTTCTATCTTCCTAACTCAAACAATAGCTAAAATTGGCATTGTAGGTATTAAAATCAATATGAGTCATTATTCAAGCTTCTAATTATTTACATAATGATTAGAGAAATCTAATAATAAAAAATATTGATCCATTATCACAGATAATGTGATTCATCATTGCTACAAAAATTTTTTGGTCACTTCTTTCAGTTCCAACAATTGTCTGCCCTTACACTGTTATAAGATAGAAAAGATAGAACAATTTTCATAGTACCATACAGAATAACAAACATACATCATGACAAGATATTCCAATACATCAACTACATAGAATTTTGAATGTTAATATACCAAGATTAAATTTAAAGTCAAGATAACTAATAATATCAACCCTACATATATCGAACCTACTTAATTCTAAACACCTAGTAAATGTTTGCAATAATAAGAAATGCACAAGACTATAACCAAAAAAAACGTAACCAGGGGTGCCTGGAAACACAAACACATAAACACAGACACTCGAAAAGAGAAGAATCTGTAGCCCATTTGGCTGGTTGGTCAGGCCATTTGTGAGGCTACAGAGATTCGATGATGTAAGGGAATTGTGTTTTCTGTTAATATCTCACTATCCTTATTTCTGAAGTCTCCTCGTTTGAAACAAATTTTAGATAAAAATTAGAAAAATTCAGTTTTTACACATCCTATTTTTGAATTTCATATAAATGAAATAATTTGCATCAAAATAATCTTATTTCAATAGGTTTCAATAATTGTCTTTTACATTATACCCATAGTAAACCTCAATTTACAATACCATAGTGAACAAAGAGATAAACAAAGAATGCGACTTTAAATTTATCCTTGAAGCTTCAAAATTCAGGATTCAATTTTAGTCGTAGCAATGATGAAATGCTCTAAATTCTAAAAAAAAAAAGAATTTCAAAATGTGTGAAATAGCAAAAAATACAATTCAGAATAAAAAAATTTGTAAATACAAGAGGAGCTGGAAAACACTTGGTGGAAAGTCAGTCTAATTATTGCATGCTACCCACAGACCATTTTAAGATACAAAGGTACGTAACTGATGAAGAGATAATAAGGGAATAGGAGAGATGTGTTTTTTTTTCAATTGGTGTGGTAGCAGTAGCCTAACATACATGCTTTTAGCTCAACATCAAGTGATTTTACAAACTCACTTGAATTTCATATATAGACCATTTCTCCTAGCAATCAAATTGTGGTTAGTAGCTGTTTACTGATTTTTTACAGGGAAAACAGTAATAACAGTAAGTAAGCAATACTCTGTGACGGACTATTGGAAGGAAAGATAAAAATTTCATCCATTTTATCCTTCAATCTAGTTTAGGAAATTCATAAACATACACTTATAATTTGAGGGAAAAAAAAGAATCTTTAAATGAAGCCTCTTGAAAATTAAAATACAAAAATATTTTAAGCAGAGAGAAACAAATGATAAATGTTAATGAATGATGTTGCAAATCAAAAGCAGATAAATCAATCTTAAATGTCTCATAATTTACTTCAATACACAGTAGAGTCTTGTTATAACAGCAAACTTGGGGACTTCAGAGTGCTGCTATAATGAATTCGGCAATATAACAGGTGTACTTTTTACACAGTGTATTAATAATGAAAAAGCAAAATGTACAGACTAAAATAACTTTTCATCACTCTTCCATAGTCTAATGCCCCATATGTGGATTACGTGTTTGCAAATAAAATGTATAAACCTCAAAGTAAATATGCTAACTATGTATGTAATTAGAAATTAATATACTTCTACTTACAACTAGTTCCATCTAAATTATTTCAAACATATCTTTGAATTTTTTTCCGATCTCTGGGTTAGTTTTGGTGGCATTATTGTAAAAGTTTACTAATTCTAGTTTTTAAAGTAATGCACAGAAATCTCCAAGCAAACTAATCTTCAACAATAGGCTTCAAAGAATCTAAAAACAAATGCACATTAGAACATGTGTGTCATCAAATAGTGCCATTGCAACAAAAGTGTACTGATTACATAGCCAAATTTACCCATTTCTTTGTAAAGTCAGATTAAAATCAGTACCAGAAAAAATGTAATGTCATGTGTATGGGTGTGCATATCAGACTAGCATTTTGAAAGGCCAAAACAATTTGGCTGGGTTGATAAACAGACAGAATGAATACAATCTTCAGAACTTGTGTCATAATGGTTATTAGTAGAGAAAATGGAATCATAAAGCCAAGTTCAAATTAGACTAAGGCTGTTTGCATTTACTTTGCACTAATGCCCTTGAAAAAGGCATAAATCCATCTCTTCTTTCCCCAGCTATGGATAAAAAAAAATTTTTAAAAAGCAGGTTCTCCAGCCTTCGTTGGCAACCAGACTAGAAGAAAGATAATGCTGAATTCAAGATAGGGGTTAAATCCACTCCTCCCAACAGCTTTGGATAAAAATAGCAAATAAAGTGGGGAGGGAGATTGTAATCCTGATCCATGAAAAAAAAAAACACTGACTAAAGATGATCAGAGCCCAAGATGAAGAACGGATCAGATCTAGGATCTCAAACTAGATACTTAATCATATTTCATGAATGGGAAACCAAATAATTGATGGAATTAATTTACTAAATTTCTAAAGATGTATTTAGGATTTCATGACACTTGTTTTTCTCAATTGATTCAAAAGAAAAAAATACAACTGAAGAGACAACTTAAAGATCGAAATGTTAATTAGAAAGAAGCGCACCACACAACAGAAGTTACAAAAAAAAAAATGAAATATAAGATTTTGCTAAAAACAAGAAATTACTAAGTTATTAAAATGTTAAGTAGACATATAACTCCAAATTGTTTACATAGTAGTAGTATCTGATGGACCTGAATATGGCTAACTAATCCAATTCTTGTGGCACACCCTTCCTGCACTCTCTTGGCTAAGGTCATTTTCTAGTGGTTTGGGATGACCCAGGAATTTCCCCCCCTACATCATAGCTATAAGTCAACACAACACAATATCTCCAAAAGTTCTGAATAAATTTCAATTAAATTTGTGGAAGGGTGGGTAATGGACTATGGGAGAGGTGATTGAATTTCGAGACAGATCCAGGATTTTTTTTTGGTTGAGAGATATTTTTTCATACATTTAAGTATTAACTCACATTTCTTCATACAATATCTCCATGAATTCCAATAAGCCAAGGAATTCCATAGGCTAAGGAAGAATTGATTAAATTATGGGGCAGATTCAGGAATTATTTTCATTTATGTCCATTGCATCATAAGTATTTGTGAACAGATTTTCATTCATTTTCATTGACAAAGGGATTGGCAGAGGTAAGCACTCCCTGAGAGCTTTCTATTTTAAGTAATAAGACATGGAATATCTTCCCTATCAAATTGCAATAACTACTCTAGCTGCCTCTCAGCAGTTGTTGCTATACCCATTTTGAATCTATTCTAAAATAACATTCCTTTCAAAAATGCATATAATAATTATAGAGTAGAGTGGTGGACTAGGTGAATTTGTTAATTACATGAAATTCAATAAGTTCATGAAACGAGAAAAAAAGTAAGTATAAAGCATTCAAATGCAAAAGAAGATAAGAAAAGGTTATTCTCTTTATAGCAGAGATTTCTATAGTTTTGTTAGCCAAGCCAAATACATAATGTCACCCCAGCAGTTCAACTGACCCAGGAAAAGTATATTTTGAAAGATATGCAAATATTTCAAAAAATACCTAGAGTTTATTTGTGACACACTAAAGTGCAGTGACACAGTTTAAAGTTGACATATTAACAGCCTGAGCTACCTGATTTTTCGCATTTCTTTTCCCTGGTTTAATTGAGTCTGAAAATACGAGGTCAGTTAAGAGTTAAAGACAGATTGAATTCAAACTTTATAATTGATACCTTAAGGTAATGAGTAAGCAAAGAGAAATATAGAGCTTTGATAGAATAAATAGTATTTATGCTGTTGTCAGAAGAAATCAAGTTCTAATAACCTCTTTCAGGCAGATTGTGTTGGCTACAGTTAGTCATTCATTACATAATCAAGAGGATATCATTTAGAAAAGAGACAGTACATAGTAATTAATTTATTTACAAAAAAGATTATCATGTTATATTGTTGCAGGGGGATTATTTTTAATTGTCTTCCAATATACTGTCTTGAGTGTTTATCTAGGAGGGGATTTGAAAGCTGAGTGTGGACAGTGTCCTGGTATAGAATATTAAGATTTTCCTTTTATCTTTTTGTTTTTTTTTGAGGGGGATTTTTTTTCAAGTGAAAATGAATTGTTGTGTGTGTGTGTATATATATATATATATATATATATATATATATATATATATATGTACACATATAAGGTAACTAATAGTAACTCTTATCCCATAATAAAAAAGAGTCTTCTAAGGATATTAACAATTGTAAGCCACATCACATGAGATTCATATCATTATTCATTTAGGCCCTCTGTCTCTGTTTTGTATTTTTTGATAACAGATAATTTCAATCATACAATAAAATTCAATAACAAATGCCCTATGATAGATTTGAATGATACTTGAAAATTAAAGTTTCATTTTTGAACACATCAATACAACAGAAGTAATTTCCTTTCAAAATTTAAAAGCTTTTACATAAACATAAATCTATCCCAAAAATTGAATCTGAACACCAATCAAACAAAAACCAAAATATATGCATGTATATCTCTGACCACTGAAAACTAATTATCATCATATTTGACTAGAAAACATGATGAGACATCTTATGGGATCATAGACAGGGGTGGAAGGTATAATGGAAAATTATGGTGTAAAACTTACTAAAACTCTAAATGGGAGAGGAATTGTGGAAACCTGGGATCATATGGGGAGGAATGTGACCTGAGATTCCCAGAACTACCAATCTCTACAAAAAACTGGTCTGGTTCTGGAATTGAAGATTCTTCTTTTAGCTTTACAGTAAAAGTAAACAATTTGATAATAACCAACTTGGGTTTTTCATTCAACATTTTATAGTTGACAATATACAGATGCTGAATACCATAGAGCCTGATTGAATTGACTTCACATAAAACTTGCAATATATCACAACCAATAGATGCACAGTGTACAATATATTCTGTTCAATCATTTGAGTCTCTTTTTTCAGTTATTAAATTGATAATGTAACCACACACCAGTCAGATTTTTCCATCTAAAAATAGTACAAAATCAATCATCACACCATAGGTATCCGCTGCCACCTTTCCAGGAAGAGTGGGGAGGATATATTGCAGGGTAGGGGGCAGCAAAAAGATATATTCGGATGATGCTTGTCAGGTAAAGGAACAGGGAGAGCTAAGTCCTAAACTGTCACTGTTCATAGTGATCCCAGTCTTCTATATGCTTCGAACTTTCAAATCCCCTCCTCCTCTGTGAGAGACCTGATCCTGGAGGAGGGGCAAATATCCCCAAAATTAAAGATCAAAATTCAACTAATAAGTGTGCCAGTCAATGGTCTTATTGATCCATCCTTATAAATGATCAAAACACCCCATAAAGATCACTCAAACTTGATTTCATTCAAGACAGCCCGGAAACTGTTTGAGTAAAAAGACTTGATCAGAGTTAGAAATGGTTTACATTCAAATTTTTTAAACAACTGATTATCATTATCATTATCATTAATTTCATGATCACATAAGCTGAGTGCATAAAAGGGAATTCCTGTTTCAGTTTGTGATTTACTATAGTTAAACTGAATTCACACAGCTATGATGAAAGAATGGAATGTTGATGTGTTTATAACAGGTTTTGCACTGTCTTCCATGAAATATAACTTGTTTATGGTATGCTAATAATGAACACATTTTCTTGTTTCATCACATCAACATGATTGTTAAAGATCCTGGGAAATCAAAACAAAAATATCTAAAATAGATTTTGTAAATGATAAGATTTTTCTTCCTCAAAAGATTTTTCAGCACAAATTTAAATCAGAATAACCAAAGAAGCATGGCTTTTCAAATGAAAGAATTTCAACTTTAGCAATGATCAATTAAAGAAAATAGATCAATAATTAGAGCAATTGACTAAAAAGCAACAAGGTTCATAGAGTTGAGTCATAGCGGGACTCTTTATAAGTACAAATTATGACCATCACATGATTTGATCAGATTTCTAGCCAATGGAGAATCTCTGGAGCTCCACACAGATTGTTATCATTGAACTTCTAATCAAATGTCACTGATTACACCAGAAAAGAAAATAATGTGACAATTAAACATATTCAAATAATTTAGCAAAACTCAAATCAACTAGTGTCAACAATAGTAATCTGTAATCAGGAACCAATCAGAACACAGCTTGGCCTTGATAGCAAAGAATCACCCCAAGGTTGTCAAATTAGCCATTTTCAGCTAAATATGCCTGATATTTCCAATTTAGACAATTTTTTTTTAAATTAATGATAGCCAAAAATCTGCCCAATTCTTAAAAAAATATACTATATAAAATTATAGAATTAGTTGTATCTATCTTTTGCACAGTGGTTGCACAGTTACATAATGTTTTTTTAGTTGCACATAAACTAGTATAAGATAAACAATCCAAACAGAATGAAAATAAAGGTGCTATTGGTACGCAAAGAGAGGAGAAAGGCTTGATGATGATGATAGTATATATATTTCATATTAACTAAAGTTATGAAGCAAGATCACAGGAAGTTATGGGAGGCATGTTCATTATAGATGGACTACAAAAACCTGCAACATTGTTTATACAATTTTTGATAGCAGTTAGCAACATTTGTTTCTGTAGTAAAACTATTTGTTTCCAATTGATGAAAAAAATAATGTAAAGCTATTAGGAGATTTTTTTTTTAAAACTCTCTGAAAATGGACATTCACTGGTTTTCTCAAGCCTTGCTACATTTTATATGTATTCAAGAAGTATCAATTTGAGTTCTCAATAAATAATAGGTCATAACTCTACACTTACGAGATGAGATGTTAAAAAAATGTGTCAACTTCTTGAATTACGCTTTTTCTTACGTCATATGCTCTTATTTTGAAAATTGATTTAAAAAAAGAATTATGTGATGTAATGTGACGTAAAAGATGAAAAAAACTTCTTCCATCTTCAGCCATTCATTCGGTCCTTCCTTCCTTCTGAATGCTATTAACCTTTTCAATTTTTGCCTGAACAAAAAACTTTCCAATACTCATAGAACTATCAACTTCTTTTCTGAATTTAAATAATTTAAATAAAATCTTATACAAATTCTAGAAAAATAACGATATTAAGTCTAAGCAATACTACTTTTCAAGCAACCATGTTTGTAATGATTGGACTTGTTATTTTAGATAAAATGTAATTCTTATAAGCTTAAATAATACATTAAACTTAATCCTGTTTCTCATTTGAATTTTGTACTATAATATGTTGAGTGTGTTTATTACATTCTTATCTTGTTAAATTCAAAAGACAAAACTTGATATCCATTTTTTTTTTTCCAAAGTAGTTTTAAATACTGACATTTTTGACTAGATATATACTTTAAATCTAATACAGCTTCAAACAAATGAAGAGTGAAAAAAGAAAATAGAGGGAATAGAAATATTCTGATAATCAATATCCAATGAGAATTATTTGAGAAATGTATGTTGTTATGTACAGGTGTCACTTCCTTATAGAATTAATGAATTTTCAACAAAGTAAGTTCTCAGATAAATAAAGTGGAAATCCAAAGACGAATCATAGTCAATAGACAGTATCAAAATATATTGGCAAAAGGACCAGTATTTCGATGTATTGGATGTAAAATCAACAGCATAACTAAAATATCCAAATTAACAAAGAAAAAAAAAATTGATCAAATAAAGAAAACAATGAAAATATTTTGATCTGAAGATCACAAAACCAAAAAGTTCAATGATATATATATATATATATATATATATATATATATATATATATATATATATATATATATATGGATGTCTGCCTGTATGTTCGTATGTTTGTGTGCATGACTCTAAAGAGAGAGAGGATAAAAATAGATGGCCTGACTGTCCTGGGCAGGAATATTCGTAAGGGAGTGGGAAAAAAATCAGACTAGCTAGATTATCCATTTTTCTACAGCATCTGGCTGATTTTTTTTTCCACGTGCTTAACAATCCTGAGTGGGAACATTATTTTCTTTGATAATTTAGCTGGAAATGGGAAATTTAGCTGACTTTATCAATAACAAACTATTTACATTTCTACTGAGTGGGATGGAGAGGAAATTTTTGTATTGAGTGTCAACTTCAGAGGACAATACAGTCAAGTGTTGGGTGGGTACTTCGATGAAGGAGTGACAAAAAGAAAGATCTGCTTGACAGGTGGGCCAACAGGTTTGGTTACAGTAAATGGGATACGAAAAAATATCCTCATTCTGTAATAATTTTCGAGAACAGTAGAGTCAAGTATTGCTCTAACTTCTTTCCTCTTTTTTAAAATGTAAATTTTCCATACATTTGTGCAAAGATTTATATAAAAGAACAGGTCGGGAATCTTGGTGTTGACTGTGAGAAACAAACCTCAAATTTTACATCATTAGCAAAGAAATAATGTGAACAGGAATGCACATAGACTGTCCCAGGGTGTGAGAAGTTCTTGGATCACAGGGCAACACCAGGAATACCAGCCAGTTTTTTTTTTAAATAATCCTAATATATAGATTACTAAATGCACAATCAATATATCAAATAAAATATCAACAATGTTTTGACAGTTGGTAAACAAGGTTGAGTAAGTTAAATGTAAACAGTTTTGTAATTTTATCACTTTATCAGCATGACATTCAAATTTTTATTATTTGCTGCATTCAGAGGTGCAGATTTTACAATCTTATCAGAATAATAAAATGTTGACAACTTATTCTTGACAGTACAGTGATTAATATCAATTGTAAAAAAAAATTATCAGATTACATAAAAGAAATAGAATGTAATTATCTGACGTATTTTAAATAATGATGTTGAACAGAATCAATTGTTGCTACTAACATTTTTTAAGGGATCATTTGCCCAATGAATGGATAAAAGGTAAAATCTTTCTATCATTTGAAATCAATTGAAAAATGTTTGGTATAGGAACCTGTGGGAGAGAGGAAAGTGAGTATGGAGTTAGATAGAAAGACAAATAAATAAATAGATAGAAACAGAGGTGAATAGAGAGACAGATTAGAGTCAAGTAGAGAGACAGAGAGAGATAGACAGACAGAGAAGTGAATAGAGAGAGAGAGACAGAGTGGTGAATAGAGAGAGAGAGACAGAGTGGTGAATAGAGAGAGAGAGAGAGAGAGACAGAGTGGTGAATAGAGGGGAAGACACAGAGAGAGACAAAGTGGGGAATAGAGAGGAAGACAGACAGGGTGGTGAATAGAGAGAGACAGAATGATGAAAAGACAGAGAGAGAGAGAGAGAAGAGAGATACACACACACATAGAAAAGAGTAAGATAGTGATGAAAAGAGTGAAAGAGCGATGAAAAGAGAGAGATAATGATGAAAAAAGAGAGAGATAGTGATGAAAATGTAGAGAAAGAGTGGTCATAAGAGAGAGAGAGAGATAGTGATAAAAAGAGATAGTGATGAAGACAGAGAGAGAGATAGTGATGAAAAGACAGAGAGAGAGAGAGATGAAAAGAGAGAGTGAGATAGTGGTGACCCGAGTGAGATAGTGGTGAATAGAGAGAAAGTTGAGAATAGAGAAAGAGGATGATGAATACAGAGAGAAAGATAATAATGAATGCAGAGATAGAGAGGGAGAGAGCGGTATAGAGATAAATAGAGACTGGAGGTGGAATGTAGAGATATATAGAGAATGAGAAATCCAGGGGACGTCTTGTCATTTTAGCGAGGCAGATACAAGAAATTTGAACATAAATCAAAACATTGAATGAAATAAGACAAAATTTAAAATAAAGCGAGAAGTAATCATGGAAATAAATATTATTTGTGTTTGTCTCGCTTTTACAATTTGAGTTTTTTTCCTATTTTTGAAGGTTTTTAATGTTTTTGTTTATCTTTTTATTAGTTCAGTTATGTGATTTTAGCATAATTATTATCTTGAAGTGACAATGAATGAATATATCCCAGAAATGATAATACATTATTGTCCAGTAAGTTAAAAGGCGTGTGCTATGAATATGGGTCTGCACTGCATGTCACGTAGCTATTTTTTCCGTCATTTAAACAAAAATACCACACGTGAACCTAAGGGTCAACAAGTTCTTTACAGGTGTGGAAAAAAAATGTAACTTGAAAAAAAAAAAATGAAAATAATACTAAAATATAACATTTCCAACTATTTCGAGGCGAAATGGAAATGTGAGTGTTTATGCAAAAAAAACATTAACATTGGGCGGTTGCAAATAAAAGTCGAATCGAAATATGGAAGCGAAAACACATGCCACACCATTTCTGAAAGATAAATAAATAGCTAAAGAATAGTTGAGAAGAAGTAAGAGGATTTTTTGAAAAAGAAACATCATCTTTTTGATTTTATTAAATTATCTGAAGACGATATTCTGTAGAATGATTAACAAGATGAAGTGCCCTCAGTCTTACCAGATGTACTATTAAAATTCTGATATGAGCACCACAAATGTTAAAGGTCTTTTTGATATTATTGTGAAAACTAGTATGATGTATGTTTATACATAACAAATTTATAATTTTTGTTCGCATTGAATAAATATATCATGTATCATATTTATTAAATATTTCATTTACTTGTGCTTTCCCTCAGGTGTTGAAGAAGACCAAAAATGACGATTTCAAATTTTACACAGCCACACAAAATAAATGATCATTAAGAGTCTGATGATTAAACTGTAATATTATTAATTAATAATACTAATATAATAATGGTTTTCCGACCACTAATTCTAGCCTAAAGAGATTCTTGTAATAAATTAGAATTGGGATCAGTTTCTAAAAACAAAAATAACAACAAGACATAAATTTTGTTTACACTAAAAAAAAAAAAAAACAAAAACGATTATGCTATGCATACATTCAGACGATTTTTTGAGTTCTCTCCTCCATCATTTTTTAGCGTACCACTCGATTCAAAAATGTCGATGGTCATTCACTTAAGGTTTAACGACGGTGGATACTTACTCATCATGCAGATTATGGCCATTGCCAGGCCCACCGTGATAAGTGTCCGATTGCTGTGACCAGCCATATTTTCTTTTACCAACAACAGCAGTTCATGAATGATTCCTATAGACAGACGACATTCGCCTCGTGACGTCACAAACGCGTACTACTTATTTGAAGAATCACTACACTCCTAGATTTTATATTCATCCGCGGCTCGTTGTCACGGTAACAGGTACATCATTTCCCTTTTCTTATATCTAAAGAAAAAGAATCCCTAATAAAAGCAAATTATGGAATGTATAATTCACATGGACTACTGGACCTTTGGAAAGTGTCGCATGTTGGCAACTAAGATTATCATTTCATACTTTTACTCCACCCATCAATTTTCCGTTGCCAGTTTATGATATTTTCTTTTTTTTTTTAAATTTTATATCGAGATTAGTTTCATATGCAAAAATTTTCATGCTTTCAGCAAACTATATCTTTCTTTTCTGCACTCTGCCCCCCTCTTATTAAACCGCCTAACTTTCTTTTCTGCTCTGTCCCTTCCTGCCCTTTCAATATACTGCTTGACTTACCCTTTTTTCCCTCTCTCTCTTCTGATCCATTCAGACACTGTTAAACTTCTTTCCTACCTTCTGGTTTAACTACCTAACTCTCTTTTCAACCCTCTGATTAATTACTTTTCTATTCCTCTCCTTTCTCTCCTCTCTCTCTTTTTTTTTTATAAAACAGACTTTCTCTTTACTACTCTTCATCTTTCTATCCCCCATAAATAACTTAACTTTTTATTCCCCCTCTTGTCTAACCCTTTTATTGAACTACCTAATTTACCTTTCTCCTTTCTCTCATCATACCCTTTCACTAAACTACCTAACCCCTTTTCTTCCCTCTTTCTTCCCTCTTTCTTCCAACGCTTCTAACGAAATACCCAAGTCAAGTTCATATTGAAAAATATATATTCTGATGAAATAAATATTTTTATTCATTCAATATATAGTAAAAAAATAAGTAATACAGTTTCATAAAAATTAACATTTCTCTAAACTTGAATCTTTCTACAGATTTTTTATAAATTTGTAACTTCATATACGAAGAAATGAACCTAATCCTTAATCGTACCAATTTATCGACTTCAATTCTCATTGGGGGAGGGACCAGTTCCTATTCCACGCATATTTTGGGGTTCAGATAGAGACTAATTTTAAATTATGCTTATATAGGGAGGCCTATTTTCAATCCCGTGGATATATTGCGAGTAGGAGTTCTATTTCAAATATCATACAAAGTCTATCCTTTTTCAATCTTGAGATGATTTTTTCTGAACCCAATATGCCCATATTTGGGGTAGGTGTTGGAATGAAGTTTGAGTTATTTTGATTTTACTGTCAAGTCACATTGTCATTTCAGGAGATCTTGCTGCACAAGACCAAATTCGTATGCTCTTGGGTTAAAATAATTAGCTTCAGTACATAAATAATCATGAAACTTGAAATCCATCATAAGACTAAGGTGGCAGGAAAAAAACATTAAAATACATAACTTTTTTATTGATACATGTTATTAGATGAAGTAATATAAATCATTATCTATGATCTATCGCAACTACTGACCGTAATCTCAATTTTTGTTGCCTTATATTGCAACTAAACTCAGGCCAGTTTCCCCTTGGCTGTCAGTGAATAAATTAACAGTGCAAATCACAATATAAAAGTTCCAGTGGGAATCAAAATCGTGACCCTCTATGCTGTGATGCAGGAGTCAATGGCAAGCACAAGTGCAAATAAAAAGTTTAAACTCATTCCTTATCTCAATCTCTTCTGCGCCATATTTGTTATTATCTGCTAGCTCAGTATTAGCAATACAATTCATTTATTCTATTTTTTTAGATGAAGTATTCTTTCTACTATTTAGCTTCATCCCAATTTCTGTTGCTCTCTATTGCAACTAAACTAAGGCAGGTTTCCCTTTGGCAGCGAGTGAATAAATCAATGAAATAAACAGAGCAGATCGTAATAAATCTTTTGCTATCGATTTATTTCCATCTCAGTTTCTGTTACTTTCTATGGCAACTGAACTCAAGCCAGTTTCCCTATGGCTGTTAGTAAATAAATTAAAGCATAGTTCTGGGTGAGAACTAGACTGAAGAATAGATAAATTTATTCGTAGAGAGCCTTGAAAGCAGAAAACTGACTGAGAAGGAATGGGAATAAACTTAGATGGAGAATTTTTAAACCACTTGAGATTTCCCGATAGCATTTTCACTGTGTCAAGAATTACAAAATATATCAACTGATCTATGTGGAAAGTAAAAAAGTAGAACTGAAGAAAAAGAGAACAAAGATTAGAGTAATTTTCCAACGATAAAGTATCCAAAAAGAGCTTAAAAACGGTGGGTGAGACTCTATAAGAGGTTGATGAACTAATTTATCTAGGACAGGTATTAAAGCTAGAAAGCAAAATAAAATGATACATAATCATCAGCTGGAAATAATTTGATATGAATGCAGACATATTGAAGCACCTTGCCAATGCGCATAAAGTATACAATGAATGCTTAATACAAGCTATGACTTATGAGTGTGAAACACGTGAATTAAAATTGAAAATGGAAATGCTAGCATGGCACCACTGGAGACATGTACGATGGTGTGGTGGCATCCAGAAACCTCGGATGTAGGGATGTTCAATCAACCACTGTTGCCAACATCCAAGAGCAGCTATTCTCCGAAATGACCATCTAGCCTCTCAAAGGCCCACAATCCAACCCTCCCGAAAGACTCTAATTGAACAAAAGGAGCATGTATGTATCCACATGGTATGACACTGCTTGCACTGGACTCTTCCACAGCACTGAACCTTGTCACAGCATGAAACTGTCTAAAGCTCAGATACTGACGATTTCATCACAAGATGTCTGGAGGCTAAGAAAACTTTATCAGGCCAGATGTCTGGAGGCTAAGAAAACTTTATAACTACCATCTAGCATGCACATATTAAAATTGGCATTGTCCTTTAGGATGTTACAATTTCATTTTCCGTCAGCATATTTCAGAACTGATAACTATGGAAAGTTTGTAATATTACACAGATGAATTATAATCTTGTAAATGAATAATTAAATGAATGAATTATAATCTTACATTTTATATCATTATAGTTCACATATCTTTCATAATCTAAGAGTGTAACAAATGGTAGCTTCATTACTAGAAATCAGTCAGAATTAGTTCTAATATCATATAATTCACTCCTGATGGTTCCGTCATTGGACTTGTGTTCATGAGTGAGGAAATGTATATGTGTTCAAGGTGACATAGATTCCACTTGAATCAGAACCTTCTCTGAGTTCAGTTGGTCAGTCTAAGCAAATCTGATAACAGCATATTTTCATTGGTCTAAAAATATGCTGAAGTACTTTTCTTTATTGGTTAATTTGATATGAATTTGAAATTGTACTAAGCAAAGTTGGTGCCAAGCTATGGCGATCCGCTTCCAAGGTTTATAAGTGTGTGAAAAATTTTCTATCATAAGTGATTCTGGTTTGATAGAGATTACTTCTGATTGCATCAATTGTTATGCCTCTACACAGACACTAAAACAAGTTTTTACAAGATCTGCAGTATTCATAAACATACCAATAGGGATTTCCTCCTCTATGGCAACAACTTGATAAAATAATGGAAATGACTGATTGGTCTTAAGTAGTCATACTAACTGAGGATTACTTGCATTTCCAGAATACACTTCTCTGCTCACATACACACTCACATATATATATATATATATATATATATATATATATATATATATATATATATATATATAAATGATGTTATTTTTAGAAAGGCAATATGTGTATACATATATTCAGCTACCTTTCTTTTCTTATTATACAAGCGATGATACATCATTAAACCAACAATCCAATGATGAAAAACACACATATTTCAAACAATAATTCAGTGACTAATATCAATCATATAAATCGAACATTATGCAGTCAAATGTTCAAATTGAAATTCAGGTAATTACGTATCAGACTGTAGACATATTAATCCTATATCATATCTGATATATATATATATATATATATATATATATATATATATATATATATATATATATATATATATATATACACAGGAATGGTCATATATGGTTTGACAGAATGATCATAAATTGCATTACATTATACAGCAACTTATTTGAGATGATCTCCTGTCATTACATGGTTAATGTATAATTCGCCTTACACAACATGAATAGAATAAACAATTAGTGAAAAAGAGGCTGCTGCAGGAATTGAACTTTGAAGAAGGTACCCTATTAGTGGCAGGTTTGATTCCTGCAGCAGCCCTATTTCCTTTAATCGTTTATTCTATTTACGCTATCTAAGGTGAGTGATACATATATGTATGTGTGTGTGTATGTATGTGTGTGTGTGTTTGTTGAGTGTGGATATATGTGTGCATATATATATATATATATATATATATATATATATATATATATATCTAATACATATATGTATAAGAGTGTTGTTCCAAAATGAGATAAGTCCCATCTAAAAAATATGTATGTTTAATTGAATTAAAAACCAAATTCTTAATTTGAACTTTTCATTTCATCAAAACTTTATAGACTGGATAGATAAGAAAAAAACTGAAATAAAATTTAAAAAATTCAAATCCAGTTTTAGATTAAATATATTTATTTTTTAAATGGCACTTCTTTATATATATATATATATATATATATATATATGTAATGAAGGATTTGCCACACAAACACGTTTATGTTTCTATCCTGTTTGGGCCTCTTCAGAGGAATGATTCGATTTATTTTAGATCCCTATTTAGGACGTTTTGGGAGAGTGTCTATTTATATATATATATATATATATATATATATATATATATATATATATATATATATATGTATATATATATATATATTTATACATTGTACCATAATAACTAAGTATAGGGGAAAAAAGGAAAAAAAACACTGAAGAAAATTGCATAAATTGCATTGACAGACATTGGGAAATGGGTCACTGAAACAACATTGAAAAAGGTTTCTAATGTTTCGTGTTTAAAGCTGTAAAACTTTGTAGACTATGTATACACACACATGCACAAATACATATACATTTCAATGCAAGAATAAAGTGTTAACAAGATTTACATACAATTCATTCACGGCATACACGAAAATGACACTGCACCTTTCATGAAACTGGGAATAAACATAGACAGAGTATATTTGAACAAATCGAGATTTGTTGGTAATGTTTCAATGACTTCAGGAATATCAGATGAGTAACAAGATATGGTGATTGATCTGAATAGAGAATGTAAAGAAAAACAGTGTTAAAAATAGAAATAGAGGGCGAGGTTTTTGAAGAGATTAAGCAACATGTTTACCTTGGTCAGATAATAAAGTCAGAAAAAGGCCATTAAAGCAAAATAAAACAACACGTAACGATTGGTTGTAAAGCATTTGGTACAAATAGAGACATAATGAAAAGCACATTGCCAATATGCTTAGAATGTTAAGCATACAATGAATGCATAGTATCAACAATGATGTTTGGATGCAGACCATAAAAAACTGACAAAACAAACTGAAAACCAACTCAGAATCACACCAGGAGCTATGGAAAGAGTAATGCTAGGTATGAAGAGATAAGAAAAGATCAACATGGATCTGTGGGTGGCTCAAAGTGAAGTATATTAAACAAATAATCAAGTCACAAAAAATGTAGATGGGCTGTATACTTAGCAAGAAGAAACAACAAAAGAGGTAGCAAAAGATTGACTGATTGGTGCCCATGGGACAGTAAACACAATAGGAAAGGACCAGACACAAGATGGACAGATGAGATTGAAAGGTTCACTGGTAAGACATGGCAGAGGTTAGCGCAATCACAGTTGTCATGGAGGGAGATGAGAAAGACCTTTCTCCAGCAGTGGATTGATAATGCCTGATGATTATGATGGTATATACACCAAGTCTGTCCAGAAAGTATCCAGCTATTTAATATTAACAACAAATAGCCTTCTGAGGGCAACCATGCCTTAGTTCCCTTCAAATTACTCCCCTTTGGACCTCACACATTTAACCCTGCATTCCTTCCACCTCTCAAAACAAAGTCCTCTCTTGGGATCTCCATCAGCTGCCTCATCACCTTGTCTTGAAAATTTTCACCAGTCCATTTTAACTGTAAGAAAAGCCAGAAGTCACAGGGAGCCAAATCTTGACAGTTAGGAGATTTTCAGACCTGGGTGATGTCGTATCTGGCACAAGACATAAAGAATAACTTGTTCTGTTATTGTAAATGCGAAGGTCACGGTACACAAGCTCACTCAATGGCGCCTTATTGCCAACAGTGACCATTCAGAAGAGTGTCTGTTCATGCATAGGCAGTAACATTCCCTCTGATTGGTTGCCAAGTCAGATCAAGGCGTCACAACTAGTTTTCAAGATATTCAAGATATCTGGGTACTTTCCAGACAGACCTCTTATATATATATATATATATATATATATATATATATATATATATATATATATATATATATATATATAAAATCACTGGGTAAATATTCTTGTAAATTTCATTTCATGAATCAGTATCTCTATTTGCTTTGATAAATATTGAGCATTGTGATTAAATTTCATCAACAGAAAAATCTGTTTATTTTTTGTAGTCTTATATGCTTACAAATTGCTAAAATCATTATGAACTATATACATACATATATATATATATATATATATATATGGCTGGGGTACCTGGTTTGCCCAGTTAGGAAGTAATCAGTGCTCAATGGTCAGGTAGTAAATTCTGTACATACATGTATATGAATGGCTTGGATTTGTGGACAAAGATTTTGGGAGGATTTTTCACAATTATGGGATCCTTAGATGGCTGGGCCATGTTTGTGAAATATCCTTCCAGTCTGCGTAATGAAGTTTTAAGGTGAAGTGCAACATGCACAGAGCTGACTCCATCCTTTAAACCAAGGGTTTGCATCCTATAGTCCATCAAGTTAGCACAAACAGGAGCAAAGCCCCAAGGTCATAGGTTTGACTGCAGCTACCTTCTACTGGCAGATGCCCAAGCTAGCATAAATACTATTGTATCTATATATGTTGTAAACGCACCAGTTATAGGTAGTTCCTATGGTGTACGAGGGAAAGTTGTGATGTGTATCGCGACAAGAATTTCTAGTTGATGAGGACAAAGAATTTTGTCTTCATGTGGTTGGTTCTTCCCGTCGCATACCAATGTCGTAGAAATGTTGGAGGTTAGGGAGATGATAATTGCCATGACAGAATGGAGAATATACGCACCAAGTATAAGTGTGGACTCCGATATCAAACAGAGTGTAAAAGAGTGTAATGAAAACACATACGAGTATTTAGATGAACTAATAAAATGTACATTTAAATGTACAGAAAAAGAATACATTTAAGGAAACATTGATACGATCAGTCATGAAGAGAACAGAAGAGGCCCGTTTAGTTCAGGAGATAGGGCAGTGTAAACTTGTAGCTAAGTAGATATAGATTGGAAATAGCTTCAAGGTGCAAGGTAGGAGCTCTGTGCCGATTAGTGGAGGTAATCATGTATTAATGAAGAGGAAGTGTCTGAAATGCTTTGAATCCATAAGGCTTGGAGAAGACCAAGGAACAATTATGGAGACTAGATATCATTGGTATGCCAAACTGTCAAGTTATGGGCAATGTGTTTGTGATTGTGCATGAATAACTTGGGGCTATTCTCAGATGCTGAAAAACATACAGCAGACAGACTATTTAAGACACAGAAATTCATGGAGTTTAGCCCATGTGGAACATAATTGCGTGTGGGCCTTTTTCAATGATGAACAGTTCTAGTGGCATCACTGCTGCAGCATGAGATAGAACAAAAGACTCAAGGTCCATATCAGGATCCAAAATCAAACTTTTATTTTTCTTCTTCAGACAACTGAATATACATAATCTTTGACTGAAAAACAAAATCCTTCCTCAGAGAGAGTGAGAGAGAGAGAGAGCTAGTGAGCTTGTTGAGAGAGAGGGAGAGAGATGGAGACTTCAGTATCTTTCTACTGCCAGCAGCCTGGGGCTGTGGGCAGGGCCAGTGGCCGTGTGTCTCTGCTTGCCTCTCTGCTCTGTCTCTCTCCCTGGTCTAATCTGGTGACCAACCTTTGGTCTCCTTTTTAAAGGCAAGGATCTCTTTATATCGACATTTCTTTTACTGAATTAAAATACCTTCTTCTTTTACCTGATACTGGAACTAAATGATTATCAACCCTTTTCTTTTCTATTTTCCCCCCTGCTTTCTTTCATTTCTAAACTTACAAACTATCTTTCTTACTTCTTATACACTGAACCCTTTTATTTCTTTCTCCTAATATCTTTTTAATTAGGTGGCTTTGACTGGCTATCTATCTGCAGGGGTTCCGTGCAGCTAAGCTTTATCTTGTGAATAAATCTACTTACAATGTTTTTATAGTGCTTTTGGCTACTGAAAAAGGTCACTCAATAACTTCTTATTTATGATCAAGTATTTTAGTATACTTCACTTATATCCAAGCCAAAAGTATCTTTAACAAAAAAAATACTATTTAAAAATTAGATAAAATATCCAACCATAAAATCAACAAGAGTCCCATCAGCCCTCGTATTGTAACGTGTGCACTTCCTGAAGTAAGGAATATTTAAAGGCAGATAATTATGAGAGAATCATGCTCAACCTTACGTGGAGAGATCTCAAGACAGCACAGTACATTAGGAAGAAAACGGGAGTCCAAGACATGATAGAAACTATTAAAAAAACTAAAATGGCAGTGAGCAGGCCATGTTGCAAGAATGAAAGACAACCAATGGACATCACAACTTACAACATGGATCCCCAGAGATCACATGAGAAACCGAGGACGACAGAACACAAGATGGAGAGATAAACTAGACAAATTTAGGAAATACTGGCTCTGCAACGCCCATGATAAAGAATTGTGGCTAATCCTCAGGCAGGTCTATGTCCAACGATGGACATAAAAAGATTGCTGCTGCTGCTGCTGATGATGATGATGATGATGATGATGAGGATGATGATGATGATGATGATGAAGGCATCACCATTTCATTCGCAAGAGATGAAGCTGAATGCGCGTTTTGAGCTAGAGAAGAGGGCACAATTGAGTAGCTGAGCATATGAGCGATACCTTGACAACTGTGAAATAAAATGGGCAACATTTAGAACAGTGATTGGTCATGGTGGAAAAAATGGTAGTGTTAGGATTGTCCAGGTGAAATGATAGCAATCCTAGAAAGAGGGAAAGGAAGATAGTGAAAGAAAGAAGTAACTGACTAATAGAGCCAGGGTGAATGAGCAAGTGAACATGTGCGTTCAGGGCTTTTACAGGAAGGAGTCATCAGAAATGATGTTTTGTATATTTAGCTAAATGTACAGATTTATAGCTAAAGCTGATACTTATTTATTTTCATACTTAATCTTAACTAAAAAATCTGCAAGTGTATTCCAATGCTTTGGCTGACCAGGGTAATTAAACCACTGGCCGAGGGAACTTCCTGACAGTACAGTTATCAGCAACTTTAGCCACAGATCTATGCGCATCCAATAGATGTGCATAAACTGTAAGGGTTTGTTGACCATTTTGTGGAGTAAGGGGTATAGCAGCCTATGAAGATCAAGCCCAGGTCATAGTCACACTGCTGAAAAAACATTCTCCCTGGTCCTCAAGACTATGGTCATAGAAGGTAATCTAGGCTCTATGTTAGTGCAGCTTTGTTTTAATTACTAAAGCCTCTAATCTCACATGAGGCTTTCAAGGCTTTTATGGCATTTTTTTAATATTTTAAAGCTTTTTCTCTCCTCCACCTTATCCACAGACTTGAATTATCCCCCTACTTTTAGATTATACCTCACCCTACCATTATAATGTATTGTGTATGGATACTATTTTACACTACACGTTTAACATTTTTGAAACACAGGGCTTGCTTACATGGGTTACCCCCAAAATGTATTTGACGATGATAACATACATAGATCCCTGATTGTCATTTGAAATGATCTCCTGTTATCATACGGTGAATGGCTGGTATTTATAATCATTCATTTCTTAATAATATATAGATATATACCTATATATATATATGTATATATATATATATATATATATATATATATATATATATATATATATACATATATATATATATATGTGTATATATATATATATATGAATGTATATATATATATATATATATATATATGAATGTATATATATATATATATATATGTGTGTGTGTGTGTATATATATATATATATATATATATATATATATATATATATATATGTATATATATATATGTATATATATGACATACAATGACATTTTTGGGAAATGTCATTGCACTAATTGTGAAAGCTAATTAGCTAATCATGAAGCAGTAATCATTAAACAATGAAAATTCTGCAAATTTATTGTTGTCAAAAAGTAGATGAATGGCTGGTTTGAAGTGTTCCAAATAAAATATCAGCTTTTGCCATTTCAACCCATTGCTTTCACTGTTTTGTTTGTTCTCGTAGAGTTATTAGCTGTGGGTACTAACTCATAAAACACAACCAAGTCATTCCAATATTTTTTTCTGTATCTATTAATCTTCAGTTGTATAGCGGCACCATGCTTTCAATGAGTAAATGATATACTTTTCAAAGTGTAATGGATAAACACTATGCATTGTTCATAATAGATTTGGGTAAGTGTTTCTGAGAACCTCATCTGAGTTTAAAAGGTGTAAACTTGACCTAATGTTTAACAACAGGAGAAATGAAATTGGTGAATAGGTTTCTAACTCTATTTTGGGTTAATTTCATACCTTTGCCCTTAGGGAAGGTATGAGCCCACCTCTGTCAACAGGTCAGGTCAGGGATTACTCCCAGCTACTGGTACAAGGTAACCTGCCAATGTTACTTGGGGAAGTGACAAATGATCAGGGCGGTCTGTGTGTCATGTTGTGCTTTTTATACTTCACAACAAACTGTTGGCTATCAAGGGGGCCCCACTTCCCAGTTTTGGATCAGATTTGTCTGTTTCCTAGATAGGGGGGCAACCATGGCTAGAGAATTAGTCTGCCCTGTTACTTACTCATGGATACTCTTCTCAAGGGATTTAGCATGAAGTGGATACCCACTATCCCAGCCAGAGTTTGAACCCAGCTCACTGAATTCATTCTTCACGCTGATAACCATTAGGCCATTTCCAATACCAGTCTGTCTTCAGCCGTCCTGACTGTGCCTGACCACTGGATCGAGGAGACAGAGAACAGAGGGTGAGTGACAGCATGCACAATTTTAATCCAAATCAAGCTCAAGTCATAGCTTCAGTTCACCACAACTATTGTACTACTCAGAACTCGAGACATGGTCATCTCCAATCATAAAGGACAAAGATGATGATGTTATGAGCGTGTGAGTGCGTGTAAGACCAAAGGGAAAGAACAATAATAAAAGCACAAAAAACAACCACACAGAAAGCACAGGATGGAGATTTAGTTAGGTAAGTCATGCCTCTCAATGAAAAAATGCATTTATTTTACACAAAAAATATTTATTTTTCAACATGATTTCCTTCTTTGTTGAAGCACTTTACAATGTCTTCTCATTAATCACTTAGAATCATGAGTATTATACAGTGAAACTTTCTGATCAAAATTCAGCTAATAACTATGTCAGACTCTTAGATCCACCTCCATGTGTATACAAAAAAAATGTGGCTCTTCTCAGAGAAGAGAGCAAAAGTGTCCATCTTTAAATAGAAGTCTTTATACAAAAGAGAACAGTTTAGAAATAAGTTCTCAACAGCGCATTCAATTGGAAAGAAAATATCTTGGATATTCAAATACCAAATCTCTGTTTGTTGCTTGGCTATATATCCTGTATCCTATCATTGTTTATCATAAAAAATGCTGTTGTTATTTTGTGTCTGACTCTCAAAGAAAAGAGGTGGTCACTACACTATTCTCTTTGTTTTATAGATTTTTTCAGAAATTCAACAGAACTCATAAGAGGGTTTATAACAATTGAGTTTTAATGATTTATCTGCCATGCAAATTTACAAACAAATTAGTTTGATGACTATGAGATTTTGAACTAATGAAAATGGGTAGAGCTTGAAAATCAACAAAATGATATAAAAATGCACATCATCAAATTCCCTCGCATAGTCTCTGAAGGATAAAATGACAGACATTGAATTATATGGGACTGATATATTCTAATCAATAAGGAAATGTTTACAGAAAGAGTGTGATGCATATACGGGTTAAATCCCTGAAGAGATATCAGTGGTTTGACCCATATTGCTGGACACTGATACGATTTTTTCAAGCTGTTTCCAACATTCCCAAGTCTATCATGTGAATAGAAGGCCAACACATTAGCCTTTACTTGTGAAGACTATTTTACTGTCACACCCTGGAAAGGAAAACTAATGTTTGAATGAAGATTGAATCTGTCAGCACTCATTAATACTTTTCTTGGTATGAGAAAAGACCATGGTCCATAGGGAAGACCATGAGGTAGAGTGCAGGGAGAGTTTAATTCATGCCTTTCACTGGAATATTGGTATAAAAATGATAATCACAAACAATCCCAACAGTAATTTTTATTAGGTTCCCATATTCTCCTATTCCACCTGATAACTATCTATCTATCTATCTATATATATATATATATATATATATATATATTTATATTATTGTGTCATCCACAGACAGCTGTTTGGTTATATTACAACTTTTCAGTGTGGTTATAGACTATCTGTTATTTCGTCCAGTACCACAAGGCAGGATTAAAACCTTAGCTTCAGACCCAGAGGCCGATATTTAAGTAATATATGTATTTAGCTTAAATTCACCATCCACCAGAATGCTCTATTCCTACGGAAGAGCATTGCATAAGCTTACAAGTTACCTCACTCAAAGAGTGCTCAACCCTTATATATATATATATATATATATATATATATATATATATATATGTATATATATATATATATATGTATATATATATATATATATATATATAAATATATATATATATATATATATATATATGTATATATATATATATATATATGTATGTATATATATATATATATGTATATATATATATATATATGTATATGTATATATATATATATATATGTATATGTATATATATATATATATATATATATATATATATATATATATATATATATATATATATATATATATATACTAGAGATTTCATGAATTGAATGAAGTGGAAGGTGCATGCATGCCGGGTTGTTGAGCCCCTCCTAAAATCTTTTATTTAAAAATATTCATGAAAATGCAGTACATCGAGATCTTCTACTTTTTGAATAAGATTGCTCCAGCACTTCACACTGAACACATGAGAAATAGCATTTAAAACAGATGCCAACCAATTTAAGTTATCTTCCAGGCCTGCAATTAATCTTAGACCACAACAACAGCTGTTTTGTTTTGATACCTAATGGTATCTGTATATCTGGGTGAAGCTATGATAATCTAACTGTGAAAAGAAAAAAAAAAAGAGCACACTATTTTTACTTATCGAGACTAGATAAAGTGCTGAGAACTATTTTCAGGCCTGATTTGTCCAAGTTTACTGGCAAACCCTACGATGATTATAGCTTGTCCAAAATGACATAATTTTCAGAAAAAATGTTGATGTACATAATTTTTTCCAATCACATTTTCAATAAAAAATAGCATTCGGGGGGAAATTATGAATCACTACCACCTATAAATGCTGCGTTGGGGATAACCGATACAAAAATTGGAAAAGGGGGTGATCAAAGAATATATTACTTCTCTCGCCTTTTGCTTGGCTGTGATCACTACAGAATGTCAGAATTTTCAAGAAACAAGCAGGTGCAAAATAGTCACAAATTCGCTCTAAACTTACACTGCATATTGAACCCCCCACTAAAAACCTATTTTGAAGGGAAATTTTCAAAAAGCAAATAAAAACATTTTCCCTACTCATTGAGGAGAGAATGTGTGCAAATTTTCAAGTTTCTACTATGAATGTTAAGGGCTGGGTGGAGTCTGGATAGGTGCATAGATAGATATATACATACATTTAAATGTCATAATACTTGAATAACCTAAACCTGGCGACAGGAATCAAACCGGTCTATTGTGGGTAGTAGTGATGCTAAAAAATAGCCAAATACTATTTTTGTTCATCTTTATTGTAAAAAAATGTGAAGAAACAGAATATTTATCAACACAGAAAAAAAAAGGAGTCGGTTGAACTAGCTAGTTGAAATGTCATTCCTAGAGGTTTTAAGACTATTGACCTATTTCTTTTTTATTGCATTTGTTGATACCATAATATTTCAGCCGATCCATTCTAGGGCTTTCTTCAAGTGTATAATCCATATGGAAGATACCGTTTATAATTTTTAGCAGAGTCATTATCATACCAAGAGCTGTTCAGGCTATTGATTTTTTTTTTGTTACCATAACATTTCTGCCAATCTATTCTTTGGCTTTTCAGAGACATGCAATCCTCATGGAAAATACCCTCTATAATTTTGAAGAGAGTTGTTATCATTTCAAGAATTGTTTTGACTACTGATCTTATTCTTTTTGTTGATACTACAACATTTTTGCCAATCCATTTTATGGCCTCCCTTGAGTATTTAATTTATATGAATGCGTTATATTATTTGAAACTCTATTTGAAGTGACCTGCCGTTGCTACACAAAGAATGAGTCACTTAGTCTTCGGAAAGGCAAAGGCCCAAATAATCGGTTTATTCCCACTTTTTAATAATATAATTGTCCATGTTACTGCAAATCTTACTATAGTACAGGGGGGGAGATTGGGAGCTCGAAACAACCCACTGAAACGCCTAAAATCAGCCCATTAATGTAGGCTATATTCCTGGCAAGTGATGTGAGCCAATACAGCTGGGGATTTGGGGTGCAGTAAGCCCCTGGGAAAAATTTTAAATTTGAATAATTATGGGAACATTTTCAGATTCTACGAAACTGGAGTAATTCTTTCGTATATGCAGCCAAATTTCAGTTCACAATAAAATAATTTCCCAATCCTTACTTGTGAAGTTTCACACACTTGCACACTCAATGTTAAAAACAGTGCACAACTTTTGCGTATTGTTGTGCATCGTTTTTAACATCCAGTATATGAGTGTGTAGAACTTCACAATTTATAATCATAGTAGCCTTTTTATAGCCATTTATAGTTGGCGTAGCCATTTTATAGCCAACAGAAATTTGGCCGCGTATAAGTAGGAATTACCAAAATGGGTATTAGAACATATTCTAAGGCCAACATCAAGTATTGTTCCAGCTTTCAGTTCTCTTGCTAGAGGCTCGTTCCTCACATAACAGATCCTTTGTATGTCCAACATATGTGGCTTACTTAGCCAGTGGAGATAGTGTTGCCAGAGCAGGGTGTAGAGGTAGGGTATTCGGGCGCAGCTAGGACCAAGCTGCTGGTAATCATGCTTACTCAATCATACACTGTTAGCCTGCAAGAATGATTTTCAGAATTATTCCACTTTTTTCAACAGTAAAATACAGTAAAACCCTGGTTAGTACTGCCCTATACATGCTCTTCTAGTTGTGCTCTTTTTTAAAAGAATTCATAATAAATTTGGTAATGTTGAATTTCTTAAATGAATATTGATAAAAAAAGAGCCTCACAGCCAGTCTCCAAAGTAAATATTGACTATACATTTTGGTTAATGTACCACATGTATGAGAATAAACATATATACAGACATATAGATATACAACAATTTATCACCTATTAATATACATCAACACCTAGTATTATTTTACCAACACCAGAAAATAGATACCAGTTGAGATAAACGACACTAATCAATTATGAACTATAAAATGGAGGTCAACCCAAACATGGAATAGCTGTTCTCCTCTGATTCACAATTATAGGAATGCCTTGTAATTTGACCGTCATGATTACATGTAATCTGCGTTGGACAGAGCAGTCAAATGCACATTTGTAAACAAGGCTCTTTTTCGTACTGACAACGTCAAAATATTTATAGAATTTACGTTTCGGAAAATCCGGGATTGAAACAAGCAAGAAAAAAAATCGATGAGCTTCAAGACGAAAGAGAAAGGACAAAGGTAGGGAAGAAGGAAAGGAAGAAATGGAAGAAGAGTGAATAACATCATCATGTATTTTTAAAAGGATTGATACAATCTCTATTTGTGCTTTGTTATAATGTCCCTTTTTTTGTTTACCTCTGCATGTTTTAGGGAGGTGTTACTGTATTAGGTTATTACACATGAGATGAACAATCATTCCGACTGTTTAAGTGTGCTTTTGAAGCTTCATTTAGGCATATGTATCTGATGTAAGTAAGATCCACTTGAGGAACAGGAAGGAAATCAAGTTTATCAATTCAGGCATAAGTTGTGATATTTTCTTGATTTTATTTGTCAACCATCATCAAGAATCAATCAGGTATAGATTATTTTGTTTTTACACCTACTTTCTCTGAAGATCCTTCCTGGTTGACTTGAAACTTGGTTTTTCATTAGTTGCTATTTGTAGTAATATAATCATCGTATCTCAAACATCATCAATATTCAGTACACCCAATAAATTTCTTTTTTAATTTTATTGTTACAAGAAACCAAGTTTTCTCTTGGAAAGGACATTTTAAAAAAAAGCATTGGATGTATGATTGTAAAACTAGAAAGCACTCAGAGAGGACATACTTCTGCCAACACCATACACCAACTAAAAACTGAAGGGATTTCAGTTAATGTATGGGTATGCTGTAGGGGAGGTAACTGTAAAAACTTTTGGATCTATTTTAAATTTGACCAATCCTTCTCAAGCCCAAGGCCAAGCTTTCCAAAGGATGTCATTGAAATTCATCATGAACTTCTGGAGAAATTGTGTGCACAGACAGACGGAATGAGTGAAAAGATATACTATAAGTAAAAAAGGAAAAAAACATGTTTCATAAGTAGTGTTTCATTTCAGCTCTACTATCATGATATATGAAATGAAGATACATAGAATAAAACTTGCTGATACATATTTCTGATCCATAGATAATAAGTTTTTATTATTTATTGATATGATAATTATCACATGTCATTATATCACATTCATCGTATAAGTGGATATATTGATTTATGCAAAGAGTTTGGCACATTTTTGCAAAATTGGTAAGTTTTAAGATGTGGTATTTGTATGTTTGGTAAGTTTTCCTTTGACAGCTCTACCTGAGGGTCGAAAAGGGATCAAGGACTCTATGAAGGGGTTGATAGTCTAAAAGGTTTGGTGACCCCTGATCTAAATGATGAAATTTTATAAATGAAAACCCAAGTAATCTAAAATTATCCTAAAAAATAAATTATTTTGCTTTTCATCTAATGATATAAGCAAGATGTCTTGAGTCTCATATATATTAAATTTTTCATTTATTTGTTCTGTGATAAATTTCTTTGATTCATTTTTTTTAAATTTACTCTTTTGTCAATTCTAGTGTTAAAAAGCTACAACGCAAAGGTAAGTGAAAAATGCTAGATCTTGTTTTTGATGTTTGAAATTTGTTTTTTTTTTCACCCATTTATTTATAATTTATTTGTGGAGGTGCAGTGACCTAGTGGAAAGCGGTCGAGGCTGTGTTTACTTGTGTTCACTTGTGCTCTAATGCCCTTGGGAAAGAGTAAAATAGCATCGGCCTCACCAAATCTGTCGGTCAAAAATCATGGGTTGCCTTTAGGCCACTGATGCCAGGGTTATAGTGAAGATGATGGACCAACCTTAGTGGACAGCAGGCCTGAGTTAATACAGACGTACATTGTGAAAATGATTTTCTTTACTTTGATGCCACCCTGCTCAAAATTCTCTATTCACCCCAGAAACATATATTTGAAATATGCAAGAGGCGAAAAATGCATTAACATTTTTGTTAATCATTCTCAAGATTAACAAATAATTCTAGTCTGAAGGCTGTTATCATGATTCAAGTAATTTGTGAACTATAAAATGGAGGTCAACCCAAACATGGAATAGCTGTTCTCCTCTGATTCACAATTATAGGAATGCCTTGTAATTTGACCGTCATGATTACATGTAATCTGCATTGGACAGAGCAGTCAAATACATTTTTGCAAATAATGCTTCTTTTCGTACTGAGAACGTCAAAATATTCATAGAATTTATGTAAAATCCAGTATAGAAACAAGCAAGAAAAAGAATCAGTGAGCTTCCAGAAGAAAGAGAAAGGAAGGAGGTAAGGGGGAAAGAAGAAGAAGAAGAAGAAGAAGAAGAAGAAGAAGAAGAAGAAGAAGAAGAAGAAGAAGAAGAAGAAGAAGAAGAAGAAGAAGAAGAAGAAGAAGAAGAAGAAGAAGAAGAAGAAGAAGAAGAAGAAGAAGAAGAAGAAGAAGAAAGGGAGAGGAGAAGGAGGAGGAGGGGAGGGGAGGAGAAGAAGAAGGAGGAGAAGAAGAAGAAGAAGAAGAAGAAGAAGAAGGAGAAGAAGAAGAAGAAGGCGAGAAGAGAGAGAAGCAGAGGCAGAACAGGAGGAAAAAAGAAGATAAGCTAGGAGGAATGAAGAGAAGAAGGAAGTGGCAGAAAAAGAGAAAAAAGACAGGAGAGAATCAGTTGAAATTGAAACCAATAAGCGGGAGTAAAATTTGCAAAATCTGTAAAATCTGTCTATATAAGGAACAGTGTGACTTTTTCTGTGTGTTTCTTTGTTTTTTTACACCATAATGATGAGAGAGAGAGAGAGAGAGGAAGAGGAGGAGTAGGAGGCATGTACAGAGTTGTCAATTTAGTAACTTTATGGCTAGCATGTAGTGTCATGTACTGCATTTTCTTGTTCAGCCATGAGCATTAGTTTTTTTCTGTATTGCCATCACAACCACAAATGAAGTGTTGAAAGTATAGATTTTTTTTCTGATGGCTCTTTCATTTATAGTGTAGCATTTGTTCGTCTTGTTCAGGATTAAAGCATTTTAGCATTTTCAACCATAATTCAGCCACTGTTGCCATATTATTTACGTGTGTTGTCAACTATGGCAATGACCAGGTACATCCTTTTTTTGAATGATGGTACCTGGAACATCCTCTTTTTTTGTTGTTCAGGTACGGCAACCCTTTATTAAATAGGGGTAAAGCTAGTCATAAAATAAAAATAGTTGAAGTTCAGTTTGTTTAAAAACAGGCTTGGTCAGTCACTCAACAGAAACCATTGTGTAACCAATGCCTCTTCGCAACATGTTATTTTGAGGGTGATCAATTCAAAAATTGGAAAAAGGATTGATCAACAAATAAGTTACTCCTCTTTCCTTTTATCGGACACTGATCACTAAAAAAGTTTGAATTTTGAAAAACCAAGCATGAATGCAGCTGGATACAAGCTAGGGGACCAATTTAGCATAAACTTAAATTGCAAATTGAACCTCTCACTTGAAACCTATTTAGGGGGTGAATTTTCAAGAAACAAAAAAAGTTTTTTTTCTAAACATAATGAGCAGTAGATGTTAAAATTTTCAGCCCTCTAACTCCATTGGTGCAACCTGTATGTGTGATACATACATATATAGATAGCTAAACAGACCAACTTAAAAACTGAAAAAACCTGTGTTGACAGTATTAGTTGACGGTTTCTAATTCTTCAAATATTGCTTATATAATCAAATTTAAAACACGGGTTTCTCATTTACCTGCAGTACACAAATCAATCTATTCAGTTTTTTAATCCTAGTGTGTCAAATTGCTGTAAAATGTCAAGTTGAGTCAAATTAGTGAATTTAAATATGATATTTAGACATCATAACTTCTATTAGATAACAGACAATATAAAGTTGGTAAATTCACTCATTTTATAATTCAGCGTAATATGAAATTTCCAAAGCAAATGCTGAAATTTATGGGATTTCTAAACTGTTAAATCTCAAAAAGCCCAAATTAATGAGATTTGTCAATATGTTATTTAAAATGTTACTGGTTCGATTAGTCACTCAATAGAAACCAACATTTTTCAGCAGCATGCTATCTTAGGATTGAACTTTCAAAAAACAAGCATTAATGCCACGGACACATACTAAGATACCAATTTATCATAAACTTGAATTGTAAATTGAATCTCCACTGAAGAACCTAATGGTGGGATTTAAAAAAAAAGAATCTCTTTAGACCGCAAGTAGGAAATGTTCAAATTTTCTGTTCTTTAGCTCCTTTGGTGTCGCAAATATATGCAACACATGCAAAGATAGAATTTATTAAGATGTTTTTAGCTGAAGTGTGTTTTTTCTTTCCAAATGAAACATCTCTGAATTTAGAGTTATCCTCTTTATAAACAGAGGCTTGTTATAATGAAGTTTTGAATTTTGAATTATGATTAGAAATTCATTATTGTACCTTTCATACTCATAAAATCCAATCATATCTAAATATATCACCTTTTCTACCCAACAGCTATACTTTAGGACTAAATCAATTTCCAGGAGATATTGTTTGTCATCCCCAACCAAGAGAAAGGAAAGAAAGTATTTAAGGAACTTGAAAATTTGAGCATTTTTTAATCAGCAAATATTCCTGAAATCTCAGCAGTCAATTTTAATTTTTTTGTTTTTCATTTTCTAACTGAATAGATAAAATTCGTATATCATCTATAAACTAACATGTGATAAAAAAATTGACTTTTTTATTGAAATTTATTTTATAAATTAAAATTTTCACTTAGTTACTAATTCTTATCAATTTTTCATTGCTATGATGAATTTTGATCGATTCAATTTTTGAAAGGATTTTTAATTTACCAAAATCTCATTTTCTTCAGTGAAAATGAATCAAGAAAATATGAGTTACTTCCCTTTAATTCCATTGGCGCCAACTATTTGCTCATTTTGATCAGTATTTGTTATTACAAACCATCAACTAGAACAGAAAACATCAACAAAGGTTTCTTCAGTTTTTTAGTGGGTCTTGCTGGCTAGCTAGCTATGTGTGTGTCACATGCACAGGCTGCATAAATGGAGATAGAGGGCTGAATGTATAAACATTTACTTCTTATCAAGTCTGGAAAAAAAATTTTTTCTGTTTTATGAAAATTCCCCAAAATAAAATTTAGAAGAGAAAAGGGGACTCCCAATTTTAGTTTTTGCTATATTGGTCCTTCGGTTTGTGCTCAACAGCTTTCATGTTTTTTGTTTTTTTTTGAAAATTCAAACTATGATCAGCACCCAACAGAAAGTGAGAGAAGTAACTTATTCATTGATCACCCCATTTTCCAATTTTCAAATTGATCACCCCAATATGGCATGTTGACAAAAAACGTTGGTCACGCAACGATTTTTATCAAGTGACTGGCCGTTTTTATTTTTCACAATTTGATTACCAGATCAAATACATCTATAAAAGAAAAATTATAAAAATAATTGAAACAAATTTCCCTTTACAAAATTGAACATTTCAGGTTACTAAAACATTAATTTTTCATAATACAAGTATGCATCAATAAGTCTGCAGGCTGACATACAGAAGAAACTGGGGCACAGTGGATGAAAAAAAAATTAATTGTTGGTAGAAGCTGATTCATCTTGGTTGTGAAAAATGATATCGGGGATGTGGTGACTAGAGAAGAGAATGAAACGGCCATCCTGTTGTGCATTTGTATCTGTGAAAAATCATAATGATTCACTGTGCCCCGTGACCATCAGTTTCCCCTAATTATAAACTGGATCTGAAATTTTCACTGTATAATGTTTGGTCTATGAGATTGATATTCATTTCCAGGATTAGATGCATTGACAAGGAGGGAGATTATGCTGGAAAATAAATGTTTTCATCATTAGGCTATGGACTTATTGACTTACCTGCCTAGTCTTGTAAAATTCTAAGCAGGTCAAAATACCAGATTTAAATATCCAGTTATGCTAACTGTCATTTGATAATAAACAGTATGAAGTTGGTAAATTGACTCATTTTATATTGCTACTTGATATTAGTCTTTGAAAACAAATATAGCAATACAATTCATATAGTAAGCTAAAATCTTAATTCACAGAGTGGCAAGCTATCCTAGCTTGTTGCCTCTTATCTATCTTTATCTTTCAACCTCTTCTGATTTGATACTTTACTTTATTTACACTTATTGATTGTATTCATTTAATTTTGCTCCATTTTTTTTTTGTCCATTTTTTGAAGCAGTTTCTATTTTGTTATTTTTTTAATGCATACAAGGTGATCATAAAGATTTTCCCTGATTTCGAACCCCTGGCTTAGTTCCTAACATGATTGTTTATAATCAGGGAAGGACTTTATGCTCATCCTGTACTCATATAAATACGTCAAAACTATCACTTCCATTCAAAATATTCTGAGGATGATGATAAACATTGAAATATTAACAAAATCATCTACAGCACTTGTTTATTAATTGAAGATTGATAACAAGCATTTTTTTTTCAAGTTACCTTTACTCTGAATAATTACTTTTAGAGTGCAAAATTTATACCACTTAAGAAGAAAAAAAATAAACTATGTTGATGAAATATCTTTATACTATCTCATTCATGTTTTAAAACTTTTTTATTCTTTTTATTTATAAATTCTAATTACAAATTTTTCGATGTAAATTGGCCCCCTAAATCATTCAAGCAGTTTTTCAACAAAGAGTTACCTCCCTTTGCCTTTTTCTGTATATACATGCCAACTGCTTCCAGTTGAGATCAGTCCTTTCTCGTCTTCTGGCGAAACGTAGCATGGATGAGGCAAGCCTGGCTCTTGGGAATTCCAACTCAGGGACAGGGTAGTGGGTCGTCCTGATGCTTATGTGACATTGGCTGCAGGGTACTGAGCATTTTTTGCCTCTATCCATAGGTACATGTGTGGTGCCACATGTCACGTAAATATTATTGCAAGGTTTCTCCTGCTATCTGATACAAGAGTGTTCTGATAGAAATATCATTTGTAAGCTGAAATGGTGGAAAGGAGCAATTACCATTAATTTATAAAAAAGAAAAATTTGTGTGTTCCCTGACTTCAAAAACAATCATCTTTGGGTGGTGGGAGGTACAAGAGATGGGGATGTAGGAGAGAGAGCAAGAAGGTGTACACTGACTTTGATAACAGCTCATTGCAAAAAAACATTGAACACTAATTTCGCTTCTGGCCTTTTTTTGTGGAAAGTGAAAAAGTGGCATAAAGTGCTTTTTCAAGAAGCTGGGTTTACCAGTACTGGGATCAGTTGTGTACCAAGTGAGCCAAATCCCTGGGAATCCGTCTTCCAAGCACTGATGTGTAGGCATATAAATACCATTTATTCAAACATCATGAAACAGTAAGAATAAGTAATTAGTATCTGTTTAAATACAATAATTTTAATCCAACAAGACAATCAGTCGGCATATAACAAAAGTAATGAAAATAATGTTTTTGTTTCATAAAAAATAGCTAAATTTTTTTATCTACAAGTCTCAAAGTCAAATCTCTCTTGATTTAATGAAAAATACAAATCAATAAATGATATTAATTATACAAAAAATTATCAGATACATACAGCAATAGTTTAAATAGTATGGTTTTGATAAGTGCAGATTTTGATGTGGTACAGTTGTAGCATTACTGTATGAATCATTGTAACTATGTAAAAGCTGGGAAAAAAACTCATTAAATTTGAAAATTATGGAAATTTTTTAAACAGATTAAATCAAGTTATACCTGTATGTATAAATATATACACATGTGCAAATAATAGGCCAAGCAATCCCATTCCCCTCAGAAATATCAGAATTGACTCAACATAATGCATCACTAATGGTACCCCAACAATCTATTGGGTCATGGGTTGAACTGAAAACAAAGAAGCTAAAATTCATACATTTAGTTCAAAATAAATCAGAGTTAGTATATTGGGAAAGGCATTGTTGGCTTACAGAGATTAGGTCAATCAAAAAAAAATTTGATTCCATTTTTTCGCTCAGAACTATTGTCAACTTGATTTATTGTACTTTTCTAACATACTAGTCAATATGCATGACTTAGTTGTGGACCCAAATGCTCATAAAGCATTTCATTTTTTAAGGATATTTTGGATCAAATGTAGAATCAAGATCCAAAAATTGATTCAAGTCAAAAGTTCAATTTTTTAGATCACATTGCAACCAAAATTCAATTAAATTCAATCAAAATAAGGATGAAATGAAGAATTCAGATCCCTTTAACCAAATGAAAGAAATAGTATCACAAAACTTTTTTTTTATTAAATTATTGACTTAAATTTTGTTTATGGTGTAATGAGAAAATTTGCATTTTCATCTTGAATCAAGTTTAGCATCTGGATTCTACATTTGATTCCTTTATTCTTTTAATAAAACAACACAGAAACGAATTTGGTTAAGTGAGAAAAAAAATGTTTTTATTTATTTATTTGATGTAGCATTTTCATTTAAATCTTTTTTTTATTGCAATAATCAAACATATTTCAAAAACATTTATAAAATATAATCTTAGAAAAATTCAATGCTTTGTTCAGACAACTGAATTTCTCTTTTGTGTCGTTGATGCTGTTACCACAATGTTTTCACCAATCTATTCTAGGACCATTTTCTGATGTACAAAGATACCTTCTGTAATGTCATACTTGCTGGAACCATTAAAATTTCAGAGTTGACAACTAAGATATCATTGTAACTCTTGCCTATATATTTCTACAATCAAAGTATAGGCTGCCTTGATTTTATGCCGGTTTCATTTACACTGATTGACAATAATGCTGATTTAAAATGTGCTCCAATTTTTTCTTCAAAAAATAAAAAATTTTCATAAACCAAGTCATGTCTCAGTAGTTCATATTTTTACTGCTGGAAGTGCCACTTCTCAATTTTGGCTAATCAGTGCAAACATGATCTCTCCATTTACACACCATCCTTTGCGAGGAATTTGTACATTATCCTCCATTTTGAAATGATAGCTGTTATATCCTAATAATTCATATACAATATCTAGTGAATTGGTTATTTGTGATTAACTGATTAGTTGCTCCTATTGCCTGTATCTTGGGCCAGTCCTGAATTTATTTACAGTATTTTTTGGCAATTCAGGTAGTATTTTAATAGATATTATTCATCTACTATATATATTTAAAAAAAGCTAATTGATATTGAATTTTTATTACTAAAATAATACATTATGAATTATGTCCCCATTCACTCCATAATGATTTAGCATCAATTTTTCTTTTCAAGGCCCCTCTCTAGGAATACGTTCCTTGCATAAAATCAAATATTAATAATTGATATAGATTAAAACATAGTGGTAAGGCAACTGATCTATAATTAGAAAATAAATATGAAATTTCATTGGTTCATGACGACAATGAGAGGAAAATCCAAGGGTTTAATGCAGTTGAAATCAAGAATTCAGGGGCGGTAACTCGAGGGTCATCGAAACGAAAACTATCATTTATTTGGATAATTTTTTTAAAAATTATTATAGGCAGACTAAGAGTGAGGAGATATCAATTGTTCATGCGGCTTTCAGGATCGTTTACGTTATTCCCCATCACACTAAATAATTATAGCGATTGCAGTCCACCATATATTTGTTTGCTTAATTTTCAGTGTGTGTCAAGTTTCCAGCAAAAATAGTTTTCAAAAAGAGCTTTGGAACTGTTTCACATACCTAAAATGTAAAAAAGAAAAGGTAAAGACATTTAGCCAAGCTGTTATCATCTTATGGAGATAATAACTTGGGGTTAGGGTTAGCATTAGGATTAGTCAGTTAGGACAAATGTTAATTTGTGTTAGGGGCTTTTTTCATTTACATTCATTTACCAAACAAAAATATGGTGAGCAGTAATAAACTATAATTATCAAATGTGGTGGGGATAAAGATGAAGGCCTAGGTTTTCATATTGTATTTTGACTTTGATTTTGAATGCCAGCAAATGGAACATACGAGACAATTCTAATTTTCCCATTGTACAAGATGGAAACCAAAATCAACAACAACCAGATTTTTCTTCGGAATTTGTTGTTTTTTTCATGTTGACACTAGTTGCTCCTTGATTCCCAGAAGGTTTAAGGGGAACACTGCAAATCTTCTCCGCTGTAAGAGAAAAAAAGAGAATGATAGAATATAAAATGGAAAATGTCAAATATTTGTTGGATTCATCAATATGCACTGCCAAAAAACATTGGGAAATGGTGTGGTGATTCTCTGAACTATGATGACATATTTATCGAGAGCCTTTCTTTGACAATTATCTTTGATTACATCAGTATTGTTTTATAAGGGTTTTTGAAGGCATATATATATATATATATATATATATATATATATATATATATATATATATATATATATATATATATATATATATATATATATATATATATATATATATATATATACATACACTTATATATATATGTATATATATACTGAGGAGGCCTGGAGAGGGCAGAAACATGAGCTAGTTTGTGAAGCAAATCGATATTCTACTATTTATTTCCGGCGCTACTCTAAAATAACTTAACTTCAATTGTAAAAAGTTGTACGCATCGAGCACTCTATGAAATAAATCCATTACATATCAAAAGTGGCTTTATATTATTAATATAATATTATCATATTATGTTATACTGCTAGCCTGATTTGTACCACATGTACTATGTATATATATATATATATATATACACTTATATATATATATATATATATATATATATATATATATATATATATATATATATATATATATATATATATATATATTGCCACTATAGAGATGTGCATAGATACAAACTCTATTCAAATCTAAAATCAATCACCCTTGTTACCTAATAATTTTACCCCCACCTACTATAAGTACAATTTAATCTTTAAAGATGGATCACAATAATTTTCTATAACTATCTCAGACTTATAAAAGTTAACCCAACATGAATTTGAGGGTGATAAACTACAAACAACTAATGCCATGTTAGGGAAGAAAACTAATGACTAATAGATAGCTAACAACAATATATCTTCTAGGACTATACACGAAAATCAATGGGAAAATACAAACCTTCCAATAGAATTTTTGAAAAGGGACCTTATAAATATCTAACTATTTGACTCATAAAGCCTTGAAGATGGCAGAAACACAAGGTGTTAACCAAGAGTTGAGGCACAGAACAGCTTTCTTGTGGATAAAAAATTTAAAAAATGATAGAAAATGAGATTTTTACTCCCTGCAGGTAAAATTCTCAGAGATGTGTGAAAATGACTGGTGAGACACAGGAAACACTGGGCAACTTGACAAAGGAGAAATTTCCTGAACTTTTGGATTGTAACTTATACACACACGTGCACACACAGACAATTTGTCTATTCAGCGCTAATCTGACAGACCATTCCTAGTGTAGTGAATTCAGTCCTCACTGGTCCACTCGCTTATAGTGGCCTTGTACCATTCCATTTAGACTTGGTTTTTATGAACTTAGGTTATAGAAATATCAATAAAGACTAAATTTTTGACTTACCTAATGTTAGAAAAATATCTGATACACATTGTCCTGATTTGGCTGAAGTTTCCACATACATTAACTTTTGTTCTTGAGCATAAGCCCTTGCTTCCTGCAAAAATGGCAAGTATTTCATAATTAGCATTTAAGAATCAACTTTTTTTTCAAAGAATAAGCAAATACATTTGTAAAGTCATGTCATAAAATGGCCAAAATGATTCTGAAGATGCCAAAATGTTTACCTTCAATTTTTAATGCAAACTTCAATTCTGATCTTCATATTATTTAACCTCAGATTATGTTAAAAGTTAATTATACATAATAGACCTATTCTACAGTAAGACTTACATTAATTCCCAACCACAGACAATCTCTTTTTTCATTTGCTATATACTGAAATCATTTCTAATGCATTTCTATAGTAAATATTTATATATCATTCATATAATAGCCCTATTCTGTCAGTAACACTTACATTAATTCATGACCACTGACAATAGCTTTTTATTTCAATGCACAACACCCAGATTGAGTGCTGGAAATTGCTGAAACAATTTTTTTTTTTTAAATTGTAAGATTCGGAGTTGAAAGTTTTGATGTATTTGTTTGATAAATCCTACCTGTGATATCACATGATAAAGTGGTGATCTATTTGTCTCTTTGATTTTAGGTTCTCATTATCCCAGGTTTTAAAATCTTATGCATGAGGCTGGAGCACAAGAAAAAGCAGAACATGGCACTACATGCTAGCCTTAAATTGCACTGTTGACTAGTTGACAGCACAGTAAAGATATCCTCCACCCTCTCATCATTACAGTTTCATGTTTTTCCAAGGAGAAAATAATGGAAGCAGAAATTCTGGACTTTTGAAGAATTTCAAAAATGCTTTCTGGATGAAAATTTTGTGATCTAAATGGAGGACATCCCCAAGAAAATACTGATGTTTGTCAATCCTATCTAAATCAACATCAGATTTGTCAGAGAATAATAGTAATGTATATCATGGATTTGGGTTATTAGGTCATTAGTTGATTTGAGTCAAATCTTTAAAAAAAACCAAAAATCAAGAATATTTGTGATATGTGGCTGATATAAACTATAGAGACATAGCCATATCTATACAGCAATGCCACACAGCTCACTCAGACTATATAAGATAAATTCTGAAGTCCCTCCAAGTATATATATATATATATATATATATATATATATATATATATATATATATATATATATATATATATATATATATATATGTATACATACAAATATATTATTAATGTCTTGATTCAATGACAAAAATAAATTGTAGAATGCTGTCCAAGAACAGTGGAATTCTCTATCGTATCATTTTTTATAGAATTTGAGAAATCTGCCAGGCCGATTTTTTAAATTCTTCTTTTGCTCATAGCTATGTGAGTTATATATATATATATATACATATATATATACATATATATATATATATATATATATATATATATATATATATATATATATATATATATATATATATATATATATATATATATATATATATATATATATATATATATATATATATATATATATATATATATATATATACATAGGCCTTTGCATAATCAGCGGCTGTTTAACCCAATGATAAAAACAATGCAACGTTGAATCGTCTATCCTATCAGTCACAGGTTCAATTCCTACAGCAGCCCCATTTTCTTTAAATTTTTATTCTATTTACATTATCTAGGCAAAATGATGCATTCACTGTGTGTTAATGGGAGATCATTTCAAACAGAGCTTCCGTATGATATAACGCAATTCATAATCATTCTGTAGAATCATATTCCATTTTCTTAATAACATGATTATTGGATGGATACGTTATATCCGACATAATGGAGAAAATTTTTAATAAACCAAGAGAAAAACCTAGATTGAGTGAATATTTATTCATTAGGCTGCAGGCTGCATGAATATACTCCTGTATGATCATATTTATCTGTGCTATGCCTACCAACATATTTGAATGATTATACATGTATATGCTATACATGCTAGTGTATATGGTTATAACTAACTTCCGCTAGACACAGATGTGTACACATACCCACACAAAAACACACACACATTCAGGATATAAATTCCCCTCACACAGAAAAACAAAAGGAACTAACCCTAATCATACCCTTACATACATGCCTATCCCCCATCCAACATAGCATGATGACAGATATACAAATCCTCATTCCAAACAAAATCCAGCCATCCACAGACATCTCAAACACAGTCTCACCCAACCCACTCACAACATATATAACTCCAGCTCTGAGAGGCTTTCCCTTTTATTTTTCCCACCTTGCTGAGGATGTTGGATTCCCCCATCGTGAATAAGTACCTATTCACCCAATTCCTCATAGTCTATATGAAAATTTTTAACACGCACATACACAAACACACACATATATATATATATATATATATATATATATATGATGAAATAATTGTGTAGCGAATTCTTTATTTTAGCATATTTTAAGCTCAACTCCAACTTAACTTAATGATTAATGCTGAATGTATCAAACATTTTATGGAATAAATGTATCGAGCATTATTTTAAATAGACCCATCACACATGAGATATTGCATTATATTATATCATATTGCATTCCTGATTTGTACTTAGCATATATATATATATATATATATATATATATGATTAAAATTGTGTTTTATTATATAGAAACTCTTATTTGAAATGATCACCATTATTACACGGTGAATGTACTATTTGGCCATGACAATGTAAATAGAATAAACATTTGAAGAAAATGGAGCTGCAACAGGAATTGAACCTGAAACCGATAGGGTAGCCACTTCACCATAGTGTTGCTCTTATCATTGACCAGTAATGCAAAGACCTAAATAAATGTCACTACTTCAAATTCCCATCATGCCCATTTATAGTCTATATCTGCTCTATTTGTTTCTTTCAAGGCAACAATTATGTTTCTAAGAAATGGGTGTATATGATCTAACAGATTGATTGAAAATTGCGTTATATTACATAGAAACTCTTATTTGAAATGATCAACGTTTCAAATAAGTGTTCAGAAAACACTCTAGAACAGGTTACAAGGCAAAATTATGAGGGTATGTAATTGAAGATGGGCTTACCTCAACAGTTACGTCCCTTGCTTCTGCAGCCAGATCAGCTTTGTTGCCAGCCAATGCAATCAAAACATTTGGGTTGGCCTGCTGCCTTAACTCTTTCACCCATCTTTGTGCTCGAGCAAATGTGTCCTTTATGAAGTAAACATCGAAATTTATTAGAGATGATAATTGTATACGTGCATGTGCACACACAATCGCTTGCGTGATTTGAATACAATACATGATAACTGATACAGAGTGGTACTCAGAAGTCTCACACATGAATTTGCTAGTATAGTGAGCTCGATCCTCACTGGACACCCAACTAATGTGGCTTTGTTCCAAGCTAAGCTAAGCTTAGTAAACACTCCCATAATTCTGGGATGTGTCAACATTATTCCAATGCATGTTCAGAAGATTGAACTCAGTCTTTGTGTTGCTTTTGTGTGGTATCACATTCCTGCTGATCCATTCTACAGCTTTCTTCAGTAATATTAAGAAAAATCATCATCATTCCATAAGTGGTTTGGACTGTTGATCTTATTCATTGTGTTACTTTTGGTATTACCATTATGTTTCGGCAGATCCATTCTTCAGACTTCTCTAGGTAAACAATCTGTTTTGAAATTATCTTCTATAATTTTGAGATGCATCATCATTACTTGAAGAGTTAGTTGTTCAGACTACTGAATTCCTTTTTTGGTTTTTGCATTGATACCAGCATATTTTAGCCAAGATAAATTGAGAAGATGACCACTTGGTGAAACAATTAAGGAAGATGAGCGCTGTATCAATTATGATGATGATTATTTCTATTGATATTCGGACCATCCTCATCTTGGTTGTTTTTCATACAACGTTTCGGCCGTTGCACTCTATGGCCTTCGTCAGGTATCATCTGGTAGATTTGGGGAAGTAACGAACCGAACCCTTTATTTATCCAACGGGGGTATACGGCTGAAACGTTGTATGAAAAACAACCAAGATGAGGATGGTCCAAATATCAATAGAAATAATAATAATACCTCATCTCAAAAATTCCAAGATATGATGATGATGTTTGTCCACTGTAGTTGAAGATGACCATGGGCTCAGTTTAGAGTTGAGCAATTACACCACTGAGTCTGGAGTCAAAGATTTAAACTTGTTCTGGATTGAAGTTAGAGTTGCACGCATCATCAGTCTCAATCTCACTTCATTATCTGCGTGGACTTGGACTGATAATGATCAGAGTGATTAACGTATGATGCTATGCTGTTTGTACTCCACAATGCCTGGCCGATTGTTGCCTTTGTGCCAATTGGACCAACTGTGGGTTTCTTCTGCACAGTCCATAAAGTTCATTGCGAGATTGGACTTTACTGGTTCAAATTCACAGTTGCCCTTCTAGACTGGTTCCCAACCAATGCTTAAGAGTCTACCCAGCTATTCATCCATAGCTGAGGGGAAGAAGAAATGGATTCACATTATTCACAAGGATATTAGTGTTAAATAAATGCAAACTGTCTCAGCTTTTGAATTTAGCTTGTCGATTCCATTTTCCATGCTGCTAACCATCAGGCCATCCACATCCCCTTCATTGACAAACTATTAAGATTTCTAGACTCATAACTCGAAAGCAACACCTTGCCACTAAATGTAACAAGTATTATAGCTGTCAATTCCTCCAAACACATCAGTTACTTAACAAACTCATTATGCATTATCTCTTAAATGTATATAAGAAAAATAGAAAGTCAATATCTAGGGAAATAACTCTTGATAGAAATTACCTGCCCGGATAAATTTTCAAATGCTTTTAAAATTCAAATCACAGAAGAGTTTTTTATGCTATTTGTTGAAGATTTCCAGTGTCAGTTACTGGTGATTTCAAGAGGTTTATTAAGTTGAGAATTAAAAAGAAATAAAGTGTCACTTACATTTTTGGTCAAATCATATACAATGATTGCAGCCTGGGCACCTCGGTAATACATAGGAGCTAAACTATGGTACCTTTCCTGACCTGCAGTGTCCCAAATATCAAATTTGATCTGTCGGTCTTTCATGGTTATTGTCTGAGTGAGGTAGGCAGCTGCAAATTAGAAGAGAGATAAAAAGTCAGCATAATAGATGAACATTTACTATAGAAAGATAACTGTACATGAGGAGGAAGGTATTGTCAATGGTCAGGAATAAATGTAAATGTTGATAAGAGGAAAGTATTGTGATGCGCATAATATATAAGCATTTACTATATAAATTTATTAAAAATGAGTTAAAAAGGATTTTCAGCGGTCAGAAATTAATCCAAGCATTACTGATAGAATTAGGTTATATGTATAATAGATAAACATTTACGATAGGAATGCATTGAAAATGAGGAAAAAGGTATTGTCTGTCAATAGGAATTAATTCAAGCGTTACTATCAGATAGAATAGGGTTATGATATCTATAAAATAAAAAATCTGAGATACAAACCTCCTATTGTAGCTTCTGTGGTTTCAAATTCTCCTCTGACAAATCGGAGCACAATGCTCGATTTTCCAACTCCCTGGTCCCCGAGTAGAACAATTTTGACCAGTTGGGCTTGTTTGGGAGAATTTGCTGCAGGGTCTGCATTGGACTTTTTCTTGGTATTAAACATTCCTGGTAAATGATTCTTCCTTGCAAAAATCTCAGCACTTCTGCAAGAAAAGTTTACAGTGAGCATGAAAGGGAAGAATTTAATGAGAATGATGTGAAAGGCTTCAAGTTATATGCTTTTTGTCTGTCAGTGCCAAATCTTTGATGATAACAAGGGAAATAAACGGAACTTTGAATCTAAAATGATTTGTATATAGAAAGAGATGCAGAAAGTAAGCAGACATTTGTAAAAGGCAATGAAATAGAATTGAGGTCAATATCAGCATTTGAATGTTAAGCTACAGGCTTGGTAACACCTGACCTTCAAAACTGACCTCACTTTTTTCATTTTTATATTTTCCATCCCATAACCCAGTGCCTGGTCATTAGGACACCATAGATGATTTCACTGTGGGTGTGTTAAGGTCGAGATAGCTGGATGCAGCGTTACTCATTTTAGAAATTTAATTTTTTGAATTTGCGGGTGCAGTTTTGCAAATTTAGGTGTTTTTTGTTTGTTTTTCTTCAATTTGGGAGTTCACTGTTGCCAAATCAGATGTTTCATTTTAAATTTTGAGTCACTTCAGAATTGAAAAAATTGGAAAAAAACAATATTAAAATTGGTAACACTGATGGAGCCCATCCCTCTTCAGGCTGGTTTAGAATCAGAATAATCTACCTCCAAGAATGGTGGCAAAGTCCCAACTATTTGCCCATAGCTAGGGTAAGAAGAGAAGGATTCATGCCTTTCCTAAAGGGCATTAGTGTGAAGAGAACGTAAACTGTCTCAGCCATAGTTTAAACTCAGCTCACTAATACTGATAACCGTTTGGCAACTACACACCTGTAACTGACAAACCAAAAACCACCTAAGAGAAAGTTGATTATCATTAAAGCTTGATAGGGTTCAGGTCAATGTTCCTTCTAATTTTTAGTAATCAATGTGCACAAAAGTATCATGTTGTGCAAGTTTTTTTCCTGTGACTAATACATGTGTACACTGAATACTTGAAATCACAAATGTAAATTTGAAATTGTTTCCAGATAATTTTGGCATAGCTAAATGGCTCATAAAACTCTATTGGCATGTTTTGATGATATAATTAATAATTAATACATTTGATAGTAAACTTATTCACATCTATATCATTCTAAATAAGTAACCTTTTGTGTGCACATTAAATTCTTTTGTGCACTGGTTTCAAATGGGTAGTTTGGACATGAAGTCATAAAAACTACAAAAATTTAAAAATGAGATTTTTTAATGACATTTTTGTCCACAGAATTTTATTTTATTTCCAGAATTGTTCACATGTACTGAAATATTTCTGACTCTTTGCATATTGCATGTACAGCTTTCTTAAATGTATAATAGTTGGTTTCCATAAAAAAAACAGATTTTATTGAACTAATATTTATAAAAATAAACAAGACTGTCTGATTCAGGGTCAAACTCCACTCTGAATACAATTATTTAAACCATTAAGTTGAGTTTTTTAAAAGAAAGCCCCCCCCTACACATTGAAAGAAGTGAGTGTGCAAATTTCGAGTTGAAAACATAGGTAAGAAAGAAAAAGAAAAAAGAATTATTGTACCTGTGTAAGCATTGTATTAAAGAAATCTAACACTGCCATTTTTGTTGTTGTTGTTGTTTGACATCGAGAAACTAAGCAAACTCATCATGAGATTTTGTATACACATTGTTTTAAGATTATGGCTCATCGATTTTTGGTGAGGGAACTTTGTCACAGAAGTTTGACAAAATTGAATAAAATTATATCAGAAGATTGCTACAAAATTGTGAAACTATATATCAATAAAAAGCCTTTATTTCAAACTACAATATTATGAACAAGGAATCCTCTTCTCAATATATACTTAAGACTTGGAAGATTCAAGTAGATATTGCTCTATATCATATTATCAATATATTGAGCATTTATGATTTAATAAATATAATATCAATTTATTTTCTAATTGTTTTTAAATAAAGAAGTATTTTTGATATTATATATACATATATATATATCATATATTCTTGTGGATAAGATGAAACTTGAATCATCCAAAAATCATCCTCAAAAATGGGGTTGGCCTATAGGCAAGATACAATAAACAGGGCCCTTAAAATTCCACTGATAAAATAATTTGATTGGTTCGATGAGCCACTCAGATCCAAACCTATAACATATTTTTGAGCTACAGGTATATTAAAGATCCAACAAATAAATATACAGGTAAAGTATTAATGTTACAGGTAAAGTTGGGCAGCCTATTGGAGATGGTCGCTGAAGGGGAAAAATGCACCAGTGTCTGTTACGGTAAACACCACTATTCCGTTGGTTATTGTTGGTCTTCAAAGCACTCCCTTCATTACAGACATATCTATTCTAAGATTCTTTGCTAACACTAACCTCAAGATCCTGTGAATATAAATCAAAGGACAGAAAACCCACTTCTCACCCTCATAAAATAAAAACCCAACACTGTGAGGATTAAACTCATTGCAGTAGTAATGGTAAGCATCACTTGTTAGTCATCATTACACTAATTGTGAAACTAGGAATTTCATGAAATTACAGAAATGTGCAGAAATTTCCCCAATTCACAATCTTATTGAGTAACATATCAGGTGACCCCACTGAAAGGTTAAGGATTTGGTGATCTATAATTGCTAAATATATAACTAAATGATTATTGCCTTGCCGAAATCTCAACAATGCCATAACTAAATACGGTATTTATTGTTAAGTTAACTATTAGTGAATTGATACAAACACATTTAGGAACCATTTAAGTTATATTTTAGCAACTGTAGTTCACCGAATCCTTAGTGTTTTGAGGAGAATACCCGGTGCATAAAATGCATATCCATATATTTCATACCAGCTAAATACTCATCCCACGTAAGCGTCATTTAGCTTATATATATATATATATATATGTATATATATATATATATATATATATATATATATATATATATATATATATATATATATATATATATATATATATATATATATGTATATATATATATATATATATATATATATACATATATGTATATATATATATATATATATGTATGTATATATATATATATATATATATATATATATATGTATGTATATATATATATATATATATATATATATATATATATATATATGTATATATATATATATATATATATATATGTGTATATATATATATATATATATATATATATATATATATATATATATATATATATATATATATATATATATATGTATATATATATATATATATTGAAAGGGAAGTAATGGTCCAGTTTAGCATTATAGTTTCATAGTAAATAGAATCCCCTCTAAAATGTTTAAAAATGTACTCTTTCTCAAAGGCTGTTAATTCAATTTTAATTTAGGAAAAAGTCTCCTTCACTTTTGACCTCTTAAAGAGTGGATTCCCCTTCACTGTACACGACCATAATGAATTATATATAAACATATAAACTAAAGAGATATCTATATGGATGGAAATTAGGTTCCACTTTGGCATTATAGTTACATTGTAAAAAGAACACATTCTAAGACCCTTTAAAAACATTTTTCTCAAAACTTTTGGTCTTGAAACCTCCCCCTAGGTCCATTGAGTAGGCATGCCAAATTTGGTAGCACTGCACCTTTGTTTAGGTACCTTTAATAGCATGACAGCCAAACCCAAAGATTTCTCTCATTTATATATATTTAATATTAAATATGCTATCATCTTTTACTATAAGGGTACTTAATAATAATATTATTCTTATGCTAATGACATTAGGTAATATAATTAAACAATATGAATATTAGAATTTTAAAAAATTCCAGAAAGGATAAAAGAATAAAGCATCAGAAGAAACACTCCAAAGTAATGATTCTGAATGTGGGGCACATGCCCCACAAGGGAGTAATTTGAATATTTGGGGGCAATCTGAATACAGTGGGGCAATTTGTAATTTGTGTGTGAAGAGTTGAAAGCATTCCGTGGCTCAAAACTGATTCATTGATTCATGTTAAGTTTCAATCATTAATTCCTAATCATATGATACAATTGATTACTATCTTTACCATAGTAACTAATATTCAAGTCATTAACTTTGAGCAGTGGAGAAGCAATGCAGTAATTGCATTGTTAATTCCACACAACAGAGAAATTAAAAGAATTTATGAACCCTAAAGTTCATGCATTGAAATTCATTTACAAAGAATTCACCATACGACATATAATTGAAATATTTTTTATATAGTAAAGGATGCATCAAACTTTTTTAATAGGCAAGATAGAGCTTGTAGGAAGAAAGGTCAAGAACCATTGCCCTAAAGAATTAAAGAATGCACAGAGCAGCAGACAAGAAGAAATAAAAAGGGTTAATCAATACAAGGAAAATGAATCTTCAGTAGTCCATAAATAAAATGGTAGTCAAATGCAGATACTTTCCAGTACAGAGGAAGCCTTTTATTATAATCAAGGATGACATTATCAAACATTTATTGGAATCAAAATCAGTCGGTCCCAAACACTTTATTTAAAACTAGCATTCCAAGGAAAATAATGAATCACCACCACCCATATATACTGCTTTTTACCTCGTAAATTAAGCAGTGGTTATGTGAAATAAAGTTACTTAGATGAAAATGTACCACCAGTATGATTTGAATCATTTGTTCATGATTAAAAAAAATAAATAAATAACACGGACACAAACTAAAGGACCGATTTGGTATAAACTTTCATTGTAAATAGAGACCCCCCCATAAAAATTTATTAGGGGGAGAATTTTCAATAAACAAAAAAAAATATTCAACCAACTCATTGAGGGGTGTGTGTGGAAGATCTCAAGTTTCTTCTATGAACGGTTAGGGATGGGCCAAGTCCAGATACATAGATACATATAAATGTCAGAACATAAGTATAAACTAAACCTCGCATCAGTGATAAAATCTTTCAGTTGAGGGATTGGTGATAACGAATTGAAAATCATATTCAAATATTTATACATTAATATTACTAATTTGTTAAATTGTAAAATTGTTTATTACAATGAATTCAACTGGAGAGCACGTACTTCCCTTCTTATCAACCCTTTGATGTGAAAAGTATCTGAAAGGTGAATAAAAGTAATTAAAAGAACCTCTACCAATGCCATTTTATAACTACTAACTGAATGAAAATCAGTTCATGTAACTAAGATATAAGGGAGGTAACTATGTAAGTTTCAATTTTTCATATTTCAGACTATTGTTTTATTATATGAAAAAAAAAGATCTGATTAGTCACTCAATAGACACCATCATGTGACCAACGTCTTTTAGCAGCATGTCACTGGGAGGTGATCAATTGAAAAATAATCAATGAATAAGTAACTCACACTGTTTGCTGGATCATTAAAAAATACTGAATATTCAACAAACAAGCATGAATACGGCTGGGCACAAACTAGTAACCAATTCAGCATGTACTGACATTGCAAATTGAACCCCCCAGTAAAAACCTGTTTAGGGAGGGAATTTAAGAAAAAAATGTCTTTTGTAGACATAATGAGTAAATGTTGAAATTTTCAACCTTCTAGCTCCATTGTTAAGTCATTTATGCATGATACATACATACATAAATCCCCCACTAAAAACCTCTTTAGTGGGGTGGATTTTCAAAAAACAAAGAAGTTGTTTTCACAAGACATAATAGGGAGTAAATGCTGAAATTTTCAGCCCTCTAGCTTTATTGGCGCAGTCTGTAAATAGATCTATTTTTCAAAAGAAATTTATGTTTACCTAAATAGGGTTTTTTTTATCATTCAATGATAGTTGTTTTTATAAGGCCTCCCTATATAAATAAAAGATATAATTACAAAAAAATTCAAAATCTAAAAAATCAGGACGTAGAGGGTTAATGTCATCAGCTGGTTATTGTTATCTGAAAGACCCTGTCCCAAATTGATCACAATAAGCAGCTTCTTCTGTAAATCAAAACAATCAAACCTGAGAGATGCCTGGCAGATGAGAAGGATCCTTCCTAGTGCAGGTGGAAAGTGCAACAGTTGTTGTGTAAAAAAAGCATGTATGTGCCCCACCTGCCTGGGACAATAACAGTCTCATCTGTGTTGCCACAGAGCAGCCTGGAGGAGTAGGTTAGTAAGATTTAAGCCTTGTTGATAGACACAAAATTATGCAAACAGGTTAATCAACACAATACCCATTTCAGAAACGGTCAACCAAAACTGTCAACATAAGTTTCCTCAGTTCGCCTGGTTGGCTGGCTATGTATGTATGTATTGCACGGACAGGCCCCACAAATGGGGGTAGAGAGCTGAACATTTTAACATTCCTTATCATGTCTGGGAAAAAAGTTCTTCTTGATTTTTCATAATTCTCTCCTAAAAAGGTTTTATAGTAGTGTAAGTTTATGCAAAATTGGTCCCTTAGTTTGCGTCCGGCAGCATTCATGCTTGTTTTTTTTTTTTAAATCAGACTTTTTTCTAGTGATCACAGCCCAAGAAAAGGTGAGAGACATAATTTATTTATTGATTACTCTTTTTCACAATTTTTTTACTTGAACATCCCCAACATAGTATACTGCCAAAAAACATTGGTTACATGACGGTTTCTATTGAGTGACTAACCAGTTATGTTCTTTAATTATGAAATTACGCAGCAAATAAGTTACTGAGAAGTTTCATGTCCATTCAGGTTTGATTGTTAATTAAAGGTTGGAGAATTCAAAGTTTTTTTTCCTTCTTCTTAATGAGTTATTGTTAATGAGCCTCTTCTACCTTAGTTGAACAATTAACTTTATTTCCAGTGTTCCTAGAGCTGACTCATTTATGAAAAGATATCAAAATATAATCGCTGTTCTAAAAGTCATTGACAAAATGTTGGGTAATTAAATGAAGGGTGAGTACTACTTAGAAAAGGGAGAGGTGTTTAGTACTCCCACTGCTGCTGTGATGGGAAACCAGCAAACCCTGGTGGTATTGTGAGGTACTGCTGGGGGCCCTGGGTTAGTGGTAATGATGCTTTGGCTCCAAAATCATGCCTGACACCTGATGCTAACAATATCTGACGAAGGCTTTCAGGCCACTGCTACTGTGCTATCACCTCCCATTAACATTTATCAAGTGTTAGCTTGAAATCTGGCAGGGGTGTAATCTTATCTTTGCAAGAAGGGCATTCCAGGACAAAATTTTTTTTCTAACCCAACACATGAGAAGCTATATTGTAAATAACAAGTCAAGAAGCAAGTCACCCGGGAGTGACAGTGAAGAAGTAAGTTGTCCGTCAAGTGACACATAGAGACTTAGTTACAGTTCAGGTAACTAGAAGAGGTAATCTATTTCCTTGTGTGACCAGACACAACATGGACACAGTAATGAAAGTCTGCTAGCCAGGATTTTTGATGAAAATATACAGCCAATACAACCAGCAATAAGGTAAACCTGGGCAATATAAAAAAAGGGAATTTACATTATTACTCGATATAGTTTATAGAGGTGCCTTTGCACAATACATATTTAAGAATACATATCGCGCAACCTTGTTCTAAAATAGGGTTGATTTGAACTGATAATTTTGGAATTTTTAAGCAGAAGTACTGCTACTGGTCAACGATTATTTCAGACTAGGGCTAGACAGCCTATGGACCACAGGCAAGATCTAACCTGCGAAGAGATTTTGACCAATCCGCAATCAAATAATGAGATACTATGCTTATTCTTTATGCTTTAAAGATTTTTTGTGTATAATAGATTAAAAAAAGCCTTAATTGAAATGAATTACAACTAACATTCCAAGGGAAGTAATAAGTCACTGCCTACCATATATGCTTCTTTTTACCTTGTAAATTTAACAGTGGGTGCAGTAGAATTGAGTTACTTTGATGAAAATATTACCATATTTGGGTTGAACCATGAATTCATAATTTCAAAAAACAAAACTGATCAGATAAGTCACTTGAGAGGAACAGTCACGTTTTTCCTATTCATTGAGAGGTGTATTCATGCTAAATTTCAAGTTTCTTCTATGAACGTTTAGGACTGGGCAAAGTTTGGATACATAGATACATATATAGAAATAAATGTCAGAATACATGGAAAACCTAAACTCAGCAAAAGTGTTTAAAGTGGACTGCAATTGGAAATAATGATTATCATAATTGAGTTCTTTGATTACTAATTGGAGTTCTTGATTCACCACAAATCATTTTCTAGCATGCATTATTCATTGAATGGTAGCAAAATATAACTAGATGTACGTATTTAAATGGATAATTCCTATATTTCAAGCTTTTTATGGCATTTATCAGGCCAACTGTCAACTCATTAATACGTGATCCAGCCCACAGAGGCAAAAAGGTTACCGTACCTTGTTTTAGACAATCATCCTTCCTCGGAATATAAACACACAGCTACACTTTTTGTGGCGAATCCTGGGGAAGGTCTATGTCCAACGACGGATGTTAAAAGACTGATGATGATGACACTTTTCTGCTAATCTATTATAATGGTGCTACACTGCTCCTCAAAACAGCCAGTTTAATCTTCCACTACCAAACACAGGGATTGAACTCATGATTCCAGAAAACAAGACAAATTTAGCAACAGATGTTGGTCATGACATTACTTCTTATCCTAACATTGTGACTGTTACACATTTTACAACTGCCACAGCAAACAGCCTGAAAAAAAAGCTAGTCATTGAATAGAAACATGTGACCATTGTTTTTTGACAGCATGCCATGTTGGAGGTGGGCTGATCAATAAAAAAAATTGGAAAAAAAGATGATCAATGAATAAGTTATTTTTCTCGCCTTTTGTTGGGCCATGATTGCTGGAAAGGTTCGAATTCTCAAAAAACAATTGTGAATGCTGCTGGACACAATCTAAGGGACCAATTTAGCATATAAACATTGTAAATTCAACTCCACCACTAAAACCCGGGGGGGGGGGGGTAAAAAAAAACAAAGATATTGTTTATCCTAGAAATGATAAGTAGTAAATGTTTAAATTTTTAGCTTTATAGCTCCATCAGTGCAACCAGTACATGTGATAGATATATACACACATAGGTAGCCAGACTTGCTTAAAAACAGAAGAAACCAAGGTTGACAGTTTTGGTTGTCAGTTTCTAATAACTCAAGACTATGATTTCTAGTAAGAAATCAGGAGATTCTCAGAATAACAGATTTTTGTTTCATAATTTAGCTCTATGGTAAGAGCAATGCTAAGATGAAGCAGCTACGATATCAGTTGCAGAGTCTAGAACTAGCATTGAGACATTAATGATAAAGAAAGCATTTAGCCAGAGAGTTGTGATAAAAGCAATATCAATAAGATGGAGTAAAACTAAATGTAAAGTTGAGCATCACAAATTTGGACTTCAGAAACTCAGTAACATTAGAAAACGGATATTTTTAAGAATTAGATAATTATCAAATTTGAATAATCCCGTTCTGTTTGCTCATTTTTCTTCTCGTTCATCTTTATAACGGGTGTCAAATTTCTGTGTATTTCTCTATGAGGTTATGTCTGTATGTAGTTCCCCTGTTATATCATTTCAGTATTACAGTATTATGTATCCATTTCTTGATAATATACATCAGAGTATAGAAAAGAAACATTAACAGAGATTTCAACTTATTTAATTACAGAAATGTCAATTTTTGGCATGCAGAAGATAATTTATTGAAATTTGATAAAATTTAACAAGTATCTTGTCAATACAGTAAACCTTCGATTTAACAGACCCCGGTATAACAGTTTTCGTTGACACTTTGATTGCCCATGCATTGGGCGCTAAAAAATTTCCTTTCAGCATTGCCTATTAAAATATTTTTGTTTCATTTATATATAAAAGATCGTTTTTTGATATAGGATATCAGTTCAGATATTTTTTTAATGAGTCTCAAATATTTTCAGATTTTTCTTGCAAAATCTCGATGTACAGATTTGGGGGGCAAAATCTTGATATTTTTAGATACTTGGCCCTGAAGTTTTACCAATCATCTTAAATATCAAAATTTTGCCAAATCCCCACGTAATGTGGTAATTGCTTGATGTGCAACTGTATGTTTATTTTTAGTAACTATTTGATAAATAGTAAGACAAAAACAGAAACAATGTCTTTCATTATCTAACTTGTAAATATACTTTAAGATAAACAAATATATTTAGGAGTCAGAATATTTTTCAAAAGTTGGTCCAACATTTTTGACAGTGTATCTGGGTCTAAAATATAGAGAATTTATTAGTGTCTGAGGCATAGTTATTTCATAGCAAATTGTTTCCCATTAAACTTACTTTGTTTTTCAGTAGAAGAGAAACAATTCATTTCCGGAATAAGTATCAGTCTTCTGTGAAATTTTCCATTCATTCTTACTAATTTGAACCAGTACCTAATGTGGTGGGTTACATGGAAAAAATTGTTACACAACCAACTTGAAAATTTACTCCAATTTCTTACACCTAAATTTAGTAGTTAGTCTCAAAGTATATATACTTGTAAATATACTTTGAAATAAACTAATAAATTCAGGTGTAAGAAATTAGAGTATTTTCTAAAAGTTGGTCAACGTAACATTTTATTTAGTGTAGAGTTAAAATTTTTTGTCAAGATTTGTATCTTTAAACTTCACAGTTCTTCTAGGAGAATTTTTTTTTCTCTTTCAGTCTCAAGTGCTTTCAATCATTTACACCCTAGAAACCTTCGTTTTTACAAAAAAAGTCTGTAAACGTTTTACGTGAGATGATTTATCTACAATGTAACTAAAACAAGGCTAAACTGGACACTTAAATTCTGCCACTTCTATGGAGATTAGGCTTACGTGAATTATCTTCAAAAAACAAAATTCAACAATTCACAATAATGAAAAATTTTCTGATTAAATGAAGGTTTTATGATCATTTAAAACAAAACTTTCATATTTTCACTTTACAGTTCCTGAATGTTGGTGTTATTTTTATATCTTGATAAAGAATGCAGCGAATGAATTAAGGCTTAATTTGCAGTGTACATTTAGATAATTTCCTGGAATGTCTAGATATGTTTGGATATTTTTTACCTCAATTTTGGATGATTTTCTAGATCATTTTCTCAAAAAACTGGATATGTAAGGATTTCTTTTGTGTTTGTTTTGACTTATTCATCCTGTTATTATTTGAGATTTCTGAATGTTTACTTTTATTCATTAAATAATTTTGCAATCTTTACAACTCAAGATGACATTAACTGATACAGAAGTTAAAAGAAAGAGTGATAACTTGAATGTAACACAGAAATTGGAGTTCATTGAAACATAGTCTCTTACTATGAACATTTTCGGTAGTTCAGAATTAAAGCTGGACAATTTACTTTCAAGTTTTTGTGAATTTAACCATATTGTTCTATTTTATTATTCAATAAATTCATATTCTGTATTGCATTAAAGCTACTTTTGCATTAAAATATTTGAATTTGAAAAGAGTAAAAATGCTTTCCCAGAGATCATTTGATTTAACAGATATTTGCAACTAACAGACAACTGTCTGCCCTTATTAGTCTGTTAAACTGAGGGTTTGCTGTATTGGGGTGCTCTTCATTTCTGGGTTATACATGTAACTTTGGGGTATTAATGACCCAACCTTATAGTACCTGAAAAAGTCAGGAATTTAAGACCATCTTCGGCTGAATTACAATAAGAATGATAAATAGTATAATAAGATGAAGCAAAACTACAATTGATCAAGTATTTTATTGCTTCCATGGATACTAGAGTTATACACTCACACCAATATGTGGGTGTGTAGAATAGACAGTCATGACCTTATTCGGGAGGGGAAACACATCACCCACACATGGAAGCATTTTTATAGGCCATCAAAAAGTCTTTCTGGCATTAAATAAGAGTGTAATTTGCTGAACATTTTGTCTGGGTTTGATTTCTACTCAGATGTTGAGAAGAACAAGTTATTTAGGTCTGCCATCATTATGGTTGGTTGACATTACCTTTTCTTTCCCTCTCTCAGTATTGCTCCCACTTTCTACCTCTATGTCTCTCTCTGTATTTTTGCTTCTCTCTCTCACTGTCTCTCACATATAAATACACACACACACACACACATATATATATATATATATATATATATATATATATATATATATATATATATATATATATATATATATATATATATATATATATATATATTTATATGAAGGTATATCTTTGCCTCTCCGTGTATCTCTTTGCTTTTGCCTCTCTCTCTCTCTCTCTCTCTCTCTCTCTCTCTCTCTCAAGAATATAACAATCAATATAATTCATTTTACTATTCTCTTTCCTCCTTCTCAAACTGCCTTTAGTTTAAAAAAACAACGAAAATCACATCCCCCTTTTGAACAGAAACACTTAAATAGCAACCAAAAGACAGCTTCATCATTTATCAATGCCAAAACCATAACTAACAATCTGATAGTTAATGTGCAGAAAAAAAATTCATTAGAAATCAGTTACCTACTCTAGCTCAATGGTTAGCAAGCACATATCACAGACCAATTTACTTATGAACAAGCCCAGACCTCACAAGAGTAGCCTTGAAGCAGTCTAGCTAAGCCTAGTAAATAGCAGCTTGTCTTTGTGGCTGAGTTTTCCCAACAGTCACAGTCACAAGACATCATTTACTACAACATACAGTTAGAGCTGAACTTACAATTATTAAGGGTGTTGGGGTCCAAAAAAGACAATTGCTATAGCTGAACCATGGATAATCAAAAGTCAATTACGAGTACCAAAACTAGTTCAGCAGTGAAAGAAGCGTTGTTTTTATCTCTAAATCAAAGATTGAAGAAATACAATACTTGAGTCATATTAAGAAAGTGTCTTGATGAAACTTTGTTTTTATTCATGATTTTCTGGATTAATGGACAATAATATAAGCAAAAATGGTAGGATCCACCATCCACCAACCTTATATTGCGATTTGCTCTGTATCAAAGATCAAGGCACAATTTATTTCAGCATTTCGTTAAAACAAAATTTACTCTAAATTGGTATGCATCATATCTTCCTATCAATATCTTCATCTCTCCTTCTTTTAGTCTTACCTGATCTTACACTGTACTATGTCAATCCACACCTTATTTATCTGACCCTCCTCTTTTATTGACTCCCTACAAGCAATTTATTTTTTCAATTCCGTTTTCTACTTTTACCTTTTTATGCAAGACCTCTGGTTATTTGAGGAGGAATACATTGCTTAACTATTGAACAGCATGGAAAATGGAATTGGCAAAACCAGTTTCAAATTTCTGCAGGGAGAGTTTGCATTCACTTCGTACTAATGTCCTTGGGAAAGGCATGTTCCCACTTTTCATGAACCAACAATGAGTTAAATAGCAGGGCAGTTGGAACTCTTCCATTCCATTTCTTTCATTCCTCCTTCCCTTTTCCATTATTTTTTCTCCTCCTCTCCTCTTTATTATAATCTTTCGCCCCTCCTTTCCCCTTCCATCTTTCCTCCTCCCTCTTCCAATCATTTTCTCTCCTCCTCTCCTCCATTTTTCCTTCCTTCCCCTCCTCCCCTATTCCATTTTTATTCTTTTTTGTATTTTTTTCTTTCTGTTTCCTTCTTCTCTCGCTCAGCTCTTGATCTTTCTACCTCTTTTTTTAAAATTTCCTTTTTCTTTCATTCTCCGCCGTGTGATTCTTTCTCCTGCTCTTCTCATAAGACCTCTTCACCAAATTTACATAGAAATGCCATTGAACTATTACAGCAAGAGCTGAACAAGTCTTACAGTAGAAAAACCTAAACGAGCAATGCCCCTCTTTTTCAGTTTTATATGTTAATGCAGAGGCGGGGGGGTGGGGGTAGAGAGAGAAATACAACTGGGTTAATTTGAGTTGTGTCCATTGATAGTGTCTGTCTGCAACAAGAAAAATAAAGAAAGAAAAAAGACCGTAACAACAGGTCTGATTAGCCACTAAATAGAAACCGTCATATGATCGACGTCTTCTGACATGTTGGGGATGATCAATCAAAAAATTGGAAAAAGGCATGATCAATGAATTAGTTAGATTTCTCGCCTTTTGTTGGGCAGTGATCTCTAAAAACCTATTCAGGGGGGGAATTTAAAAAAGATATCTTTTCTAGACATGAAAATGAGTGAATGTTGAAATTTTCAGCCTTCTAACCCCATTGGTGTAGCCTGTACCGATGCTACATACATACATACATACATACATACATACATACATAGCCAGCCCAGATGGACAAGAAAACTGAAGAAACCTATGTTGATACTTATAGTGACGGTTTTGGTTGCCAGTTTCTATTATCTCTCAGTCGAAAAAAAAAATTTCTGGATCCGCCCCAAAATTTCATCAATTCTCCCTCAGGACATGGCCCAACCATCGATAAAATGCCATTGAAATTCATTGAGAACTTTTGAGAATCAATTTTACTAAAAACTTATTTACAAAGGGAATTCTTTTTAAAAAGACATTTTTTCTAGACATAATAAGGAGTAAATATGGAAATTTTCAGTCCTCTAGCCCCATTGGTGTATGATATATACATACATAGATAGCCAGCCAGACAACCTTTAAAATCTAAAGGAACCAATGGTGACAGCTTTGGTTGACAGTATCTAATAATTCTTCTCCGCCAAAAAAAAAGTTGTTGTTTTCATTTGAGATGGATAATTGTCCACATGCCCTTCACTCTACCTACACCAAAGGAAGAGCATTGAAGAATTTAGTTGCATCTATGTGAGATGGGGAGGTGAGACAAAATTGTCAAAAAGGTTTGTGTGTTCTACAACTCTTCAGCAGAAATTGGGGGAAGGTCAGTTTGTTTTTTTACCACAGCTCATATTCTGAAAAAGAGAAATCTATTGAATATGCTGGTATATTTCAGCAGGGATCATTAAGAAAAAAAAACATTACCCTGATTTCCCTTCATGTATCACCCATTTTTTCCAATTCCACTAGTTCTGGCCAATGGAGGACTGGACAACAAAAATGACCTTTTCAGCCAATTTAGAGGAAAAATTTTTTTTTGTTTGCTTTTTGAGTGCCACTAGTAATAAGATAAAAGATCAAATAATAATGGAGAGTTTATCAACCCAGTGTAGTGTGATTAAATCACAAACTGAATAATAATATGGAGTAAAATCAATAATGAAATAATAGTAACAATAGAGTAATAGTAATATAATAGATAAGAATTAGTTTGACTATGGTACCTATAGGCAACGTTTGAACCCAAATTTAAACCAGGTATTCAAATACTAAGTTTCAAAGAAAGTATATAGGCCCTCTCCATTAGAAAGAACTAGTCTAAATGAACGAGTAAGTGTATGCTAGTGACAACCCCTCATCTCCTAAATGAAGGGCAGAGAGTACAATAGCTGAAAAATTGTGATAAAAACAAAGCTAGTGGGTCATTGTTTATGCCTTCAATTCATTCTTGATCAATATTTCATGGAAAGTGTTCAGAGGAACTCTATCATCTGCTTCCACCAATGCGATATTTTCCACAGAACACAATTTGCCATCTCAAGTAAATCCCATCCATACTTTCTGACCATTCCATGTACCCGTTGCAATTCCCACACAAACAGCTTCCCAAAAAGTGCTTTCCTAATGGATATGATATCCCTCTCTTTAGATCTATGGTCAACAAATATTTCGCAAACCTATCTTGAAATTACTCCAACCCTATCCGTAGAATGTGGCTCCTACACTTTGTATTGGGTGACTGAGAACAAAAAAATAATTGATTTTAGTGATTGGTTTGGGAAAAGTCTCACATAAGAATTGTTAGTGGTACAGTACTTTGCGGTCTTACCATTTAGTTTCAACTGTAGTATGCAATCTAGACTTTGTGAGTAAATATAATGTCCTACTTGGGGTCATGGTGGGTATATAAAGGAGACATTAACAGTGACAACAATAGCATTGTCAGGATTTTTGTGGAATGAAAAAATTGTTTGAAGAGCTGTTCCACTGAGAAATATAGATATAAAAATAGACTAGGGAGGGATATCTTGTTTTCCCTATTGAAGCTGGCAAACCTCTAATTTGGGATGCCACCTAAGGTGATTCTTTTGTTAACAGCAATTAGCCAGCCATTAAGCCAGATATAGTCACGTACCAGTTGTAGTTGAGACATCTGATGTGATTGGCCATGTAAGACCATCTGGCTCTTCCAACCTGCATCAATGATGGCTTTCCGAGGAAACACAACTCCGTAGTAGCGACAAGAGTAAACAAGGTTTACCGTTGAAACAAAAATGTCTGAATTTGTTTGGATTATGATGAAAAGATGTCCAGCTCAGAAAGATGCTCGGACCACCCAACATTTCCCAAAAATGAAATTGTACTTTTAAAAAAATGTTTTTATCTAATGCTAAATGTTTCTAACAAAATTGGAAGATATAGAAATTGAAAGAAGATAAAGACTGAAATAAGAACATAATGAATATATTTTGCAAAGAAGAAAACACAACATTAAATAATGAGCAAAGTAGAGTTCAAAGGTGCTGTCCCACCACAGCGGAATTTGACACAAGGTCGGGCTTAACGTGGGAAAAATAGGAGACACCCTTCCAAAAATGGCTCCAGCCGACGCAGCTATGGTTGCCAAGCGACTGTAGAAGCTAAAGCAACCTCCGCCACGAAAGCGTCCACCAGGGGACCTGCTCCTTTAAGTACAATGGAGCAGTGCTGCTCCGGGGAAACTGACCCCCCGCAGTTGGGTTTGATTGAAAGTTTAGTTGCGTGAACAGGAGAGAGTAGAGTAAAGACAAGACTAAATTCAACAAGACTAAACAACCGTAGAATCAAAATTTGAAAGTGTGCAAAAAATTCTATCAAAGAATAAATATGGTCAGAATAAATACTATTCATGACATCAGTGGTGTTTTCCAATGGAAAACATAGGAAATCGAATAAAAAAAACTTCTAGATTCAGGAGAATCTAGATGTTTTTAATAAACCTGTCAAAATAAGGCCCAAAAATGGTCAAAAAGACTTTTAATATGAAAATAGAAAAAAATTATTTTAGAAGGGAACCTAGTGGAGAGCTGATGCCAATTTTCAAATCTCTAGACAAAACAGTATAGCCAGGAGCCCTGGAACACACAAACACATAAACAAACACACAAATATAAAAAAAAAAAGGATAGAAGACTTTGCCATCTTTGATGGCTATGGTTATTCAACTAGACCACGCATGGCTAGAAGCAAATACTTTTTAATAACAGGGTTTTTGGCACAATGTAGGAAAGTTAGTACCAATTGCAGAAATTAAAGAATTAATGGAAAACAGAATTTGGATTAGACACTATCAACAGCGGATAATAATTTCCCATCCAAATTTTGTTTTTCTTCCATCAATTCTTTTATTTCGCTGTATTTGTTCATTGTTTGTAATATTGAGTGAGTGGGGGGGCTGTAACATTACAATGTACAATTGGGACCACCTCCTTTATGTTGTACCAAAAAGGCTTTTACTATCTATTGCTTTTTACAGACACTAAAATATTTTTGCATTTTTGTATATCTGTAGCACACCCAAGATACACCAATGGTATGTAGGTATATTAGTATATTGAATGAATCTAGGGATTATTAGTATGGCAGATTAGTAGATAGCATCCCATCACCATATGCTGGTTTAGATTGGTACAGCATTCACATTTTGGTAGACTGCATCCTACAGAAGCACCGTACATAGACTAAAAGATATTTGCACCAGACTTTGAAGAAACGGTTATGGAACACCAACCTGAAAGCCTCAATATCAGCTAACATCATCCACTGTTTATACTTTGATAAAAGGTGGGTAGTTGTAACCTCACCTTCATAGATAAGAATGAGGTAAGAGAAAAAAATTATCAAAATTAACTTTTATCAAACATTTGAAAAGTTTTATCTAACAAATGCTTCTTAGTAAAATGTACAGTCAGTCCCTATAGAAACATTTGACTTGTGGACAACTCATACTTATAGACAGATTGCCATAAAGCTTATTATATTGAAGATTCGAGTTAAATTTTTTTTTACCCTCTTCATTACTCCAATCAATGGATTGGTGAGTCATAGTCTCCTTCAAGTCTTCTTATTTACAGTCGACCTTTTCATAAGTAGGGCAGCCCAAAATGATATGATGTGCTTAAGGGAGTTTGAGATTTATGAGATATCTTAGTATATTGGGAAGTGTTTCTTAAATATCTTACATACATAGAAAGGTAAAATACATTATATAAAATAAGACAATCATTCAACTAACTGAAGATAAATAAGAACTGTATGTACTTGTTCTAACTTGTCTACTAATTTGACTTAGAGACAGACCTCAGGATGGATCACACTCGTAACCTGAGGACTACCTGTATACGAATTGTAAGTCAAATACAATCCTCATTTGAGCTTCACAGAACATTTTTATTAACATTTGAAAATAATTAGCCCATTGTACCTGAGGAGGTATTTGAAGGGCATGTGAAGGAGAATTTTATTATAGAAATGAATATAGCAATTGAAACTGTAGTGAATCAAATACTTCAATCTCTTTGTCAGAACTGGAGCTTGTATCAATGGAAAAAGATTGCCTGGTCTGATGAGTCTTGCTGTCACTTGAATAAGGTGGACTGCAAGTTATGTGTGCATTGTTAACCTGGGAAATTAATGGCACCATGACATACTGCGGGAAACCAATAAGACGGTGGAGGCAATGTGATGTTTTAGGCAACATTCTGCTGGGAAACACTGGGTCCTATCATCCATGTAGAAGATACTACCTACCTCAACATAACTGAAGACCAAGTACACAACTCCATGGCAGTAGTCTTCTATGGTGATAGTGGCACCTTTCAGTATGACAATGCAGCCTGCCACACGGCATGAATTTTATAAGAATCATTTCAAGAATTTCCCAGTGTTGTCCTGGTCCCCATACTCCCCAGATCTCAATCCAATCAGGCACTAATAGGATGCATTACACCTGTTTATATTTTATATCCTGTTAAAATCCTGGCACTATATCTCAGGGGAAAACTTTAGAGGTCTTCTAGAGTCCATGCCGGATCTGGTAAGAGATGCTTTGCTGGTATGTGGAGGACCAATACTTTATGAGGTAGGTGGTCATGATGTTTTGGCTCATCGGAGTGTGTGTGTGCGTATATATAAGAGAGAGAAATACCAATGTCAGATGAATGTGTAGGTGACCTTATACCTTTCGGGTTTTCCCCCTTATACTATCTAGTTTCACAGTATTCGTAGAGGAACTCCACCTTAGATTACAAATCACGAAGAGAAAGCATTCTAGTCTTGTTGGACTGATCAGTAACTAAGTACAAGGCCAAGATAAGTTGACTGAGCTTTTATTTTTAGAGAGAGAAGAAAAGAAAGAAAAAACAAACAAAAAGGAGTGACTTTATGGTGTCATCTCACTTCAGTCAATGTGTCAGTCAACAGCAACCTAGACAGCAGGTTATCCAACAAACTCTAGGCAAGAATATATACCTGAATTTCAATCGTATAACAGGTGCGTAAAAATCACATTCAAAGAATGTAAAATAAATAGATGAAAACAAGTAGGACAAAAGAAAAAAATATGGGTGAAGGTCCAAAAATTGCAGGATGTTCTTTTTTTTTAATTAGAAATCTTAATTAAAATCTAATAGTATTTATAGAACATACCACATTTATATATATTATATACAGGCACTTTGCTGTGAAGCAGTAAGCAGGATTACTCTGAAAACAAGGTGGCTCACACATGTGACCTTGTGCTAGACAAATCTAAGCTTGGTATATATGTATATATATATATATATATATATATATATATATATATATATATATATATTAAATTAACTTATTGATTGGTAGGATAAATGGATGAAACCCTCAAAGAGTTACTGTTTATGGTGTAACTTCAATGAGCTGAAATTGTTAGATTTCAAAATCTGACAACAAATTGTAGGTTGCCAAGTCTGAAATGTTTTTTTCCCAGAGGATAGGATTCATTGCTTTAAATTAAGCTTTAACTCTAAATATCATGCACTGCTGGAAACTGCTCTTGAGCTCTTTGGTGGAAACCTACATTTACTACATATCTGTTTAGAAAACTATTTAAAACTATTTTCTTAAAACTTTCTCCTAAAACTGAAAGGAACTTTGATCTGCAATTACTCCCCTTGTTATTAATGTCTACATTTTCTTATATGAAGGTAAGAGTTAAGTGACCACTGCTCTAATTAGATTTGCCACAACCAGTATAGAGAGACAGATAGACAAGTGAGCATTGCAGAAAGACTGTTGTGCATGAATCAAAATAGCTGTTAGTAGGCATAAAATTGAATATCAAATGCTGAATTTACCAGAGTCCCAGGTCAAATTCCTCCCTTCACAGTCCCATAATCTCTTAATATTTTCACCATTGAACAACAGTAGCCACCAAAGTTGACAATCCCTTCTTAAACGTGCATGTGTTTATATATTCCAGTACTCCTGGTCAAACTGTTTTGTCAACAGACTCAAAAAATGGCATCAGTACTTGATTAGAACCCTTCTAAAAATGTTTTTATTTTAGGAAAAAAAGATTTTTTTCATTTTTTGGGCGGTATTTCAACTGGTTCATAAATAACATCTAGATTCTCCAGAAACTAGATATTTCTTTACTGTATTTTAGATGTTTTTCCGTAAAAAATGCCACTGATGTCATAAATATGATTTATTCTGATAATATTCTTCAATGGAATTTTTTTCCTTGACTACAAATTTTGACACTAGAGTTGTTCAATTATTGACTGTGATGGCAATTTATACTTTCTATTATAAGTTTTTCTCCTGACTGAAATGCCACTTAAATTCCTCCAGTTGAGATATCCCACTTCATGGGATATTCCTCCCCTTCAGAGCCGAGAGCCTCCCGATTGAGAACAATGATCTAAAAGGCCACAGGTCAATCCCAGGTTTCAGCATTGATCTCAAGCCTTATTTTGTGTAAAAAATGTTTTAGTAAGTTGATCCAATGATTTGAATGAATATAAGTACATTGCTTCTCCTCAATCAAGTTTGAATGAAGATCTAAAGGTACCTGGTTCAATCCCAGGATTCAGTATTGGTACTGAATAGTATTTCATGGGATTGATGTTTTAGCAGCTGGTCAAGTTTGAAACCTCTTGTTTTTAGGATGATAATCATTTTCAACCCTCAAAACTAAAGAGTAAATGACCAGCTCACACAAATTTTCCTGAGATGATCGAAGAAACATTCATAAAAATTTTACCAAGTGGTAACAAATATTATAGTCCTTTTCTTTGTCCCTATAGTGTTTTGAACAAGATAGCTGAAATGCTATCCATGATAGACCAAATATCTGATATAGGCATTAAGCTGGGAAATAATTATTCATCCAACCTGCTCTCCTGACATCATCCAACTATCTTTTATTTGGGAGTTTGCAAAACCATTTGGATGGACAAAGAGTTACTTCAAAAGAAGAGGTTGAAAACGAGCTAGTCTTTTATTTCGGGTCAAAAATCTGGTATTGAAAAAATTGCTGATAGATGGAACAAGGTTATCAAAAGTGAAGGAGGGTATATATTCATGATCACTAGGAGGGTATAGTCATAATCACTACTATATTTGTGTTCCCAAATAAATTGAAACATCAGACAAAACCTTTGTTATCATCTGATATTGGCACAGACCTTTACTCAAATAATATTCAAATCTGTTTAATCAATAGACACAGATGTTCTCTATGATATGATTGGTTAGAATAGGCCACAAGTGAAGGAGAATGGAGATGGCCATATATTTTGATACCACGTGGAATTTCGGAAATACCATGTAGATTACAAGTGATGACTATAAGGACGTTAATAAAAATAGAAACACAACCATATCCATATTTTGAAGGAAACAGATTCATTAATTCATTTGAACAAATAAAACACATATTTTATTAAAAGCGTTTGCATGAGTAAAAATCTTTATATTATTTCAGGGTGACTGTGTGTAAAGTAAAATTGTATAAATGTACTTACAGGTTGATATGCGAAGGCTCTGTGGATAAATTGTGGTGGCTTCTTGCTCGCCAACCAGACAAGCATGTCTGTTGGTCAGCAAGATCAGCGCCAGAAAACGGGTAAAAGAGGGCTAGCAAGATGGAACGTCGTTTATTTCAGGGAGGAGACTACTTCCTGTGCTTATAGGAAGTGACATCACTGGGACTACTTAGAGGACTATGAATTGATTTTAACTACTGAGATGTCGCTGATAATTCGTGGTGATTTTAATGCAGGAAATCACGATTGATTCATGGAGGCAGAATCATTGTTTGTAGGAATTATGGGTGTTTACAGGGCCCAGATGCTAGACGTTGCCCAAAATGCAATGCTTTTAATGAATATCAAATGAGAACAAAATCTTAGGGATGAGTGTTCCAGTCCAAATGAACAGTTATTACTCGACTCAATCTAAAAAGACCATGAAATGAGTCTTGCTAACTAAGACTACCAAGTACAACTATCATCAGTTGATAGTGGTCATAGAAAAAACACTGTTAACTTGATGATTGAAATAGGGTAAGGCTGGGAAGGGTGTGTTTCCTAATTGGGTAGGTTGTTGAAGGGTGGGGGGTTAAGAGAAAAGAGAGATTACCAGATGAATAACCGTACAAGAAAAACAGTACTGTTTAGCAAGGAGTGTCATTGATCAGTCAGCAATATTCCGAAGGACAAGAAAACAGGCGATGGATAAAGTAATTTAGATGCTGGGAAGTTCGTGTTGTGATAAGCTGGGGGACTATAAGAACCAAGCAAGGGATATGGGCAATAAAGAGAGTGTCGATAGTCATCAAAATGTTGACTGGGAGAGAGAAATTAATAGTAAATTTTGTTGACATGCTTTTCTCGCTGTCAATCAAGAGATTTGGTGGGGGTGGTTAGATGGAAAAAAATACCTTGTTCACCTCTGCCAAAAAAGTTAGAGATGTATAGGTATTCAGTTGCGGCTTTCTGGCTTTCTATTTGTCCATATGGTATCTCCGAAAATTCTCAATGACTCCTATGAAATTTTGTGGAGGGGTGAACAATAGACTACGGAAGAACTGATTAGATTTTAGAATATCCGTGCCCCATTACTTCCGACATTGAGGTTATCAGAGGTATGCATTCTCTTATTGCTTCTTTAGTTTAAAAAAGAAAGAAGAAAATAACTGCAGATATGAGACACTGCAAGTCAAAAAATGTGAGAAAAGAAGGTTGATATTTTAAAAGCGAATATTCAAGTAAATGAATTCAACTACACACACAGGATCTGCCCAAAGAGTATCCAGCCATTTCAAAAATCTCAAAAATCAGTTGTGTAGCCTTGATGTAACCAATCAAAGGGAACTTTATTACACATATGTGAACCATCACTCTTCAATAGGGTTACTCAGTCAGCATACCCTTGTGCACTGTGTGACTGTCTTATTCACAATGACCAAAGCTACTTATTTTTCACATCACATAAAGTTTTGGCAAAACATTACATCACACAACTCTGTCAACCAATCTTTCCTTGACCTACAGTCCAGAATTGGCTCACTGCAAATTCTGGCTTTTTGCCATTGAATGGTGGGAGATTTTAAACTGTGTATGAGATTAAGGGGAACCAATCAACAAAACAAGCTCTTCATAAGTAAAATCATATTGCAAGCGGCTAATTAGCAATTCTGGAGAGATTAATTCCCCAGTGACACAAAACTGACTAGTTGCATCTTTGCCTCTTTGGCACATTTTTGAAGATGTCCTGCTTGTTTCAGCATTCCAGGCATTCTTAAGAGAAATTCCTGCATGGCCTATCCAATAACAATTATTTCTGAGGTCTACCATTCATTGCCTGGTTCATAATGTGGTGTAGGGATCCAAGAAAGCCAACTACTTTACAACCGAGGTACAGTAAAATTTAGCTATTTTGGAGCAATATTTAGCTATTTTGGAAGTAGATTGGAGTCCACTATCCACCTGCATTATAACACAAACCATGCTATAACAAACTTCATTTTAACAGGGGAGGCCTTTATATCTTTCTCTCTCTCCATCCCTAAGAGCTAAAATATCCTCTATTCCATTCTCCACCTCTCAAGCCACTTTTCTTCAGTCTTCTTGAAGGGGTCAGAAGGATTTAACAGCTTTCAAGTTTGCGATAGTGAGATATAAAGAAAAAGAAAAAAAAAAGACTCATTACATCACACTGATTTTATTTGATGTATATTTTATTAGAAACTGCCAATCAAAACTGTCAACATAGGTTTCCTCAGTTTTTAAGTGGGTCTAGTTGCCTATCCATGTGTCGCATGTATAGGCCTCACTAATAGAATCAGGTGGCTTGAAATTTAAAATCTAACCCCTTATTATGTCTAGAAAAAACGTTTTTTTTTTATCTTTTTAAATTCCCTTCTATAGGTTTTTAGAGGGGAATTCAATTTCCAATGTAAGTTTATGCTAAATTGATCCCTTAGTTTGTATCTGTTAGTATTCATGCTAGTTTTTGGAAAATTCTGACTTTTTTTTAGTGATTACTGCCTGACAAAATGCAAGAGAACTTATTCATTGATCTCCTTTTTTTCCAACTGATCACCTCTCTGACTCAGCATGCAGCCAGAAGACACGGTTTCTTTGGAGTGACTAGCTAGACCTGTGTATATATAGAATCATTCATTTCTTGAATTGGTCATTGATCAGCATAACAATATAAGATAAGTGGGATAATTCTTTAATGAAGAAGCCCTTGTATCTCAGTAGACTGGAGAATAGCACTGACTCCACAAATAACCTCTCCAAGGCAAAAGCCTGAGTGAAGCGTATGGCTACCCTGGAATGTTCAGTTGACGAAATACCCCTCACTGATGTAGTCCAATGGGAATGCATTTGTCATCAGCTGTCGGAAGGGAGTCAAAATTGGTATCCATTCGTAATAATGGGGCTCTACTCACTGGTTTGGAATCAGAGCTGTCCTTCACCTAGACAAGATGCCAACAATGGCTAGAGTCAAGTCTACCCTGCTATTGTTGATAGTTTCTAATGGGGGTCTCAATTTGCAATGAAAGTTTATGCTTTTTTTTAAAAGCTGGACTTTTTTCTAATGATCACTCCCCAACAAGAGGCCAGAGAAGTAATTTATTTGTTGATCACCCTTTTTTCCAATTTACTAATTGATCATCCCCAACATGGTATGTTGCAAAAAGATATCAGTCGCATAACAGTTTCTATTCAGTGACAAACCAGACCTGTTTGTTGTTCATTTGATTTTTAAGGTGGCTTTGGCATGATTATGAATTTGGGGCCTTGTGTCATCTAGCCCAGTGCTCTAACTACTGAGCTTAGCAAATGGGCTGGGTTAGGTTGTTTTATAACATTCAGATAGAAAGATCTGACATTAAGGTATTTTTGTAAAGTATAAGGTTAGAATATTTAAATCTTTGGCTGAAAATGGAGTCTCGATATTTAGAATAATTGTTTCTGTTCATCACATTTTGTTCCCTTGTACGCGAATTAAAAACAAGTTTCAGACGAAAGAAAAAACAACGAGTGGGATTTCCTTGGATATAGAACATTTCTGATTATAATCAACATACTACTTATGCAAGCCCTGACACCATAGGAAGGATACATCAGACAAATACACCAAAACTTTCATTGACTCATTTCAAGCATTGTTATCCAAGCATTTATTTCATACAGAATATACTTGAATGAACTTGAAATAAGCTTTTTTTTGACAGGAGTTAATTTCATCATAAGATCAGCTTCAGTTGATTTGGGATGGGATTAAATTGATATGAGAATTTGTAGACTAACTTGTTATGGCTGATATGAGAATTATATTTTTTGAAAATACTGATATTTTTGGATGTGAACATCTTTTCACTTAGGCTGTCCCATGTGTTAGCTACTCTTGCCGAGAAGAATTTTTTTCTGATACCAATGGATGTCTGAAATGATAGTTTATGGTTGCATTCTCTGGTTCTACTGCAGATAGATGAAGTCAGTATTTTCTTATCAGGACATTTTGAGCAATGAATGTCTACATCCGGTGTATGTAAATTGTTTCAGATTCTATGGACTTCCAATAGGTCAGCACATTTTCATCTATATTCCAGGATCTCCCAATCATAGCAAATATTCATTTTCCAACATAATCTCCTTCCTTGTCAATTTACTTGATTCAGTGGTGAATATTAATCACATAGATAAAGCTTTATTCAGTGGAAATTTCAGATGAAAATTCCACTTACGGTATGCCACGCTATGTTCAATACCAAAAAATTATTGGAGTGAAAACTGATCATTTTGCACCTTTGATGCAAGGTTAAGTAGGGATCAAGTTATGGATAAAAATAGATGTTGTTTTTTTTTTACATTAAAAATATGAAGATCCTGCATTAAACACAAACAATTGTCCTTGTCCCATAACTCAGTACAGGGTTTTCCATACACAAGTGGCTTCAGCTAGATAGCCTGACAGAGCCCATTCATCACAAGGCTTCATCAATCATACTCTTTATACTGAGAGCTTAGTAGAGAGACATTGAGCACCATTTAAAAGTTTTTTGTATGACTTAATTTCCATGCAAGGGTATGAAATGTGATGAACAAAAACATGGATTCAAACAACAATTTACTGAACCAGGAGCAAGCACTCTAACACTGAGCCGTGGTGATCAGTAAACACAAATAATACTTAAATAAAATAAAAAAATTGGGGACAAAAACTCCAAATTTTCTCTCACCAAGTTCTCTTTGAGATAACTTTCCCTCATTCTATCAACCCTGTGACCTTGTTGTGGATGTATAGCAAATATCCTACCCCTCTCTCGATTATATTCACTCCTACCCTCTCCCTCATATTCTCTCCTACCCTCATCCATCTCCCAGCCGACAGACATTTCCCACTTACAGAACTGCAATTAAGTCAGGTTTGACCTACAATAGGACTAATGAGTTCCTGCACCATCTTTATTTCCTGACGGAATTCACTCATTTCGTTCATACAGAGCCAACTAACAACATCAGTGGAGTTGGCTTACAGTTACTTTTGCACTTATACCAGAACCCCGGTCATCTGTGGTTGACCAGGGGGGGAAAAAGTATAATATGTAAATCCAGAAAGCCATCCCCAAGGACTGTACTTCCCCATTGCACTTAGAGCGGTAAGGTCAATCACTAATGCCTAGGGCAGTGATTTTGAAACTGAGGTCCACAGACTAAAGAGTGTTCACCATATAATGCTCGGGGCAGCAGTCCTCTGAATCTAACATTACAAGTCTCATTGTGGTACAGAAACAATCTCATCCATCACGCAGCTATCAAAAATATAATTATTATTCATAGACCACTTATCATGTATCAGAATTCGATTAAATATAATCAATTTTAAATGGATATGATTTTGAAAGCTCAAAAATGACATTTTCTTATACTTAATTAATTAGTCTAAAAACTAAATGCTGAAAATAAGGATCCGCCAGAATGTTTCCTTTATAGAAGGGGTCCTTAAGCTTCGAAGTTCTGAAACCACTGGCCTAAGGCATCTTAAAGAGATGTGTTGAGGGATCTGGATAATTTTTGTCCTTTTTTTTTGTCCCCTTGTCTTTTCTTCTAAGCTCTTTGTGCTGAATCATGTTTTTCAAAACCACAAAGCAGTCGAGTCGCAGAAGATAAGTAGTTATTTCAGAAACCATAAACAAAACTGTCAACATAGTTTTTCTTCAGTTTTTAAGTTGGCTAGCTATCTATGTATGTATCATGCTGCACCAAAGGAGCAAGAGGGCTGAAAATGTAAACATTTTTCTCTTTATTATATTTGGAGAAAACATATTTTTAGTTTTTTGACCTCCTCCCAATAGGTTTTTTAGCAAGGGGTTCAATTAGCAAAAGTAGATTTATACTATATTGATTCTGGTTGTCTGTCCAGTTATGTTAAACCAAACTGATATATAAGATTAGCATTTCCCTACCGTGATTTGAAATTATGGCCAAATCATTGATAGCCAGCTCTCTTACCAACTAAGCCAACCTGAGAAGTCTTACATATTCATGAAAATTTATATAATAAATACGCAAGGAAGTAGAAGTAGTATTGGATTGGAGTTTAAGCCTGCAGCAGCCAGACAAGTTCCTTTTTTTTTCTTATTTGATTGCATCTGTTACAAAAAAAAAGATTTTTTACAGCTTTGAAAATGCCTTTCATTAGTTTTTTTGTAGAACACTACAGGCAGCATTTAACTCTTTGATTCATAAAACACTTGAAATTGGCAGTGGGACTTTTCAATGATTTGCATTAAAAATAATGGAACTCTCCTGTGAATTGAACAGACAACTTTTTTTCAAATTCACCAACCGGTCAAAGGGAGGATGAATATAATAAGTTGATAGTAGCAGTGCAGTGGTGCCAAGTATATAGATAAAACTGTCTGACTAAAATCAGTTATATTTTTTCAAGTCCGGCTGATTTTATAGCTGAAAATGACAAATATACTCATCTAACACCCATTTATCAAAGAAAATTACTATTCACTAACACTTCAGAACAAATCATTATTGAAGATTGCAGTTACCTCTATTAAACTAACTGATTATTTTTTTAAATCTTGGATTTTTATCGGCAAATTGGGAAAAAAATCTGCCAGATCTGGCTGAAAAATGGCTAATTTGGCAACTATGGTTAGAGCATCATCTTATAGTCACACAGTATCCACTGTTTGCTTTTCTGTCTACTTGATGAATGAAAATCAGCTTTGCAACATTTTCATCCTTTTATCAATCACATGACTCTCACTTGACAGCAATCTAGGCCACATCTATAAGAACTTCCTTTTTTTCTAGTTTTTTCACTGCCTCTCACAGCAGACTGATTCAAACATTGTTGCTGAGTTAAGGCTATTCATATGTTCTGGCATTCATTTGTATCTATGTATCCAGACTAAGCCCAGTCCCAATCATTTGTAGTAGAAACACAGAATTTTTGCACACACACTCCTCTCAATGAGTACAGAAAACAATTTTGTTTTTTAGGTTTTTGGAGGGGGGGGTCAATTTACACTGTAAGTTTATACCAAATTGGTTGATTAGTTTGTGTCTGGAAGCATTCATGTTAGTTTTATTTTTTTTTTAAATGAACTTTCGAGTGACAACAGCCTGAAAAGGGGTAAGAGAAGTAACTTATTCACTGATCATCCCTTTTTCCAATTTTTTGATTGATCACCCCCAACAGGTAATAACCACATCTATTGTTGAGCTGTGATCACTAAAGATGTCTGAATTTTCAAAAAAGAATATTGTCTGACACAAACAAAGGACCAATTTAGGATAAACTTGCATTGTAAATTTTACCCCCCAACCCCCACCAAACACCTATAATGGGGTAAATTTTCAAAAAACCAAGATTTTTCTAGACATTATGAGAAGTAAATGTTTGAATTTTCAGCTCTCTCACTACATACGTACAGACAGCTTGCATAACATATGCATAACCAGTCATCAAGACTCACATGATAACTGAAGAAACCTATGTTGATAGTTTCTAATATTAATCCAAATAGATTAGTGTATAATAATGATAATTTCTCATCTCAGAAACCAAGACACGAAATGAGAACAAATGTTAATTGTTTTTATACAAAAGAGTTTAACAAGGAGATATATTTCACCTGAACCCTGTCTCCCATATGCTGAAAAACACCCTGGAAAATGTCTGAGAATATATCCACCAAATCATTTGGATAGATATGGTTCTCCTTATTTCAGGCGCTCATTTAGTGCAATCCACACATGAAGCATATCAAAGAACGTATCAACTAAAACATTTCTTGAACATCGGCTTTCATTTGTACATAAGCACCCATAGTACCTGCACTGCCCCCTACTCATTCAAAATCCCCAGTCATTTAGTATTTGAAATGGCACAAAATCAGTTTTTATTTCCTGAGATCACAGGGGCCATTATGGATTTTGAGCAGAGGTGGAGGAATCAAAATTAACTTACCAGTTTGACAACTCTTCCATATAGCAATGTGAGTTCCCTCTTCTAAACTCAATGATCAATCCTGAATAGGATTTTAAAAGGATAAAAACAAAAAACTTGTTTGTTTTTTTTTCATCTAACGATTCAGTTCTATTAAGAAAAAAATATTTTCAAGGTATTTAGCTCTCAGATCTACAAAACATGACTAAATGCACATCTTGTTATGTTGATTGTAAAAAATCTGGTTCTTCCTATATAATGTTAATTTTGACTCTCAGACCCAAGTGATTAGAAGTAAGATGGCTGTTTGTTCAAACACTTATAATACTGTATATTCATATGCAAACACATATATATGCATATGCAGACACACATCTGTACATAAGCATATGTTCACACACATACATAAGTAGACATATATTTGTGCACATGAATTTATGTTCATATACACGCACACATATGCATATGTAGACACATATTTATGCATATCCATACACACAAACATGTAGATATGCGTAAGTACACATATGTACATTTGCATATATATTCATATGCACTAACAAATGTATATGTAGACACACATTTGAACATATACACATACATACACAATAAGTGTGTTAATGTGTGATTATTTTAACACTTTCATCTATGCATACATGAATACCTTTTGCCAATCAACTTAGAAGCTCATACAGGTAATAGTACAATTAACTGACTGATTTTTATAACCAGAAAGTACATGTCTCCAGTTTAGTAATCAGGGACCTAAGGCTATCATTAGCATAACAGGTCTGGTTAGTCACTCAATAGAGACTGTCACTTGATCAATGTATTTTGGCAGCATGCTGTGTTGGGGATGATCAATTAAAATAATGATAAAAAGGGTGAACAATGGAAAATTTGCCTTTTTCGGACAGCGATCACTAAAAAGAATTTCCCAAACAAGCTTGAATCCTACCAGACACAAATTAAGGGATCAATTTAGCATAAACTTACATTGCAAATTGACCCCCCCAGTCTCTTTAGTAGGTAAGATTTTCAAAAGGCAAAAAAAATTGTTTCTACTAGACATAATAAGGAGTAAATATTTAAATTTTCTGCCGTCCAGCTCCATTGGTGCATGCTGTATGCGTGCTACATACATATATAGTCAGTTAGACCAACTTAAAAACTGAAGAAACCTATGTTGATAGTTTTAGTTGACATTATCTAATAGTTGAAAGGCCTGCATACTGAAACAATGGAAAACATAAAACCTTGTCCAGCAGACGATTTCATAATCGAAAGGATGAGGACAACTCCATGAAAACGTCTGTAACATTGGTGTCTGCTACGGGGGAGGGATTAAACAAGGCAAAGGTGGTTCAAAGATGGGACCTTAGAGTAAATAAAGGATGATTTAACACTATTGTTTTTTGTAACCCCAACACAATGTTCCCATATAAAAAAATACTATTAGCATGGGATTTTATCAGGGTTGCCACTAAAATATATCCCGAATATGTATACTTTTGATCCCATCCCCACTCCTGGAAATATGTCCTTTTATCCCCATGCGGAATAGTGGCAGCAGTTGCCCACGGTCTGTAAGTATATGCTGTTAATGTCAACAATCGGCATCACAACTTCTCATAGTTATTACTGCTTGGTTTGATAATTATGGGCGAGTGGTTTTCCCAAATGCTCACTCACTTACTCTCTTCTCTGTCAAATATTGCAACATGCCAGAGACAAGCCATTTTTTGGTGTTGTAGATAATCAAGATTCAATTAACAAGTCATTTGAGATTTATTACTGAATTTCCCTTGCATCAAAGATGGGGTGATAATATTCATCCCCGCCACTCGTTAAAGAACTATTTCGATGCAAAAACTATCCATGCTAAACATTACTGAAATATTTCAATGCAAAAACTATCTCTGTTACTTCTTAATACTACGAGTTCTCTAACATAAACCAACTTCCTGCTAGCTATATAAAAGGGATAGTTTTTGCACTGAAATATTTCTTTAATGTGTGGCAGGAAGTTTGTTTATGTTTGAGAACTAGTACTATTAAGAAGTGGCAGGGATAATTTTATCATCAAAATATTTCAATAATGTGTGATGGAGAATGGCTGGGAGTGGATGGGACAAAAAGTGCTGTTGCTGGAGAGGCTATTTTTTCCCAAAATGAATCTTAGAAGTCAACTCTGCATCCTACAGGCCAAAGTTTCCATTCACAAACCTATCTTAACTCCAGAAGACGGTAATCTAAGCTAGACAGTAATTTGACAGCATATGACCTCATAATGAAGTGTATGAATTATACTAATTATATAAGTATAAACTAGTAAATAAACAAAAGTATCATAGATAATGATAAAAATATATGTAATTGCAAAATTTCATTCCTGAATTAGTATACTATGGTAGAAGAGACAACAGACTAGTAGTAATGTAGATGTAAGAAAAGTTTAGAAAAAAAATCCAGACTATAAGAGATCTTCATTTTATTTTTTCTTTCTTCAAAATTTGGCAAGTCAAAATTGTGATGTATCCTTGAGGCTGGAGCAGCCTTGACACAGGGACATATGGTAATTCCAAAAATCTAAAAACTCAATTGTTCATTTGAGAAGCTATGTGTGTAAGTGCGCTCATTCTACAAAGTTCATGACGAGACTACGGATGTGGGGCAACCGGAGAGGATTCTACTTATTATTCTGGTGAATTGCTAAGCAATAAACGACACATAAACACACACAATGAGTCACTCATCCCCAGTCGCTTCTCCAGAGTGCGATCTATCGATACTTACTTTGCTTTTCCCTCAAAACACATTTTAAAACTTCCTATAGATTGAGAGAAAATCGTTTTTTGTTGAAGAGAGCTTTATACAGGACTAACTTTTTCCTTTTTTTTCTTACTGAGAAATTTGGATATAATGTGTTTTGCCGTGGAGCTCTTCATTTATAACAAAGAGTTTTTTGAAAATTTAATTTGAAGGTGGATATGTGTGGTTTATCGGGTAATCTAAAGAGTTTTTCTGATTTCGTCATTATATGGCATTAGGGTTGTTTAGTTTTGGAAAGCTCATTTAAAAAGATCACTTCCGGTAATATTGTTAAAACTGTCATATCATTGCACATTTTTATTAATTTTATCATCATAATTTCTTTGGCATTAGTAAGAGCAATTGGTAAGAAATATAATATAGGAATTATCTGTTTGAAAATAATTTGAAAAAATGATTTTCAATGAACATTAACACGAACTACATTTTACTTAATTTTTTAAGGTAAAACTTGTATTTTTAATATTACAACGAAGTGAAAATAATGGTTTCAGGTTCACTAGTTCAGCTATAAGCTGAAACACAATAAAATTGTTTTTACAAGAAAAAGTTGCTAATTGCCGGACACGTTAACCTCTAGACTCCGAACAGAATCGTACATTTCTTACTTATTTGATTTTACCACTATTCTTTATTCGCGATCATTTTCCTCCCATTCTTATAGAAGAAACTAAAAAAAAAATGGAATGCTTTCATGATTATTAATCCAGCAAATCAAAAAATATCACCCTCTACGTAGATGTCATTATTTAACTATTTATTTTTAGACAGAAGGTAGCCCAGTCCATATAAAATAAACATGTTTCGTACAGATCCGAACAACCAGTAAATAATGCAGTTTAAATAAATCTGTAGCGTATCTAAGGGAGGAGATGGGTGGGCAATTTGGAAAAGCCTCCCGAACACCAGAAGCTTTTATTAACTGTACTAATATTATACGATGACATGTTCCCCAGCCTTGGGCCTCGAAATCTCTAGCTACGCCCCTGAAGTCTTGAATCTCCGTAAATACGACGGTCATTATCAATCAACGATTATTTGTAAAATCATTGATACTTAAATTTCGTATCTATATAATTTTCATTCGTTTTTGTCTGAATTTCTCAATTCACAGATTTATTCGGACAAGAGCTTTCATTTTACTTGTTATGGTCATAACGTTTCGGCCGCTGTACCCTTTATTTATTTCTCTATGTGTCTGTCGGTGATGTTTTGAAGCAAACCTTGTGGGAATTCCGAACCGAACCCTTTTTCAATCCACATGTGTAGATTGTTTTTCTCATTCTGCTGTCCATGCCAGAGGGTACCTCGACCGTTCAATTTTTCTCGGCTACATCCCTACTAGTGATGTCGTTTGTCTGCAATGAAGGTTTGAATAGGATTCGATTCGAATTTTCCAGAAGGTTACCAAATCACAACAGACGTTCGACGAAGGTCTAGTGGTACAACGGCCGAAACACTGTGATTAGATTAACAATCAAGACGATGGCACTAGTCTGAATAAATCAGTGTTACGAAGTTCTAAATCAAACTTGAACTTCATGCAAAACATTTCATTTCGTAATTGAATTAAATTATTTCCTGTTGAAGTATTTTCAGGGTAATTGGGGCTTCGTAGAGGAATGTTGTAAAGGAATAGATATGTGAATCACGTTAAACAATCTACTTGGAAACAAAGGTCAACATTGTTTATAATTCATTTTTTTAAAATGATTGTTAACTTGAAACACAAGTTCAGCTTAATTTTAAAGAAAAGAAATATATTTGGAATACATGAAAAATGAAATAATTAGTTGGGTGAAGTCCAGTTTATACAAAATAAAACACTTTGTTTACTACGCACAATAATTGTTAGTCTAAAACGGACAATAACCTCAAAATTTTAAAATGTTTCAAGAAAAAAACATTGGTATTTAAAACAAAAATCTTACCTTTTTGAGGTTTGTTTTTTTTAAATAAAAATCTTAGCATCAGTTATATGACATGATGAACAAACTTTTCAGATTTTAACCATCTTACGGAAGGTTTTCTGTTGTTTGTTTTTTTAGGAAAATCTTTAAAACAAGTAACTTGTCTTCTTGGTACACAAGTTAAGTATCAAACTTTTTCTGCCAATACCCGCCCCCTTTTCACCTCTAATCTCTCTCAAATCCTACCCGTACTTTTTATTGGAATTCTATTTGGTACAATTCACGGAGATTTTTTTTATCTCGAAAAGTGTAATAATTAAAATTTTGTAGGCAAACGATTTTTCTCACAGATTTGTAAGAAAAATAATAATAATAAATTGTGGCTTTCATTGTTTACATATTTCAAATTTAGGTCAGAAAAAAACAAAGTGAAAGAGAGTTATCTCCCTTCATCTCTTATTTGCAAATCCTGAATTCCTCGACGAAATTAACAAATAACGAGTTTAATTGTAAATTTCACGCTTGACTAACGGTTGTGACTAAAAGATTATTTAGCCTAATTTGAAACCCATGTTGTATTTCTCGTGATTGAGTTTTTCGATGTAAGACTTGTGCAGTAAACGAGACGACACTTGTCTGCTCTGCGGAGGATGCTTCATTTGTAATTTTAAAGAGCGCATGAAAGATTCCCCCGCCCCGCGTCCGTTTCTCGTCTTGAATTTGATCTTCTCTATTTAAAAATCATATTGTTGAGAATTTCAACTGAGCTGGACTTTTTGACTACATAATTTGTACTGTCAAAGTCAGATTACTGTGAACTCTTGTTGTAACAGCACTTGTTCTAATGGCACTATTTAATGACACACGTTCTAACGGCGCTTTTTTTTTATATATATTCTCGCAAGACTACTGTCGGAGATTGGTTTAGAGCAACAACACGTGAAGATTCAAATACATTATCTTGTAAACTAACATTGATAAACCCTTAAAATAATGCTGCTAAAAGTAGCTGGAATCTCACAAGAAAAGTCTTATCAAATAAAAATGATGAGTTAATGAATTTGGTCTTCCACTGTGCGATATTTTCTTCAAGTCCAAACCCTTACTTATTTCTGTGACATTTTCTTCGTGGCATCGGTCGGAACCTTACATTGTCGTCAACGTTTACTTTACTCAGATATCATTTTTTTCCCCCTAGCCAGAAATTAGAGTTGTGACTTTTTCCAAGCCCAAATTGTGACTTTACTCTAAATCCAAATCTTAATCCCTAACATTAACCATACAGATACACACATCAGACAGGCACTTCTATCCAATATAACACATATCTAATTTCAGGATTCGTAATGCTTTGACATTAAGTTATTAACTATGTGTATCATGTATGACCAAAAAATGACTCACATGAATGTCATTTTTTAACTGCAACGTAAGTTGACAGTTCTATGAATGCCAAAATGTTTTTCGTTCTGACTAAATTGAATAGATTGATAACATTTAAAAGAAACGAAGGATAGAGAGAGTGGGCAAAGAAAGTGAAATATTCATAATTTTTTGCAAAAAAAGGTTAAAAATTTTGCCAGTTAGGCAATTTCACAGATTTGGCATAGTATAAACAAGACATATATTGTCAGTTTTAAAGTATCTTAGAAAACTGCTTATTACATTATTATAAATTAAACGTAACTTTTATCAACATATTACTTCATCAAAATATTTACTCCATTAAAAATATTACTCATTTTATTACAATAAATTGAATGTAACTTTTACCTAGGATTTTTTTCTTAACCAGAACCAAATGTGTCTTTTTTCTCGGCAAATTTATGAAGTAACTGTCACAATTTTGCCTAGAAAATACTGAGCTGAGTCAAAATTTGCTAAGCTTAGTCTCATACCAGTTACGATTTAACTCACTATCACAATGGTGAGTTGAACTAACTCACTATCAGTGTTGCCAGATTGGACTACAAAGGGAGATAATCCAAGCTTTTTCTAAGAGATTCACCCAAATTTAACACAATTCCTATTCCTGTGTTTAGGAAGTCTCCAAGATGAAGCTCAAATCTCCCTTAGTAGCTGTTTCTGACTACTTGGAAATATAAAGGTAGGGTGAAAGTTTTTTTTTATATTTATTATAATTTTCATCTCATGTAATCTATATGATGAACAGTGTTTTTTTCCTGTTTGTTCCTGACCATAACTTCCACTAGAGTGCACAGATACTACACTTTGAGCCTAGGCAGAGCATGTAGATACACTGATTCTAGAAATGTTGATTGTGATCTGTTTCAAACATTAGTCACTCTCATTTTTGACAGGTACTAAGCTAATACAGTCAATAAACTTGAGTAGGCCATCTTAGTCATGACCTCAAAATAAAAATACCATGTCAATGACTTGTAGATTTTCATTTCCTTCATTGGATCGACACTCAGGGTAGTCTGTTGAGTTAATTACAAAAGAAATGGAGATAGAGTAGCGGACTGGAAGGAAGATTTCTCATGGCCACAAATCTTGATCAAATCTGTCTCTTTCACAAATACACAAAAATATGACTGTTATTCTAAATGATACCCACACTGCATACTTCAAGTCTCACCTGTTTAATATATACAAATAATTACTAATCACATTGTTGATGTCTGGCTATGGTAGTCATGAATACACAGGTATGCGGTAAATGAACAGAGAGAAGCACATTGATAATTTTTTTTTACATGAAATGTTTTTCTATCATTATTTACTATATTCTTGTTTATTATTGATGCTTTTCATCACAATACTCTGGGGTTGATAGTCAGAATGCTGAATAAGTAAGTGTATGAGTGCTGAAAATTTTTTTAGCAAAGAGAGAAATACTACTGTTTTTCTTTGTTTTTTAAATTAAATTCTGGTTGATGGGCTAACAATTCATTTTCATGCTAGCTATTGGAACATGAGGAAATCTTACAGATGTTTGCAATCAAGATATCATCATTACTCTTGCATATATATTTCTGCAATTAAATACATATAGAATTTTGCTAAAGTAATTTATTACCTATAGAATACACCTATATTAACATTCAAGAGCAAATAAAACTATTTCATTGAATAACTGTCGCCACAAAAAGTGGCAAAAGGGTACTATTCTTTTGTATGTGTGTGTGTGTGTGTGTTCAATCACTTCTGGCCGTACCATTTTGTCTAGACTTGATGATTGGCATCAGTACTCCACTAGACCCCTTCAAAAAATGTTTTTATTTTGGAAAAAAAAGCTTTTTTGCTTACCTTTTTGACAGCTCTAGCTTATTAATAACATCTAGATTTTACAGAATCTAGGTGTTTCTAGATGCTTCTTTTAAAAAAAAAAAAATTTATTTGAGATGTTTTTCAGTGGAAAATGCCAGTGATGACATAAATAGAATTTATTTTGACCATATTTATACTTTGATGTGATTTGTTTACATGACTTCAAACGCTACGCTTGTTCAATTATTGGCTGTTATTATAGTTATTGATTAATTTTGTTATCTATATATATTACTGTGGTCTACTATTATGATAATTCAATTTTGAGGCTTGAGACTTGTGAGGGAGGAGAAATGAATGAATGGCAGTCATAGTGAAGGTTGAGTCTTTTTTGCTCCCACTTACGCATAAGCATCCTCTTCCATTCTTACCCTTGTTTATTAGATTGCAAGGGTAGGTTAGGAAGGAGAAAAGAAAGAATGAAAGATGTTTACCCACGTTGTATGCAGTGAAATATCTAAAGAGAAAAGGAGAAATAGAACTCAAAGATATTAAAACAAATTGATCAACAAGTTTTATGGTGTGAGAAGACACCAGTGGAGAAATGAATGATAATCAGACATAGGTCTGGTTAGTTGATCAATAGAAACTGTCACGTGACCAGTGTCTTTTAACAGCATGCCATGTTAGGGATGATCAATGAATAAGTTATTTCTCCCTTTTTTTGAAGGGCAGTGATCACTAAAATGTCCGAATGAAAAAAATAAAAAAAATAAAAAACAAGCAATGAATGCTGTGAGATACAAAGGGACCTATTTAGCATCAACTTACATTCCAAATTGAAAAAAATTACAAAAACAAACTATTATGGGGTGGAATATGTACATTGTAGATACATGTAGAGATAGCCAGTTAGACTCATTTGAAAACTTAAGAAACCTTTGTTGATAGTTTATGTGAACAGTTCTTGAAAGATGAGAGAAACACTAGTCAAAAATGTCAGTGATTTTTCATCTGATAGATTTGAGCACTATGACATCTAATACACCTAGTATGATATGTTTTATTTAGCTATCTCCATTGCAAAGACAAGTAAAATTTATTAGCATTAGCTAAACCCAGGGAAGTTCTACAGGTGTGAACAACTAAGATATTATCAATACTTGTGCATATATATTTCTGCAATTGAAGTATTCAAAATCGTAATTCATTACCAGTGGAATATATCTATATCAACTATTTAACAAAAAACAATTGAAACTAATATATCTGTTATTATTATCGATTATTTTTGCTATGTCTATTCCTGTTTACTATATCTCAATTTTGTGGCTTCCAACTTGCGAGAGGAGAGTAATAAATGACAGTGATGGTGAACATCAAGTCCCATTTTTTTTACCAATCCAAACATAACCACCTCCTTCCATTCTTACCCTAGTTCATTATATTACAAGAGTGGGTTGGGAGGGAGAGGAGAAAGGATGAAAGCTATGAGAAAAATTTTGATTAAGCTTTATGAGGAGAGCAATTGACTCCTCGACTTCTTTACCCACTTTGTAAGCAGTAAAACATCATACGGGGAAAGGAGTAATAAAACTCAAAAACATGTTGAAACAAATAAATCAGCAAGTTTTATTGGTGTAAGATGACACCAGAGAAGAAATGAATAATAATCAGAAATAGGTCCAAACTCTCTCGGGACTTATGTCTTGTCAAGTTGCCATGTTGGGGACAATCAATTAAAAAAAGATGTGATAATGAATAAATTACTTCTCAGAGCTTTTGTTGAACCATGATCTTTGAAAAAAGTTTGAATTTTCAAAAAATAAGCGTGAATGCTGCGAAACGCAGAAAAAGGGACTGATTTAGCATTAATTTACGTTGTAAATTGAACCCTCCCACTAAAAACCAGATTTTCAAAAAAACTTATATGTGACATAAGTAGATGTGTAAATTATCAGCCCTCCAGCCCAATTGGTGATTGGATAACTAGCCAGTTGCACACACTTTAAAACTGAAAAAACTCAAGTTTACAGTTTAGGCTGACTGTTTCCAACTGCAGGATACTTGTTTTTCTGATTTCATTAAACTTAATTTGAGTTACACAAAATCATGGAAATCCAAGCAATTTTTAAAATTGAGATTTTATTTCCTTTGGGCACCATCATTACATGTAAAAAATGCAATTACATAAGCTAAACATCAAACGGAAAATTTGTCATAAGATCTACTTAAGTTTAACAAACTTTATTGACAATTTCTTTTCCACCATCCAGGGATGGGCAATATATAAGTAAATAATATCAGTCAAAAATTGTTGAAACCACTCAAGAGAGAACCCAAAGATAATATGATGTTCAATCAGGATTGCAATTTTAGTTGTGTAGGCCTCCCCCATTGGAACGCTGTTCACATTATAATGTGGAATATAATATGAATCTAGCTCTAAAATAGCTATTGATCAGGGCTGCATTATAATGCAGTTGTCATTCTTGGTCCCCAACACCTGCTTTATAAAAAGGGATGTCAGTATAAAGATTTCCTCTTTCCTTCTTCTCCATGCTTTGTAGTCATTGCATTGTTTTCTACCAGTGAATTTTCAATCCACACACACATTATATATATATATATATATATATATATATATATATATAGATATATATAGATATATATAGATATAGAAGGGTGTGTGAAACTTTTCAATGAGCAGACAGATACTACACTCGGATCATAAGCATAAGTGCAAGGGAGCGACGCTTAGATTAGCATATCTGTTTTGTCTAGGATCAAAGGCAGAAGCGCCAATTCATACACAAATAATCCTGTCATGTTTAACAGGTGCTATGCTAGTCCCAATCAAATCTAGTATTGCTTGCTTTCTCATCCAAAAGATTACTTGTGTTATTATTATGAAGTGTAAGATAACCACTTTCGCTATGATCTTTGATTGTGATTAAAGAAGGAAAATTGAGTTATGGTATTAAAAATACTGAACTTACTGACTGGTTTAATAAATTACATCAACACAATATGGGGAAAAAAAGAGCTAATTTTTAAAAAGGATTTCTTGTCTGAAATCCTTGGGACTAGACACTTTTGTAAAATCAGAATTTTTCAGGTTTTTAGAATTGTAATACAAGTGCCATCTATAGGGTAAACAGTTAAAAAGTTTGTAAGGGAATGGCAAATATTCACACTGAGTAGGATAAATTAAAACTTTTAATGATAACAGTTTATTTGTGCAGTGGTAAATGAAATGAGATATAGACCATAAAATTATTGGCATACTTTTTTGTTTTTAAGCACTAAAAGAAACAAGCGTTCCAAAGGAAATTATGAATCAGCACCACCCATATATGCTGTGTTAGGAGAGATCAATTAAAAAGTTGGGAAAAGAGGGTGACCAATGAAATAGCTACTTATTTCAATTCTTGTGCAGTGATTACTGAATAAGTTCTGAAGTCTCATAAAAAAAAGAGCGGGCACAAATCAGTGACAAATTTAGGATACACTTGCATTGCATATTGAATCCTAGACTAATAACCTTTTTTTGGTAGGAATTTTTCAAAAGTGAAAGATTTTTTCCAACCTATTGAGGGGAGTGTGTAAGTGCCAAATTTCAAGTTTCTACCATGAACAGTGAGGGCTGGGCAAAGTGGATGACACTGATTAAATATCTAAGTCCTTTTTATTTCAAGTGGAGATCATCACGAGCTTTCATCACTACAATATAACAATGTAATTAATGTATTTTATCAAACAAATATGTATACTATCTTTCGTTAAGTCTGGGGAGCATTTTTAAAAAATTTAAATAAAAAAATAATAGATAGAAATATTTACCTATTCCTACAGGAATCATTTTTCATCTTCATATCACAATATTCAGAGTGAGGCTGCTGTATGATTATATGTTAAAATAGCCCTTGAAGACACTGTCTTTAGCAGTTCTGGCCAAAAATGAAGGCTCTTATAACAGTGAATCCATTTTGATTATTTTATATAAACTGTTAGATTGGTGCAAAATACTTTGATGCTTATTTCGGAATAAACTTCAGTTTAACTACATTCATAGAATATACCATTTTAAAGCTGGAATTATGCTCTATTCATTCAAGCTGAACATAGTCTTTTCAGTATTCTGGTTTATTTAAGGCTGTCAAATCAAAGATGGAAAAAAAGCTAATTTGAGCAATTTTGTTGTACAAGTTCAAAATGGGATGAAAGGAGAAACTGTTCACAATATCAACCACATATTCGGCTAGGGAACGTACTGCTTAACATAGGTTCTAAAAGTTTCGAAATGGAGATGAGAGCCTTGAAAATGAGGAGGGTCATGGATGTCCTCTGATTGACGACATCCGATCGATGGCCATTATTGAGGCAGATCCATGCAAAACACCGAGAGATTGCAAAGGAATCAAATGTTGACTATTCAACAATTGTTTGACATTTGTACCAAATTGGAAAAGCAAAGAAGCTCAACAATTGGGTGCCACATAAGCTGAATGAATATCAAAAGATTTGCCATTACAAAGTCTGCTTTGCACAAGAACGATCCATTTTTTAATCGTATTCTGTACAACAATCGACAGTGTTCTACAGTGACTAGACAGCAAAACACTTCCCCAAACGAAACCTGCATCAAAAGAAGATTATGGTCATTATTTGGTGTCAGGTGTGTAGAATCATCCAATACAACTTTTTGCATCATGGCGAAACTATTACAGCAAAGAAGTATTGCAAGGAAATTGACAAATATACCAAGTACAGCAACATTTATCCAATACTGGTCAATCGAAAAGGACCAATACTCCTCCATGACAATGCCCAACTGCATGTTGTGCTAATGTCCCTCCAGAAATTGAACAAACTAGGCAACAAAACATCAAGTCACCCAGCTCACTCACCAGACTTCTCTCCGACCAACTAAAATTTATTTAAGCAATTCAACCGTTTCCTGCAGGAGAGGTTCTTCAACAATCAAGCAGTAGCTCAAAACACCTTTGAAAAATTCATTGGTTTCAGGATCCAAGAATATTATGCTTCCAGAATAAATGGACTTGTTTCTAGAGGGAAAAAATGTGTAGATTCTGAAAGTTTTCATTTCGATTAATAACTTTTATTCCAAGCTGATATAGACTGCTTTCAAGTTGATTGTGGGGAACCACGATTACTTTTGCATCAACCTGATAGTTTACTAATGCCATAAAAGATGACAGCATGTATAAAATATGTGAATACACATGCCATTTTATATACATAGATATTAGAAATGTGCATTGCAGTGAGCTTGGAGAACACTGTTCTGTTGACCACAAATGGATTTATTTTTGTCATTAGAACATGCGTGAAATTCTATTTGGCTACATTAGTTGCATCACTTGGCATGACATAATTACAAATGTGCAGATTTTATATACATGTAAAAGTTTCCTAAAAGACACTTGGCTGTCAATGGCTGCTTATATTTTCATCTTGGAATTTTCATTAGCTACCATTGATTAATGAAAGAATTTTATTTATTCAAAATAGTCAGTTAAAAGTAGTTACATGAAGTGAAGTTAAATGGACAAATTTCATAATTTCCATATTTATGTATACAGGCTTTGTGGTTTTGTACACTTGAGAATGAAGATAATTTTTGCTAATCAAAAACAGTAATACCCTAATTCTAATCTTAAAAAAAAGTTAAAGTGTATGAGTGCTGAGATAAATTGTAACCTAAAAAGGAAAAAAAAAAACTTTTTTTTTTCTTCAAATTCTGATTGATGAGCTACCAATTCATTTTTATGTCAGCTAAATCCATGGAAATTTCACGGGTGCTGACAACTAAAATATCATTATTCTTGCATAAATATTACTGTAATTAAAGGCAAGAGCAAATTTAACTAATACTAATCTGTTGTTATTGATTACTTTTGCAATCAATATTCCTGTGGTCTACATCTTAAATTTGAGATTTATGAAAGAAGAGAAATGAATAAATGATACTTAAAGTGAAGATTGAGTTACTTTTGCTCCCATTCAAGCATAAGCAACCTCTTCATTACATTACAAGGGAGGATAAGGAGAGAGAGTAGAAAGATGAGAATTTATATTTATCGCTGTAAGACAGTGCTTTAATTCTTGCGGACAGCAATTGAGTCCATGCCTTCTTTACCAACTTTTTATAAGCAGTGAAACATTAAGAAAGAGTAATAAAAGTCAACATGTTAAAACGAATATATCAACAGGTTTTATTGGTGTGAGAAGTCACCAGAGAAGAAATGAAACTTACTGTAATTCACCAAATGTCCACAATAGCAAAGCTTAAGAACAGCCCAAGTGATGACCACCCAATTTTCTCAAATTATTGATGGGACTCTACAGCAAGTTTTCAGCAATTTAAAAAAAAAAATCCCTTTCAAGATAAGTTTTCAGTTGAGGTTCAATTTAAAGTTTGTCATAAATTGGCCACTCATTTTGCAACCAGCTGCATGAATGTTTAGCTAAAAATCTACTATTACTAGCTGTATAAACCCTACCAGTACAGTGAGATTCCTACTAGAAATGATTATCTGAAAGCTCAAGTAAGAAAGCAGAATATTATAAAGGGTCAATGCTGAAAGAGTTGTCAGCTAAAAGAGAAATAGAAGTTTTGTTTTTTTAAAATTCCTGATGATAGACTACCAATTCATTTTTATGTTAATCCTTTATACATAAGACAGTCGTTAACAGGCCTGTTTTGCAATCTTTGTGTTTGACCTTTGGTAGAGGCGGTCCCTAATAATGTTTATTTGCATCTACATTTCTGTGTACACCAGCAAAAGCCTATTATGCCAGGAAGAGATTTCATTATTCAAGTTGTCATCAAGTCTTGTTCAAAATTTGACTTTTTGATGAATAAACATTTTTCAAGTCAAGTAATTAAATAGCAGTAGAAAAAAGAATAAAAAAATGCAAACGTTACAGGTAATTTCACTATTTTTCAGATAATTTAAAAAAATTGTTAATGATATCCTTTATATTCATATATATTAATGGGCTCTATCAATATCATGGAAATTTTATGGTGGTTTAGTGAATAATGACTGAAATCTACCTAAACCAAGCTAGTCTTTGCAAAGGGCCAAGTTGCTTAATCTAGAGTAGTTCAAAAATTATTACATTTAAAAGGTTTTGGTTAACAGAAAGCCATTAACTCTCAAAAGGCTACTCTTTCCCAGGCCCCCCTCCCATTTCCATACTGAGGATTGAACTCAGATTTAAAAAAAAAACAATCTGCTTATAGACTACACAGTAGTACAGAGAATAGTGAAATTTAGAAGACTTAAGATTATTAATGTATTTGATGTTTAATATGAGCGGTAGGCATCAAAGAGTCATTTCTCCTGGTAAATAATCTTCACTAAATCTCAAATTCATACTCAAAGTCAACTCTAGGATTCCTGGAATATATAAGAATTGACTGTCAGATATTCTTGAAAAATCTGACATCATTTTTGTTCTTATTGTTTAATTTATTCAGGTTTCCCCATTTCCAATCCTGTATATTTTATATAAAAATCCCAAATTTTGCCATTAAGATCAATTGAAAAACATGAAATTTAAATGTAAGAATGGAATCTACAGTTCGGATGGAATACCAAAACTATTTACCTGCAGTTTCATACTAGATCACCAACAGAATGTACTGCAAAATATTATTCATGTAACAGATTTTACTTATAGAATTATGTTAGTAGAAAAATCTACTTTAATTTAAGAGGAGGTATGAGTGGTCTGACTGTCAACAGCAATTGCATCTGCAAACTCAGTTCAAACTTTGACTGTGTCAGTTTGGGTCCACTTTTCACTAATGCCTAAGGGGAAAGCACAAATCCTCTTCTCCACCCCCGACCAGTTTTGGAGAAATAGCAGGGCAGTTGGAGCCCTGTAACCTTATAAGCATTATGATGGCAGTGTTCCAATCATCTGGGAACCATGCAACGTGCACATGAAAGAATTATGCTCAACCTCACATGGAGAGACCACAAGACAGCACAATACATCCGGGAGAAGACAGGAGTCAGGAACATAATAGAATCCATTGAAGAACTGAAATGGCAATGGGCTGGCCATGTTGCAAGAATGACAGACAAACGATGGACATCGCAACTCATGACATAGTTCCCCAGAGATTACATGTGTAACCAAGGCCGGCAGAGTGTTAGATGGAAAGACGAGCTAGACTAATTCAAAAAGTACTGGCTCCGCAACATCCACAATAGAGAATTGTGGTAAATCTTGGGGAAGATCTATGTCCAACGACTGACGTTGAAAGATTGATGATGATGAACCTTGTGAGACAACCCATCTTGGGCATCAGGCTAGTACCCTAGTTCTGTGAAAATCCACAAATGCTACAGTAACTATTAGGTCTCTATAAATTGTTTGAGAAATGGATACAAAATCATCCTCCTTTTCCACAAGATATGGAAGTCCAAGTTGATTTAAAAGTTGTTATACTTTAGGAGAGATTGCATGGAAGGAATACCGGACCACCCAACTTTTTTTTCTCCATGCTCTGAACACCAAAAATTATTTGTATCACATGGATTATCAAAGATCCTAGAAGTATACAATTGAATGCAAAAAACAAAATCAGCATTCCTTATTTATTCAGATGAAACTAAGTCTGGTATAAGGCTACATCTATAAAACTATCGTTAAGAAACTAACTAAATGGTTTGCAAGATGAATAAACTTTTCATTGAACATGTATTTTTTTTTTTTTTTTTTAAATCAAAGAGATGTGTCAAAAAATGTATATTGTCCTCAACAATTTTGTTTGGCCTTGAAAGTCACATTTTCCAAGAAATATTTGTAGTAGAAATTGAGTAGTTTGGGTCACCATTGAAATGAAGTGTTGTTCGTGGACGAATATTTCAAGTTGAATGTAAATTTATCCGATTCAAAAAATAATTAATGTAATGCTCATAATGTCTCTGGAAATGTTTTTTTTGTATTGTCTGTGTAGCCTTTGTCAAATATAACAGTAAAATATATGCAGAAGAAATACAATCAGGACATTTTTTTCTGTAGAAGTCATGCTTCTAACCTGATACCAGGAATGAAAACTAGAAGTCACTAGTCTTTTGCTTTAACCAGTCAAAACCGTCTCAAAAGATTTTAAAAAAACAAAAAACTGGTTTTACAAATACTAGATCGTTTTTACAAAACCCAGCATGATTTGGCACAAAGCCACAGTAAGAGTACACTCACTGGGAAGACCAATATCACTCGTAAATTGGCTTCCAAAATGAGTTTGCTAAACATTGTACTCAAGTAAGCACTCGAGCAGTTATTCATTCAGCTTACCTTGGCACAGGGCTAGAATTGTTGTAGCAGGGATCAAACTCAGTAAACTTATGTAATGTCCCCAATTCTTTTAGTTAGGAATCAAATACGAAACTCTTCTTTTAGCTAGATATAAAAAACGTCTCTTCCTCCTCTGACCCCTATAAAACCCCTGGACGTACATGGTCCAATGCTCATTGGCGCCAGCATCTCTACCTGGTCATGTCTCTGGCCCCAGCTTGCTGCCGGCCACTCTTTCTTTTTTTTGGCCAGACTAAAGACGTACGTTTAATAATAGAATGAAGTACATGTAAGGATAACATAAATATGATTGATCGTGAGAAGTAATGAAGAGGGAAGAGATAGCGAAAGGTGGGAGCTTTCTTGTCTTGATAGTACTGGCGTCGGTGTCGAAGTGGAGTTTGTCTGAACTGCTTGGATTCCGGGTTCAGTGAGTGAGCCATACTGCCAAGTAAGTGAGTTAACTTGGGGGCTATTCTCAGACACTGATAGACTCTCGATGGACAGACCATGGAAGACAGAGAACATGGAGTTTTATCCATGCGTTTCCTGAAGTAAAGAAGTTTAGGAAAGATTATCGTGACTATTGGATAGTAAAAAGACCTTGCCATTTCTTTCACAAGAGTGAGAGGTGATACGTGTATGGAGCATGTGGTGAAGACACGGTGGCGTAGCTGCGTAGTTGTGCGTATGTGTGAGGCTCAATAACGGTGAAGTGAAATGGGCAAAGTTAGTACAGAGATAGGTCACGGAGGAAGAATGGTTAAGATCGGATCGGCAAAATGATGATGATCTCAGGGAGATGCAAAGAGAAAGAGAGTGGCCGGCAGCAAGTCAGGGCTAGAGGCATGATCAGTTAGAGGTCCTGGTGCCAATGAGCATTAGACCATGTGTTTCCAGGGTTTTTTTTATTGCAATAGTCTGTCTAGCAATATCAGAAACTGTCAACAAAAGTTTCAGTTTTTAAATTGGTCTATCATAATGCATACAAGCCACACCAATAGAGCTAGAAGGTTGAAAATTTGAAAATTTACTTCTTATCATACCAAGAAAAAACGGGGCGGGGGGTCAGTTTGAATTATAAGTTCATGCTAAACTGGTCTCTTAGTTAGTGGTAAGCAGCATTCACAATTATTTTTTTTGAAAATTCTGACTTTTTATGGTAGTCTCTGCCATACAAAGGGTAAGAGAAGAAACTTATTCAATGATCAACCCTTTTTCAATTGAACACTCGTAACACAGCATGCTGCCAAGATATTGATCAAATGACAGTTTCTACTGAATGACTGACCAGACCTGTTTATCTTTTTCAATTAGATGAAGCATAGTCAACAATTATGATCAATTTTTGACGAGCATTATCTTTCATCTTATTTGCTTTTCATCAAAAATGAAAAACGGTTGAGAATGCTTCATTTAATGAGAAAAATAAAGATGATATTGCTGCTACTTATACTAATAATGTGAAAACAAGAGATTGGTGAAAAATAGAGGGTAAGTTCAAAGGTTAGATTTGATCCTCTGTGACCATAGAATTCTTTTAGCTCAGTCAGTGAGAGCAGTTGGTAGAAATAACTAGGCTTCCAAGAAGAAAAAAAAGGGACATGAATTATAGCCTCACCAAGGGTTTATCCTTCATTTCCAATCTGCCAGACAAATGTGCTAGCCATCAGGCTGGAGCAATGCTTAGTAAAGCTTAGCTTAGCATGCTTCTTGGGTAGCTAGTGAGGACTAAACTCAATACATAGATGAATTGGGCTTCTGCTATGTAGTAGACACCTGTGTCTGTTAGCTAGTGGTAAGTTTTAGCAACCTGCTCAAATCATTAAACATTTCAACTGACTGCCAAAAGAAAAGAAAAAAAACAAAAAACACACACCTCAGTTAAAAAATGTCCAAGTCAATGCAAGAAAAGGAAAAAAAAAAAAAAAAAAAAAAATTAAACTGGAATGGTGTTAGGGAAATGTTTTCACCAGACAAGTACTACCAAATCATGCTAGTATAATGATTGGTTTGAGGTTGATATAAATAAACACCAGTGGTGGAATTAAAGTGGTGGTGGTGGTGGTAGTAATGGCGGGGGTGCTTACCGCTTATACCCGCTTCTCAACTTCCAGGTTTTTGGTATGTTCAATGTCTACTTGAAGTACTACAGTCTAACACTCGGATCTTGTATTTAACTCGGCAACACAGATTTCGTTTCTAGGTACAGTTATTTTTTAATTGCTCATGTGTAAAAGTTCAGAAGATGGATATTATTCCCTTCAAACTTTGCTTTTGTGGCCAGGAGAGTGATATTCATACATAATTGTTTTTCTTACTTCATGAGATTGAAAATGTGGAAAATTGCCAGTTGTCAAAATAAGTAAATTTCAAATTATCACCGTCCTGGTCGCAAAAGCAAAGCTTGAAAGGAATAATTGTCATTTTCTATACTTTTTAGACATCATCAATCAGAAAATAACACTTATTACCAGGAAAGGGTGAAAAGCTGCACAGTGTTGTAATAGTCCTTTGCACTAACCAATGAGCCACACCTGCTCTAAAGTAACTGAAACAAGAGTAGACACACCATTAGAGAAAAGGTGACACATCTAAAATATGCAAGCTGTAATTTGAAATTAAATAAAAGGTCAAAAGGTGAAGTGAGAGGGTTTTTAACCATTAATGCATCAAGATAAACAAGCAGTCAGCAACAGTTGTGCTTATTTAATCAGTTGAATACAAGGCTGGAAAGAAAAAGAGAAAAAAAGTGTAAATGCAGCCAGTGGAATAACAATTCTTTTTGTTTTAAATTATGAGGCAGAATCCAGTGGAAATATTCCTTGTATTTATAGATAGGTGTTTAGTGTAAATGAAAAGTATTTTGTTGCTAAACTCCAGACCAAGTCAGAGGCTGGAGTTGATTTTGTTGTCAAGGAGGAAAAACAATCTTCACTCATCTAGAGGGGTAGCTCTTCCGTCTGTCTGCCCCGTCATGTTGGACCACACTTACATATGAAATTAATTTTTCCCTACTTGATCTGAAGTCGCAAATTACTGATAGAGCCAAACTGACAAGTCTTACATATCTGCAAAAATTTGTGAATACAATATTGCAGTAATTATCTTCAGTTGGAATAGAACTAGGAATGGAATCTGACCCAGTGGTAGCCAGGCTTGTTTGTTCAAGATTTTATTCAGGAATTTGACCACTAAGAGAACATTTCCCCTCTTATTTCATCAAGACTAATGAAGTGTTTAATATCCGATATCTTAGTGGACTAAGTGATCCACATGAGATATATACATATCCCATCAGTTGTAGAAACCTTGGGATATACATTCCCCAGGAGTTCAGAAAGGGTCAATATTCAAGTCCACCCCCGCCCAAGAACATTTTTGTTTTTCAACATATTTTGTAGTTTTTATACAAAAACTAGTTAACTCACATGAAAAGAATTCATGGATGTATTTGAAATTCTATTGAATGATTTTCAAGAAAATTAATTGTGAATTAGTTTTAGTGGAAGAGCCCATAGTCTCAAAGTGTGAACAGGATGTATTTTCATCAGCAAAATCACTACCTTTAAATGTTTTTGGACAGAAAAACAAAAATAATCACCCAGTTCATTATATGACTATAGATAGATTGGTATCAGTAGTGAGATCCAATGATGATCAAACCAATTAACAAGGGCAAGATTAGCTTTCTGATCAGTGCTATACATCTGTCCAATTCCATTTTTATCAAATAATCTACTTGTTTATCCCAGGTGGATGAGGAAAAAAAAAAACAAAACCCAAACCAGATGAATATGGATTGAAATGCTAAAGAATAAAAAAAAAACAAAAATACTGCATTTGTCTATCTTGAAGAGTCCATAGTTTTGATGGTTGGTAGGACTTATTTCTATCTGCAAAATGTTTACTTCTGCATAAATGAGTCCAGTATTACAGACAGAGAACCAAGAATATCAAATTGCCCATTGCATAAGTAAGATGATGAACTTGATAATTATATCTAACTCAAACACTAGACTAGATTACAAAAGGAAAAATAGCTGGGTTTCTTATCTGCCAAAAAGCTACAATATATTTGTACCTGGGAAACATGGTACTTGAGGGACTCAAATTTATTTTTCCTTTGCTCTTATCAGCAATTGTTAGATCTTCAAAACTTCCTCTTGCATACTTGTAATGATGCTCAATATGTTGAAAACTATTGCAAGATGAAAGATAAAAACAAACAAAAAGCTTCATGACGCACTTTACCAACTATGTGTGCATAATTTTATACATTTGGCAAATTGGTGAGATATGATGACCGACAAATATAACCGAATCAAAAAGTTTAAATTCCAGGAAACTTCATACAGTATAATCATGGTTTTTAGACAAGGTGATCAGAATATCAATCAGTTGATGTCTTAAAATAAATATCAATGGATGTTTCATTGAATACTCACATCAACTGGGATTGTGCTTTATCTGGTAAAGACCCACAGGAAGTAAAACCAAAAAGGTTTTCAAGTTCACAGTAGATGTGTCCTCCTTCAGATTAATATAGAAGTACTGTCGGGTAGATTGATCCTCACTATTTACACTGTCTATTATCTGAGTTGACAAATAATTAAATTTCTCAATGTGATTCTGGCAAATTTGATAAGTTGCTCACAGCCCAAGACAAAAAGTAACCCCCACCACCACAAACACACTTAGTCCAAGGAAAACTGAAGGAAATTCAAGTCTTAGTGCACAAGTTCAGCATCAAATGAATGGCCAGTAAAAGCCAGCAACTCTGATCTCAATTACTAATCAAAGGAAATTCCCCAATAAAATTAATTAAATATCAAAACAAAGTCAAAGACAAGCAATGAGACTCTTTATAGAGAGCTGTTCGCTCTAGTTTCTAATAAAAAACGAACTTGGTCACTAGAGATTTTTTTTTGCATGTATGTGTATTATGTATGTATTAGAGAAAGATTTGTAACAAAGATACCTTTCATTCTTAAACTTTCAGATAAAACAAACTGGTTCTTGACTTAGAAGAGAGAAGAAAAAAAAAAAAAAAAAATTCAAAAGAAACTAGTTTGCCACAAGTGTAACATTTTTTCCAAGTGCTTACAACTTAAATGCCAACCCCTATCACACCTGTTTGATGCATCTTCAATTGATAACTTGATATATTTTATGCATTATAATTTGTACATGCTTTCAAAGAAAGTTTATTAGATAAAGAGGAACAATTAACAGAAACTAAATATATTTTTCATTTTCATTTATTTAAAAGATATTAGGAGAGACAGTCTAGGATAGGAAGGCAATACAGGGAGAGGAGAAGCAGGTCTTTAGTTTCATGCATGTCACCTTCAAAATGACTCGTTAAATCCAATTCATCTATTTGTTGCCTATTTTTTCATGGAGTTGGATAGTGAAAAATCATTTTAAAAGATTGTAACACAATATGGCTATCAATTTTATTAATACTTATCAAGTGAGTTTTAAGTGTGTATTTTTCTCATCAAACCCTCATGTTTATTTACCAAAGCAAACAAAAAGGGGCCATAAGATTGCTTTAGGAGTCTGTAAATAAAACTCTTATACAAACGTACATACACAAGTTTTAATAGATATCATCACCATTATTGTAGTTTGTCAATACATATGAATTCAATATACTTATTTTGATTAAATGTGAAGAAAAAACTGTTCATAGTTAAAAAAATTCCTGTTTACCCCCCGGCCATCACATTCGGATAGTATATTTCAAGATCATAGGATTGATCCACCGAAATGTGTTAACGACAAACAATAAGGAGTTTAATCATCCAAAAACTCTTTGAATATTAATTACCCTTCTCAAACAATAAGGAGTTTAATCATCCAAATCATCCAAAAACTCTTTGAATATCAATTACCCTTCTCAAAACTATTAACAGTACCTGTTCTACACTTAGTTTCATTAAAACCATTCAGCAATAATTTCAATAAATGAAGCAATTTAAAAAAACAATTATAAAAACAGTTAACAATCATAGTAAACTTTCTGGTAACATGACATCACCCTATCGGTTCACTAACTCATGTATATGCATTATTTAGTGGGATATCTGTTCAAGTACATAGACACGGCAAATGGTCTGTAACCCAATCATGCAAAAAGGTATTTATTTGCATAACAAATATAAATTTTTCAACATGATCTCTAACAATGCCCTCAACCCAATGCTTCTCCATATAACATACAGTGAAACTGTCAAATCAAAATTCAATAATCATAGCAGGCTGTGGACTTGTTGAGCCAACCTTGTATTGTGGTCAATTAAAAATAGGTATTACAAGTTGATTTTGGCATGTGGTTAGATTAAATTTAATCAGAAGGATGAGACAAATAGGTATTTTTGTTGGTAATTATATGTTAACTAAATATTTGCAACAAGTACACGTAATCTACCATACATTCAAGAATAGTTAAGATGAAGATATAGAAGTATTTACCAAGGGTTAATTTATGGTGGTAGGATACATGAAAATTATCAACTTCACAAGCAAAAATGAATGAGACAGCAATCATTTCAGACCAAATTTCCAGTCAAACTAGTGCCATATTAATCCCTATTTCTATACACAGCTGTACATCTATTTTTTTCATTATAAAACAATCTCTACACTTCAACAGATAGACAATGTGGTTGAGATGATAAAAACATAGGTTGGTGGTGAGCAAGTTGTAATAACATTTATTTTATCTATATCTCAGTTTTTGATGTGTGCGTGATCATACACACACACACACACACAATTGACTGAAAAAATTGCGTAGCTGTGAATTATATTTCTGAGTCGTTATTTTTCCTCTCACATGAACTTTCAAAATTAAATCTCATTTTCATTGCTCATCATTCTAAGAAGGAAAAAAAAAAAAAAAAAAAAACCTAACTGAATTCTCAATTTTATTTGTATTTCTACCTTTTCAGGGTAATAGGAAAATAAAACCCCTACCTATAAAAATCCTCCTCTAAATAATACTCTTAAAATGCAAGATAAAAAGCTTGTACAGATGAAGCTCCTATTTTGGATGATTTCATTCCGAAGTAAGAGCTTCAACTGTAATTATTCCCAGATTGAACAAAGCTCCTAGATGGTCCATTATCTTGGAATGCATCTTGTACAAAATAGGAGCTGAACCTGTATTTGGTTTCCTCAGTTTAAAATGAATTTTGAAAAGCTTTCTGCATAACTAAATTTCTAAGTTTTTTTGTTTTTTTTCAAAGACAACTATAAGATTGACCGTCTATAAGCCATACATGAAAGGAGATACCTGATTTTATAGTAAAATTTCACAAAATACAATTACACATTTTATCTTTATTAAACAGTATTCCTGAAACAAAAAAAGGAGCAGGTATTAAATCCAAGTGTTCAGAATCGCAGTTAGCAGTCAACACTCTCATAATCACGCAAAGGGAGAGAGAGAGAGGGGGGGAAAGGAAGATCTCCTGTAGAAAACCAAGAAATAATTTTTTTTTTTCTTCCCCAAATCAAAATGAAGAAAAAGAAAAGAAAAAAAGGTTTCAACATGTACATTGCTCAAAATTCTTCTGGAAAACACACAAAGCCTTAGAGAAAAGAAAGAATTAATGAAAACAGTATTCAATAGAAGTAATTTTTTTACTTACTGAGCATTTATTTTATCTGATAATGAGCATGCATCAAGATTTCTCAGAAAGAATTGATGCTAAAAAGCAACAGAATAATGTGTATCTTCATTTTCTGAAGAAAAGTAAGAAACACTAAATTAGAATCCTCAATGACCCTATAATGGGAGGAATTCTATTCGCTGCACAGAACTTTGGGACAGGAAACCTGGCTGTTCAGGAAGCAAATATTAATGAGGCCAGTTCAATGCAGAGTTGAAGATAATTTTTCAGACTATATGGTTATTCTAAAGTTCGTATTTTAATATCTCACCTCATACATAGTAAAGGCATAGATCTTGCCAGATTATATTGAAGTGGTAGAGAGAGACAAGCTCCACATCATCCCTCAAAGAATATCAACTTTAAGAATGTAAATGTGGCTAGTTAAACACATAAGGAGTAACAAAGAATGTTTAAAGTGTACATTGAAAGTATAAAGAGAGAAGGACTAACTAAAGTACCTTGATCCACTGAATATTGCAAATCAGTAGACAACAGTCCATCTGAATTTTCATCTGTAGTTACTGACCACCAAGTAGAAATGTGAAGGGAAAGAAAAAGAGGAAGAGAGTTTAGACATGGTCCTTTAGAATGAATACATCTGAACGTCAAATGGACAAAGACTTTTCTTTCCATATTTGGGCAAATTTCAACAAGTTCACTGCAAAAATGTATTTGATCATGGGAACTAATCTGACCCACCGCCACTAAACAAACTGAACTAATTACTAGCTACAAAAATTATATTCGAGATCGCATTGTACGCGAGTAAATATGGTTTGTACGAAACTGAAAAATGTTTGCTGGTTTAGAGTTGATGGGTGTAATTAATTCCAATGATCAAATACAGTTTCGATGGTGAACTTGTTAAACTTTGCCTATGTTTGTTCATTTATTACCTACACCTCCCACCATGATGGTAGTACCAAGGATTCAGTAATATAAATGTTAGAGTGGAGGTCATAGTCACTCAGACATGCAGTGACTTGGCACAGCTTATTATAAATGGATGCAACCATCAATCTAGCAAAAACCTCTGGTAAACATTATCCCATGTCTTCCTTTATTCTTTTCAGAAATTCTTCCTGTAATGCACGATCACACATTCCATCCTTACATAGATCAATTTTTACTCTAACAGCTGAATTGAAATTATCAACTGAATTTTCAGATGAGTTAAGTATTAAGTCTAAAAACGTATTCTGTTCCACAATATAACTAGTTGTGTTCGTGATTATTCTTCTAATTCAGTCAAGTGGTCATGCCCCACGTAAGAAGACAAAACCTGCTTACCATTTCACAAAAAGACAGAAAGTACTCATGGAAGAGAGATTGTTTTTTTAATACAATATTACGAAAAAAAATCTATCCAAAGAATGTGTCACTAAAATCAAATAAAGTGAATATAAAGTGAAAATTCAATACAGGAATTTTAAATTCAAATAATCATAATAAAAATTAGGACAACTTACATAAAATCAAAACAGCAATGATAATTCAAATTTCCAACTAGATGAAAAAAAAACTTTTCCCAGTAGTTTGAATGTTACCATACTGAGTAAAAAGAAAACCCTTTTCAGACTCAAGACATTGTAGAAAATTTACACAAGCCAAAATTTGAAGCATCAAAAATTAAGCTTAAAAAATTTAGATGCTAGAAAACCCACACTGCTAGGGCTGCTGTTAATGAAATGTAAAATGATCATTACACTATTTAGCAAAAAGAACAAAGCCAATGTAGCGCAACTAAAAATATTTATTTTTTCTTTTAGTTATTATTGAGGACTAAAGTTTAATCTGTTGACCTGCACTACATTTGTTTCCATTGAAGAGGCTATAAATGTTATCAAAAGAAATTTTTCATGAGTATTTTTGGTAACATTTGAGTACTAACAAAATCTGTTTTCTTATTACAGGTTTATCAGAAAGAAAAAAAAAATGTTTGAAATGAATAAAAAGGCTAAAAAAAAATTGAATAAGAAGATATATGAGAGACTAATTTCAATGTGCAACCAAGTGGGTGTGTGAATTTTTTTTACTACTGAATCACAAGCATTGCTTTTATCACCAATATCTCAACAGTAACTATTTACCAGAGTTTAATAAATATTAGTAGACAGTCACCCCACCCCCCAAACTGCCAACTGAAGAGAGAATCAGGAACGTATGAGTAAAAGTTGTCAGCATTAGATAACAGAACTGAAAATGCACACATACAGAGACAAATTCAAAATGGCCAGTCACAGCAGACACAGAAGAACATGAAGACAAGGTTGACAGACACTTCTTCTCAATTCTTGAGTTTTCCTAAGAAAAGGAATTAAGGCCTAGGAACAAAATGCAAATGTTTGTTAGGGATTGAAGAAAAATGGCCCTTCATCAGCAATAGAGAAAAAGGAAAATAAAAACAAGAAAAACGTTATCTCTTCAGTGATTTCACAAGGGGCAAAAATAAAGGGGAAAACTTCGCAATGTCCAATGCTTTATTTCTAAAATCTGGTTATGTATGTATATATATATACACACATATATGTATATATGTATTACATATACATACACATGTATGTTTTCCATAGCGACAATAGATATACACATGCAAGATCCGAGATCAAGAGTGCAAACAAAACTACTCTTGCCTCAAAACCACCCATTAGGCTGGTCACATAGAAAGACGATGAGATTTATTTACAAAGGAATAGTTATTATGGGTGTTGCAAAGAGACAACTCTAGTAATATAGCGTTGGACTATCTTGTTCGTACTTCATTTTGCAGTGTTAAGAGAAGGTGTGGTTACATGGTTATTCGTAACTTCAGTGCATGCTCCAGGTCCCAACGGCACTCCCGCGACAAATAAATGTACACAACATAGAAATGAATGGTTGAACTTCATGAGTGGCGGTGGTAGTTGGTAGGTATACAAGTTGTAAATTTGTAGTAGTAGTTGTGGTGGTTGGTGGTGGTGTTCATTTTACAGCATTAAATAGTTGCAAAATTAAGATCTGGTTATTTTTTTTAAATATCACTATCATTTTGTAAAATTCATTTTTTTCTTTAAAAAAAAGAAAAAGAAAAGAAAAAAAAAAGTCTCTCTCCATTTTCTTGCAAAAATGTTACATGCATTAGAATGTGTTTGAGAGGGAATAGAGAATCTTGTCTGGTTTTAAAATTGTGTAATATTTTAATTCTTGGTTTGATCTCCTTTTTATTTCTTTGCAAGAAATATCATTTAACACCTACTTGACCAACCTACAAAAATGAAATAATAAGTATCTTACTTTATATAATTGATTCTGATTAACACTTGAAAGAACAAAAACAAAACTGAACCAACTAAAGTTATTTGCAGATAAATTCTAGTTCATCAATTCCAAAATTAGAAAGAAAAGATGCTTTTCGTATAATATTAAGAGAAAAATGTAATTGATTATTTATATATAGGGCTATTTTGTTTCTAGGAATCCAAATTTGTAATCTATATATCAAGCTAACTGGAGCCCATTTTAAATCATTGACTCATAAAATGTTAACAAGAATTCCTGTTACCAGCACTTTGAAAAAAAATTTCAAAAAATGACTTATTTCCAGAAGTTGTTAACACTACAAGCTGAAGATTTTCCATATTAGACTTGAGGGGAAAAGACATTCAAAACTGTTTTTTGTTTCCAATATTAACATCTTTCTGGTACATTTAAAGAAAAAATATATATAAAAAAAATAATAAACAATGAAGGGATGGGGGTAACAGCTTCTGGGAAGAATTTAAATTTTTGATGATTTTGTTTTCCTCATATCACACAAAGCAGCAAGACTTCCGCAAATTAAGGAGGAGGAGGCAAATAGAGTGTGAATAGGAAGAATTATAGGAAAACAGACACTAAGTCAAAAAGGAAATTGGAATGGGGAAGGGGCTTTTGTATTACAATTTTATTACTCCTTTTTTTGGGTTATTTCATTTTCTTGCTTTGATAATTTTATTTTTGCAAAAAAAAAGAAAAAAAAAGAAAGAAAGAAAAAAAAAAATTAAAAAAAATTTGTACCTTTCCAAAACAATCAGCAATGAAAAGTGGTAGGTGCTGAAACAGCATGACATAGACCACCCAATCAATTATTAAAAGTTCATGTGTGTAAGTAGAACGTACATGATGCAGGTGCCAGCGAGAAACGGAAGTTTTAATTCTGGAGGAAGAAGAGGAAGAGGAGAAGGAAGTGGCTGGTTGGTGGTAATTGTAGTAGTAATAGTAGTAGTAGTAGTAGTTATGTATGTCTGAATGTAATCGCACAACTTGGAACCATGGAATTTCTTTTATTATTAATATCATAATTTCATTACTCCATTTTTTTTTTTAAATTCATTTTGTTTGAAACCCTACCCTACAACCCCCAGACAAAGCAGACAATATTTTACAGAGGTGCAGAACCTTTGAGAAATTTACAAGAATTTGGTTTTCGTTTTTGTTTTTTTTTTCCTTTATCATCATCATCATCATTTCATCCTTGAAAGAAACAAGTACAATATCCTGTACTTTTTAATTTCAAAATTGTTACTATACAGTCATCTGGGCGGCACTGACCAGATGTTGTCCATGTACTTTTCTTCCAATAGGCTGCGGGCACATATTCTCATCCTCTGTTATATGTAAAAATACAATTTTAGATTCCAACTACTGTTTGATGACATGGTCACGTGGTTGTTGTACTGTTTGCTGTGACTGAACTGACGGCTGGTGGAGTCATTCCCCCATTGCTATCATTTGCTCTCGCTCTCTAGATAAGCTCTCCTCAGCCACCGACTGACCAATACAAACAGATTAGGGTGCTACATTAATTGCAGCATCCAGCCTTAGTCTGTTGATTTTGCTCATTATTGAGCGTCAAACCTTGCTGTCTTTGTTGTGAAGTTCCTCCTGCCTCATTCTTCGGCAATTTCTTTGCTGCCAGACATAAAAAGAAAAAAAATGAAAATTTTTTTTTGAAGAAAAAAAAAAAAGAAAAAAAAAAAAGAGAAATATAAAGTCATACATTACATATTTTATTTTGAAATGGCAGGGATAAGTTAATTATTTCTTTTTTGTGATTTAAAAAAAATATTTACACCTTTTGAACATTTTTCTATTGCTTGGATAGACAAGAGGTAGATAAATTAAAAAACACTTCAATATCAAAATTAGATTCCTCAGTGAAAAGATAATTTTCCAAATGATCTCTCTAAAACAGAAATTTATTCTAAGTTCTATATTGAACCCAGCGATAATTTCTTGATCAAAAACTAAGCCCCCCCCCCCATTTGTGATAATAGTACCTCTATAGAGAAATTAATCTAAATTGTGCCCAAGTGTGTGACATATTACACAAGTTAATAGATTGGTTAGCTGTACATGTTTCATGATTTTCTATAATCTTAATTCTTTTTTGTTCCTTGTACTAAGGCTACAATAAGCAATTAGTCTCACAAGGATTTTCAGCAATGGCTGTTCTGACAGGGTATCCTGTTTAGAGGCCTGTAAACCATTAGAGAAAAATTGAAGAATAGAACATTTTTGGTTTCATATTTACATTGTTTCCAATTTTAATATGTAAATCAAAAATTAAATATATCTGTACTAAAAAATATGATGTTGCACTCCTTATGACAAAAGCTAAATGAATGAGAATGATGCTCAAAACAAAACAGTTTTGAGTATTTTCATATTGAAACCATCAATTAGCTACTTTTAATCATTGCTATATTTATTTCTCCATGAGATTATGTATCTTCCCTTTCGTAATTTGCCCATTTCAACAGATTCCAAATATATTACAGTATTCAATTTTTTTTCATTATTACAGAAACACTAATATACTGAATGATTTTCAAATATCTCAACCTTATATAACATTCTCAGTAAACAAGATTTGAATAAAAAAAACAATAGAAATCTGATAAGATGCTAGAATAGTTCATTTATGCGTTTAGAAAGTTATTTTTTAGCAAACTGAAAATGAATTTTTTTCCTTCATTTCACTCATGCCAATCTTCGAATTTAATCTAGTTTGAATCAGCCTGTTCTACATATCCCAATAATAGAGCTTATTCTGAATACTTTCGTATTAGCAATTCTGATATTATTTTAATCCACCAAGTTATCTCTAAAATGTATATATACACTCAATCCTTCAACATCATTCCGTCTAACAAAAATAAGAAAAAAAATTTAAAAAAAAAGATTTAAAAAAAAAAAAAAAAAAAAAAAAAAAAAAAAAAAAAAAAATGCCTCAAATACTTGTTACAATATTCTAGAGAGGTGAGTATGCTATCCTTACTTAAAGTCAGATCTTTTTTTAGATATTAAATTATACTGTGGTGGGGGAGGGGAGGTGGGGTAAATTTAGGATAAAATTTGCTTACCAATTGCAAGGAATATTTCATTAACATTCATTGCTGTTTTGGCTGAAGTTTCCATAAATAACAAACTATTTTCTTCTGCATATGCATGTGCCTCCTGTAAAAAAATGGTTGAAATATATTAATCAAGATAGAACACAACTCTTGCATAAATTTACAAAGAATAAGATAAAGCACAACACATGTAACCCTGGCAACAGGGTTTGGTCTTTGTCATCCTACTCTGCAAGAAACAGACTAAGAAGTGACAGCCACTAAATGATTTTTCTAAAATAGGTATATATTTTCAGTAGGTTTTGCTCATCTAACAGATTACACGTGTTTACAATTTAGTACATACACTGCAAAGAAAAATGTAAATAACATGAGTTTACTCATTTCATGAATGGCCAGAGGTAACAATTCAGTTTGTGATGCTGGAGTTAAACATGCAGTACAACCAAGATCATATGCATTTTAAGCAGTAAATAGAACAGTGAAAAACATTTCAACTGGTTCATTAAAGAATAATTCAAAAAAATTTGAACATGTGGAATGGATGAAAGAAATTTCTTTCACCAGGTGATCATAGTATGTAAATTGTCGAACAACTATCTTAAAATAAGAGGTTAGCAGTTTTTCATAGAAGTAAGTAATTCTCAAATTCTAAGAAAACTTTAAATATGATTCTAAATGCAGAGGCCTTATTTCTGCAATAATTCAGATTCAAGTTAATTTCTAAAAATTTTTCAATACAGCCATAATGATCAGACATTTTGCTATGACATTTTCAGTTAATTCTTCGAATTTCAAGTCAAAATTTTAGTATAGCACTCTGTAAGCCATGGGTATTTAAACCCGCACACGTTTTCTTACCTCATGTTCTACCATGCGTTTGTTTGCAAGATCAGCCTTATTCCCTGCTAATGCTATGACAATATTTGGACTTGCTTGCCGCTGCAGCTCCTTTACCCAAGATTTCGCCCTACTGAAAGTGTCCTGAAATTAAGAACAAAGGCAAAAGTAAGACAACAGATTGGATGGTGTTCTACACAATACTAGAATATGGTCATAGTCAGAAACATTTGTAAAATTTTGAACTGAATCTTCTTTTCAATCCATGGAGGTAGACTTTACATTCTACTGTTATTGCTACTATATCAGTCAGGCTGCAAGAACATAGGGGAGAAAAAAGAAGAAAAAAGGAAAAAAAAAAAAAAAAAAAAGGTCAGGCATAGCTGATCATATGTGATGAAAATGGATGGGGGGTCACCAAGCCCTGTAGAATGATCAGAATAATACAAAGCAGCATCAGCACATATCCTATATTCAAATAACCTACTTGTTGAGCCTAACAAAGGATTGAACATTATAAAGGAGCACTTGTTCAGGAAAAAATAAACATTAGGTTTAAAACTCCAAAATTCCACCATTTGATTATCCTATGAGACAATGGTCTAGTGCAGTGGTTCAAACTTTTTCACATCACAGTGCCTTTGTTGTGTAATAAAGTCAGAAAAAACTGAACTATCACATTTACGTTCATATAGCTTGATATTCCCATGACACCCCTGGAGTTAAATGTGGCTTATTGATTCAGTGTATGCAGTAAACCTGGTGGTTGCGAGTTCAATCCCTAGAGAAGAATTAACTATCATCTATAACTTTTGTTAAGAAAATCTAATCCCTCCTTCACATCCTTGATTTTGACAATGTTTTAGTCAATCCATTCAACAACCTTTTCAGGAGTAATACGTAAAGAAAGCCTCTTTTATTGGTCTATCTTCAGTTGTGCAAAGCAAACCCCACAACCCCAATATCAAACAGAAAATTTTGAACCATAACATATGTAAATATTCTATTTCGGCAATGTGTGCAGTACAGGTTGTTCTGTAATTTCAACATGGTAAAGTTCTAATTTTTTTTTGTTAAGCCCAAAACTCCATCCCATGTTGAGACAAAGAACTCCGTCTTGTATTGAGACAAACAATCTGGAAAAAAAGACTTAAAAGACTTTTTCCTGGCTGATTTACATATGCCAGAAGAATGAACCAGCCAAAATGTTGTGTCAATATCAAAGATATAAGTGATTAGATTGTCCAAACAAAAGCTGGCAAGAATTACCTAGTACAAGATATAGAAGTTCAAATTTATTGTTATTTAATGATTAGGAATATTTAGGAAAAATATTGGGGAGGGGTATCAAAACAAAGTTCACATTTTTTCTACATATTCAAAAGCATTTAAAAAGTTTCCATTGCTTACATTGGATGTGTAACAAAATAATTAAAATATATTACCAGCAAAAATAAATTAATGAACCAAAAAAAAAATACAAAGCACATTGCATGAAAAATGCAAAATCTTCTCCAAGAATTGTCAGCAATAGGAACAAATTAATGGCTATAGATCCAGAGATAATAGAAGCTAAAACTGAACAGCTTGAATAGACACAATAATTACACAACTAATAAAAACAAAAAAAAGGAGAGAGAAAAAAGAATAACTCAAATGGAAGAACGAGATACAAGCAAAAATGTGCATAATTTTACCCACTATATCTCATCTTCGGAGAATCAGACACTTTACTTCCTTGAATATATAAAGTCCTAATCCATGGTTAATAAACAAAAATATAATATTTTGAGAAAATAAGGTCTTGATCTTATTAAATCATTTTCTGTTTAGAAGGTAACCTGCAAATAAAGCCATTATTATAGATGATAACTACAAAGGACCCTAAGAGTGCATACCTCTGTCAACATCATACACTAACTATAACAAATGAATGGAAAACAGTTAACACACTGCTGCAATGCAAGGGAGGTATTGGTTAGTTTCAATCTTCCATATATTAGACTATTGTGTTAATACATGAAAAACATCCATACTGGAAAAAAATTCCTAAATCTGTCCTGAAATGTTACCAATTCTTTCATGGCCCACCCTTCCACAAAATATCATGGCAATTCATCGAGAACTCTAAGGGATATTCTGTGGACAGATAGACCAACAAGTAGGCAAAGATAAATTGCTCCTCCAAGTGGTAAACAGAATATCTTAATAGATTTTCTAAATAAGAAGCATAACAAACTATTTGAATTGGTTAGTGATATCAAGTAATCAAAATATTAGGAGTGATAGAAATAGTATTTGGCAATAGCTGTTGGGACAATTTTTTTTAAATCAATTGTAATTAAGAGTTCCTATTTTCAAGGTTTATAAGGAGCTTATACTGTTTTAAATCAAGTAAATAATGTGGAACATCAAAGTACCAAATATTTCTAAAATGATTTGATACTGAAAATTTTTTAATGAATAAATATTTTACTCTACCAAAGATTCATTAATACAAATGTTGAAAGAATTTATGAACTGGAAAAGATTCCTGACAATCAGGCAGAAATTTTTAAAAAATGAATAATACATGTATGACATTTACTTCAAATTTGAAGTAAACAGTGACGGGGGGGGGGGGTTCTTTTCGTTTATATTTCAAACAATGAGGCAAATTATTCTTCTATAATATTAATCCAATTAATTATGAGAATACTTATATATTGACAAGGAAATGTGAGCAGCAAATGAAACAAGCAAGCATGGCATTCAAGTTTGAGGTTCAAGTAACAACCTTATCAGGCATTATATGGAGGTGACATAAAATGACCAAAGCTAATTATTCAAATATCAAGTCAATGTGAATATTATTCAGTATGAATAAATTTTATGCCACAAATTTTTTTCATTATATTAAGGAAATTGACCATTTTACTCAAAATTTAAGTTTCTAGGCCTTCCAGCTTCAATTAAAAAAAAAAAAAAAAAAAAAAAAAAAAAAAAAAAAAAAAAGAGTATTTTACTGATTAGGCAAAAGAAAGAAGATTCTACATATCCAGTCTCAAATATACATAATTCAGTCATGTAAAGGTTTACCTATTCTTCCAACTGGTACTTCATTCCTATTTTATTAAAACTTTTGGTCATATACCTAAAATTACTCAGTTTTGGTTTCAGATGTTAGAAAATTTATTCATTTACCAGTTTAAAAAATGAATTGGTCTCAAGGATATGTATCATCGAATTTTACAATAAATGCAACATAAGACTCCAATTGGGCAGCTCTTTTACAAATTACTAGAAGAAGCACCCAGTCATGCCCAGGTTTACAAATATCAAAAATAAATAGAATCATAGGTTCATTATACTTTGTATCAATTGCTTAAGAAAGCACTTGGTTAGGGATTATCAATCAATTATTGCTTTCAAGCAATTAAGAAAATACTGTTTGCACTGGCATATAAGTAGACTTTTCCAGCTTCTCTAACACATCATATCAGTTTGTTTAGATCCTATGAACTTGACAACTTGGTTATGAGAAAATTTCTTATTAGAAACATAACTTCATCTGAATTTTCAATTTAAGAAACCATCAACAAGTTCAATATATATATATATATATACACACACACACACACATTATATATATATATATATATATATATATATATATATATATATATATATATATATATATATAAATAAAACATGAAGATCATTGGGGTTTTTTTTTTGAGAAATAAAAAGAGTTTGAGAAGCTCAGCTGTAACAATTATTCGACCTTCCCCCGGATTCACCAGACCTCTCTATCATAAGTGGCATTTTGTACTCTGCTGCTTTCTCTTTTAGTTGATTTAACAAATGGAGATGATCCATGGTTGAGTAGCTTCTTCTGAAGCCAGCTTACTCCCATGGTTGGTTTTCATCCAACGTTTTGGTGATTTGGTTGGTGATTATTTTTGCATTAAGTTTATAGATGCAGTTTAAGTAGACTTATTGGTCTGTAGTTGTTGAAGTCTTTGAAGTTTTTCTCTTTTAAATAGCAGCATTATGATTGCAGCATCCCAATCTTCAAAGACTTTACTTTGATTTAGGCATAAATTAACTAGAATAACTAGTTTAATAGTGATGTTATCTGGCCCAAGAGCCTTTCCTTTGTTTCATGGCTTGTTTCACTTCCCATGATATAACTTCCTGTAAATTTCCAAACTGATTGCTCATATCTTGCATATCCTGTTTGACCTCCATTTTCCTTGAGTATACTAGTTATTTGTTTCCATCCTGTACTAAGAGCTTTGAAGTCCCTATCTTTTGAGAATGGTTTCAATGATTGCTGTCATATTTTTTCTCTTCTCTTCATTTCTTTTGGATTCAATTTTTTTGTGCTTCCGATTAGTGTCAGTTGCTAAAGAAAATAATTGCACTTTGAGGGTGCAATTTACGATGTGAATATAACGCTGAGTAGGAAACTTACTTTCTGTCAATCATACGACCACCCAAAATCATTTAGAACAGCAATTTTTCAGAATATAAATAAAAATGAAAAATACCGACAATAATTCATTTTACATCAGCAGTAATATAAATACTTCCAAGCCATAGTTTCATAAAACTGACCTAAAGTAATGGTCCAGCTCAGTATTATAGTTAGAGCATGAATAATTTTGAGATTAATTTACTTCGTCAATCACCCACCATGTAACACCTTCTGTGCCAAAACTTCATTAGTCATCAAAACAGTCCTAGGTCCAACATCTCTAAAAACAGGCTACAAGTCAAACAAAAGAACCTTATCTCTCATTTATATCAGAATGAATGTAAAATTAATTCAACATTGTTGTGTTGGGATCATAGGATTCCTTGATGTTACTCAAAAATCTTCTGCATTGAAAAAGGAGTAGTAACTGCCAAATCAACTGATCAGTATTTTTTTTTGAGGTTGAAGAACATTGAATAGATGAACAAATAAACATACCAATCAATACATATCAATTCTTTGTTGGGTGAAAAAAGCTCAACTTTATACTCAATCTATAAAGCTAGTTAAGGAAACTATATTTGTATACAGTATCTTTATTTTAGAGGATTTTATGGATAATTTGGATTAATGGGCATGATTATGAAAAAAAATTTATAACTTTTTAAACTTTTACCGCTAGGACGACAAAAAAAAAAAAAAAAAAAAAAAAAAAAAACTAATAAAAGAGAAACTTGAGACGATTTAGAAAACCACATTTCTTAAGTAGCTCAGCATTACCCGATAAAAAGGAAAAAAAGGGGGAAAAAGGGGAATTTTCGGAGATTTTGAAATGTCACAGACTCCTCATTTATCAATATGAATAGATGGCAGAACTAATCAGTTTCATCAGTATCGCATATCAGGAGCAGATGAAAGATCATATACTTGAATATATTTAGCAGCATTTGAAAATCTATAATTATCCTGGGAATTCATACATTTCACGTAAATATTCCCCAAAACAAAGAGAGTAGGAGAAGAAGAAAAGCATAAATATACAGTTTACTTTCAGTTTTTACAAAGACCTTTCATGCATAAAAATCTTAATTATTAGGAATTTAGATAGTTTATGAATAGATTTAATAAAAATGAAAGATATGACAATTTTGAGAAATAAAAGAAAGAAAAAAATAAAAAATATTCAAGAAGCCTTTTAGCTTTTTGAGTGAGTGAATCAAATATAGATAAAATCTATGGAGAACATTTCTCAATATGTAAAAGAATTCTACCTGATTTGTTATATCATACACCACTATTGCTGCCTGGGCTCCTCTATAATACATAGGAGCAAGGCTGTGATATCGCTCCTGTCCAGCTGTGTCCCAAATTTCAAATTTTACTGTAGTATCATCCAGACAAACTGTCTGAGTCAGGAAAGCAGCTGAAAAAAAAAAAAAAAAATACATGAAACATTAATGAAGTTTATTCCTTGTGTTTGAAAAAAAGTGATGGATAATTAGATAAGCACATTATCTGACATATTTTAAATCATTATATCATGTAGAAATTATCTCTAATTATGAAGATCTAATAGCGACAAGTATAAATTCTAATTTTAAGAATAGCATGAAGATTATTCTGGGGGCAATTTATGATTTAACAAAAACTAAAGAATCAAACCAGAGCAAGAGACAAAGGAATAATGATCACATGATTAAAGAAGAAAAAAAAAAAATTCATAATCAAAAATGATGGAAAACAGATTTATCTTGTTTACCTTAAAAGGAAAAAAAATTAGAGAGAGGGATAGAATAAAAAGAGAGGGGAGAGAGGGATAGAATAAAAAGAGAGGGGAGAGAGGGATAGAATAAAAAGAGAGGGGAGAGAGGGATAGAATAAAAAGAGAGGGGAGAGAGGGATAGAATAAAAAGAGAGGGGAGAGAGGGATAGAATAAAAAGAGAGGGGAGAGAGGGATAGAATAAAAAGAGAGGGGAGAGAGGGATAGAATAAAAAGAGAGGGGAGAGAGGGATAGAATAAAAAGAGAGGGGAGAGAGGGATAGAATAAAAAGAGAGGGGAGAGAGGGATAGAATAAAAAGAGAGGGATAGAATAAAAAGAGAGGGGAAGAGAATAAAAAGAGAGGGGAAGAGAATAAAAAGAGAGGGGAAGAGAATAAAAAGAGAGGGGAAGAGAATAAAAAGAGAGGGGAGAGAGGGATAGAATAAAAAGAGAGGGATAGAATAAAAAGAGAGGGGAAGAGAATAAAAAGAGAGGGGAAGAGAATAAAAAGAGAGGGGAAGAGAATAAAAAGAGAGGGGAAGAGAATAAAAAGAGAGGGGAAGAGAATAAAAAGAGAGGGGAAGAGAATAAAAAGAGAGGGGAAGAGAATAAAAAGAGAGGGGAAGAGAATAAAAAGAGAGGGGAAGAGAATAAAAAGAGAGGGGAAGAGAATAAAAAGAGAGGGGAAGAGAATAAAAAGAGAGGGGAAGAGAATAAAAAGAGAGGGGAAGAGAATAAAAAGAGAGGGGAAGAGAATAAAAAGAGAGGGGAAGAGAATAAAAAGAGAGGGGAAGAGAATAAAAAGAGAGGGGAAGAGAATAAAAAGAGAGGGGAAGAGAATAAAAAGAGAGGGGAAGAGAATAAAAAGAGAGGGGAAGAGAATAAAAAGAGAGGGGAAGAGAATAAAGAGAGGGGAAGAGAATAAAGAGAGGGGAAGAGAATAAAGAGAGGGGAAGAGAATAAAGAGAGGGGAGAGAGGAAGAGAATAAAGAGAGGGGAGAGAGGAAGAGAATAAAGAGAGGGGAGAGAGGAAGAGAATAAAGAGAGGGGAGAGAGGAAGAGAATAAAGAGAGGGGAGAGAGGAAGAGAATAAAGAGAGGGGAGAGAGGAAGAGAATAAAGAGAGGGGAGAGAGGAAGAGAATAAAGAGAGGGGAGAGAGGAAGAGAATAAAGAGAGGGGAGAGAGGAAGAGAATAAAGAGAGGGGAGAGAGGAAGAGAATAAAGAGAGGGGAGAGATAGAGGGGGGAGAGAGAAACAAGAAAAAGAGAAACAAGAAAAAAAAAATAAAAACCAAAAAATAACAAAAACCAACTGTTCTAACTTCCAAGATCATGTTTAAAAATTAACTAAATGCTAGGGATTGGCATAGGGTCTTGAAAAAGAAAGAAAAATAGAAAAAAAAAGAAAAGAAACAAAACAAAAAAAAAAGTTTGGGGGAAAAAACAACACACCCATCCACAAGATGTCCCAGAACGCTTTTCGTAAAAAAGAAATTCAATGTACAACCACCATAAGCCAACACATAGCTTACCCATAGCAATAAATTAAGCCCCCCCCCTTATGAAAATCTTCAACATTAAAACAGTTTAATCAGCACCCCAGCATGTGCTGCACCTTCAAAATATTTAGTGTTTTTTCCTCCACCAAGACTTACTAGATTTACAAATTCAGGAAAAGAATTGACAAATTTTCAAGCATGACATTCATCAAAACTGTGTGATAGATGATTGGGGGGGGGGGGGATTTGATGAAAATGGAAAACGGATTATCGATGTGACTTAGTTGGATGTTGGAGAGACAGCTGAAAAACAATTGAATTTGTGATATTCTTAAAAATAAAAATGACGGGTTGCAGATCAAAACTATACACCTTGGTAAAATTTGATTTTTTCAATTTTTAACTAACTAAAGTACTTAATAACTGAAAGTTCAATGGAGGTTTCCACTATAAAGTTTAAATGCCATTTTATCCAGTTCAAGTGACATTGAGTGAAAGATTTTTATAAGTGAGAAGCATCCCATCAAGGGACACCTTTCTATCAAATTTCAAGTAAATCTGACAATAAACAGCTGAGACACAATACAGAGATGACAGACAGAGCCTCAAATAAAAGTGTTTCAGTAAAACACCAACTCATAGTGAACAAAAAAAAAAAAACCGTAATAAGAGAAAAATAAGGTCAAGTACTGAAATTTACTTATAAGCATTTATGAGTAATAACCAAATGAAGTTTTTTTTCAAGTTCTCAAGTTCAAAAACCACCTTCGTTGCCTTTACCAGTTCATAATAGCCTCTTGCAAAAGTTAGACCCAGAAAATTAAGGCTAGCACATTGGAAGAGCTTGATAGGCAAGATCATAAATATTAAACAAATACATTAATTTCAAAAGCCTCCTTATGAAATCTGTAATGTACTGGACAAATAAAACTTAAAGCAAATATCTTCAGTAATTTTTCTCATTTTAACAGTAAAAAAAACAAAAAAAAACAACTAATACCTGCAGCCTTTCTCCATTTTTATAATTTATATATTCTATCAGAGCATATGATATTCTACATTTTCTCATTCATCAGCAGAATTCATTCAAGACAACTTTTCTATAAGGTGGTGCTTTAAAAATATTTTTCAAGTGATTATATATATATATATATATATATATATATATATATATATTGCATTATGTGCGTGTGTGCGCACATACACACACAAAATATATCTTCAAGTTGATCTTTCAGAAAGGATCAAAATTGCAATCAAACTTTTGTTGAAAGACAAATATTGAAATTGTCAGCAATAATACAAAAAAATTATTTTTCACAAGCAGGACTCTTTGCAACTAGGAAATAGAATAAGGGATATATCTCAAATATCATAATATCCATAGAATGGGATTTCCCATGAATGGATCAACATTTCTGCCTAGGAATATCTTCGCACTTATTGAAAAGTATCACACACAAAGCTTTTTTTGGACAGGGTCTTATAGATAACTACCTTCTAGCATTAAGCAAAGGATATATTGATAGGAACAATCTACATTGCCATAAATTCAGAGTTAGCTGATCAAATTCATTTTCAAAAACATTGGATCAAAAGAAATAGATGAAATTTTCAATTCATTTTGAATTAAGTGTTTTGGATTGATTGATTTTTGATGACATTATCAGTGAATAAAATGAGCATTTTTCTCTGTATTAATGGATACACATGTTTTATATAAGAGGAAGAGGAGGAAATTTCAAATAGCAGCTTATCCATTTACATGAACGAGAAAGAAATATATTACTTGTAAAAAATCTCATCTATATTGCTGTTCTCTTCCCAACTATCATAACAATTCTAGGTAATTTGACAATACAAGGTTACAGACACAGAGAAAAAAATCTGTGTCAATACGCGTAAGACGAATTATTCCCTTTGCAGGATCTATTTTCTAAATTTTTTATGATCATTCAACAATTCTTTTCATCATAAGAGGCTCCGCCCATCCCCATACTGTTTCAAATCAGATTTACATAAAACTTAGAAAGGTGACCATTGATAAAATGCTCCTTACCTTGGAAAATCTCCTACTCAGGGTTAAGTGATCTGGCAATATTGGCGTTAAAACTTCACAGTGAACCATATTGAATTTTGATTCTTTTTATTAGATTGAGAAATTTTTTAAATATTAAAAATACAAATTCTAAGTACTCTAGTACTCCTGAAGAGTATCATTTCATTAATAACAGTTCTTTTCAAGAGAAAAATTTAAATTGAGTTTATGCTACAAATATCTTTCATAGGATTTTGATCAATAAGAGAACAGTTCATTGATTGGGGAAAAAAAAAAAAAAAAAAAAGCAAGTTATGTGAATTAACCCCCCCCACACACAATTGTGTAAACCCTGGAAAACATAGTAAGTTCTATTCATATATCCGAAAAGACATCTTTCTGTCGATTATGTAGGAAATATTCAAACTAGTCAACCTTCCAATCAGTTACTAAGGAAAAAAGATTATCCAATCTTTTTTTTAAAATTCTATTTACTCATTTTTTTTCTTAAAAAAAAAAACCCATTACTCTTCAAAAATACTTTGAATTATATACATCTAACTAGCTAAACCCATGGAAATTCCATAGTTTAATAAACAAAAAAAACTGCAAAGGAATAAAGATCAATGACATTTTAATGCTTTATTAATGAGTTACATATATACAATCCAATAAAGTAAATGAGACTGTCCTAATGTCTTCATTCTTCCACACTTATTGTTTCTCTCTGAGTCTAACACCCAGCAGTCAAACCCATCTCAAACAATGTGCTATCATGACATGACAGAGAAGGTAGTAGTAACACTTCAATTATCGTGATGCTTTAGAAAATCATAAAACAAATAAAGTAAAAAAATCATATCAAAAACTTGAAAAATATATCTTGCAAGGGGAATAACTTTTAGTAATCACCACGACATCTTTCATGGATTCTTGGACCCCTATATTATCATTGTACCCAATTCTATTTTGCAATGCTGTAAGCTTAAGGAAATAAATATGTCCATCTTGCATATCAGTACTGGCAAGTATATTTCAATATTACTCCATCTTTGGCTGTAGACATTGAATAAATATGGTTATGATAACAGTAAAATCAGACCAGTATACTTTAATAATCTTACAGAGAATATTTTTATGTAGAAATGTGGAACGTAAGGCACAATCCAAGAACTCAAGAAAAGAAATCTATACAATGGTACCTCTCTCAACTAAGACACCCCGTTCCACAAAACATCTCATTAGATGAAAATTCGTGAGGTGAATAATTAAACCAATACGATTTCAGTAATTCATTCCAACAAAGGGGGGGAAAAAAGAAGCAAAATCAGTAATCTACTTACTACTTCATTTCTGACCTATTCATAAACATTATATAATAAAAAAAAATTTTTAAATTAAAAAAAAAGAAAGGAGGGAAAAAGTATTTTGCTTCAAGAGCATGTTATTTTGGTATGCTTCAAAATTTTTCAGCATTTTTTTTTTCCAGGAATAGTTGAATTGAGAAAGAAATATAAAGAGGGATAAGAGGAGGAGGGGTAGAAATTACTAAAAAACAACAAGAAGCAGAAATGGATCGTCCTATGAGAAGAGGGAATCAAAGTTGGATCAATCATATACACCCCTGCCTTTTTTACGAAAGTCTAGATGAAGAGCATGTCAGCTATATCGTAACAATTTAATTCTTTTCTTAAAAGAAAAAAATCTTTCATCAAAAAAAAAAAAAAATCAATTCTACTCAGTGATCATTTAATGCTGTGTCAGCATTTGCCAAACTTATTTACATATTGCAAAAACAGTATAGTTTCAAGATAATTTAGAGAGAATTTTGCTGACAAAACCAGTTACTATCTTCAACCAACATATTGAAAAGTTAAGCGAAGTATGTTAACCTGTAAGAGGATCAGGGCTGTGGAGTCAGTACACAATACCTTTGACTGTGAATACTCAATTTATAGTACCAACACCTCCATTTATAATGAGACTAATTATGTATTTCCTATATTGATTGAAAGTACACAACATACAAAGCACAATACTTTTACCAATATGTCATTCTTCAGCAACATGTGAACAGCATGATCAGAAATAAGGAGTAAACCGAAGGTGAGAATTGAATTAACGCCCTCTAGCCAGGGGGAGTTCAGTAAAGGCCTATGGCTTTTCATGGTTTACTAGAGCTGATTTTCACCTCTTGACAAAATTGACATATTTCTTTGTTTATATCTGACATAATAGTTTTAATAGAGTGATCTCTAACTTATTGTTATTGGCTGAAGTACAGTAGTCCCTCAAATTTCACAGACTTGATTATTTAAAAGGAAAAAAACTTGAGAAAAAATTCAAAATATTTTGATCAAGATTTTCCTTGTTTTTTCTAAAAAGAGGAGTCCAAATATTTGTTTTAAAGAAATGAAAACTGATTTTCATTAATGATAACATAGAATTGCGCTTTTTTCATTCAATATTTCTGGTTTTTCCTTTTTTTTCAAATTTTACAGGCAAAACATCAATGATGGGTATTGAGAGTTCAACAATGGGTAACAGATTGACAAACCTCAGAAAAAAAGGACAAATGAAAGCATAATTAGACATCAATTATAAATTAAATTTAAATTGAAGACAGCATTATGGTAATGAATACTTGAAAACTTGATAAGGTCTGTATCTTTATCATGTCTAGAAAGACTTTCAATCAGTAAAAAATTAATAGAAAATAATTTTTAAAAAGTCTGAGTTGACCTCTCTGGCCTTCCTTCTTACAAAAAAGCTATTTCAAAAAAAAAAAAAAAAAAAAAAAAAAAATAAATAAAGAAAGAAATAAAGAAATGAAAAAAACAAAAACAAAAAATTAATCATTTTTTTTCACTGATTATAGTTGATTAATCATACCAATACAATATATAAAAAAATCTCATTGTTAGGTAAAGTGGAAGAACACAACAAAAATTTTCAAAAATTAAAAAGAAACCAACCCCACCCTGGAAATTTGGAATGGACTCTTGTCCTTCAAGTATTGAATCTTTCAAGATTCAATAGATAGTTGATTTTTTGTAATTTTTCAAAATCCAAGCATTTTTTGCACACAAAAAAATTGTGAATTTTTAATGCAAATGTTTTGTTTAAATATCTTGTGACATTCATGCTATCTTTATTCAAAAATATCTCTGGTTCTATGTGGTGTGCACTGTTTCAAAAATTTTTTTGCCAATCTTTCTCCTTACTAATGACACATGATCCAAAGATAAAATTAGGTTTTGTACGATTTTAACTTTCCTTCTCTGAATTTCTTCCTATTGTATCAAGATGAATTCATGGCACAAAATATTCTAATCAAGAGCAAAAGAAAGGCTTTTATAGTTATGTTGATATCTGATGAATATGTAGTTCAATTATTACAATTTTATTGAGAATAAGCTGAATTTCTGAATTTAGGCCATCTTTTTTCTTGGTTGAAAAAAAAAAAAAGAAAAAAAAAAAAAAACTCTACTCATATTCAAGTATATACAGTCAGAAAACATTTTTACAGACACTGACAACAGTAACCCAAAATTGCTTTTAACTCCACAGCCTTGGTGATTTCAGTAACAGGATATAATACATATTTATTAGTTCATGATATTTTCTGTCAGAACAGGAAAAACTCAAGATAGCATACAGATTTCAAAAAAAAAAAAAAATAGATAAAAAATTTTAAAATGCTCTAAATCAAATATAATTAACACTTAGAGGAAGAATGAAAACTTACCTCCTATCGTGCTTTCTTGGTATTCATGAAACTGCCCTTTGACAAAACGCAACACCAAACTTGACTTTCCTACAGCAGACTCTCCCAGCAAAACTAACTTAAATTGACATATTTTCCCTTGTGTTGCACCATTTGGTCGTTGGGCGGCTCCTCTACCGGCCATCTTCCTTTATCTGATTTTTTGAGGTTATCTCTGCTTTTGCTCTGCAGGAAGGAATCTGCAAAAAATGAGAAAATTTACAAAAAATCAGTAAAGATCTTTTGAGAAGAAGAGAAGGAAAAAAAAAAAAAGGAAAAAAAAAAAAAAGGAAAAAAAAAAAGGAAAAAAAAAAATGTTACCTCTAAAAATTCAAAATATCAAATGTATATACAAAAAAAAAAATCAGTCTATATCTAAGGACAATTGAAGAAATCGGTGTATATATGCATCATGATTACTTGACAATTAACCATTGTACATAGTTAATATTTGCCAGATATTAGTCAGCATACAAGGCAGAGCAGTGTTGAGTTGGAACTGGATTTCTCTTGATCAATATATAATGGGCATCAGATCAGCATTTGAGATTGTGTTTTAACATCAACCTGTTAATTCCAAATTTAAAATCAATTTTGCAACTAAATCAACAGTATTACCTTTTTCAATTACTAGTAATGATTTTTTCAATTTTTCATCCACTGATATTTTCTGAAGTCATCTCTATTTGAGAATTCAAGATAAGTGATCTCTCCACTCCATTCAGTAATTTTTTTTTAACCTATGTAATGCTATTCAAATAATCTTGCCATTGCAAAAATGAGCATACAACAGATAAAGTACACCTTATTCAAACTTTTCCGTACTTGACCTCACTGTAGTATCATTCAAAAAAACAAGACAGGGCTGACTTCTAAACTTAGCTTTGCTAGTAAAACTCTGAGAAACAAAATTATATTTACCTCACAGACAGTGAAGAACAAAACAAGTCCTAATCAAAATAAATTGTCACTGCCACACCTGTATGCATTAATGACTGTATTTTTTGCTCATTCTCTCATTTGTACAAGGACACTGTCGAAAACATTTAAAAAAAGGCAGTAGATACCCCTATGAGAGATAAGAAAAAAAAAGAAAGCACTATTATTTATATTGTTATGTAAATGCACGTTTTCCAAAATCTGAAACAATTCAGATAAGGGCTACTCATTCAACCAGTATAATACAATAATTCAAAGAGGAAAACCAAGTAGGGAGAGCAATGGAAACTATGATTGAAATTGTAAGATTTTACTAAATAAAACTTTAATAAAATAAATGCATATATAGTGCATTTAATATAAAAATAGGAAGAAGATAATAATATACATCCATTAATTAGGTTTTGCATAAATTTCTCAGTATTTGGAAGAAGAAAAAAAAAAAAAAAAGTGAAAAATTCCGACACTGGAGTTGGAAGGATGTAATCCTAAATCCTACCAGCCTACTGGATGGTAGTCCAACAAACTATGGTTTAGATTGGAAGGATATAAAACATTTTTTTTTTTATCAACAAAGCATTTCTATGAAGACTCTGAAACACCAATTTGAAAATCCAAGATTTTTGAAGATGACCACCAATTTGACCCTCTAAGTTGAGGCCAGAACACCTTTGTACAGATGACATATGCAGTCGGAACAAGAATATTTTCAGCTTTCCACAGAGTATACTGCCAATTTTTTTCTGTTGTACAGAAGAAGTTACAGACAAAAAGCGTGGTAGGTATTCAAACACATGCCCATAAAATGTTCTTACCAATATATTCACATGCATATATCTACAAAACCCTATGTTTGTACATAGAACCTGATATAGAATTTTGTCAGTTTCCTAACAATGTAGCATGTCAGTTTGTATCTCAGAAAGAGTCATATAGCCAGAAACCTGAAGCTAGATATTCTAGCATACACTGTCACAGTCCAGGCAAACTACCTCAATTTGGAATTTGAAATTCAATATGGGCAACTGTGAATGATCATTTCTTCCAATTAAGAATGAGTCGTCGTGATTGGATCCATTCCCAATTTTAAGCACTACAGTAGCCTGTTGCCCCCTTCCCAACAAAATTTAATTGAAATTCATTGAGGACTTTAGGAGATACACTAATTCATACTGTGTATTTACAATGAATGATACTACAGAAATAGATTATAATAATTATAACTTTACATCTATTTTCACTCAGCGTTGGGAAATGACACCAAGCATTCTTCATGCAGCAAAGAGGTTCAAAGTTTCATTATAAAATTGTGGACCCCAACTTTCTTGTTATAATAGGTCTACAGTACATCATGTAGACAAGATTGAACACAGAAATGTATAAAATATATAAAAACAGAAAATACCTCAATCAAAATTTAGTTACTTGTTCCTTACCCTTCCACATAATATCATTAGTATTCAAGAAATTTTGGAGATATCGTGGGGATAAACAGAAGCAGATATGGAAATGTTTTTGAAAGGAAAAAGTAAAAAATCAAAAGGAAGAAAAAAAAAAAAAAAAAAGAAAAAGAATGCACACATATCTGCTAATCTGAAAATTCCTGGATTTGTTCAAAAATTAATTCACTTATTTTTCATCTGGTGGCTCAGCCTTCAACAAAATTTTTTGGAAATTCATTCCGAACTTTTAGAGATAAAATGTTAACAGACAAGAGTGAATTCAGAGAAGTACAAAATACCAAAAAGGAAAAATTTCTTGATCAGAGACCAATTCTTTGGATCCACTCCTCAATTTAATCACTTCTTCCTAACTACAAGGCTTACCTTTACAAAAAACAAAAAAAAAAAAAACAAATGAAAATTTCAAAGACAGGAGCCAATTCGGGAAAAAAAGTATCTGTAACTGCACGTCCCCAAGATATCTCCTAAGATTTTAACAAATTTCCATGAAGTTTGGTGGAAGAGTAATGCACTGGGCAAGGAAAACGTAACTAAAATTTAAAAATGATCCAGGAAACTTTCTGATTGAGATATTTTATTCATTTTTTTTTTTTTTTCAACTCACTCCCGTAAATCTTCATATTTCCAGAATTTCTTCAATGAATTCCAGAAAATTATGTAGAAGTGTGAGGAGGCATGTATAAAGGAAGGCAGATTCAGGAATTAGTTTCTGATTGAGATATTTGAGGAGAAAAAAAATTTCTATATTCATTCCTGTCAGTCCATGCAATATCTTCAAGAAAGAATTGCTGACATTTTTAGACAGATCCATGCACAAAGATTATCATTCATTTTGAATGTCAACTAGCCACCCTTACATTTCACAGAAAAACTACCATATATTTTCATGATGTATGCTGGAATACTGACACATTTTGAGCTATAACTTCTTACGCATATCAAAAACAAATTGACAATATAAACCGCTGAAAAACTGACAGAATTGAAACTATATATGTCATTAGTGGAAGAAAAAGAAGGGTTTCCTGGCCCCAACCAACTTGAAGCGGTCAAATTGGCAGCTATTTTGAAAAAATAGCCAAAATCTCTCCTATTGGTATTTCTTCAGGCTTATAGTATGGTTTTCTAGAGTTTCCATAGAAATGCATGATGGGACTTTTTTCCACCATTCGGGCCCCCCCAAAAGGGCTTGTTTACCTGGACAATGGATTACATGGTAACATACTATTAAACTACCAGATTACATTTGTGAGATTCTATCCTTTTTGCATGAAAAATATCAATATGCTTGCCAGACAAAGCTTAGAAGAACTATTGAAAGAAAGAATCAGAACCATTCAAAAACTACACACACAACAAAGCAGCAAGATTTCCAGTTATAAATACATAAGAAAACTAATTCATAACATATTCACTATATTTCATCACTTTTTTCTGGTCATAAAGATAAAATTAATTCAGGAAACTTGTAAAAATATATGAATTTAGTTAAAATAAGTTTAGGTACATGTTATTCAAACTGATGAATTGTTTAAATACTCTTACAAAATCAGTAAAAGTACTTAAAACCTGTAATAATAGTTTTATCAAAATTCAAATGTCAAGTTTTGCAGAAAAAAAAAAAAAAAAAAAAAAAGCTTTGAAAACTAACTAAATCTGGTATTTCAATACCGTGTAAAATACAGAAAACATGCCATTCAATTTTATAGGGAAACAAATTGGTGTCTAATACGCATTCTATTTGATATTTGAAAATTAGAGATACATAACGAAATTAAACTGCTTTCAAGATACTGATTAAAATAGACCAAATGTATTTTCAACACTGAAACATATTCAAAATTTTAAAAGATTCATGTGACATAATTCCTTTTGCCATCAAAAATGCAAGCTATCTACAATAGGATTGGTTTATTTCAATCAATTCTAATGGTAGCAAATAGCACATGACCTCATTCCATTTTGTCATCTGAAAAAAAAATTCCTTCATTCTCTCAATAACATTAATTAGATAAATTACTGTGAATGCTCTAAGAGATATTTATGTCATAAATATATTTGCATATAGGTTATATTATACAATTACTACTCAATAAATTGCATTTTCATTAAATTAACACCTTTTTTCTGGTTGAAATATCCTTTCATATTTGACACTATTTTAATAGCCCAAGGAAACATAACAGAATGCATTAAGATGTGTTATTAAATAATCAGGGTTATTATATCACAGCTGAATATCAATTGTATATGTTTAGAATAAATTTAGAATCTGAAAATAGCTGACTTTAGTCAAAAAGTGGTTTAGATTGAATATGATATCAAGTTTTACAAATCATTTTCTCAGTAATAAAAAGGTAAAGAATTAGACTATATACGAAGATCAGCCCAGCGATTTTAGACAGTTTTATCCTGGATAAAATAACATGCCAAGCAAAATTCTTGTATTGAAAAACTTTCTCTTAAAAACTATACCTTTTCTATTTATTTAGAAATAAAATTAAAAAAGCAAAAGCTTTGCCTTTGTATTTCCATCAGTAGAACATCAAATATCACCTATATCTAAAGGTATGTCACCAATACCAACATAAATCGATTCATTTTGTTAATTTGATGCCTATTATCATCATAATTACATCATAAATAGCACTAAAAAATTAAAAAATAAAAAAAAAAAAAGAAAGAAAGACATATTTTGAAAATCACATATTTTATAAAAATTGTATTACTGTAGATATTTTATGATAATTTGACAATTCTAATCACTGAATTGAATGAAGTGTTAAAGACAACCTTAAATTAAATTAATCTCTCATACATAGATTTTGCAAGAATACTTTTGTGGAAAATTTCAAATCCTAACAAATCCAAGTATCAAATTCTGATTTTAAAATAAAGATTAAATATTCGAACAGAAAAAAAAAAAAGTTTTGTCCCACTACATACATTAGCTACTGGTAAAAAGTGTCTTATAATATTCAATATGAGGGGGAAAAGCAAGATATTTTCAGAGGGGGTTTTAATAATAAAATGTTTCAAATGAATTTAACTTCAAAAAGTTTCAGGATACACCATATTTGACGGCATATGAAAGCCCCATCAAAAAATTTTCAGCAGGGAATAAAAAAAATGAAATAAGAACGCATTGTCCTGAATTCTCCACATTCATTACATAGTTTTTCAACATCCCAAGTTCTGGACAATGAAACTCATTTACCTTTTGAGACATTTTGGGGGGTAAAAATAGGGGTTGTACATGCCATCAAATATGGTAGCTTTTTGCTTGAAACCCATACTGACCTGCTAAATTGAAAAGAAATCAGCATAAATGATTTGATTCAATACAAGGGGGAAAATGTCAACGAACTATCCATTACAACATAAATAATACGAAGATCATTCAAAAAATGAAAACTTGTGGTGTGCCTGAATAAAAGACTACAGTTATCCTTTGCCATTCACTGGGGTTAGAGGCACCAGGGGGCAGAGAATGCACCAATTCCATGATTAGTTTTTGCTAACCTTCCCAAACCCTTTGGTCACCAAAACCCATAAACCTTCTACCATAAACTTTCTGACAAATTTACCATTCACAAATTGTAAGTGAACAAATAAATAAATGAATACAGCAGAAATTTAAAAATATGACTTCATTTTTTTCTGGTGACAATTTCATTACTTATTGCTGAATTGATTTTTTTCTTTTTTTTTCCAAGTCAAAAATGTGAACATGATCTCAATCGGTGCAGAAATTCTGAGTATGCAAGTGTTTTTTTGTTTTTTTTCTCAACAACTTTATGCTATTTTCAAGCAGTCATAACCAAAATTAAGCTTATGAAAAGAATATATTTGATAATTGCAATACATTTTGAAAAAAATGCATGGTAGATGCTAGTAAAAATTAAAAAAAAAATTCTAGTTTATCAATGAAAACCATTAATTTCATAAATCTACAGTGCCGTGATTATCAACAATGTTTTTCTTCTTTTTATGCTACTATTTACCTTCACCTAAATATTTTTTTTTGCTTCTTTTAAAATCTTATCCAGTCTGAAGAAAGGCATATAATAATACAGAAGTGAAAAAAAATTATCAATTATGATTTACATTACTTCATCCACTAAAAGATAAATTAATTAATTTGTTTACAGAACAGGGAATTGGATGAAAAATTTCAATATCTCAAATATCATTCAAATAACTGGTTCACTAGAGTGAACAAATATATATTTTCAATCAGGTTTTTCTACTGTCTACATGAATTACTTTCAGTTGATTATTTTCTGACTTGAAAAATTTTTTTTTTAATCATTGATAACAACAATTTTCACCATGCATTCATGATGTTCTTTTTGCCTATCCTGTAAAGCTTATTTTCTATGATGTGTTTCTTTGCTGTATGCTGTAAAACTCCTTAAAAAGTGTTCCAATCAAATCATTCAAGACTAAACCGCAAATAGCAAGGGATTACTATTTATAATCAAGCAGTATACTATTGAAACAATGTAATAACTTACAATAGCTGCCTACATTGTGTTGAACGGATATTTAAAAAGAAAAAAAAGGAAGCTGCAGAAAATTTTTCCTAAATAAGAAATTAACCATTAGTCATTGTAAATCAAAACAATTCTGCATTTATCAACTTGTAGTAGGTCCAAACATACAAGAGTTTGGAAGAAAGAAATAGCCTCTTTCAAAAAGAATTTTTTCATAGGTATGAGAGCATGTTATTCTCTTACTTTACTTAATTTGGGAAGTCATACAATCAAAACATTTCTTTCATAAATTGTAATTAAACCAAGCAATTGTTGAGTCATTTTTTTTTTGTCCCTAGAATACATTGGTTGTTAAAAGGTTGAAAAATGTGCCAAAACTGCAATTGTATACAGGTAAGGAGAAAAGAAACTTCCTGTTGGAAGTTATAGGGTGGAACCAGGATTCTGTATACTAAATAGAGCAATAATCACCTAAGTTACATAATTTCTAAAAGGAAGTTAATTTTATCACTGGGTATTTTTGACTTATAGTGGGGGGGGGGGGGAGAACTCTTTAGACTGTTACACTAAAAGTTTCTCAAATGTTGAACTACAACTAGCCCCAACAAAATTTCACTTGATATTTATGAATAAATCAAAATACAAAAACCTATTTTTATGATTAAATTTCAACTGGATATCTATTGATATCAAACCACCTTGTTGAAACAAAAAGCAAACATTTGAACTATTTTTATCGCTGACATTATTTGACAGGAAGATATTTAGATGTCCTTACCTTTTAATGCTTGCAAGTTTAAAGAAAAAAGAAAAATGCAAATAAAATTAAAATGCGCGGGATCAGAAGTTCCATGACTGAAAGATTCACCATTGATACTTGGCAGATAGCCACAATATGATGTTCCCCAGTAGACAGATTTGTCATCTGTTGAACTACTGAAAATAAATGTCAATTTTAACACTCGAGGCAATCTTTTATCAGTATAAAATAAATTTCAATAGAATGAAATAGCTTGGTTTATCTTGATTTTGAAAATCTTGATTTACTAAAAAGTTATTAAAATTTATCTCTATGGAAGAAAACTTAATACTACATCTTCAAAGCCACAAAACCAGGTAAATGCATAAAAAAAATGTATCAATGAGTAAGGCAATATGAACACTAATGAAAATGGGAACGCCGGAAAATTTCCCAAACTGAATCTAGTAAACAAAATCTATGCCACATCAAAGTTTGCTCTAAAATTCTAACATTGTATGATGGAATCTCGTATTCATTTTCTGCACGTAGTGGTAAGTAGAAGAATTAACAAATAAGTACGAACTACTATTAATTACTATTGCTTTCAATAGCTGAACAAAAATGTAGGTGCTGTAGCCAGAAAAAGGATAGACCAGACAGTAATTAAACTTAAATTATCTGAACTCACACTTCATGATCAACAGATCATCACTGAAGTATTTTCAGGTGGAAAAAAAAAACTAAAAAAAAAAAAAAAAAACCAAACTTATTTACAACAGCTTTGTGATTCAATAGAGGGATTATAATTGGGAAAATTCTGTCAAGAAAATGAAATTATGTGTGAAGAAATTTTATGATAAATTAACATAAAATTTGAGTAATTTGTAGTTATCAAAGAAAGATTATAGGTTACAAAAATTAGAGATTATAAAAAACAAAAAACAAACATAGCATGAAGTTGAAATGGCTTCCTTACCAGCATCTTTTCAAAAAATTAGAATATTAAATCTGATGATGTTCATAAAAGGGGGAAAAAAAAAAAAAAAAAAAAAAAACTTGAAAAAACAAAGACCGTACCGTTAACTTGGTCATGGTAATAATTGTCTTCACAACCAAGCCAAGAAAAATGATCGAATAGCCAATTTTTCTTTTGTTCATAACCAAATAATGAACAGATTCTATATATCCAATCGTAAGAATAAAACCAATAATCAATCAGTTTAATGGAGGTCAAAGTCCAGCTGCTCTATTTCTGGTCCTGACAGAAACTTATTGAGGTGGGAAAAGTCAGGCATTTCCTAGCTGGTATGTATGTATGTACAGAAATTTCCTGACTTACGACTGAAATATGTGGATATAAAAAAGTTTATATGTATCTAAGTTACATTAATAAATTAGAAAATATAAGTAAACATAAAATGCTTGGTTGTACGTGTATATAAGAATTGATCAAGTGCAAGAGAGCAATACAGTATATACATACCACTTATACATGTGTATCACTCTTGATTGTACCAGTGTTGCATAATGTTTTTAGAATTTTACAAAACAATATTTTACTAATGAAGCACAATGATAGAGTGGAATGGGTTAGATCTTACAATGAGGAATGCTATGTGTAATATATATTTTTCCAGAACTTGGGAATTTTTTTCAGAAAAACACCCATCTTTCATTTTCTAAATACAATTACACATTTGTTTTCAATTTCTTTAAAAAGAATTTGTAGGGTAATGCAGTGTTGCCAATCTAAATGTTTTTTGTTTTTGTTTTTTGAATTAGTGCACAATATTGAGATCTTTTTTTAAAATCTTTTTTATGATTTAATGTCCAAGTATCACCAATTTATTTGAAAGAGAAAAAATTGTCTTAATTTGAGAGAGACTTCCAGAATCAAAAAACTGAATAACTAAATTGGCAACACTGAATAAAAGAGTAAAGGAGATAATGCACTATTGTTAATGATAAAGCATAGCATACGAACACTTGGAAAAAATTTACCCAACTTACAGCCGTTTTGAGATACGACCTCCCGATTGTAACAGAACTGTCACAAGTCGGGGTCCACCTGTATACTGAACAGAAAGTAAGATTTCAGTATAGCATTATAGTCATATTGTGAAATAGGACTCCTTTTTTCTCGTTAATCTTTTCTCAAAACTTCACTTGGAAACATTGCCTATTGAGTATGTGTGCCAATTTGGTTGAGCTGGGCCAATGTCCAAGGGGTGGGGGGGACAGAAACTAACAGAGCCAGTGGTTTTGTATATTACAGTTACTTTGTAACTTTGTAGAAAGTTTGGTCCAAGATCCACTCAGAATTCACAAATTAAGTAGAGACAATAATGAAAACCAAATTATTTGGAAAAATTCAGAAATTTCCGAGTTGGACTTAGTAAACTGATTTCCAATATCATATTTCCCCTTAATCTTCATTTTTAATAGAAATGAAGAGATCAACTTCTGTTCAATTTTCAAAAAAAAAAACAAAGCTTGGATGATTTGTGTGTACAATCATATTAGTATGGATATGAGGATTTCCATACATTACTGAAAAGATAATTTTCAGAAATTGGGATAAAAAAAAAAAAAAAAAAAGGTACTGGTTAAGAACACCTTATACAAAATGCCTAAGACCACAAGTAAATGAGATTTCAGAATATTTGCACTTACACCCCTGTCCAATTTCTCTCATATCTTGATTTTATGTGGTATAGATTAAGATGAATGCTTTCTCTTATCACACTGTTATTCATACGGGTATCTGTAACCTTTTTGACATTTTCAACCATGTCTTCATACATAGAAAGTAAAGCAAAATATACAAGGCACATAGGTTTGGCAATGACTATGTTTTGATTTGAACTGGTTTCATCTTTCATATGTAACTGTCTTGAAAAGTAAAACTAAGATAACCAAGCTTTTACTGCAGCCAGAATGAGTAAAATGCCTTGGAAATTCACCTCATCTCTTGTCTTTGAATCATACAACAGTGAGATTAGGCACAAAATTTTCCACTTGTGACATGTTGGTTCTTGAAAAGTTTTGGATTTGGGTACATTTCAGTTTTCTGAGTTTTGTATAAGGGGTAACCATAGAAAAAAGATAAATGGTGGAGAGAGCAGAATTTCTTACTATCCCTGAAAAGACAGTAATGATATAAGAAGGCAGCTAAATATAAGGAATTCTGAAAAAATTTCATAAGTCCAAAAATAGTCAATAAAAGGAATACCTACATTGATAATAGAACCAGAAAATTATATTCATGTTAGGAAATGATAGACATCACAAGCTAATTTAGGTAATATGCAATAATCATATGATAGCAAAAACTTCGAAGGCAGTAATGAATCAAGTTATGTGTTAATTACTAAAACAAATATGGCCAAGGTCTCAAAGAAAATAAGACAATTACTATCAAGTACACAATTTCAAGGTAAACTGAAGATAACATGGGATGAAAAACTAACGAATTTACCTTGGTGAATTAAAGACACAGGAGAGAATTTCTTAAAAATACAGCTTTGCTAATTGTAATCCCAGTGGGACAGGATCTTCAAGTTGACCAGTGGATACCATAAAGCAAACAATATAAGAATTCGAACATTTTACAGTTATATGTTTATATTCATTATTATAAATTCAATATTATGTTATTAAATTTATTATTACGAACAACTGTAAATGGAAAATATGGATTTTAAAAAAAAATTTCTATGAAGTGTCTGAGACCAACTGACTTTGAAAACATTCTGTGATCATAATAAATGGTTTCTTCCTCTGTATGAAAAAAAGAGGGGGAAAAAAAAAGCAACCAGTTAGCAGTGCAGCAAAAACTACAGATGATGATTAATGATTATGATTTCTTACAAAGACAAAAAATGTTCTTATTCTAAGGTATTACTTTCAATTATAGCTGTCAGAACTAGACTAACAGCTAATCTGAATATCTAATCACATCCCAAAGAGCATTACCCTCAACTTGAATTCGATGCCCCAAGCAAGAGTTTGATGCCCTTTTAAAATTATACATAGTATTGCATTGTTAATATCCAGAGAAGTTTAGACTGGGTCCATTTAATGTTGGTAATTCACCTGATTTAAAATTAGTGCATACTTTTCATAGAGCAACCATTCCAAAATAATTTTAGAGTACAAAATCAAAATTACTATACGAACATCTCTGAAAAATCATGATTCACTTGAACATTCAAATCATGAATGGTTAAATTTTAGTCCACTAAGCTTTGCACATATTCAGTTTTCTAAGTGGCAACATGTAGATCTATACTCTACTCTAAAAACTTGATTGATACTTCTGAATTGTAAGCAATTTCAAAATGAACTATTCAGCATCTAACTAAATATAAAGACCAATTGCAATACAAAGATAATTTAAGGGTTGAGAAACCCATAAAGAAACCAACGGAACTGTTTTACTAAGTTTTAGAATTATCATATTAGATTTTTACCATCCAAGAGATATTTGGCCTAAATCTTTTTAGCAAATGTATAACAAATTTGTCCAAGAGCAGCTTTTCCCTGCTTAAAAACCTGAGGGAACTTTCAAATGTCACATTTATTCTGGATTGAATGCTCATATTTTTTCTCAATGTAAGATCAATTGCTAAATCATTCTATACCAGTGAACCAAAAATGAATTCAGGTTAAAAGTGATCATTTTTTTTTCTACAAAAAAAAAAAGTGAAAACTAAAATGGATACGTTTTTAAATGTGCAATCATATCAAAATAAACAGTAAATGTTTGGGCCCAAGTAGAATACCCCTGGCTTTGGAAACTTTCAAAGAGAAATATTGTTTGAAAGGGGTTAAATTTTCTTTCTTCCATTCATGAAATAGTACTTTTTTATAGAAATATTTAGAATACTTGTAAAAGAAACTAAAAAAATGTTCAAACATACATTCACAAGTAGAAAATCATTATATCTCCAAGAGTCATTTTTATAAAAATAATATGTTCTATAGAAAGTGAGCACCATTGTAAATTCAGGTAGATATTCTAATACTAACAGTTGAAGAAAAAAATGCATTAGTCATTATCAATTGCAGGCAGAAGGTCACTACAGACAATAAGTAGTTGATTTGATGGCAAGGATTGCTTATACTGATAAACTAATCAATGCATATAGCTCCACAGATAAGTAGCTGCTATTGTTGTAAACATTTTGTGAGTGGATCAATACAAATAGGCTTTATACAATTTAGACAACGTACCAGAGAAATATTGTTATGACGTATTCTTTGGCCCTCCTCAGGTGTATCATCCCGGGAGTTAAATTCGGCCTACTCCTGATAATGGCCTACTAAAGTTTCTGAAGTTGGTAGGTTTCAAAAATTTGAATAGGATTAATTCATTCAAGATACTTGTCGAGGGGTGTTTCTTAACAGGAATAATCGGATCTCTGTGTTCACAATTAACAGTGACCGCTTGCTTAGATTTATTAAATGAAAATCATTCAACAGTAACAGTTCACCTCTTTAGAGGTAAGAGTTGAGGCATTACGAAGTGTACCTTCAGAAAATTGAATTTATTCTCTTCAACTAATCATATACTGTATTTGAGTTGATATTTCTTAGTAGCTTTTACACAAATTCATAAAAATCACTTTTTAAAAAATATAGAGGGTGACCCTAATATCAGTATAATCTAGTACAGGTACTATTGACACCCTACATATTCTTCAAGAAGCATTTCATGAATTAGGGTAATGGCTCAAGAAAAAATATCAATATCAAGTATACTGATACTAGTTTGAGTCAATAAATTCAATTTTTGAAGTTATGCTTTGTAATACATAACCACTTATCTAAAAGGAAGGGAAATGTTAGTGATTAGAGACAAGTGATACTATGTAAGCTATCACTAAATAGTTGCGAACATAAAATCACAATACTCACGTTACATACGAACCCTTGACTAATAGCTTTAACAAATTTATCCGATTAGATATATTTTGAGTCTTTAAATGACCAAAACTTAAGGTGGCCAACCCATTATTTGAAGAGTCGTAATATTGGCCTTTTTTTTTTTTTCAACGAGATCCACAGAATTGAAATTAGTACTTATATCCAAGAGGTGTTCATATTCTAATCCATAAAATTATGAGTGGGACTCTTGAAATCCATATGTTGTCACAAATTGATAGAGTTCAAGCTAAGGAGGCCGATGTATGCTCCTAATACCATATACTGCATCAGATCTTTAGAAGTTGCTTAGTACTTTCTCCTCTACATTTTTTTTTTTTTTTCCCCCATCTTGATAGACCACAACAGTCCAACGGTCTTGCAGAAATAAGTATCAGTTGTATGTTAGTACTGTTGACATGAGAGCAGTAGAGATTAGATAGAAAATCATCAATTTTTATCAAGTATCTGACACTCATTGACCAGTCAACGAGTTCACACATGAATAAAACACCATAGATGTATTTAAAAGAAAACGACCACTGTTTAGCAACATTTGTTTCTGTAATATAACTGTTTCCAATTGATTTTTAAAAAAACTATACTATGCTGTTAAAAAAATAAAAATGAAAATTGACACTCTGAAAATGGACAGACAGGTTTTTGAACTATGCAACATTTTTGTTCGTATCTATTTACATTCCTTACAAGTTATGGGACATGCGAGTAGCTTACAAGATGAGATGTTAAGAAATATCTTAGTGTCTTATGTTACAAACACCTTTTCTTATGTCACATTCTTTTTATTTTGAGGATTTATAGATGAGAAAAATTCTTCACACTTGCCCTTCCTTATGAATGCTTTGAACCTTTTCCGATTTGGGCTGAAAAAGGGTTATTTTGACATTTTAATACCACTCTACATTCATTGCAGGTGAAGAAGACAAAGTAAATAATGAAAATACTTCAGCCCAGATAACAATTTAATTTCTACCAACAAGCTGACCTTTCAGTATCCAAGTTATAATGCTCAACATAAAGTTGATCATAGTCAAAAATTCTTGGTATATATTGCAAAACTGGAGTCTACCATCTATCAATATTGAATCATAAAACAATCAATCCTTCAACAATTTTTGATCAGTTGATATCAGAGATAACGTCATTGAACGAAGACATCAATGGCTTGTGAAATCAGCAAAGTAATCATTGAACTATGGACATGATATCTGGAAGTAGTGATGTACTGGAATATCTACCTGGTTGGATATCTGACTAGATAGATATACCGGTACATCACTGATCAGAAGGGAAAAAAAAAGCAATATGCTAGAACTGTTAAAATACAGTCTTTACACCCCCAACCCCTCCTTAGCAGATTCAACACATACCGAATACTTGGAGAAATAAAGTTGAGAATTTTCAGGAAGTATTTTTACATCAGTCCTCAAACCAATTTCTCAGGCTAAGTGGAAATGTTTGAAAATAAACTGAAAAGCAAATTAACGAAGATTTAACAACTCAGTTGTACTAAATTTTAGAATTGTGTGACATTTTAAAAAAATATTGCCGAACAGGTCAAACAATTGTAAATATACTTCAACAATTGATCATCTGTTTTTGTCACACAATAGAATCTCCTAAAACATTTGGGTAACTATAAAGTACTTGGATGTCATTCTTCATTTACTAACAACAAAAATATGAGAAAATAAATTAGATCAATACAAGGATATCACATTGTTTTATCATTTTCATGATTGTATGATGATTTTCCAGAGTTTTGGATACAGCTTCAATACCTAGATGAATGGGGGGGGATTCCAATCTATACTTGAAAAATACTAATTACCAAATTAGAAAATTAATGATAGATAGATTCTTCAGAACACAAATTAGAAGAAAAATGATTTCGCAGAATTGAAGAATCAAAATGTTGACCATATCATTCAGAAGTTTGTATTACATTTCAGAATTCTGTATATTTTGCAGTGTATTCACTGATGTTTTTGTCATGGTATTTGAGATCACAAATCAAACTAAAAAAAAAAATTGAAATATAAACATGTATCAAAGGAAAATAAGTGCAATAATAATGATGATGATGATTATAACAACCACCAACACATTAAAACAACAATTTGGTACAGGACATCAAAAAGAAAAAGAGATCCTGGTTTCACACACACACACACACACACACTTACTACATATTCTGAAGAGAGAAAAAAAAAACTGAACAGTAATTACATATATATGACATAAGTACAGTAGTCTATTTTTAGACTGAAATTCCTAAATCCACTATTAAATGTTTGTCGCTTGTTTTTTCTTTTCAAGCTCAGCAAAGATTATAGGCATTACACTGACATTGTTTTCCAGCAGAAAAGTAAATGACTAAAAAAATAGATTAAACTAACTTTTTTCTGTCATTCTGAATTCAATTTTATCTAGGAATTTATACATACTTTACAAATTTCTTAACTACTCAGATTCTTAATCGACTTATACAATCAGTATAATTTTCTTGATTTGTAACCATGAACTCCTCCACTTGAAGTTAACAAGTTTGCAAATAAAATTATCTCCTTCCCACCATTTTTAACAATGGACTCTTCCATTGAAACGAGTTTTTTTTTAGTTTCCTTCCTGGAAAAAAAAAAGAGAGAGGGAATTCAAATACAGGAAGTCCCCACTTTTCCAAAGTTTGCTTTACACCACTTTTTTTGAGGCCTAAAACAAAAAAGCATTTTGCTTTTGTTTTGCAGCAAGATATTATAGAGGCAGCTCACACAGTTTTCCCCTCTTTTCTACACTCCAGTCTCCTGTACATCCCACCACCACAACTGCCGATGATTCAGCCTGAGATACCATCATAACCATTTTGTGGGTCTGCTGGGTACACTCAAAAATGTTTTCCATATAAATTAATAGGAACTGCTTTGCTTTATGCCATTTCAGTTTTTATAGGAATGCTCTACTTTAAGGTCTCTATATCCATGATTTTTCTTAACAGGGATTGACAACTATCTTATATCATACGAATTCAGTCAAGAGGTTATTTCAAAATAAATTTATTCAAATTCAAACTTTTTAAAATCACATAGAACAAATTCTTCTTCCAGTTTTGGTAATTCCTAACCTTTATATTCTAAAACTGCTGTCTGGACCATTATAAAATGACTGTCAAATATACCAAAAAGCCAGAATATCTATTTTCTTACAAGTTGATATTAGTGCTCAAAGCTTTTGGTGAAGTATTCAAATACACAATATTCACCTTTTCATCAGGTGTTAAGGATTCTTTTTATGGAATCTCAATTCCTCTGTACAACATTTGTGCCATTTAAAGCATTCAAAGCTTCAATAATAATCACTGAATATAATTTAGCCTAGAAATTCAACTTTTACTGTAATAATTAAATAAAGTTTTTCGGACTTGGATGTTGAAAAGAATTGAAGAAATAGCTTATGCACAAAAGAATGTCATAAGAAATGAAGCATGTGGACCAATTTGACAAGAATGTCAAAAATTCAAAGTCACAGAACACAATTTGGATCCAATCTAGAATTCCAACCCAAGTTAATTCTTATTTCATATATTTACATGATTATAAGTTGATTTATGACTCAATTTTCAACTGAATTACAATTTCTCACATAGTTAATATCAATTAAACTGTAATATATTAGCAGTAGGGACTAGTTTTGATCCATCATTTTACAACACATTTCCAGGCACTTATTAAACAGGGTATAGAAGTATGGAACAGTACATGAAATTTTGTTTAAGGAATAGTCACAAATCAGAGTTTCACTGACTTGGACAATTTTTCAATGTTATTTTTAAAAGAGCTAAAATTTCAAATACAAGTATAAGTTGAAAAAATAGCCTATGATAGAATTTGAGGCAGAATATATATATTTGTAAAAAAAATGAACAGTAGCAATGATTGATAATCAAATCAAATTTTGGCAAAAGAAACCAAAGATATTTAGCTCATACCAAGACAGGTTCACTTATTTATAATTCAGATTGTTCATGCTAACAATTAATAGAAATTCAAGTTGTACTTAGTAATTTGAGAGCAGTTTGTAAATTTATGTGACCGAGTATAACAGAATTTAACAGCATTCAAAATTATCAAAGTGAATAAGAAAAATACAAGGGAGATAGAATTTTTAAACAATATTAAAAACAAGCCTGGATGCTGCAGGGTGAAACTTCACTCCTACTTTTATCCTGACTGAAGATGATTGCAGTAACTTCAGTGTTGCATACATGATAAATAAATTAGTGGATATGAAAGACCTGTCATTTTGGCATAGTCAGTAAGAGAGCCACCAACTGATCAATTTGTTGTGATTCCAAATCACAGTGAAGAAATGACAATTTCATAAATCAGTTCAGTTTAACATGATGGGAGAAACAAATAGTGAGGAGTTTACTCTAAACTCGGTGAGGATTGTTCTTGTGGTAGAAAAATTCAAGACCAGCCTCTGATCTGGAGTTTGACAATTCAAAAAAAAAATAAATAAATAAATAAATAAATAAAAATAAATATATTTAAAACTAACTCACTATAAATTTTTTGATAGTTGAAAAAAGAAAAAAAAAAAAAAGAAAAATTATATACACCCACACACACACACATATATATATATATATATATATATATATATATATATATATATATATATATATATATATATATAGTATTTTAGCAATAGAATAACCAAAAAATAAAAAAAACAATGCTAACATTTACATCTATGACACAGGAACAAAAAATTAGAATAATGCTTTGAACAGAATTACCCTTTGTTCAGATTAGACAAATTGGGAGTAGTATTATCAATTTTAACAAATTAGAGGTTATTTATAAATTAGATGAAGTATTGTATCCCAATTTTTATTGATTTGATATCTTTTTTTACCTTTAGTTTAATTTTCAGTAGTCCAGTAAGAACAGGGGTCGGTTTATAGGAGTAAATTGACTCTTGCTAATTTATGAGTTTTCATAATGGAATAGTCATAGCAGCCAGGTGTAAACTAGGACTTTTTCGGTTGAGAATTGAATTCTCTCTAAAAATTTACTCTTTATTCTTAATTGCGCTATTCATTTGTTGCTGTAGAAACAAACAGCCCGAATAGATAGTCGTATAAAGACAACTAAATATCAGGATGAAGGTGAATAAGTAGTCAAAATTATTCAGTTCCTCTTCAATCAGCTCATTTTCTACATGCTGCTTTTGTACAAGAATAATTCTTCAACTGCATGTTCTAGTACATAGCTATCTTTTCAATAAAACAAATCAATACAGAGCGCATAACTCTGCCAACCCCATTAGCACAAAAAAGAAAAAGAAAAAAAAAAAATGGAAGATCAGTTAGTTCATATATAGTTACGATGCAGGGGAGGTAACCATTAAAAATTCCTGGTCCACCACAAAATTCAATTCTTTTTCAGCCTACCCATAACAAAATACCAGAGAACTTGGAGATATTGAGTGAACATGTAGCTATGATAAAAGGTCAGGTAACTGAAAAAAATTCAAGGATCCATCCAAAAATTAAAGCACTTCCATAGCCTATTGCCACAGGTGTAGCAACAGGAAGGGGGGGGTTCTATACTGTAAGTTAATAATTATGCCCACACTGGAATATAGTGCAACTACCTCCGGGCCAGGTAATGCCACAAAATTTCAATGAAATTTAATGAGAACTTTAGGAGGTATTGTGTTGTGTACATATAACTACTATGCAGGGAGGTAACTGTACATGGATCCACCATAAAAATCAATCATCACTTCTGCAGCCCATTGTCCATTCTTCCACAAGATTTTTGAAGTACCTCAGGAAATCATGTGCTGGCAGGAGTCAATGCATAAACCTCTTCCAACTGGCAGAGGTAAAAAAAATTTTTTAATACATCATTAAACTTGAAACAAAATTCATAATTTTATCTAAAAAAGGACTTTTAATCAAACTGGTGGCATTCTAAAAGTAACTTCAAAAAGCTTTGAAGGAATTATGTTTTCAGTTTCGGTTACCATTGATACACCACTATCAACCAATAATCAAAATACATTAGTTCTGGATAGAAGTAAAAATACGAGATAAACTGAAGTCATCTGTAACTAAAATTATCTGACATTAGAGAATCCTTCATGAAAATAGTTCAGTTGTCCATCTGGAATTATTGTTCTTACCCTCAGAATAGTATCCAGCACCTACCAAAGTCAAGAGAAACTGTACATTTCAGTGTAATCTTGAGACCTGAAAAAATTGTTGAAAATTTTCATTTTTCTTGTATGACAAAGAAAAAAAAAGCAGAAAACATACCTTAATCAAATATTTAGATATTTACTTCAAAGTACGAATTAAAAATTCTTAAAAGTCTCTACATGAATGTTTGAAGTCTTATAATAGTCTAAGAATGATCAGGATGTGTGCTTGAATATACGATTTATACTTTTTTCCGAACTGAAAAATGTTTTTTAAAATTAGCTATACAGAGTACAATTTTCATCAAAAATTGAATAAAAACCAGTCTTTCCTTTAGTAAATCAAGATTGATAGAAAATAATATCAGCACGAAATCAATTTCACTTCGTGGGGTAAAATTTTGCCTTAGTTCAGCCATAGGAACCATCAACTGGTTTAAGAGAAAATTGGTCAGTATCAAACACTGAAGACTAATTTTGTGACGAAGGAGGAATGTGTATGATACTATACACCTCGAAGCGCTTGTATTATAAACAAATTGTCGTTTTGAACGAGACAAAATTTCTAATAACTTCATGTCATAATATTATGTATGTATATCTCAAGCTGGACACTTACGTTAATGAAGTCAACCAATGGAGTCCCTATTTGGTCTTGAGTTTGTGTTCACTGCTTTTTATTATGACAGTTCAACTGTTTGCAATCATTTTTTAGTTGGTTTCATATTGGAAAAATTCATGTATTTATGAATAAATTAAATAAATTTGAAAAAAAAAACAAAAAAAACAACGAACAAATAAAAGACCATACAAGCACATTCCAAATAATTTATATGGATGAACCAATATGGGATATTCTGGATAATAAAATATACAAATATTTACCTTGATAATTTATTCTGACACGTTTTCCAAATGTTTAATCAAATGCAAAAGCATATGAATGATTGAAACGTGGAATGCAGAACATTTATTGAACAGTTAGTCAACTGTTGCTAAGTTCAGTTCAAATGCCTTTACATTTGCGTTTATTAGTGTTATGGAATCAAATGACAACAGCTTTTATGGAAAGAAGAACTGATGGATTTCAATTTTTCAAGTATCAAATCAAACGATTTTGCACTCATCTACCAAGAAAAGTTTGTTTTATTGAACATTAATAGCTGATACGATGAATAAATAACACCGTCCATTCAAATTTGAAAGCACGTATGTCTCATATCTAAATTAAACAACCTTTCGATCAGAAAACTGATGCCACACATTTCAAAATCTATTCTGAAATACTTTGTCAGGTTGAATATAAAAAATTAAAAAGAATACGATTCTAGCTGAAATATTAACTCTAAGGACCAACTTTGAGTTAAAAAATGTTACTATCCATTATTGATGTCAACAACTCGTCTAGCTAACTTTGAAAAGTCATACGAATGTGTCAGTTAATTGAGTTACGTAGGGACTATGTGTGTGTGTGTGTGAGAGGGAGAGAGAAAAGAAAATCATTTTTTTGCTTATATTGCAAAAAAATAAACAAAAAAAAAACGAAAAAAAAAAAACCTCTTAAGCCAATAGTTATATGATAGCAAAAAGTAACCTCAAAACTGTTTGAACAGACTGGTTTCAGTGAGAGAGGAGGGTCTTGAATTTACAACTAGATGTAGAATACGTTTAGTTTCAATAATCCAGAAAAACTTCATTTTTGGCTTAATATCAAAACTGCCGCAATGACGACTTGAAAATTGCTTTCAAACGAATTCAACATTTTTGGCAAAAATTTGAAATTTAAATCAGTTATACAAAAAAAATTATAAATTATCAAGGTGCCAACGTTCAATAAATCTATAAAATACTATTTTAGTGATAAGAGACAATTGATATCTTCAATGCAGAAAATATCGACGATGAAATCGGACATTCTTTCACATTTTTGATGCTCCCGAAAACCTAAGGTCAACTACAGAGGAAAAAATCAGAAGCCGATGATGATTCAAGATTTTTCAAACTGAAAATAAAAGCTGGACTTTTAAATGATCATTTCTGTACACAAAACTTAATGTTTGGAAGAATTATTTCAAAATTATAATTGCAGGGGAAATAAATAATAACTAACTATGGTGAAGATGACTACGACAACGACGAAAGGCAAGCAACTGATGAGGAGGGGGCGTCTAAGTATCAAATTCACGTGATCGCACGAGAATGAATACAAAATCAGGTTTGAAAAGAAAGAGAGAGAGAGTAGAACAAACCTAGGTTAATTCTGCTCTCAAGAAACTAATATACAGCTATTTTCAGTTCTATTCAACAGAAAAGAGTCTACAGCAAAGATAAGGAAATTGATAAAGACTCTTCAAATCTGTTTGAATAATGTCCATATGTAATGGGATTCAACCTTTCAACAACTCGACGGTCGTCGTCGCCGAGCAAGAGCCAGGCATTCACGCCATGACAGCTCTAGGCTGACACATGCTCTTTAGACAACTTAGAGGCATTTACACCTCAGCTGATCACCAATAATTAAAATAGTTTCACAATACAAATACGTAAAATAGGTGAAAAAGATACCTGCAAGCAAGTGACGATAAATAACACCTGCGTAAATGTGACAATATCGGACGAGTAAACCATTTTAATATTACACACATTATACACGAGGATAAAGTCCACAAGTTAATTAAAAGAATATCATGATCAATTGTACAAAATGTGTCATAGTGAATAATAGGATGGAATTTTAAATCACGTCATTTAAATACTCATCAATCCTCGTCCTGTTGTTAATGCAACGCCCACCAATTCGAGTAACAGGAAAATTCTGAAAAAAAAGTCCATGAATTTCGATACCTTTTAACCCAAGTCTTCATTATTTTGGAACTTCAATTTTTTTTTCAACACTTATACTCATTCAATTTCGTTTTTAAAATTACCAAAATTAGCCATAATCGTTTTGATAATGGGTGGGCCTAGCTGGAGTAAGTAGTATGCTCTTCGTTCGTTTTTATATTCTTTGCTATTCTGGAATCATGTTAGGTCGGTAATAGAATTGAGAGATTTCCTTGTAGTTTGTATTATGAAGACTCGATATTTCAACCTTTATTTTTATTGAATGGAATGCTTAAAAATCAAGATACATTTTATGATGTTAGAGCATCAGTTGCATTTTAAATAGATTACAATATAAATCTGGTGTGTGTTTGAGCATTTCATAGCTTTAACCGAAAAAGAAATGCCATCATTGTAACCTCTTCGAAATATTTTTTGAAATTCATTACATAATATTCAGATGAATGCTTTGAATAGCTAGAATAAAAAAACGAACATACATAGACATTCGATAGTTCTATATTAAAAAAAGAATTCATTCCGCTGACCCCTTATGCGTCTGGATTAAAATGAAAATAAGTTGAATTCGAGTTTTCAAACGATGGTCAATGCATACATGTGTAAATAAATAATCAAGAGCTTTAGAAAATCCAACTTGAGATTTGGAAGAAAAAAAAAAAAGAATTAAATTTTTTTCGTGTTGACATTCAGGTTAGATTGACAGAATGGCAGAATAGTAGTTTGCTGCTGACAGCTAAACCTTTCTACCTACATTCCAGTTCAGCAAATTTTCTGAGTCTCGATTAAATTCTCGAGAACCAGACACAAAACCGGGACACCTCCCCCAAAAATAAAAATGTTTTTTTCTTTAAATCATCTAAAATCCATTCTTGTTCATCATAAATATCAGTACAGCTTTATTAGGAAACAGAAAAGGCTGAGAATAAGCAAGCGATTTATGCATTCATTGTGAATGGAAGCCTCTGGATAGACGAGAAAGGCCTTACCTAAAAACTAAAGCAGTCAGTCTGCCTGTCTAACTAAATAACCCAACTAAAGCAGTCACTTATCTCTGTAGAACAAAAGATTTTCAGACTCTGGGCATAGTCAGACAATATTTCATCAAGAAAATAATAATCAGATAATAATATTACATCGACAAGTAGGGACGAAGGGTATATAACAATATGGCAACTGGGGGGAAATCGTTTCAGTGATGTTATATATGTTCCATTAAAATGAATAAGTTTTATTAATATGGAAATATACAAAGCCGGAATCAAATAAATTTAGATGGTATCTTTTTTTAATACCAAAATGTGCACAAGTACTGTTTTCCAAGGTTCTCTCATATCTTCAATTAAAAGATACAAAAACTGGAGAAAATAAAATGCAATAAACACAACAACGCCATTATTATTAATCAGAACTAACTAGCAGGTAGCTTATTCATTTTTTTTTCTTTTTAATCACAAAAAAAAAGGTTTTAGAAGGATATTTTTTGTAAATGAATCGACAGTGGGGTTATCTCGGATGCATTCCGTGGTTTGGTTATTTTTTGTTGGTTGAATTATGCCAATATGAATATCGACAACCAAGCAGTAAGATGATGTAAACAAGGAAGACTAGTTCGGCCATTACTGGGAAGAGAAAAGAGAGGCTAGAGAGAAAAAGCGTCCTGTCTTGACTGTGTCAAATAGACTACAGATTGTTGGTTATACAGAATAAAAAAAACAATCTAACCAACAAAATCTCATTCATACCACGTAGATAACTGAACGTACAACAGTAGCGTAGCTGTACTGGCCATATTACCCTCATAATTTACATATAATATATGATATACACACATCATGTAAGTGAGGTACTACTACCACCACAGTCACCATCACAACTGGGCGGCGTTTTTACTCAAATTTGAGATACAATTTTGGTGTTTCTGCTCTGGGACATGATCCTAGTGTCTTCTTACCTGTTTTAGTTCCCTTATGAGGCTTTTTTCCGATGGTAAATGTCCCCTATACCGACCAACAAACTGCAAAGGCCTATGATGTACGCAGTCGTAGTCGTAATAGTAGTACCACCCTCTCGACCTGGCGTCGGGAACTATTTTTCCTTCACAGTCGTCAATCAACTCACGATTCGTGCGCCGAGCAAAGTGCCCGGATGACTAGGCGAGAAGAGGAGTGATACGGCCTGCCTTTAAGAAAAAAGCATTATTAACAATAAAGAACAATAAAAATGCCCCAAAATCTTTTTAGATAGAAGAAAAAAATTATCGGAAACCAAAATATAACTAAAAACGAAATGAAAGTTTCGTTTTTATCATATTGAAAGGTACTTGAAGAGATCAGCCTTGGGAAAGGAAGTTATGCTATTTTCTTTATCGTACAGTTGGAATCATCATTTCATTGTACAGTAGTCGGACTTTTTTGAGCTCCGCATTCACGTTTTCTATTCATTTATTACAGTCAATTAAGAAGGGAAGCAAACAGGATTTAATTTTTACTCACACTAGAAAATTTTGCGGTTTGAATCAATAGATTTATTTAGCAAGTGCCATTATAAAGAAATGGCGTAATTTTTTAATTGTAAATTCTATGAAAGAGATATTCAATTTTTAAGGGGAGGGTAAGTAAGTAGAATAGTTTTTTCCTAATTAAAAGGTTGATGAAAAATTTTAGTAACAGAAGACTTATATTGGCGAGGACAAGCAAAAATAGGGATGGGTTGAAATAACGAGTTTATTCGAAGCCATGGGTTGTTATTATATGTGCGCACTAAATACGACGAGAATCAGGCGAGCCAACCTTGGTTAGACGTTGGCAACCCCGAAGAACCATTACGTCATAACGTCAAGCCCAAAATTATTCTTTTAAAAACACAGACTCTATTTTTAATTTAAATTATTAATTAGGACAAAAACGTTGTCTTTCGTGCTTTATATAAGGACCTGTTTGTTTTCAATCGATGACGGCATTAATATATAATTTGTGACGCATTCAGGATTGATTGGATTTAAAAACAGCAACAAGCCAACTACCGAATGCAACAGATTTTTAAGACAGTAAACACCCTATGGATTTGGGGTATATTAGTGATTGAAAAAAAAAAGGGCTTATTTTTTATATGTTTAAATTATTATAATATCCAGCATTACACTTGTGTTATTATCGGTTAAAACTAAAAGATTAATTATTTTAAAGACGAGATTATTTGTATTTTTCTTTCAGTTTCCCCCCTCTCCTCCCGCCTTGTCTCATACACGTCGGCATGAATTAAAATGTACGACTGCGCCGTGACCTCTGCCTTTTGACCCCTGACCCTGTCGCTATGGTTACTGCAGACTAGCTTCGCTGCAGTTTTGAAAACTGTTTTTATTATTTTCAAAATGCATGACGCTGTCACTACCACAGGTAATGGTATGACGTTACCTCCGCTTAAACCCCCTTTAAGAGACCCCGCAGATATATTTGTGTTGAAGAGCAAAGACAGAAGTCCTCATATAAGAGCGGTAAGTATTTTATAAACCCTGTTTTGTCTTGCCTTGAACCCATCGTCCTGTGTGACTCCATGTGACGCCAAAATGCGTCTGCTACTGTCATATGTTTCTTGTTTCGTTTATTTCAACTGATAATCACTAAGTACGGTCCAAGGCGACACGTTTGGAGCACCCAGTCAGAATGGAATACTCTATAGTTGTTAATTAGTAATTACTTGTCTATGAGACTAAACATCGCTCCATGACGGCGAGGCTATAATTCCTTGATTAATATAGCCTGCACCTAAAAGAAAAATAAATAGACTTCAAACTCTATGATTTGCATTTGCATGCAATGGTAGCACAGAAGTCATCAGGTCACTAGGTTGGAGAGGTTCCTTACCACACTAGGTTTTAGAAAAAAAAACACCCTTTATTTTCCACGAACTATATGGTACTTCACTACATAGTCAAATCTGCAACACCCTCGTAGTATTTATTCAATCAATGTACTTTTCTAATAATAGTTACCATCAATTTCATCACTCATTCAGAAGTTTATTTGGTGCTTTAGTAATGCTAGTTATCGCCGTAGCTCTTTAAAAAAAAAATGTTTTTCATAGCTTTTGGAAAAAAAACTTTCGCTTCAGTCTCTCAGAGAATGTAGTTAACCTTTTTTTCTTTTTCTTTTTTTTAAAATTTCAACAATCAACTTGATGTTTCCTCAAATCAATGTACCTGTTCAGTGACAGTGTGATGACAGCTAATCTGTTAAGTCAAGAATCTATGTGCGTGGTTCAATAAGGATTGTTTCTTTTCAGTGTGATTCGTCCCCACCCACGCGGCCATTCATGATTGGGATGTAAATATCAAGTCTAGTAAGAGGGTGGTGCACCCCCACCACTTTCGATTAAAGTACATCTAAAGGGGTAGGGTCAGATTCATTGCATGATGTCTGGAGGTGTCCCTAAGGGAAGTGGCGAGAGATCTACCCACCTGTACGCGCGTGTAGGTCCCTACAGTAAATTTGACCTAGTGTCCAAGTCTGACATTCTGTCTGCGTGGAAGGGTTGATAATCCAATCACGTACAGACTTCAGGCCTAAAGCATAAGAAAAATAAAAATAATAAGCGTGTAGAATGAAAATCAGTGGTTATTGCACACCAAGGGAAACATTTACTCTTGACCAGAATTTATGCAAAGTAATAAGTTCTGAAATTTTTGAAACTGGAGAACTTGTGTATTTTGATTTAATTTTTGCATAATAAAACATCCCCTTCCTAAATTTTTTTTTCAAAATCACCAATAAAATTGAATAATAGTTAGGTCGAATGATTCTAGAAGAAGAAAAAACAGTAAAATATATATTTATCTTGGTAGTGATTTATAGGAGCGATTTTTAGATGCTTTTCCCAATTAAGGCACATTTATTTACTGCAATATGAAAAATTACCCCCATTGCATGGGTGTAACTGAGCAAGGGGATGATCTTGAATCTCCCTCTGGGCCCCCAATAGAGGAGGACTTCAAAAGTTTTATGAATAGTAGTTCACCTATTGCATTTCTACCAACATTATACAATAACAGATCTCACTCAGTAAATATTAGAGAGGCTAAAGGTGTCAAGCCTCTGATCTGGATCCTAAAAATTCAAGCTATGTCATTTCTTGGACTGCCTACTCAACATGGACTTCAGGCTTTTGAAAGGTCTCCCCACAGACCCCCAGTAATACCTTGGTTGACCCTTAGGGTCTATATCCTCCATAGTTCGGAACCACTGCACTCAGTATTGGAGAGGGGAGCTTAAGGAGCTACGCCCCACCCTCCAACTTGCCCCGTTGTGTTGTTATGTTTACTTTTACTCTTACTGCTCCCATCTCTATGGCTTGCATATGCAGTTAAGCAGTGGAATGTGGCTACTTTTTTGCATTGGAGAGAGAGAAAATTTGGGTTTTAAAAAAAGTTGAAAAGCCAAAAAGTAAATGAATACCCATTAAAATGATTTTGAGAAAAGTAGAAATGGTACTTTTGAAATAAGACCAGATTTTTTCTAGAGTGTAAGAGATCATCGACCTTATTACTTAAATTTCAAGTTCTTAACTTTGAAAAAATAAAGTAATATCTGCAGATTAATTTACAAATCTTCCAATGTGAGGAAACTCATCTTGGGCAAATTGTATGTTTTCAGAATTCTAAATTTATCATAACTCACAATGTGGATCCCTAGAGATTACATGCAAAACCATGGCAGGCAGAATATAAGATGGCGAGTTGAACAAAGTTCCAAGAGTATTGGCTCTGCGACGCCCATGATAGAGAGGTTAGGTGAAAGCTGAGGAAGGTCTAAGTCCAATGATGGATGCTAAAAGGCTGGTGTTAAATTTCATGTTTTATGGCCTTTCCAGCTTGGAAAACAAATAAATCATCAAAGCCTGGTAACCAGGTAGAGTCAGGTGTACATCCTGATGTCTCCAGTAATGGCTTCCAGAACCAGGCAATAGGGGATAATCAACCATAAAATTCAACTTAGAGCCAACACTAACAAAAAAATGAGTCTCACATTCTGCCATTGAGGGATGGGGGTTTCAGAAAACTGTCACTATTAGGTAGGGTCACTACTTCAAGGGGGTGCATTCAGCTCAGGGTGAGGTGATGGCTGGTTATGAGCTAGCAAAGGGTATGTTACGATAAACTTTAGATTAGGTTTTAGATTAGGAATGTGTACATTATCTAATTACAGATAAAAACTTATGGCCTCTTATTTTTCCTTTTTAAATAAACATTGTTGAATGTGTGAACTTCTAAAGAAAAGGTTTGTATCTTGTTTGAAAGAGATTGATTTGTTTGTTCCTCAAACTGACTTTCTAAGACTAAACTATCGATTATTACTTGAATTTTTTTTCATGTCTGTTGTCAACATTGACATAGGTTTCTCCAGTTTTCAAGAATTTGAAATAAGAAAAAATCAATAATGAAGATCCTGTCATTTCGGGGCTTTTTCATTAGTCTGTACCAGACCTAGTGGAAATTGATATGTTAAGCTTATTCTGTTGGTTTACCCCAAGGGTTAGGTTTAGGATCTCAGTTTTCGTGGCGGGGACTAATGAAAGAAACCCAGCATTTTGAGAAAAAAGAAAATGCAACTTAATCTCTCTCTCTTTTTTTCTTTTTTTTTTTAGGTTTACTTTAAAATAAGGGATGTTAGCTTTTGGTTGGGATTCATTCTGTACCAGGTGGAATTATCTGGCTTTGCTAGAGCTTCCGATTCAGCAACAGCCATTCTGAGAAATAATGTCGGTGTTCCAACTCATGAGTGTGGACAACTAGAGGGCGTCATCTGTCATCCATATGGAAAAAACACACTAGATATTACATTCTTGGCTGTTGTTGTTGCCTTGAATAAAACTATAGTTTATTTGCTGCAACTTATATTATTAATCATTCTATCTGTTGAAATGTTAAAATATACTACGGAATAAGCTGGCCATCATAAAACTAATGACTGACCAAACTCAACATCCCCTTAACTTTGACATTTCCTATTTGCCTTTCTCTTCTAACCATTTAGCTCTTTACACTTCATACACTCTTTGTAATCCTACCCAAGTCCTCACTCTGGCATTTGTTCCATTCGATTCTTTCTTCTTTTGTTTAGCCATTATTCTCTTATAAAAAGAAAGTCACTCCCATGTTTTATGTTCTGAGGATGATGCGAATAAACATTGAAATATTAACAAAATCCTCTGCAGCACTTGTTTGTTGATTGAATGTTGATTATCTACAAGTGTTTTTAGAGTTACCTTCATCTTTAATGATGCACACGCACACACACTCTCTTTTTCTCTCTCAAGGAGAAAGAAAAATATATAAATAAACTTATGAGAGATAGGTTATTTAGATCCCTTAGAAGTATGGAAATAAGATAACTTAGATTTTGTGGACAAATAAAAAAAAAGTGCATTCAATGGTAAATTCAGAAGCATAATTAATTAAATGGCTGGGGCAATGAAAGCTGAAAAGACCCAATTATTTCATCTCAGTAGGACTTCACCTGAGTATTCATTTCAGTCACAACATAGCAACATAAGAGATGTAATTGCCTACATTTTCCTGTCATTGAGGCACCTTGAACACAGTTAGTATTCATAGCATTAGGTGTTGAGGAGTTAGTCTTTATAAGATGAAATACAACGAGCCCAAAGTTTTCCAGATGCCCGATAATAGGCAGTCCAAACAGAAATTAGAATGTCAAAGCATCAGCACTTTTACCAGATGAGCCACACCCAACCCTGGTTAATGTTTGTGAACTAGAATATACATTTTCCATTTTGAGGATTATCAAGTTTTGTCATTTTTGGTATCCATACTTCAGCTCTCCAATGGGACACTCATAAATTTAAGCACACTTTCACTCAATACCAACTTGATCTTTGAACTGAATTGACAGGTAATAGACATCCACCCATTTATTTTTTTCACTATATTGTAAGTGAAAAATAAGTTATATTTTTTTCAAAATCCAGTCTAATAATCAATAAATTAACCAATTTTCATTGAAACTGGTTACTTTATTTTTAGAAGGTTTTCAATTATAAATTTTTCCGTCAGCAGACATCAATTATGTCTTAATCCAAGTCAATTTTGAATGAAAAATTGACATTAAAAATAAAATCTGCTTTATTTACACAAGGCAATTCTTTTTCTCTTTTTATGACTGAATGATTTTACCTTATTGAGATGAGCAACATATAAATCATGCCATTTAAATGCGGACATATTTTGAAGTTATGTATGTACACAAAATATAAAAGATGTACCTGATCTACACGCTTACATATGAACAAAAGTGTGACATATTTTGTGCATTACAAAGCTATAGACCCTGACTTTAATATATATAAATAGGTGTTCATATAACCAAAAATAGAACAAAGAAATAGTGAGACTAGTGATTATGTCAGAGACCCATATGTTGTAAGGTGTAATGTTTCAATATAGACTTCATAGTTCACATGAGAAAAGCTTGTGAATACAAGTTAAACATGCTTGTATAATATTAGTGCAAAATATAACTTGCCATTACAGTCAATACTTGAACAACCCTAGCATCAACATTTGAAGTCATGCTAAAAAAATTCCTTTAAAAAATAAGTATGGTCAGAATGAATTCTATTTATAACATCACTGATGTTTTCCACTGGAGAACATCTGTAAGAATGTAAGAAAAAAATCTAGAAATATCTAAATTCTGGAGAATCTAGGTGTTATTCTGACTGGAAAACATCTAAATTAGAGTTAAAATCATCTAGATTCTGGAGAATCCAGGTGATATTGAATTGTCAAATTAAGGCACCAAGAAAAGTTTTTTTTACAAAAATTTAAAAAAAAAGGAACATTTTTAGAAGAGGTGTAGTGGAGTACTGATGAAGTTTATATACAAAACGGTGAGGCCAGGAGCACTGGAACAAAAACACATGCACATATGTAGAAAGGGATAGAACCCTATACCTTTTTTGGTGGCCACGGTCATTCAACTTCAATCTTCATCTGCCTTAATGAAGTTGAGACTGTAAGAAATTATCATCCAATGTATCAAGTTTTTTAGAAAGTAATATCGCATTACTAGGGAATAAAAACCCATTTAATTGGAGCAAAAGTTAAATTCATTTGTCAGAAATATAATCATCATTATAAGAATTGAAACAAATCCACTATGAAACTTATTCTTTTATTCCTTGTTAAAAGAATCAAGGATTCTGGATGGAAAACCTATGTAAACATCTATTACTGATAAGATGGGAATGTTTGCTTGCATGTATGCACCTCATAGACTCCCAAATGGCAGCATCCTGAAGGCTGCAAATTTGTCTAAATGTAACTTGACTTCAGGATCAGCTCAAGGTGGGTGGCACTCATCCATAAGGTTCCAACTGGTCAATTCAAGGTCAAAAGTATTTTCCCACCCTAATTTGTAAGCTTCTATTTGAAGATTTTCTTCTAAGAAAATCCGGAAAGTCAAATGGAAATTACCAGTCAACTGTCTTAGACGAGACATAAATATCCCCAAAACAAACCAATAACATTTTATTTCAGATATAAATCAGATAAGGAAAGATACAGCTGCACATATTCAAAAAGACCTAAAATTAATACAGAGAATGACCTCAGAGAACTAGCCTTAGCCAAAGCTGAGAGATATGACAAACAATGGTATATAAAATATATGAGGCCCAAGCAGGGACAGCTTTGCCTTACTCAACTTATAAGTGATTAACATCGAAACTGGTATCAATAGAACAAAATCAAACTAAGAGGAAATTGGATTTTTTTTCCTCATTTTATGTGCTCTCAATCTATCAGACCTTCAAACCTTTCAGAAATCTTTTCTTAACAGGTTTTTGAGGTCGCTGGTTCTTTTCACAATGTGACCATGATGCTAAACTGGATTCTTACTTTCCCTTGGTTGTTGGAAACCACAAATATGAATTTCTCTTTCTCTCAGTAATTATGCCAGTTTGGCTGTATATTTTTCTAAGGAATCTCACCCTAAACTGACAACAAAATGTTTTTTCTGAGTAAGAGCCCAAGCCCTATGCCCAAATGACAATAAAACATGGGCATTATCTAACTTTTGAAAATTCAAATCTCAAATCAAGGGGAATAATTTTTGATCAGAATTACTTGATAGTACTTTTTGGTAAATTTTTTAATTTCTTTCTATTCAATTCACAAAATAGTTCCATTTTTAAAAATTCTGTTCTTTGAAAAGTTCCACTGAGTTGAGGAGTGATTTCAAGTGGTTCATGAATTCATGAATTAAATTTGATGGTCCGCTTTGACATGTGAACTTCTAACACCAAAAGTGAGCACAGGTTTGCAAAAGTCTGCCTGGGAGTGTATGAAGGTATATCATGAGGAGGGGAGGGCACAAGTGGAATGAAACCTCAGGTCTCTTGGCTTTCAGTTTCTCTTCTTCTCTTCTATCACAGCAGCCTATTTTTTGCATATATTCATATCATTGAGTTACAGCTCAAACAAGACATTGGGTGTGAAGAGCTTACCCTGTGTCTAGACTACCACATCTCTCAGTGAATGTAAATTAGTTGATTAGATGTCTGCTCCTATGCTCAAACCAGAGATAGTTAATTAAAAAAATGATTTCTTAACTGGACAAGCCATCAGACCTACACCTTGCTATTGGTTCTGAAATAAATTGTTTGTTTACTCTGGATTTTCTCTATAGATAATATTAGAAATTTTCTTGACATCACGTGGCCAGAAAATAAAAACAAACAGGTCACCTGGCATACGTCATTTAGTAGTCCACATGATATGTAATTGCAGCCGTTTTAAAATGGATTGATACAATCGATATATTAATGATAATAATTTTTCTTCATCTGGAGAAAAAAGGTTTGCCACTTTCCTTGAATTAAATACCTGAAAAGGGCCAATAATTGATTGGCAAAAATATTGTATTGATAACATCAAGGATGGGATGAAAAAGTTGAAGTGTTGACTGACATAGGCATCTGCTGCAACTCTTCGGTGGGGGGCAAAAGGATATATTTCAGGGAGGGGGGATTTATTAGGAATATTTCTTATCCCTGTAACCAGTAAAGAAAAATACATCTTTTAACATCAAGTCAGGGTCCCATTTTGCACGACACCATTTTCCTTTATTGATCATAAAGTTCTAACTTTCACCACCCCCTCACCCTAAATGAAGAGGCCTGATCCAGAGCAGGTGGGGGGCAAATGCCCTGTTTGCCCCCTTAAGCGGATCCCCATGAGTGCTGACTCTGTTTGTACAAATTTTCTCTGTTATGCCGATCACCTTTGCACTAAATCAGCAAGTTTCTTAGTATCTTGAGATTTCATACACTCGGCTTTTCTGAGTCACCTCACTCTCCATTGACTTGTGATATAATGATGAACAATAAGCAGTGGTGTAGTACTAAAATAAGAAGTGATGGAAAGCAGGGCTGCCTGCTCTAGTGAGCATAGAAAAATGGTGAACAAAGAAAGCCTATATTAACAGCCAGATTTTTTATGCATTCTCCAACTATGTGCATTTTAGAGGTACTTTGATTGAATATATATATATATATATATATATATATATATATATATATATATATATATATATATATATATCTGCAATGTACCATTCCAGCAAATTAGAGAGTACAAACAGAATAGTAAATAGAATGAGAATTTCAGTAGTGTATACAGATAGTGAGGGAATGCCATAATTGCAAAAAGTAAGGGAAGTCCGTTACCATGCATTCCCACAGCACTACACCACTGACCAAAGAGGTATGAGCCGGAGGGGCAACTTCTCTAGACCTTGATTTTCTAGGCTTTCTAGTGTTCCCATTAATTCTCACATATTCCACATCCTATACAAGACAATTTACCCCAAAGACCAAATTTCTACTTCAAGGTTTCAGCTTTTGAGTTCAGACAAGCAAACAGATGTACAGAGGAAGAGCATGGAGAAATTTTTGCATGCAAATGGTGCAAAATAAGCTGATTGTTTGACCAATAAGATTTCAATCTTTCATTGACTGTTTAGTTAATTATTACATTCTACTCTAGAACTCTAGAGAAAACAGACTGTTTGGTTTATTCTGCACCACCCTTTACATTACATTTAGATTACAAAAAATTCTCTTGTACTGGTTTCATGATCTTATAATTCATTAAAAGAAGACTTTGCTCTGTATACAATGGTGATTAATAGGTTCTCTCTTTCTTTCGGTATTTTATCAACATTTCTTTTTTATCTGTTATTAGTCAATAATTAATTTTGTTGGCAGTGTAAACTGGGTAAGATAATCACTGGTGGAATATGAATAAATATCAAGATACAGGCTTCACTGTTATTTTAAAGTAGAGCTCTCCTATGAAACTTTTTGTAAGTCGAAATGGTGTAAAGCAAAGAAGAAGTCTCCATTAATTTATGAAAAATCTTTTGAGCGTTTTCAGACCCCCAAAATAACTTTCTTCTATACCTAACAGTTTTATGTTAAGTGTAACACTCTTATGAACTATGGCTTTTCTAATACCTAAGGACATATTTTGCTTATAGATACATAAAATAAATTGTGGTGAAGCACTGATATTCACAGACATAGTTCAAAGATATGGCATCTTGATGCTAAGATGCTCACTGTAGTTTTCTATAGTTGTCTCTGTTATTTTTTGCTTTTTGCCCTTTTTATAAAAGTAAATATCTTCTTTGGATTTCTTCAAGTGGGTGAAAGCAGGTACCATATGTTTTGGTGGACCAGACGACACCAGAAACATCCAAAAAACAACTTCAAAAATGGGATTGTGTTATTGAATAGATAACAGTGACTGAACAGTGAGCTAGAACCATGAAATTCAGACTGAAAGTGGGGTTTTATCTCATTCAAAGATTGCCTTATCTACCAAAATATACAGTACTAATATTAGTCTTTCGTAAGAGCAAAGTATCATGAAGCAAATTTTTGAAAAGCGAAGAATACTTATAATAATACTAATTTGACAAAGGATTGAATAAAGATCATATCCCCTGCCTGACATACTTATACAACTTTACTATTTTGCATTGAATTCAACAGGTATGTTTTTGAAATATCCTTTTAGATCAAGAAAATGTGAGAGTCTTACTATCAGTGCATATTTTTACTAGGGAAGGATCTAAATTTTGCAGTCATTTCTTCATCTTCTCAGCTATCAAAAAGATAGCAAACAACCTTTGGAACCTGACTTTATTTTTAGCTTCAACATTGTATCTAAAATAATAGTAATAGCAATAAACAGGTCTGGTTAGTCACTCGGAAGGAACTGTCACTCAACAAACGTCTTTTGGCTGCATTTTTTGTTTAGGGTAATCAATTAGAAAAACTGGAAAAGTGGGTTATCAATGAATAAGTTACTGCAAATTTTCAAAAAACAGGCACACACAAACTAAGGGATCAATTTAGCATAAACTTACATTACAAATTGACTTCCCCCACTCGAAACCTATTTTGGGAAAATTTTCAAAAAACAAAAAAAAACATTTTTTTCTGACATAATAATGAGTAAATGTTTAAATTTCCAGGCATGTAGCTCCATTGTTGTGGCCTGTACATGGTACATGCCTTCACACATGCATATATACATACATAGCCAGCCAGACCAATTTGAAAACTGGTTGGTTGACGGTTTCTAAAAATGTAGCAAATTGTTTAGTTAAACTCTAGTTTTCATGGTTTGTATTTTCATCTTTTTTCAATCCATGCATTTAAAAACTTTCAAAGAGAGATGCTGCAAAGAATAAATGAAATTTTAAGGTGCAACAATTCCTATAAAAGTCACATTGTGTCAAAATGTATTTCCAAAATATTCTCCATCTTTGATTTACAACTTTAGACTGGGATATCATTTGAATTTGATAGATGAAGTATTGTCAATAAATATCCATTTTTAACTACAACAGGTACAACACCAATTTTTGTCAAACACCTCTTTTGATTCAGACGGAATAGCGAGCAGATACTTGAATTTATTGTGGCTCTCACACTGGTTCACTGAGTGGCCACAGGTGGCATTGTGTGTGGAACCGTCAATTGTATATATTGTCATGATCATTACTATTCCATCGATTTTATAAAATTCCTAGCATGATTTACTTACATTTACTCATAGTAGTGGATTCCAAGCAAAGTGCAGGTGTCAGTGATGGTGTAAACTGCAAACACAAGTCTATATTGATACAAATGAAGGTAGAAGTGTTAAAAAAACTTAACTTCAGTATTTCACTTCAGAAATGTATGGTATTGGTTCATCAACTCTATATGATATTTGTATTTGTTTAATTAATCTACCTGTAATTATACATGTCACTATACATGTAATTATTTGAAGGAATGAAAGTTTTGGTATATTTGCTGAATAATTCCAACAAGTGGCTTAAATAGCTAGATTTAGGTAAGCTAAAATATGATAGGTAAATTGTACAGAAATTATTTGAAACTGGCTAAACTTCAGAGAATGTCAAAGTATAATATAGCCATCAATATCCAGTCTTGTTGGCTTTTATTTATACCTTTTACCTTTTTGTTATCCTTGTAACTTCAAATAAGCTGTCTCCTTTTTCTAGAGATCAGGAGACAGGCTTCTTGTCTTTTTATTGGCAATTATTGTTACATTGACCGAACATTAATGAACAAAACCAGGCCATATGGATAATCACACTGACCAACAGCTTGCATCTTTCTTTCTTCATTAATATTATTATGATATAAATGGTTGACTGCCTGCTAAGGTTTAAATCTATACATCAAATCAACATAGTTTATTGATTTGGAGAAATATAAACTGAACAAAATTTACATTGATATAAAATGATATAAAAAAAATTCAAGGTATGCTCATGATACAATATCAATGAGCAACACACTGCTTTCAAAACTTAAATTTAATCCCAGATATACAAACTTATTGTTTACTCCCAGAAAAAATATGAAAGTATACAAACATACTGCCTCCTCCCAGAAAAAATATGGCAGTCTACAAGCTCAGTCTTTACTCCAAGGAATAATATGGCAGTATAGAAACCCATTGTTTACTCTCTGGAATAAAATGACAGTATACTATCCCATTATTTACTTCCAGGAATAATATGGCAGTATAAAAACTCATTGTTTACTCCCAGAAATAACATAAGTTCAATGATGCACCCACTATCCATTATAGTTATAGCAGAAGGAGGAGGAAGAAGAATATATGGATGGTTCTTCAGAAAGTCTGGACCAAGTTTCATTATAATCCAATGTGATGCGGCTGGGAAAATTTATATCTAACTTTACTAGTTGCGATAGTGGTAGAATGAGGAGGAATATGAGGGGAATGAGAATTGTTCACCTGAAGGTGTGAACCAAGTTTCATATCCATCCAACACAATGCCAAGAAAATTGATGTTTAACATTACTATGTAAGTAGTAGCAGGAAGAGGAGGGAAGGAGGAAGAAAAATATGAGGATGGTTCTTCTGAAGGTCTTGGTACTAATCCAACATGATGCAGCTAGGATAATTGATTTTATTAATTTAATTTTACTAGTTGTGGTTGTGGTACCTGGAGGAGGAATAAGAGAGAGATGGGGATTGTTCACCTTAAGGTCTGGACCAAGTTACATATCAATCCAACATGATACAGTTGAGAAAATTACTATTTAACATATTGGAGACCGACTGACCGAAAAGTGTCTTATAGAGATGCATCAGATGCATCTAAAAAAATTGATAGCAGATACTGGATTTAATAGAGGGCATACTGGAGAAGGTAGTTGAGTGAATGATATGTGATACAGAATTAATTTGTTAGATAGGTTAGCATAGGTGAACAGAATAAATGTATATTTCTGTTTGCCCCAAAATATTGTTTTAATTTCTTAAGAAATTCAGAAACCTTATTTCCTTTACTACCTGCATCTAATAAGCATCTCGATCAGTGGTTCTCTAACTTTGTTGTGTGATGACACTCTCAGAAATATATTTGGCTTACATGGCATTCCAACTCTTTACTCTATTAAAATATCAACATTCACTGCTCTATATTAAGTCATAATTAGAGTAAACTGATAGCAATTGAATTTGAAGTAGTAATCAAGGAGTGTACTGTAAGTTTGGGTGAAAATGAAATAAATAAAACAAAAACATTTCTGTAATCGACTATAAAGCTCTCAAAGAGCATATACTTCTGCTAATGCTTTTGCCAGGGGAAGTAATTGTTCATTAATCCACCCCCAAAATTAATCACTCCTTCTGTGACCTATTGCTCACCCTACCACAAAGTTTCATTGAAATTCATCTAGAAATTTTGGAGATATCATATTGACAGGCATGAACTTTTGGCATTGTTATGTCATGTTGACATATAACAACTAAGTAATTGTAAATGGATCTGCTCTCTAATCAGTTCTTCCATAGTCTATAGTCAACATCTCCACTAAATTACATTTAAATTCATTGAGGACTTTTCGAGATATTGTGTAGACAAACATGAGTTTGAAGAAAAAATGGAAAAACATCTCTTAATCAAAAATAAATTCCAAATTTAATACTTCTTTCATCACCTATAACTCATCCTTCCTTTAAATCCATTGAAATTCATTGATATCATGTGCACAGATAGACGGATCAATAGACAAATGGATATAAAGACTTGATACATATCTCTCCAAATTTATTGTCATAAGTAATGAACAAAACTTTTATACAAGCATGCTGATATACATTCTCATCATCCCTTTTTTCTTTCATCTATTGATAAGAAGATTGAGATCTCACAAAATCAAGTGACAAAACCATTACACTGACAACTCTATGGTTAAATCATGATATATAAACCCATACTAGAAATATTCAAGGCTTGAATAACATGCTTGCATATTTTGAAAAAATTATGCAGCACACTTGGAAGATAATTGTGGTTATTCGAGGCCCCCTGATGATAGATACCAAATCCTGTTGATCTATTGATGTTTTGAAAAAAGTTTGACTAAGCAATCAGAATTGAAGAGCTGTTTCCTCTTTTTAGAAATCATGAAATGTGAAAAAACGGATCTGGTTAGCCACTCAATAGAAACTGTGGTCTTGTGCCAGACTAAGCTGAGTTTATCATATAAGGGGTAAGTATTCTTAACTGACTGTGACCCAGCTGATCTCAGTTAATGTTGACCAGGATTCAGGAGGTGTAGGATAGTATATTGATTACCACCACTGAAAATGGGATCGGTGAACTGATTTTGAGTTTTGGTCAAGGCTGTTAATGTCCCCTTCACACTAATGTCTTTGATAAAGGCATAAATCCACTTCTCTCCTGGGCTATGGGTAAACAGCAGGGTAATTGGAGTCAAGCAGCTTAATTCCAGATAAAGGAGAAGGGTTGGGCATGAACCTAGAAAATGTCCAGCCCATAAAATCTACTTGTTACAGAAACCACTGCAGCAGCATCCCATCTGGTGTGATATGGTTACAGCCCTATGCTCCACTAGGAGTCTGCAGGACTAAATGAAACAAGCCTGGCTGCTGTAGGGTCAAAATCCATTCCTTCCGCTATTCCGACTGAAGATGATTACTGCAACTTTTATATCATATATATTGTAAATGAATTTGTTGGTATATAAGACTTGTCAGTTTAGCTCACAGTTGGTAAGAGAAACGTCTACCAATCACATAATTGTGATTTCAAATCATGGTATAGAAACATTAATTTTATATTCAAGTCTGGTTTAATGTGATGTGATAGACCAAATGTGATTGAGTTCACTTCATCTAAATAAGGTGAAGATTGTTCTTGTTGTTGATATGGGGTGAGGGAATCAAAGTCAACTCGAACTTGGACTGGAGTTTGACAACAAAAAAAGGTGTGGATTCAAATTAGATCTCAGATCATTGGATTTTCCTTATATATTCTTTTTGAATATATGTAGTTCGGAACATATATTTGAAAGATGATTCAATTTCTCTGAGTGGATTGATATGAAAAGAAATTCTCTAGATCCTAATTATAGTCTGTTGTCTAAAAAAACATACATGCATAGACATTTACAAACTCATTCTTCCTTTCAGCAAGCTTATTCCGACAGATTATGGACTACTTTTTAAAGAAGCTAAACTATCAATGAATGATGGAATTAAACTTATCAGTCTCAAAATGAATTTGTTCTTCCAATCAATATTGATAAAATTGGATTTCTTCTCAAAGCATAAACATTCCAACAAATCTTCTTAAATGAAACCTGGACATGTGTTATATTCAGAGTTGCTTGATCTAAGTATGGTCAGTTTTTATACTTAATCCTTACAAATCGGCAGTACTTTTTATCCTCATCACACATTGATGAAATATTTTGATGCAAAAATTGGTAGGGAATGGCAGTAAGTTTGTTAATGTTTGAGAGTTGGCAGTATTAAGACGAGGCAGGGAATTCGTTCATGTTTGAGAACTAGAAGTATTAAGAAGTGGCAAGGAGTTTGTTTGTGTTTGACAATTAGTAGTAGTGAGAAGTGACAGGGAATGGCAGAGGGTTAGTGCATGCTTGAGAACTAATAGCATTAAATAATGGCAGGGATAAAAAGTACCACCCTTACAAATGTATTCAATGTTATCAAGGTTTAAATACTTGAATACTAATAAAAATTTGTTGATTAATTTCGTTTTGTCATAATCATTTTTAGCAGCCGAGGACAAAGAGAATGGACAATTTAATTAGAAAGTAACATTGTCTCTAGTCTTTATGGTAAAATACAAAACCTTATTTACTTATCTTTTGATTCTGGTAACTTACTGTGGAGAAGTGGTTAGCAAACTAGTCTCTGAGACTGTTACTACTGTACTGATAATCTCCAATAAGTGTGTAGGTGTATAAGCCAAGATCGGGAGAAAGGGTATCTCCATCCCCCCAAATTAGACAAATCCATGTAAAATTTCAGGCAAATCAAGCCCTCTTTCCCTTTTAATTAAATGCCCCACAATTATTGCTATGTATCGACTAAAATAAGCTTAGTGAATGACTAGGGCACCTAGCCATAGGCATAGTACTTAGCAAGCTTGTCTCACAGACTATTACTGTTGTACAGAGTTCAATACTTACTAGTCACCCAACCTGTACCAGAACATTCATTAAACAAACCGATGCATTCATTTAGGATGCAAAGGTCCAAGGGCTGCATTCCAAACTGAGTAGTTATTGGAATACAACTGGGTGCACGAATTTTGAGACTCACCTATGGTGCATGAAACCCTTGCGTCGACTCTATGCCCATCATCTACAAACTCTGATTGACTGACATAAACTAATCTCTGGTGAATTTCTGAACATGATTCAAAGACCTTGAAATCTGCTGCCCCTATTGGACAAGGTTGACCATGAAGGATTTTAGCCACCCAGGTTCCACCACAACTCTCTCGACCATGCTGAAGGTTTCCAAAGGAAAGAAGTGCTTAATACATTTGGAGATCAACATGGCTGCTGGCAATGCCTGTCTTGCTAGTTACAGTATATTTCCAGATGGTCACCCATCTAGGGTACTGACCAGGCTCAAGATTTCTTAACTTCAGCGAATGTACTAGAACTGATGTATCCAATGTGATTCGACCTGAAAAACAGTTTGCTAATAATCAATGTTGTCTAATTTCAAATAAAATTCCTTGGTGAATCTAATATCCTTAAAAAAGCAGGCATTAATTTGTGAACTTCTAAGATTACAAAGACACAAAGAGAAAATGAATTATGCACATCAAGTTGTAACATGACAATAGAGATCATTTGAATAAAGCTAACTTGGGAGCTTCCAGTTCAATATATGGATGTACAAACTGGTTAAAATACCATTTTTGAAAAGTTGATATTTTTGTCATTTTTAGAGCTGCAATGCTCAGTTTTTTTATACTGTAAAGCTTAGACACTCTGCATCATGATTCTAACTTGTGATAATAGACTCAGTTTTGATTGCAAATGATTGGGGATGGATTGAAATAGTGTTATCCAATAATAAAGCATTTTTGCAATTGGTGGTGCATTGGGCACTTATCATGCATGGCCTCTCAATTAAGCTTTTAAATAAACTCCATTGAAATTATTTTTAATAGATTAATAAAGAAATAAACATCTGGCAACTAAACTGCATATCTCAAGATATTCAGCCCTGTACAATAACTCCTGAGATACTACACTATAAGTTGATATAAATGCAAATAATGGTATAATTTTCCACATGATTTTTTGTGTTTTACACATTTTTGATTTTAAGCTAACTGCATAATGAGTGAAAATAAAATTTGTATAAACTGAACACTTTTTTCATTATTTACATCATAAAATGTAAGAGACAAGCAACATTTTGAATTCTTCAATATGATTACAGATCTAAAGAAACCCAGCCATTTATAGAATTCCACAATCCTTTGTGTATGAAGCTATGGTAACTTATCTACAAAACAAATATACAGCTTGAGTGGACTAACAAATATTGAGTGTAGGCATGATAAAGATATTATCATGAAATCATTTGAAAGCTTAAAGTTATATATATAAGCTAAGAGAACTTTATCTTAGAAACTGTCAATCAAAACTGTCAGCATAAGTTTTTAGGTGAGGATTCAATTTACAATATAAGTTTATGCTAAATTGGTCCCTTAGTTTGTGCGTGGGAGCATTCACTCTTGTTTTCTTTTGAAAAATCAAAATTTATTAGTGATCTTTCCCTCCACAAAGGCGAGAGAAGTAACTTTTCTGATCACTTCTTTTTCCTAATTTTTAATTGATTACCTCAACATGGTATGCTGCCAAAAGATGTTTGTCACTCAACAGTTTCTGTTGAGTGACTAACCCGACCTGCCTACTTGCCTTTTTCAAAAGAGATATTGATTGGCTATTGAGTTACCAATTTTGGTTAGAGTTGTCTGTCTTTTAATGGAATAGCTAGCGAACAAAATCGGTCAGGTCAGGTCAGTAATTACTTCCTGCAGTGAGTACCATGTAACCCAGCACAACCTGTCATATGTTATTGGGAGACAAGAAGTGTACTGCCAAGTTACCAAATTGGACTCAAGAATGCCATGGAGGACCCAGCATGGTACACTAATGATATACTATTATTATCATCACCATCATCACCATCATCATCACCATCATCATCATCATCATCATCAGTCTCTTAATGTCCCTCGTTGGACATACACCTTCCCTAGGATTCGCCACACTTCTCTATCATGGGTGTCGCAGAGCCAGTATTTTCTGAATTTGTCTAGTTCATCTCTCCATTTAGTTCTCTGCTGGCCTCAGTTGCGCTTGTGATCTCTGGAGATCCATGTTGTGAGTTGTGATGTCCATTGGTTGTCTGCCACTCTTGCAACATGGCTTGCCCATTGCTGTTTGAGTTTTTTAATGGATTTTATGATGTCCCTGATTCCTGTTTTCTCCCAGATATATTGTGCTGTATTGTGGTCTCTCCATGTGAGGTTCAGCATGATTCTTTCATGTGCACATTGCATGGTTAGGTTCCATGTTTCAGCTCCATAAGTGACTATTGTGAGGATGGATTGGTTGTATACCCTCCTTTTTAGGATTAATGAGATCTTCTTTTCGAAGGTTGAGCTTGCTTTACCAAAGGCTTGCCATTTTAGAGTGATCCTTTGCTTGATTTCATTGAGATTTATTGTCTAAAGTAGATTTAGTGGTCTTCTTTCTCCAGTTCTGCATCTTTGGTTTTGATCTTTGTGTTCTAATTTCCGATGAGATTGTTGCACATGATCTTTGATTTGATTTGATAATAAAGAGCCTCATCTACTTATCACTGGCAATTGAACTGTTGAGCTTAGAGTTCTCGTTGGCATATGGTTACTACTGAAACATATTTATTTAGCTACTCAATTGAAGCTGTCACATGACCAACATGTTTTGGTAGTATGCTATGTTGGGTGTGATCAATTAAAAAATTGTGAAAAGAGGTGATCAATGAATAAGTCACCTCTCTCACCTTTGTTGGGGGTTAATTTCTAGAAAAAGTCTGAATTTTCAGAAAACAAGCGTGAATGCTGAACGCAAACTAAATGACCAATTTAATAAAAACTTGCATTTCAAATTGAACCCTCGACTAAAAACCTATTTGGCAGAGAGTGGGTAATATTCATACATAATAATGAGTAAATGTTCAAATTTCCAGCCCTCTAGCTCCATCATAGTAGCCTTTATAAGTGACGCCTACATAACCAGCCAGATGTACTTGAAAACTGAAGAAATTCATGTTGACAGTCCTGGTCGACAGTTTCGAATATCAACCAATTATTCTCAGTTATAATGAATAAAAACCAAGCTGTGCTTTTGAAAACAATGAAAACAGTTGCTTGCTCTAATTATTAAGGACTGGTTATTGTGTATATTCACAGGGAAATATTTCATATTAGTATCATTTGTTGCTCTGTATTCAAATAACTGATTTGCTTATCATGCTTACATCTAACTAGATATACTAGTGGTACCTATGGAAATCCCATGGGTACAGACCACTAAGATATCATCATTACTCTCACATATATTTCTGCAATTAAAGTAATTTTGTTTAAGTACATGATTTATTACCTATGGAATGTATCTTATGGTATATTAACAATAATAGCATGCAAAGGCAAATGAAAATAATATATCTCGTATCATCATTATCATTACTATCATTATTAATTACTTTTGCTATCTATATTCCAGTGGTCTACTACAACTTAATTAGTTTTTAGGCTTTAGACATGTGATGGAGGAGTAATAAATACATGACGGTTATAGTAAAGTTGAAGGTTCTTCCATTCAAGCATAAGCACTCTCTTCCATTCTTACACTGTTTATCAAATTGCAAGTGTAGGTTTCAAGGGAGACAGTTACAGAGAAGGTTGAGTCCCTTTTGCTCCCATATAAGCAGAAACACCTTCTTTCATTTATACCCATGTCGTATTACAAGGGTGAGTTGGGAGGGAAATAGTTATCATGACAATTGAGTCTATTCGGCTCCTTCTGAGCATAAGCATCCTCTTCCATTATTACACTTGTTCATTGCATTGGAAATGTGGTGGGGAAGGAGAAGAGAAAGAATGAAAGATACAAGGAGAGTCGATAATAAAGAGAAAGTGTTACAGTTATACATACAAACAAGCATAATGGTAGAATAATTATTCTGGGATTTTGAAATGTACAAATGTGAAGCTAACGGTGCAGAGCAAGGGTTATTTTTGGCTTCCTTTGAAATCAGAACAATTCTTTTGTGAGAGCATCTTTGAGGAGTCTAGAAAGAATACATACACTCAACCATAAATAGATGAAAAGTGTAGCTTCTTCAGGATACTAGAAACCATCAACCAAAACTGTCAAAATAGATCTCTTTAGTTTTTAAGTTTGTCTGGCTGGCTATATATCTTGCATACAGGCAGTACCAATGGAGTCAAAGGGCTGAAAATTTAAACATTTACTCTTTCTTATGTCTAGAAAGGATGTTTTTTTTTTTTCAAATCCTCCACCCTGTTGGTTTTTAGTGGGGGTAGTCAATTTGCATTGTAAGCTTTGCTAAATTGATCTCTCAGTTTGTGCCCGACAGCATTCATGCTTGTTTTTTGAAAATTCAGACTGTTTTTAGTGATCACTGTCCAACAAAAGGCAAGAGAAGTAACTTATTCATTGATAATTCCTTCTCCTAATTTTCTAATTGATCACCCTGAACATGGAATGCTACCAGGAGAGTTTCTATTGAGTTACAGACTAGACCCATATGTATTCTTTTGAAACCTATTTGGTCAGTGTTATGACTGGAACGTTATTCTTTCATTCATTTCTTGTCACTCGTAGCAAAGCCTGTCAGAGAGGTGGGGGAGAGGAATAGGGGAGAGGAAGCCTTTTGGTTTGTGTTATTGAGCATAGTGTAGAGATCATATCCTTCTTAGGGAGATAAATACAATTGCCATAGAAGGCTCTCTTCATGACCCCTAGGTGCTAGCTGTATTTTCTGAAGGTCATCCATTTAGGTACTGACCTGGCTCGATGTTATTTAACTTCGGTGATCATATGGGTGCCAGTGTGTCAAATGTGATTTGGCTATTATGGAGTGTAATCGAAAAGATTTAATTCAAATTTTAGCCTCTTTCACTTTGAAAGATGTAAGAATTGTTGCTATTTCTTATAATTGTCTCCCCTACATATTTTTGGACCCTCCTGGAATGGTTGAATTACAGGTTATTAATGACCTGCTTCTATTTGTTTTTTTTTCAGATGGTTAGGTAAATCTCCTGTAATCTTGGAAAACTTAGTAAGTCTAGAGGAGTTAATTTTTAGAGAACAAGTGAAAACTGTTATAATTTCCTTGAGAATGGAAGAGATACTAAGTCTTTTCCAGTGAAAAATCTCACAAAATAGAAGAGTTTTTCAAACCTTAATACAAAAAAAAATAAGAGTACAATCTAATAAGCCTAAATATGGGTCTAACTGATTTTTGACCAAATTTTGACTTACTAGGGTTTCCTTAAATGTTCTAGAAATGTAGGGGGTGAAGTGCATCTTTCATCCTCATCAGATTCCCCGCATTAGTGGCCTTGTGCCAGACTAAACTAAGTTTGGTAATTACTTATGTTTACCTCACCATGAAGCTATGGTTGGTGACCTAATCATACAGACTCTTATTACAGTAGCGATTTCAGTCCTTACCAGTGTGCTTGTGCCTGAGTGAACTAAGCCTAGTAAATACTTATATACTAGTCTTTTGATTGTGACCAAACAGCAGAATCTATTTATCTCAGTCCAATGATCTATTTCAGGTAGATTTCTGAACCTGATTTGAAAACCTTAAAAAACTCTAAACTAAAAAAGAAACAAGTCTGCTGGCTAGTCACTTAATAAAAACTAAGATGTGACTAACATCTTCTGGTAGTATGCTATGGTGTAAAAAAAGAAATTACTCATTTTTAAATAAAATACTTTAATAATTTTGTCAAATTTTAGAGTTGACTTTGTTTTTGTTTTGTAACATTATTACTTCTCTGAAATCTGATGAATCACAACGCATAGAATGACGACGTAGACAAAAACGGCAGGATTAGATTTCTTTGATATAATGAATAGAATAGATTTTATTTCACCAAAAAAGCAATAACAAATTAATTTTCACATAATTATTCCTAGGCAAGAAGACTGGTTGATTCAAGAGAAAGATGAATAATTCTAAATCTGTGTTCCTTGAAGTATTTAGTTTGTTTCAAAGTTAGAAGGTGTTTTACCTTTTTTTTTCAAATTTTGGATTTCTTATAATCATAGTAATTGAAAATGGATACGTAGTTTTAGAATAACATTGTATAAAGAAATGAATTCTATTTTGTTTACCTTTCGTTTTATACCAGTAATGGAAGGAAAAATTGTGAAAATAGCAGATGTCTGAAAAAAATTTATTAAGCTAAAATCAAATGTATCCAAGGATGATCTGACAAAAATTAGGTTTTGTTGCTGAGCTTCTTTCTCAAGTTGAGAATCCACCCCCATATGTATTAAAAAAATCATTACTCCATGAGAAAGCTCAGAAACAGCACCAAACTTTGTCCTATCATCTTAAGATATATAAGAATATAGGGTTGAAATATGAAAATAGTGGTTAATTGACCACATGGTCAAATGAACAGTAATGTATATACTTATAGCGTACACATGAATTAATATGTTATAAATAATGAGCTCCAATGCAAATTTTCTGTGTTCATTTATTTGTTTGTTTGTTTGCACTCAAATGGGATGATATCATTGGCTGATTTACCTCTCTATTATGACATAACAATAAAAATTACATCATAGAAAGTTCTTGAGATTTCATGTTTGGTCATCATACATTAAAACAGAGATGACTTTTAAAAGAACTTGAAATTAGGATACTTGAATTATAAGAAATAAATTACCTGATAAAATAGCTTTAGGCTCATTATTGTGGATCCATCCATAAATAACCCTGCCATTTTGAATGAGTACATTCTAGTATGTTATAAATGATAGGAAAAAAACTATAAATGCTTCATCTAGTTTACTGTTTGAGTGAGAAGCTTTCAAAGTGGGCATTTTTTTTTTCATTTGCCATTTCCAGCCATTTTCATCGCCTTTTAGGAGGAAATGTACCCAAGATATGCTTGATATGATATTTTTGAAATTTGCAAAAAAAGTTAACCCTAATCTGGAAGTTTCAAAGCTGTAAACGCCATATCAATGGAGCCTTAAATGTTTGAGGTTGGGTTGAAAAGCTTGTTTGGCAAAATGCATAAAATTGAGTAAAATTTATGAGATTCTTTTTTTCAAAACTATTAGAAACTCACCATCACTATGAATTATTGAACAACCATATCGTTGAAATTTGAAATCATGTAAAAAAAATTCCAATGAAGATTATTCTCCAATGGAATTTTTCCACTGGAAAACATCTGAAATAGAGTAGCAAAAACATCTAGAAAAATCTAGATTCTGGAAAATCTGGATGCTCTTATTAAACCTGTCAAAATGAGACCCTAAAAAGGTTATGAAAATGTTTTTTTCAAAAATAAAAAACAAACACTTGGGGGGGGGGGTCTAGTAGAGCACTGATGCCAATTTTCAAGTCAGTAGACAAAATGGTATGGCCAGGAGTGCTGGAACAGAGAAACACAAAAACAAACATACAAACACATATACATGTAATAAAGGATAGAACCTTTGACCATCTTTTGATGGCTATGGTCATTCTATACAGACAGAATATTCGAGATTTCTCCATAAATTTGGTATAGGAGCACCTGTGATTTTTTTTCAGAATAATCTGAAAGGGTGACCGGGGCAGGAACAGATCATTTGATATGGAATGACAAGCTTGTCCACGTTGCCAATATGAAAAAGTAACTAATGCGGTTTTAAACAAGCAAACTGTGTTAAATCATAGGTATGGTGTCTGCAGTTAGATAAATGCCTGTATTTTTGTACACTTTTATTTAAGTAGAGAAAATTTTCTTCCGAGTGACATACACTATTAGTATCTGGTATTTCTGATGCATTGATCCTCTTTGATCTAGGAATATCATGTAGGATCTAGCATAGAAGTTAGACAATTATTTGTGATGAGGCAAATCAATCCATGATGCAATATGGCCCCTTCTTTATTGATATCAAAAATCTAGAACCCTAATTATAAGTATTTTGTTATGTCATCTGAATTTGCAGCTTTTTAGGAAATTTCCTTTAAAAAAAATCAAATTTTTGATTGGTAAAAATTCTTCTGCTTCTACTGTCAAATGTCGTCAAGACGTGGGTACTGCTCATTGTATAAAAAAACTCTAAATAAAATCAAGAGCTCTTTTGACGCATGTATGAGCTTTTTGCTGAACCCCCAACAACCTCTTGCAGAACCCTGATTTAAAAAAGGCTGCTGTGTAGAATGTATTTTAGACTTGAAAATTATTAACACATTTAAACATAATGCTTCTTTCACCACTGATAAAGAGCATTGGTGACAAATTTAGTATAATAAACTCTTGTTGTAATGACACTGGTTCTAATGGCACTATTTAATGACACATGTTCTAACAGCAGGTTTGTTGTAATAATCTCACGAGACCATTGTTGGAGATTAGTTTTCAGCAACAGCATGTGAAGATTTCAGAACATAATTTTAGAACCTAAAATCAGTATACACTTGAAATAATGACACTTGAAGTGACAGAAATCAGTGAAGAAATCTGAAATAAAAATCTTATCTGTTTATGATAAACTTGAAATAATTAAAAAGATTGAACAAGTAGAAATGCACTCATTTCTGAATATCTATATGGTTAGCATTATCCCTCTCTGGTTCATTGATTTTATTTGCAGACCTATAACCCATACATGGGACATCAGACTGTGAAAGGGTAATTAAATCATTTTTTATCTGTAGTTTTTGGTTTCTCATTATTAATACACTTCATATAAAATCCATTCATTGTAATGGCAAATTTTTCATAACGGCTCTCTTAAATCCAAAAGGATGCAATAATATCGGGAGTCTATTGTAGCATTATTCTAAGCTGTCTTTGTTTATCAACTTCAGTGTAAAAAATTGTGATCAAAGATCTTTCAGCAATTAAAATGTATTGATCTATAGATTGTATTTCTAAAATGGTGACTAATCAGCATTACCAGCAGTATATCCTACCTTTATATAAACAGCCTGACCTTATGTACACAGTGAGTCACTCAGATAACACTGAGACAGGGTGATAGAACAAGCCTGGCTGCTGCAGGGACAAAGTCCACTCTTTCTTCTATTCTGACTGAGGATGACTACTGCAACTTTTGTATTGTATACATAATAAATAAAAAATCATAAGAAGATATTTTTTAGTAAAAATGTATTTATTAGAATCGAATAAGTCCTTGCATATCTCTAAGATAGATTTTGCATATATGTAAGACTTGTCAGTTTGGCTTAGTTGGTTAGACACCAACTTACTAATCAGTAGGTTGTGATTTCAAATCCCAGTAGGGAAATGTTGATTGGTCTTATTGTTTTTGTTCTTGTTATGGTAGAAAAACAAAGTCAACTCCAGGTTTGGACTGGAATTTGACATTTATTTTGTAAAAACCTACCTGATACAATAATGTAATTCTGTATATGCCTGATAGATATAAGCAATCATTAATGATAATTTTTGCTATCATTTACCTTTATCTTAATTGTTTTATCACAACCAAACTCAGGCTGGTTTCCCTTCAACAGTGAGTAAATGAATTAACAGTGCAGATCAGAATAGAGAATAAGTACCAGGTGAGAATCAAACTCATGACTGTTTATACTAGGAGGTGACTCACTTAATGCGCAACCGTTCTTACCACTGAACTATTGGAACTTAGTGGCAAGCATCTGTCCAAATCAAACCCTTAAACTCACTCTCTATTCACATTCTTCTCAGCACCATGTTTGTTATTAACTGGTAGTCTAGTTTGATCAAATATTATTTTTATTCATTTTAGTAGATGAAGTATTTCAAATCATCATTGATAATTTTTGCCAATATTTACTTTCATCTTAATTCATTTACTCACTGAAAAAAAGAGTACCTGGTCTGAGTTTAGTTGTGATGAAAAGCAACAACAATTAAGATGAAGGTAAATAGTAATAAAAATTAATAATAATGATTTATAAAACATCGTCTAAAATAAATAAAGATAAAATTGGATATAAGCAAATACAAAAAATAATCATTACATGTTTAAAAACTTTGGGATACTCAAAATTTCTTGTTGATGTATCATATTTAACTTCATTTGTCAAACTTTTAATGATTGTACAGGTTTCCCCTGCTATTATAAGGTAGAACATTCTACCAAAAAACATATCTTAAGTAGAAATGACAGAAAGCAGAGAAACAAATACCATTATTTTTGAGTGTTCCCAGACCCTAAAAATGGTGATGATGGTATGTTAAGCTTGGTTGTCAGAGGTTTAGGAAGTACAGTTGACAGGGTGTAGGATTGAGAGGAAGAGGATGCACGCTGCCTCTGTAAAAGCTTGTTTAATGTTGAACGCTATTTTTGCTTTTCATGTAAAAGCGTCAAGGACACTTCAGCCTCAAGAATGCATCCCAATTTTGACTTGAAAAATTTTAAAAGAAAACAATAAGTATAAAATGAAGGTGTCAGCACTTTCAATTACCTTTCCAAGATGTTTTTGGGTAGCCTAACGACATGTAGATCCTCTTGACCGCTGATAACCTGCATTTTTTTCTTTTTCTCTTACAATATGGAGACACAGTAAGTTCACATTTTAATTACTACAAGTCTGTTGACTTGTCATTAATAGTACACCAATACGAAAATGAATTTTTTTGATGAAGTATATTTTTATTATTTATGATTATTAACTATTTTATACTAGATACAATTTATACACTTAATTCAAAGGTCAGAAGTTCAGATTACTATCTAGAATAGATTAACTTCCTCCGCGTTTAGGATTGGTCTATGAAAAAAGTGACCTTTAGCCTGTAGGATACTGGATAAATTTTCAAGATTTATTTTTGAAGAAAAAGTAGCGTCTTGATGCTGGTGGAGATGGGGCTGAGGATATATAATTATTTGTCAGTCCTCATTATTTAAGAATTATATTAGAAACTGTCAACCAAAACTGTCGAAATAACTTTCATCAGTTTTCAAGTTAGTATGGCTGATTTTGTATTAATCATGTACCAACGGAGCTAGATGGCTAAAAATTTCAACATTCACACCTTATTATGTCTAGAAGAAAATTTTTTTTTTACATCTGACTCCCCCCTCCCCCCAAAAAGATTTTAGTAGGGGAAGGTCAATTTGCAAGGTGAGTCTATGTTAAATTGGTCCCTAGTTCCGTGCCTACTTGTTTTTTTATGATTCAGACTTATTTATTGATCTAACTGGTCACCACTTTCTCCAATTTTTTGACTGATCATCCACAACACGATATGCTGTTGGTCATGTGACAGTCTCTATTGAGTGACTAACCAGACCTGTTTAGGATTTTATTTCATTCTCTTACAAGTTATTATTCATACTAATTTGGTCTTTGATAATGTACACCCATTTGAATGATAAACTTTTGTTTGTTGACCTTAATTCAGTAGTTGCTACTTGAATACTAATTATTAGTAATTACTGAAACAACTGAAAGTAGCCTTCTTCAGTTTTTATCTGCAAGAAAGAAGTTGTGCAGTCTAAAATTGGATTGTAAACGAGAAGTTTCTGTCATTTAATTTCTGTCCAGTTGCCCAAGAAAGAACATGTTGCAAACAAAATGAAACAAAACAAAAATCATGCTAAGACAAGATTTATCTTATAGATATACTATTTAGGATCTTCTCCATCACCATGGAGCAGTGATTATCAATCTTGCTGACCATTGAAGGTGTAGCGAATTTGATCCTCACTGGGTGCCCTATACCTGTGGCCATGTACCAGACTAAGCTTCATAAATACTTGTATATGCTTTACCATGGAGTAAAAAAATTCAATATTAAGATACAAGTAAATGAATTGGTTTTTTTTTACAAATTTTACTGTATCCTTCGCGGTCCAGCAGCACATGTTTAATGACCTGGTACTGGTCCACTGTCCAATGGTTAGAGACCACTACTGTAGATCATTACTGATGCGTGCAAATTCTTCATAGTTTTCAACACATGACACCCTCAAAATAGCTTCATTTTCATCATTATCATCATCAACCCTTCAACATCTGTCATTAGACAGAGACCTTCCCCAAGATTTGCCAGACCTCTCTATCATGGGGTTTCATAGCCAATACTTTCTGAACTTGTCTAGTTTGTCACACCATTCTATTTTTTGACAGCCACAGTTTCACATATAATCTCTGGGGAACCATGTTGTGAGTCGTGACGCTCAGTGGTTATCTGGCTTATCTGGCAGCATGATCAGCCCATTGCCATCTTAGAATCAGAATAAGTAAAGCATTTTGGGATTTTCTTGTAATATTACATTAAATTTTTATCTCTCTGAAATTACTGGCATACTAAATATATTCTATGAGAAAAGTGATGCCATTTATTTAATATCATTGTTTATTTGTTTCAGGCTGGAATAAGAGCTCTCAAATCTGATGAAAGAACAAAAGACTGCATGCTCCTCCCAGATAAGGTGAGTCTTAAATTTTATTTCCAAAAGAAATTAGTCAATTCCATACCCATATTATGTTTAGTGATCAAGTATTAAGTTACTGCATGTATTAATAGAGTAGGAACATGGAATACATTTGAAAATTCTTTAAAACATAATAAAAAATGGTAAAGTAAAGGATTTGTTCCAAACTGTCATTTATCCATCTTGTGTGGAATATCTAAGACTAAATTCCAGGGGTAAAAGTGTACTGTATTTTTGGAAATGAAAATCAGGAAGAAAGGGATTGTCAAGCATTACTGTCAGAATATGGCTATTATATGTATAATGGATAGATATTTACTATAGAAATGCATCCCAAATCAGGAAATATGGATTGTTAGTGATCAGTAATTAGTGCAAGCATTACTGAAAGAATAGGGCTATCATAATATGTATAATAGATAAACATTTACTATGGAAATGTATTGTAAAGGATTTTAGTATAGAAATGCATAGCAAATCAGGTGAAAATGGATTGTCAGCAGTTAGGAATTGAGGCTAGTATTACTTACAGAACAAGATTATTAGATGTATAATTCAATGTTGTATATACACCCACTGTTAAAAGTTTTGTACAATTCCAAGTACAAGTTATAAGAAATTGTGATTTTCTTCTCAGCTATTGCAAGTTCAGTTTGTAACATCTGTATGTATTATCAATGGATGAAGAACAAAATTCTGCTAGATATTTTTTTATTATCTAACATTGAAAGAAACAAATAAACAAGTCTGGTTAGTCATTCAATAGAAAACATCACATGACCAACATCTTTTGGCAGCATGCCATGTTGGGGTTATCATTCATACTATTGTAATAAGGGGTGATCAGGGAATAAGTTACCTCTCCCATTTTTTGTGGGATCACTAAAGAGTTTGAATTTTCAAAAAATAAGTGGGTACAGATTGATGACCAATTTTGCATAGAATTACATTACAAGTTGAACCCCTACAAAAACCTATTTGGGGTAGGGTTAAAAAAAAAACAAAAAAGTTTTTTTTTGACATAATAAGTAATACGTATTGAAAATCTCAAGTGCATAAAGTCATATATACATACACACATAGGCTGTTAGCCAGACCAACATGGAAACTGAAAAAAAACTATGGTGACAGTTTTGGTTAATGGTTTCCAACAAACAAATATAAGTAAATAAAACTAATTTGTAAAGGTATAAGTCTATGTCTAAACATATGCTTATAGACTTCATACTTACAATATGATTAGTCAAGTGTAAATGTGGATTACAAGTAAGATTTTTTATTTCTATATTCAAGGTATAATCTTGTCATTTTTTTCTCTTTTGTACATAACACTTCCATAGTTGAATATGTTAAAAACAGTTTATTACAAATTCACATAACATAATGTAGATAAAAATCTATTTTATTGAATCACCATAGCCACGATCACCAACCCTACAAACAACAGAAAATATGGTGGATAGGTATTCTTCACTTTCCACTCATCTGCCTGTTCATGAGTGCCAGTGCTCTTGGTCAGATTTCTTAGCATATAGCCTTGAAAATTCATATGTGTGTATTCCAGTAGCCTTCTTCTAATACTTTTTTTTTCATTTTTTTAAAATTTGTTTTTTTTCTATTTCTTTTAAATTTGTTTTTTTTCCACTTTTTTTTAGGGATGTGCTTAATTTACCATAATAATCCATCATGAAATAGACACATTTTTTTTGCTACCACCGTGACATAGTATTATGACATAGGTGTCAGTGGAAAAGTTTGCTTAGAATGAGAGAAAATGAGAATGAGTAAATACATGGTTTAATTTTTTAAATAAGAATTATATCCTTTTTTTGTCCAACTAGTTCTGTAACACTTATTCCCTGCATGAAATTGACAACCCCAGTCAGTCACATGTCAGCACCTCTGATCTCGCCAAGGTGATGTATTGCTCTCTGTAACCTTGTATCATTGTCCAAGAGTCAGGGTTGGATCAATGAGTTAGTTAAGTTTAGAGTGATAGAAAGATAAGAGTACAGAGTTGGGATATTGTGATAAAAATGAAATAACAAGGCTAGGTTGATTCATTTTTAGGCAGTGTTGGTAGTATCAAAATATATCTTAAATGTTCTGCAGAATATTTATCATTATCATCAAAATAAATATTACAAACATGAGGAAAGTGTTCATTGCACTTTATTGTTCATACAAATTAAATTTACCAGTAAATTCTTGATTTAGTCACTTTGAATAGTCTAAAATTTGTTAGTATTTACTCTAGTTTATTTTGTTCTAAAAGGGTTTATTATTTGTTATTATAATTACAACTGGAATGACTAACAGAAAATGAAAACATGGTAGCCTTGGATGAATTTGCAAGTTGATCAATATCAAAGGCAAACAAGTGGGAAAAAAAGTTTGCCAGTGAGTAAAAGAAACATAATGAGGGTATCAATTTTTTAATATAATTAGATATAACCATTGATACATGCATGTCTTATTGGATAACCAAAAGAAAAACATAGACTATATTGACTAAGAAGCAAAAAGATTTACCATATTTTGGGTTTTGGCCCATTAGTGATTCTGGCTGGCCAAAAAGGTAAAGGCACAGAGAATGGACTTGGTAAGCTGAGTTCAAACTCTGCTCTTCATCCTAATGCCCCTGAGAAAGGCACGAATCCATCTCTCTTCCTCCAGCTGGTGAAATGATGCATGTCAATATCACAAACAGATGAAGTAAACAGGTGAAATGCAGAGCTCAAGCAGGGATGGCTGAAGCCATAGCCAGCATAAGGGCAATACTTACCTTCTTTTGGCCTCTAAGGCACATGGTTAACAAAAATATTTTTGGGACTGCCATTCATAGCAATTCATCCAAGCCCCATATTTCAGTGGACTGCCCCCTTCTTATAATACCAGTGCTTTGGCAGTAGTATAATAAAAGCATAGTTTTTTTTTATTTATTTAAGTGAGAATATAGAGGCAAATGCAATATTTAACCACTATTACACAGACTTGTGAATATTTTCGACTACAGTGTTATGTTGTCAAATGATGACATTTCAATGCTGGGAATGTACTTTTGCCTTCTGGGCAATGTAAAGTTTTATCAATTTTGGTCATCCATGCTTCAGATTTCTCATGATATGATATGCTCATATGTCAGCAGACACTAGTTATGGTGTTAATGAAGTTAATTTTGGATGACAAAAATTGGTATTAAAACTCTCTTGGACCTGCTTTAAGTACACAAAAATAATTTTAATTTTTTGTGACTAACTTTGCTATTTTCTTCAATTAAAACTAAAAAAAGAATTTCAAAGAAGATATTTAAATCATTTCAGTATGTTTTTGAAATTCTTATAATAAAGTCTATGATCATCGTTATAATTTATAGTGTTTTTGTTGAGATGAGCGACATATGAATTATATCATTTTATGTGGACATAGTTTGGGGTCATCAAAGTATGAAAAGTGTATTAGAACAAAAAAATAGTGATATATGTTTTGTGCATTAGAAAGTCATGGGCGCTGGCTTTTACATAGAGAGATTTTTCTTTGCTCGTCTCTCAATTATTGAGAAATAGAAATGATATTTTTTATTTACCTTTGTATAAGTCATGAATGAAAAATTTCCTTTCCTAGTGAACCGGGTCACAACTGTAGACTGTAGTTAGTTTTAAAAGTCATGTTAGAATAACAACTAGTTACAGTCATTGAAGTCAAGGAGAATGCTTTGCAAATAGCAGGCTGTCTGGTCACATGACCAGTGCAGCCAACCAAAGCAACTTGATTGGTCACAGAATACAATAAAATGATTATATATCTTTGAATGCACAGTTATTATTCTGGTTGTTTACGATTAGGGTCATATTAAGCTAGTGTGGGGTCTGAAGCATGTCATAAAGGATCCCCAAATTGAGAAAATACACCTCTAATGCCTTATCATATGTCTTGTTCAGTAAGTCAAATCATTTTTTTTCAGTAATTAACTCTAATATAAGATATATTATCAATCACCACTACCCATAACAGACTGGCTTAAACACTGTTGGTGGGTTTTGGTTGTTTATGTGTTCTGAAATTTACATGTATCTATGTATCTGGACTTTGCCCAGCCCTAGCAGTTCATAGCAGACACTTGAAAATTTGCTCACACTCCCCTCAATGTATAAGGAAAACATTTTTTTTGTTTTATGAAAACTCCTCCCCTAGATAGGTTTTTAGTGGATGTTCAATTTGCAATGTAATTTTAATTCAATGTAACTTTCACCTTGGGAAACTAACTTTGTATGGCACTGTTCAACCAACAGAGCTATTGAAGCTCTTAAAGCTGGAAGAAGATCAAATCTAATCCTTAAACACATCCTTCATCCATGTCTGATCGTTCGGCACCATATCTATTTCTATTTTCATGTGCACTAGTCATATTAGCAGTGTAGCTCTCTTTCCTTCTTCCTAAGATTGTTATCATTTCACCGACCACCTGGCCAATCTGATTTTAACCATTTTTCGACCGTGACCTAGCTCTGTACTAACTTCGCTCATTTCACTTCACTGATGTCGAGGCATCTCACATATGCACAGCTATGCAGATAGTCATGACTATCGGATAGTAAAAAGCATTGCCATTTCATTCATGAGAGTAGGAGGTGTATACGCGTTTGGAGCATGTGGTGAAAACACGGTTGAAAGAGAGAGAAAGAGTAGCCAGCAACAAGTGCTTAAGCCAAAAGCGTAATTGGCAAGGAGTGCCGGTACCAATGAGCATTTGTGCGTCTAGGGCTTTCAAAGGGGTTGTCAAAGGAAATGAGGTTTTCGATATCTAACTAAAAGAAGGGTTTCATATTCAATTCCCTAGTCAAAGCACAGGGGGCGCTAAAGTACTCCCTCCTTTACAGTCCAGAGGGCTGTGAAGAGGAGTAAGAAATAGACAGGCGAAAGAAAGTAGATAGAAATCTAAGAAGAGTTTTATATTTAATTCCTAAGTAAAAGTATTTTATTTTTTCATTAGATGAAGCATTTTCAATCATTATCAATTCAATCTTGAATTTTTTAGTAGCTTTTTATTGCAAGTTACTCAGAGCGTCAGCTTATGACAGTGAGTTGTCAAAAATTAATAGTGGTTGAAAGAAAGGTTATCTGAACCCTTTTTGTTACTTGGACTGCTTCACTGAAATGAATTTTGAGAAATCTACAGACAGGTTGATCTGTAAATCTTGTTTAGCATGAGAATAAAAAACATTTTATTATTGTGGAGTAGGGGAGATGCTCTTGGAACAAATTTCTCAATGAATTGTGTCATCTTCTTGAAGTTTATCTTTTGGACTTTTTACCTTGAATGATTGTCTTTCGACTATATTCTCAATTTTGTGAATCTTGAGCGCACATCCAGTTATCTACAAACTGTTTGAGGTCTGTACAGAAAGTATCCTGCCACTTAATATTAACAGAAGACAATAGTCTGCTCAGGGCATCAGCACTTAGTCCCCTTCAAAGTACTCCCCTTAGAACTTTACAAACTCATACCAGTATCCCTTCCACTTTTCAGAACAGTCTGCATCATCCCCTTTTGAGATTACCATCAGCTATCAGATCACATTCTCCTTAATCTCATCCATGATCTGAAATCTCCTCCCTTTCAATGGTGAAAACACAGAAGTCACAGGGAGCTAATCCTGGCTGACAGACCTGCGTGATGTGACATTTTGCCAAAAAACTCTTCTCAAGGCATGAAGAATGACTTGCTCATCTTGAATGCCACAGTCATACAGTGTGCAAACTCATTTAATGGTAAATGCTAATTAGTTGCCAAGTTACATTAAGGCTGTGCAGACAGTACTTAAGATATTTGAAACGGCATGATACTTCCCAGACAGACCTTATATTTGCTGTTCATCATATAAAATTGTTATTATCTTCTCAGAACTTTTGAAAATGATTTAAGGATTTTGAATGAGAAATTCTTGAACTCTGATTGCTTTTCATCTTTTTCTTGTCCAAGGAAGACAGACAAAAACATCATTCCAGCTTGTCTTCAGGTTTGTAAGAGGGAATGAAAAATATCTTGTTTATTAATACAACTTTAGTTATACATAATGATATTTATATTACATAACTCATATAAATATTGATGTGCCAGAAGTATTTCTTTCTTTTTTGTTACTTCAATCGGATTTTTTCTCTATATTCACCCCCTGGCAATTCCCGCAGCCAAAGAGGCCACCAGTTGTGACATTTCATCGCACAACTGGAAAACTATCTTGAAGGCCATGAAAGTGGGAACAACCCTCCCACGTTGAAAAGTTCTTGCACAGGTTTGCTGTACAAATCTCCATCAATAATAGCACAGCCAGAAACATCATTGAGATGATGGTCAACCAACTACCTATCATACATAATGGTATTTGTAATGCATAATTTATATAAGTGTTGATGTGCCAAAAAATGGAGATTTTTTTTATTGATATTTCATTGGGTTATTTTTCTATTTCAAAGGAAGTTTCTCCAGAGGTCCTAAAGAAGTTCAAGGCTTACACAATGCCAGAACCAGGAGCCATGAGGGTCTTTTATGGGAAAGCTTTTGATCCTGAGCGAGAACTGGCTCCAAAGCTTAGGCATGGTATGTGCAGCAAGGACATTACAAGCTGTAAGGAAATCCTTCGTCCGCCCTTGAAGACTAATTTTCAGAAAAAACTTGTAGACATCAAAGAAAAGATTTATGCCAGCGAAAATCGTTCACCTCTTGGGAGAAGCTGTCAGCAGCCCTTATTTGCACCCAAGAATTTAAAATCTTGTGTGGAAGTTTTTGGAAAGCCTTTAGATGAGAGTAAGTTATTTGATTAATTTTGAATGCTAGTTTTAAAACTTTCCAATTTCTCAAAAATATCAGAATATACAATTTTGGGAGTTATAATTACTTTGGAGGAAAACTTCCTTGATTGCAAAATAAGACACAGCCCCGGGATTTACCTGATATTTTATTTCATAATAATAATCAAAAAGCACTCTGCCAATGCTGTTCACTAACTCAATCAGAAACAAATACCTGGATACATCCTAAAATTAAATCACTCCTTTTTCAGTCCAATCTCCCTTTCACAAAATTCATTTGGAACTTTTAGAGTTATCCCATTGATAGACATGAGCAAATGCATAAATATATGGCAAAAAAAAATAGAAAAGTATCTCTCAATTCAAAACAAATTCCTGGATCTGCCCCCAAATTTAATCACTTCTTCTGTTGTCCATGGCCCATCGTAGCTTGAAATTTCATTGGAATTCATGTAGAAATTTTGGAAATAATATGTGGACAGATAGAAAGACAGACATGGGATAATACATAAAGGTAAATGAAATTGCATGTTTGCTTGTCTATTGAATCATCTTAAATTTTACGGAACTATAGTAAGCAGTTGAGTGCTTCTATGTTGACAATGTCATAATAAATGCTCCTTTGTTCCTGAGAGTGGTATCTCTGTTTGAAATTGAAGCATATACATGCTCATATATACTAAAATTAGAAAGCACTCAAAGAGTGCATATCTCTGCAACACCATATATCAACTAAAGACTGAATGAAAATCAGTTCTTATATAGCCATGATGCAGAGAATGTGACTGAGTTTCAATTTCCCATATTTCAGACTGAATCATAAAAAGATATCTCTCAATTGAAAATAAAATCCTGGATCAGCCCCAAAATCTAATCAATTCTTTTTAGCACATGAATTCACCCTACTATAGAATGCCATTGGAATTCACAGAGAACTTTTGAAGATATTGTGTTGACAGACAGTCAGACAGACATGAGTGAATGAATACATGTACCTCTTCCAACTTCTTATTTGAGATAATTAACTCTGCCTTGCACATAGCCACTATAATGGGGCACCAAGTGAGTATCGAATTCACTCCACTTGCAATGAAGTACATGTTGTATGAAGATTTACCCATCAGTCTTTTCATTTTATTCAAATTTGAATAATAGCACATATATAATACAAAGAACATATATTCAGTTGTTTATCAAATAAAAAAGGAGAATTTGTCCCGTCTGATGTAATTGTAGCCCACACATCACCCAAGCAGGCTTCTGGTGACAAAAATGGACTCTGCTGCCTTCAGAAAGGTCTCCAGCATCAGCTGTATAAACCTTATCATTTAGGGAATTTGTCACAGCCTGCACAATGAAAATCTTCTCATAGGACCAGACGAAGACTTTGCCAGCACTTTGCTTTCAGGGCTGCAGAAATCAAGGTCAACATATGCCTTCAGCCATAAGTCCGCCTTCACAATTCTTGTCAATGACGTTTTATTCTCAACTTTTTCATGGTTTCCCTCACGCTCCTGCAAGGATTTCTTTGTACTTATTTCTCTACAGCTTTGACGATCCTTTGATGGTTGTGTCAGTCTAATCAAAATTTTCAGGGTGTTAGGACTGGTCTTTCAGAAAAAATCCTGCTTTTTTTTATTTCTTGATTGTTGTTCAATCCAGCCTATTTTGAGGCTACAATGCCATGCTTGATACTTGTTTGGAATAGACTATTTAAATTGTGATCATAGAGAGAATAGACACTTGAGAAACTCTACGTAAAATTTCAAACTTCCAAGTCAAAACTTAACTGTATAAAAAATAGTTAAATAATGGGTAAATCTTTATGGTGCACCCTGTTCAAGACTAGCTTATTAATTAAAATTTTACTTTGGACACTCAAGCCTTTATATATATTAGATTATTATGCAGGAGACATGCAATATTACTCATAATCTCTCTTTCATGGTATAATAGTAACAAGATGAAATAAAGATGATAAACAGTCGGAAATTATGGATGTCTTCATTCCTTTTCCAAAAGAAGAAAACAGCATCAGAATTAGACAACATGAATTAGAAACTATTTTTTGCCAACACATTATATTCTTAGATCCTGTGTTCTGACTTCTTAATATGCAAGAGGGAGATTACCATTTTTAGTACTTTATTCTAGAACTGTGGAAGGCAGGCTCGTTCACGTCCCTTGGGTTTTTACATATTCCATTTTGCATGATTCTTGTGTTTAGTAAACACTCAAATTCAGATTTGGATTCCAATGCCCCCCCCCCCCCCGCCACAAAATATAGTAAACTGATATTAGAAAATATTAGAAACTGACAGCAAAATTCTGAAGGCTGAAGATGAAAATATTGACATTAAAAGAATCTTGGCATTAAAATTATGAATCCTGACTTTAGAAAATAAATCTTGACATCTTAACATAAAATTCTTGTATTAACTTTATCTTTCCCTTTACCTATCCTGAAATCCAATGCAGGGTCATCGGGGCACCAAAGATGACTAGCAGTGGCCAGCTCTCCGTCTGTCTCTGTCTTTTGTAGCTCTCTGAGATTTGCCGATCTACCCACTCTTTGATGTTGTCCTCCCATGTCTTCCTTTGCCTACCTCTCTTCCTGTCTCATGGTTTGTTGCCTTGAAGGATGGTCTTTCCAAGCCTGTCTGATCTGATGACTAACCTGTACCACTTCAGATCTACTTCCTGTCGATGGTGTAAAGGACATCCTGTGGCCTGATAGTTTGACTGATCTTCTTGCAGACTCCTACATTGGTGACATGCTCAGTATTGCAGATGCCCCTCTATTTTCCATGGCTTGGATTCTTCTCTAAAGCTCAGCTGTGAGAGTCCACAATTATCACACATATAAAAATGCTGAGATGGCAGGTGAGCACGTCTCACTTTGGATCCAAGAGCAATACTTCTGTCACCCCTAATTGACTTCATTCAAGTGAGCACTGCTGTTGTCTGCATTATTCTGGACAGAATTTCTAGTTTGGAGCCTTTGTCTAAGATGATGACAACCAAGTACTTGAACTTGGATACAGATTCCTGTGGTTGTCTATTGACTCTGATGTCTACACTGTTGGTATTGTTAGACTATGCTCTCATCTCTTCTCTCCCTAGAGGTTCAGTTGTTTTACCAAGTTGGAATTTTTTTTTCCTCTCCCTCAATTGGTGTAATCAGTAAAATGAAGGTTGGTAATTGTTCTGCCTCTAATACTGACAGTACTCTCATGGTCTTCTAGTGCATCCATTATGATTCATTCTATAATTTTCGTATACTACATACCTATGTAGATATATTCAATTTGGTACAGATTTTAGCTGCTTTATCAAGCAAAACTGTAACTATGTTGTTTAGAATTTAAATTTTGGTCCACTTCAAGAAATCACAGGTAAGCAAAGTTCACTAAGTTAATAATACTATGAGTATTTACTAAGCTTAATCTAGTACAGCGCAAGACTATGTGTTGGGCACTAAGTGAGGGTCGGACTCACTACAGTTGAAATGATCTGTGCAAGCTGCTCAACTGATTACTATTAAAAGTGTTTCTTTGAATTGCCTCATTAAAAGAATTCCTTGACTGTGCTGTGAGTTACTTTGCCTGTGTGTTTTTGGTTGCAGTCGGTGGGAGGGAGGGTGGAGAACAAAGGGGGAAGGTAAGGAGGGAGAGAAGGAGAGGAGAGGAAAGAAGAAGGAAAGTTGAAGGAAGAATATGTGGGAGGAAAAGGAGAGAAAAAAAAGGAAGGCTGAGCAAGAGGAAGGAAAGAAAGACAGAAGGAAAAAGGAGGAAAGGGAGAAAGTACTTGAAAGAATGGGTGTATCAGATAATACAGGATATTAAGAACAGAAAAAAATGGTTCCATCATTCCAAATTTCAGATTTCATTTCTTTGAATTGTTTTATTTCGTTGAAAAGAAAAACAAATATACATACTTATTTCCTTTAATGATTTTCCTATGTTAATCATGTCTGCCAAAACTGACAACATATATTTATTCAGTTTTCAAGTTGGTCTGGCTGGCTGGCTGGCTGGCTGGCTGGCTGGCTATGTATGTATTGTTCTTACAAGCTGCCCCAACAGAGCTAGAGGACTGAAAATATTAACATTTCCTTATTATATCTAGAACAAGCATTTTTTCCCGTTTTTTGAACATACCCCCTAAAATAGGTTTTTAGTGGGAAGATTCAATTTACAAGGTAAATTTATGTTGCATTGGAATCTTTGTCAGTGTTCAGCCACATTTACTTTTGTTTTTTGAATATTTGGACATTTTTAATGAACACCAGCCAATGAAAGGCAAGAGCAGTAACTTATTCATTGATCACCCTTTATCCAATTTTTTAATTAATCACCCCCAACACAACATGCTGCCAAAAGATGTTGGTCACGTGACAGTTCCTATTGAGTTACTCACCTGATCTTTTTTCAATGTTTGTTTTTCTGGTTATCTCTATAAGTAATCCGAAAGTGTTGGATTGGGTGCCTCTGGTTGTCTGATGGTTAGCTATACCATGGACATCTTCACCACCATCCATCCATCCATCCATCCATTCATCCATCCCTCCCTGTATATTTATTTTCTCAAAGCATTTATATCACATATTGTAAAAAGAAATTAAACCTAATCATGTAGTAATTTATTACGATAAGATCCTGAAATTTTAATTTTATTTAAAACTAGCTGAATCACCCATCTATAGGATTGATATTCAGCAAGTATAAATAAGAAAAGCATTTCTTTTGAGTCACTCTGTGTACGTATGTGACAAAAAATTCCAATCAAATTATTTTAGTACAACTTGGTATCCCCTGAAAGAGATTTCCAATGGTACCAAAATTTTTGAGCTACTGTAATTAGTAAGAAAGTTATTGTGATTTTATGCATCACCAATTTGGGTAATTGGGGCATGTATAAAACAATAAAGCAGCAACTGATTGCTTGTGATCGGAAATGGTGCTTTTTATTCGAGAAAGAAATGTTTGTCTATGATGGTCAATAATGGTTGTACTAACAGTGATGCCAACTGAAGTTTTATTTCTATAAATATCAACTTTATGGCATATGTTACTTCCTTGCAATTATAACCATAATTAAACCTCCTAAGAAGATAATTAATTGTTGTGATAGGTTTTTAAAAAGATTTATAAACAGAATTTTGTGATAAGTTTCTTTTATAAATTGAATTATGGTATCAGAAATCAGGATGGCTTTTCTATGATAATTAAGATAAATTCTGTAATATGTGGAAAAAGTTCTGTTTTTTTCCACAATGAGGACTAACTTTATGCTATTTTCTTACAATTGTAACCAAAATTAAGCCATACCAAGACATATATTTGTTGAAATACATTTTCAAAAAGACTCTACAAAGATTGTGTTGGTGTACACTGCTGTCCTATAGTCATAATAGTGGTAACTTGATAAAAACACACGCAGCTAAGTTTTAATCGTTAATGGTTGGCTATGCAATAACTATCCTGCTTCTGGTAACAGGTATATCATAGAAGGCCAAAGAAAATTTTCAAAGCAACAGTGATTATACTTTTCTCAATAAACTGCAATTTACTGTGCATGTGCAGTTGGGTGCACATTGGATTCATATGAATTCAGCAATTAGCAAAGTTATTTTGCCAAACTATTTTATTTTTTGCATAAAATAACCTTCTAACAATAACAGCATCAAGAAATCGTTCCACAATGCCAAGTCTGCCGAAATGGTGTGAGAATAAAGGGTCGGGTTTGGACAACTTGTGTTTTGATAAAAAAATCAAAAGTAGGCTGGGCCTAGAATGGGCTGCAACATTTAGCAGACGATGAATGATTACGGCTCATACCTGCTCTGTACATATATATATATATATATATATATATATACATGTATGTGTGTATGGAGATGCAGAGTGGCATAGCATTTACCAGTTCAGAAAATATAATCAGCAAACCAAATTCAAATTCTGACTGAATTTACTCATGTTTACTTCACGCTGAAAAAGGCATTAACCCTCTTATCTCTGCACTCATTTTACTCATTCAGATATATCAACAAAAGGTCTTGTCCCTGGCATACCATGATGGATGAGAAAAAAGAAAGTACACAACAAGCCACTCTTTCATAACTAAATTACCTGCCAAGGCTAAAGCAGAAAAAAAAATTACGCCCATAGTTTACCTTGACAGGGGCCAATGTACATTCCTGTATGCGTATGTGTACAGATGGATATACACATATACATATGTATGATTAGGAGTAACAAAGGTGAGGTGAACCACTAAGGTTGAGCCAAATATTACTCATCTACTTACTTTATGGCAGTCTTAATACATTTGATTTCTGTTGAGATACATATACATTTGAAAAGATAATGTATTTCCAAGCATGGAAGATGCTACTTCTTGTACCCCTACTCCCTGCCAAATAAGTCTCAAAAATTTTCCCTGCATCGTACTGACTAAGGTTACTTTTTTCATTGGCCTATCCCAATCCCAATGCAAGGTGATCTATGCTAGACAGTAATCCGAACTCCTGTATATGAATTATACTTTGTATAATATAGTAAATAAATGGAAGTATCATAAATAATAATAATAAATAATATAAAAATATACATTCCCATAGAAATCAATTCCTGTATCAGTATACTATGGTAGACAAGCTAAAGGACTAGTCGTAATTTAGATGTCATATATCAATATTACCAGTATATATGCTCTCTTTAAATGACCTTGAAACATTATCATGTAACAAAAGATGTCAAACTGCGAGGTGTTAAAAGAGTTTACCCTTGAATTTCAATTTTATGCTTATTCTTCTTTCTTGAAGTCAGAGCATCCTTGATTCAGGGAAATGCAATAATTGATTTTTGTTTCATGCATTTTAGAAAACAGAACTCAAAACAATTTCTCAAGATTAATTTGTTTGCTTTCCTTTTTAATCAGGTGATAATCTTTACAATGTTGTAAACCCTCCTCTGACTTACACAGAGGTGATGGATGCTGCAAAAAAGGGCCATGAAATGTACGTTTACACTCACAAAGACTTTTTCCCCGGAGAACAACTTACACGCAGCTACACTTTTCCAGAATTTAATCCAATGAACAGATTTGGAGAGACTATATCCCACTGGAATGATGGACGTTTAACAAAGCAAGCTATGAACTGGATCGCACTTACTAAGGAGAAAAACGCTGCTCATATTGTGCCCAAGTCACTGGATGACTTTCGAGAAAGGACACAGCCACAGATTGCAGAACCTCTTGATCCGTGAGTCTAAATAGTTTTATTCTTTTACCTGTTTCTACATTGAATGATTATTTTGGTAATCCTTTCAGGATATCCTCTATATTTTTAGTATATTCGTGTCATAATGCATTGATTAGAGTACTCATCACACAAACTATTGGAAAAACACTCATGAAGCTTGATAGCATGTAATAGCTTAGATATATTTGAAAAAAATATTCATAAACATAACAAGAAGCTTAACAACATATACCTTGAATAACTTTGGAAAAACATTCAGGAAGCTTAATAACAAGTTTTGTAGGAAGAATTCATGATTCTAGTAATTCTGATTGAAAAGAAGGTAGTGCGAAGAATGTTGGAGACAAGGGATTTCTTCGCCTTATGGTTTGATGTTGGCAGTGGCATCACAAGAAGTGTGGAAGGAGAAAGGGAGATGTACGAAGAGAATGCACGCTAATTATAAACTTGAACGTGGAGATGAAACAAAATAAAAAGAACATATACTGGGATTTGGTTGGACAAATAAGACGTACATTTAATACGAGGACATAAATGACAAATGACAAATGAAAATGGAGTACATATAAGCATAACATCAATCTGATTGATCGCATGAAGAGATGAGAAGAGAAGGGATAGCAAAAGGTTGGAGCTTTGTTGTCGTTGATAGTACAGTTGTCGGACTAGAAGCGGAGTTGTCTGAATTGCTTGTGAATCCGTATGGCTTGGATCATACCAAAGAATATGTGGAAACCAGGTTTAGTGTGTGAGCCTGACTACCAAGTTGTGTGTGAACTTGGGGGCTATTCTCTAACACTGATAGATACTTGACAGACAGACCATGAAAGACAGAGAACACAGAATTTTATCCATGCATGTTTTCCGAAGTAAAGAAAATTAGGAAAGATTATCATGACTATCGGATAGTAAAAAAGCATTGCCATTTTATTCACAAGAGTGAGAGGTTTATATGCGTTTGGAGCATGTGGTGAGGACATGGTAACATAGCTGCATAGCTGTGCGTATGTGTGATGCCTTGACATCGGTGAAGTGAAATGGGCAAATTTTGTACAGAGATAGGTCACAGTGGAAAAATGGTTAAGATCAAATTGGCCAGGAGGTTAGCAAAATGATGAATATCTCAAGGAGAAGGAAAGAGAGAGAAAGAGTAGCTGGTAACAATTGCGGGGGCCAGAAGTGTAACCAACTAGGAGTGCTGGTGCTAATGAGTATTGGACTATGTGCATCCGGGGCTTTTATAGGGGTTGTCGGAGAAAGTGACATTTTCGACATCTAGCTAAAAGAAGGGTTTCATATCTAATTCCTAATCAAAAATATAGGGAGCGCTACAAAGTGATACCTTACATATCTTGAAAAAAACATTCATAAACACAACATGAAGCTTAACCAACAAGTAATATCTTATATAACTTTGGAAAAAACACTCATAAATACAGCATGAAGCTCACCAACAAGTAACATCTTGAATATCTTTTCGGAAAAACACTTATAAACACAAAATGCAGCTGACCAATAATTAGTATCATGAATATCTTTGGAAAAACACTCATAAAGCTTAAGAACAAATAATAGTTTAGAGATCTTTGAAAATAAAACACTCATAAACATAACATAAAGCTCACCAATAAGTAATATCTTAAATGTCTTTTGGGAAACTCTCATGAAGCTTAACAACAGGTGATAGCTGAGATATCTTTGAAAAAGCACACATAAGCATAACATGAAGCTCAATAGCAAGTAATATCTTAAATATCTTTGGAAAAACACTTGTGAAGCTTAATAACAAGTAATACTTTGGATATCTATGAGGAAAAATATTCATAAACACAACATAAAGCTTACGAACAAGTTTTGTATCTAATTCCTAACTAAAAGAATAGGGGGCACTACACTCGTGATATCTTTGGAAAAAACACTCTTAAATACAATATTGAGCTTACCAACAAGCAATATCTTAGATATCTTGGAAAAAACACTCATAAACATAAAATGAAGCTTACTAACAAATAATATCTTAAATATCTTTGGAAAAAAACACTCATAAACACAATATGAAGCTTAGCAACAAGTAATACTTGGAATATCTTTTGAAAAACACTCATAAATACAATATGAAGCTTAACAACAAGTAATACTTGGAATATCTTTTGAAAAACACTCATAAACACAATATGAAGCTTACTAACAAATAATATCTTAAATATCTTTTAAAAAACACTCATAAACACAATATGAAGCTTACTAACAAATAATATCTTAAATATCTTTTGAAAAACACTCATAAACACAATATGAAGCTTACTAACAAATAATATCTTAAATATCTTTTGAAAAACACTCATAAACACAATATGAAGCTTAACAACAAGTAAAATCTTGAACATCTTTGAAAGCACTCATGAAGCTTAACTGGTAATAGCTTGGATATCATTAAAAAATAACCATAAACACAGCATGAAGCTTACTAACAAGTAATATTTTAAATATCTTTGGAAAAACACTCATGAAGCTTAATAACAAGTAATAGATTAGATATCTCTGAAAAAAATATACTCATAAACACAACATAAAGCTTACCAGCAAGTAATATCTTAAATATCTTTAGAAAAACACTCAAACATTACATGAAACTCAATAAGTAATGTCTCAAAAATCTTTGGAAAAACAGTCATAAACACAACAAGAAGCTTGCCAACAAATAACAGCTTGGATAACTATGAAAAAACACTCATAAACACAGCATGAACCTAACCAACAAGTAATAGCTTAGATATCTTTGAAAAAAACCCCACAACATTAGGCTCATCAACAAGTGATATCTTGAATATCTTTGGAAAAAATACTCATAAACATCACATGAAGCTTAACAACATGTTATAGCTCAAATATCACTGAATGCAATAACAATAGGTCTTGTTAGTCACTTGATAGAAGCTTCAGTATGCTGAGTTGGGGGTGATCAATGTAAAAAATTTGAAAAGGGAGTGATCAATGAATGAGTTACTTCTCTCCCTTTTAGTTGAATCACTAAAAAGTCAAAAAATCCAAAAGCCAGAATCTAAAGACATTATGGATACTCGTTCATGACCCATCACTCTGCTACCATTAATCCGATGTGCAACAGGCTTGGCTGATGGCCGCTACTGATACTGTGACAGACACATTGGGAAAGGAGTGGCGAAAAGAAAGTTAGTTTGTTGAATATGAGGATAGGAAGGGAGAAGCGAGAAACAAAATCTAACTAGTTCAAAAATAATTCAAAGATAATAAATGTGTACCCTACTTTATGAGATTTCATAAGACTAACTTTTGCAAATATTGTGTCAGGCTGAATCAATGAAATCGCCAAATTCATGAAATTCAAACTTTTTTTTATGAAAGATGGATAAGTATGTAGTTTCAATTTTATCAAAAGTTCATTTTATTAAAACCAGGGTATAAGACAGTTATTTTTTTACAATCAAAAGTTTGTGAGATCAAACTTTTTTTACAAAAAATCAGTAAATATGTAGTTATTATTTTTTTACAAAAATAAAAAAATAGCTTGTTTTAATTTGATCAAAAGTTTCTTTTAATCAAAATAAGGATACAGAGCAACTATTTTTTGCAATCAAAAGTTTATGTATTCAAAGTGGAATCAAGCTCATTTTATGAAAAATATGTTATTTTCGCCAATTAGGCAATTTTGCCAATTCAGCATAATATATGTAAGGAATTTTACAGTAAACAAAATGGATTTTGAAATTGATTGCTTATGAAAATGAAATGAAATATTACTGTCTTATACAGTTTTCTGTCATTGGTGTATGTTTATTAAATCAGCGACAAATATTTGGGAATGTAATCAAGTTATTTGACTTGGATATTTTACAAAATACCTACTCGACCTATGGAAGTTCCATGGGTATTGATGGCTAAAATATTCCATTATCTCATGCCTTTGCCTGTATCTCCTCATTCTCTCCCTTATCCCTTCAAATCTACATTGCCTTCCCAGGGTTTCATCAAACAAAAAAAGAATAAGGAATACACATATTTTCTGCTGCCTCCTCTTTTTTATCTTTTATTTGCTCTATCTGTCCTTTTAATGTATAGCAATTTTCAAGCCTTTCCATTCTTACCTGAATTTCAATCTTTGGTCATTGTCTCTTGATATCCAGCCAGCAAGCCTGTCTGTCTATGACTTTTGTCTCTATACTTCCCCTCTCGCTCCTTCTCTCTATTTTTTCATTTCACTGCTTTCTGTTTGTTTTTATCTAGCTTTTTTCACTTTTCCTTCATCAAACCCACTTTTTTCCCTCCCCCTCCTCTCCTTCACTTTTCTCAGTTCCTTCCCATTTAATATAATCTTGTAGGCTTCTCAGTTAGAAAGCATAACTGATTCTAGCTAAGAAGGGCTGAAGATCAGGCAAATATTACACTTGGATTCTTGGTAGGAAAAATGTGTTATGGTCCTACATTGAAACAAGCAGAATGATATTATTCTCTTTCTGAAGCTTTTAATTCTAGATATATACATGCTTTAATCAGCCTCAAAGTCCTTTTTGAAGATTTTTCTGAGGATTGATGGTGATGGCATTTTTGTAGCTATTTGAAGAATTGTAACTCATGTTTCGTGACAATTGCCGTTTCTTTTTTTTTTCAAACCAGAATAAAAAATGGGTGCAGCTTTGATCTATCATCACTGGGGGACTGTCCGTTTTCATCATAGATGTCATTGTTCCTTAAAACTGGCCTTTCCCTCTTTCTTTTGATATGACTCCCACTTGTCCATCTATGACAGCCATATTGCTTTTCAATCCGTTATGGAAACAATTCACTCCCCTTCCTAATCTCTCTTACTCATACTCTCTCTGTCTCATTCATTCACTTTCTCTTTGGTAGCCCCAACCCTCCCAATTTAACCCAATGTTTGGCAATCTATGACTGATTTCCTCTTGTTGAGTGCTTTCTTCCTGCTCTGCTTGAACATAGTATTGCACGTTTTTCAAAATGGAATTTGAAAAAGAAATGTCTATTTTTAATTGTAGGTTTGGGATAGTTTCTGGTTATAACCATTTTGCTGAATCCCTTTTTGGAACTTTTGAAATTAAAAGAAGCCTTCTTAAAGTTTTGAAACTAATTATTGTAAAATCATTATACTATTATTATTCTTATAGTAGCAGTTGACCACAGGAATACTAATAGATAGATGAGTCTATAACGATAATAACCGATGTATTTGTTTGCCTTTGCATGTAATTATACTCAATTCCATGGGTTATAAATCACTTTAACAATCATGTACTTAAATTGCAGAAATATATATGCAAGAGTAATTATGATATCATAAATGCCAAAACCCCATGGAATTTTGGGGGGCCCAGTTTTAGATTAGTCATTCAAAAAAAGTGTATATTTATCTATGCCAACAAAGTTGGAGAGGTATATGTATTCAGTTACGTCCATTTTTACTGTCCATATGATATCTCCAAAAGTACTCAATGGATTTTGATGAGATTTGGTGGTAGACTGGGAAATTGGATAAGGGAGATTTGGTTGAATTTCAAGAAGATCTAGGAATTTGTTTTTGATTGAGATATATTTTTTCTATTCCTCCCTCAATCATTATGTATTTGCTCATGTCTCTCCATGCAATATCTCCAAAAGTCCCCCATGAATTTCAATTAGATTTTGCTGAAGGGTAAGCTGTCAGATGATATCAGCAAAATTTCTCCATAAATTTCAATAAAATTTTGTGGAAGGGTGGGTAATGGGTTACAGGAGAAGTGATTATATTTTTGGATGGATCCATGCAAAATTACTTCCCCTTACAATGACATTGATTGAGGCATATGTTCTCTAAGTGCTTTCTAATTAGAAAAAGAATTTTCCTTTTTAAGTCAGAAAGATAACAAAAGAAAAGCGCCTAACTGCTTTGAAATAAAAACTCATTAACCTTCAGGTGGTCAATACATCAATATTATCTTGAGTGTCATATACAGCATTGTCAACCTTTCGTCAACTTTCTGTTCAAACAAATATGGCTGCTAATTTTTGCTATGCCCAGGTTTTCTGAAATAGCAGCAAGTGGCCTTACTAAACAAAACAAAATATGATTTGGGGAACTTGGTAGATTTGTTTTGATTACACAATGAATCTAATATTTAAACCAGTATGGTTTTATAGACTCGACAACTACAAGATTAACTCAAGAGGCAAAAATAACCAAGCAAACAATAAACACTTTTATCAGATGAGCCACAACCTCACCATCCCATTTTAAACAACATTTTTTAGAAAAAAGTCTTTATTTTATATTCTTTTTGCTTTTTTCACTTTCTTGACTTTCATCACATTTTTGTGAATTGATGCGTTGAAACATTCACTTTGTGCTCAGGTGGAAAAACATGTTGATACATTTTTGAGGGGAATTGTCTGACTGACATGTTCGTCTTTATGAGTCATGTTTCTTTAAGAGACTATTTTTTGTTAAATCTCCATTCTTTTCTCCACAGTCAACTGATAACAGTTATTCTTGTTTGTCAATAACTGTATATGATGGAAAAAATGTCTTTCTGTTTGTCTGGATTCCATACTTAAACTAAAAAGCAGCCCAAAGAGCAAGATATTCATATCAATGAATAATAAACATTATAATTGGGTTCATAGATCTAGAATAGAGCTCAATCTTTTCTAACCAGCTCAGATGGTAGAGGTAACTGCATGTTTTTCACAGGTGCCATTGGCTGGTGCTTGAGCTGAGGGGAAAGACCAGGATTTCAAATGCTGATCTTCAAATCAGACAGGTCCTTTCTACTTGGAAGATTGGAGTAACATAATCTTCCTATATACATTCTCCTACATTTTAATCATTCTTTCACTGAGCTAAACATAGTTCATATCAAGAATCAATCTTTCCTGATGTTAATTTTAAAAAAATCCATATTGTCAAAAAAAATTATAATGACAAAATGCTTGCTCAGCTTTGTACATTTTATTAACTTTGCTTTGTCAAGACTATTGCTTGAAGAAAGAAGGAAATTTGATTTTCATTTAAAATCCCAAAGAATAAATAGATTAAATCCTGAGATAATGATAAGTGAATCAAAACTAATTGTTTGTGCTCAATATAATTGGAAAAATAGAGCTAGTATAATAATACACTTATGGAATCCTCACTACAAATTTGTTTCACGCTTCTTTACACTTATCATGTGAGCTGTCAGAAAAATCAATGCAAAATCTTATAAATACACTATCTACATGTTATTTTTTTTCACCAGCATTCTGGATTTGAATTTCAAAATTTATATATTACAGTTATTAAAAATCCATCTAGAATGGACTGATAGTCATCCAAGTTATCAGATGCATGATTATCTACTCATTTTAATAAAAAATTTTCTTGCATCTGCATTTAGCTACTAATTTGTTTTTTTGTTGAAGGAGTTCATTGTTAGGAAAATCAATGATATTAATTTTTTTTCCAAACATAAATAGTATTTTTGTGCTATGCTGTTGCAAACTGTTGTGGTGGTTAAATTGCTCATCCTATTATTGGGGTGTGTTTGTCTTCCTTTAATTTCCTGATATATTTTGATAAAGATGTACTATTTTTGTATTCTTCATTATGGAAGGGTTTTTTGCGGTTATTGAATTTGATTTTGAGGATAGTATTTGAAGCACCTATATAGAATTTTAATTTATCAGGGTTTTCTACACTGTTCAACATGGCTTTATATTTGCTAGATTACTTTCATAAGATTTTTAGATTTCTTATATATATATATATATATATATATATATATATATATATATATATATATATATATATATATAAACTAGGTTATCCAGCATTGAAAAAGTAATCAATTCTGAAAGACCATGTAGTA